>CANJKZ010000170.1:0-600000 GCA_947471745.1 Closterium sp. Naga37s-1 | reverse complement strand
CATGCACATGGGGAAAGGATGCATGCACATGGGGAAAGGATGCATGCACATGGGGAAAGGATGCATGCACATGGGGAAAGGATGCATGCACATGGGGAAAGGATGCATGCACATGGGGAAAGGATGCATGCACATGGGGAAAGGATGCATGCACATGGGGAAAGGATGCATGCACATGGGGAAAGGATGCATGCACATGGGGAAAGGATGCATGCACATGGGGAAAGGATGCATGCACATGGGGAAAGGATGCATGCACATGGGGAAAGGATGCATGCACATGGGGAAAGGATGCATGCACATGGGGAAAGGATGCATGCACATGGGGAAAGGATGCATGCACATGGGGAAAGGATGCATGCACATGGGGAAAGGATGCATGCACATGGGGAAAGGATGCATGCACATGGGGAAAGGATGCATGCACATGGGGAAAGGATGCATGCACATGGGGAAAGGATGCATGCACATGGGGAAAGGATGCATGCACATGGGGAAAGGATGCATGCACATGGGGAAAGGATGCATGCACATGGGAAAGGATGCATGCACATGGGGAAAGGATGCATGCACATGGGGAAAGGATGCATGCACATGGGGAAAGGATGCATGCACATGGGGAAAGGATGCATGCACATGGGGAAAGGATGCATGCACATGGGGAAAGGATGCATGCACATGGGGAAAGGATGCATGCACATGGGGAAAGGATGCATGCACATGGGGAAAGGATGCATGCACATGGGGAAAGGATGCATGCACATGGGGAAAGGATGCATGCACATGGGGAAAGGATGCATGCACATGGGGAAAGGATGCATGCACATGGGGAAAGGATGCATGCACATGGGGAAAGGATGCATGCACATGGGGAAAGGATGCATGCACATGGGGAAAGGATGCATGCACATGGGGAAAGGATGCATGCACATGGGGAAAGGATGCATGCACATGGGGAAAGGATGCATGCACATGGGGAAAGGATGCATGCACATGGGGAAAGGATGCATGCACATGGGGAAAGGATGCATGCACATGGGGAAAGGATGCATGCACATGGGGAAAGGAGAAACACGGAAGCAGAGAAACGAGGGGTGAGGGGAGGAGCATAAAAGGGGGAAGGCAAAGAGAGGAGAGAGAAGAAAGGATTGTGATCAAAGGGTAAGAGTGATCAATTGCGGGAAGGCAGCACAAGAGAAGGGGTACGAAGGAGGGCACCTGAGGCAAGCATCGCATGACATGGCAGGGCATGGCATGGCAGGGCATGGCACCTGAGTGGGTAGGCAGTGCAGCAGCAGCGAGGCATGGGTCCTGATGAGGTCGTATACAGCATCCACCCTCCTTGCTGTGCACGGATTGGCCTCTGCCAACGCCGTCTGGTTACAGGCAGCGGTGCGGGGCACACGGAGGAGAGTGCAAGGGCGAGAGAGCCGAGGGAGGAGAAATGAGTGGGAGAATGCATAGCATAGTAGGTGTGATGAGAGGCAGGGCAAGAGAAATGATTCAGAAAAAACGTGGGATTCTGATGCACAGAACAGGGGGACTGATGATGAGCATAGCAGTGCGGGCAGGGCAAAGCTGAAAGGTGGTAGCATTAGTGCCCAGGGAGGGAAAGGGAGGGGAGCAGATGTGAAGGGAGAAATAGCCTGGAGGTTCTAGGGACGGCGAATGAGAAGGGAAGGGGGGACGAAAGTGGCAACAAGGTACCTTGGAGGATATAAGAGCAGAGGGGCGAAAGGGGGGAGCATACGAGGAGGTAGAAGTGCAGGGTCTGTGGTATGTTGTTGCTCTTCATTGATAGCTCTGCCAAGGCCTGTGACGACAGGCAGGGGTAATGGAAAGGAGAGGGAGAGTTGATGGACAGCAGAGGGAGAGGTGATGGACAGCAGAGGGAGAGTTGATGGACAGCAGAGGGAGAGTTGATGGGCAGCAGAGGGAGAGTTGATGGACAGCAGAGGGAGAGCAGCAGAGTGTGGCAGAACGAAGCAGAGTGGGATGCATGCGATGCGATGCGAGCAGAGAAACAGGAGCTCTGAGATGTATGAAACGGGAGCAGCAAAACATGCGCTCTTTGGACGGACTGGCAAGCACACAGCACAGCCACAGACACAGCCACAGCCACAGCCACAGCCACAGCCACAGCCACAGCCACAGCCACAGCTACAGCAACAAGCAGAGCAGAGCACACTCCATCATGGCAGAACAAGCGAAGCGCCAGACAGCCAAGCCCCTTTCCCGTCCCGTGAAAGTGTCCCTTCCTACTTCCCATTCCCAGCATCATCACCTCGAGCAGGGGCGCGGAGGGACGGGCGTGAGCAGCGAGAGCGGCGTGGCGGGATTGAGCGCGGGCGATGAGGGAGGGCAGCGGCAGGATAGCGGGCGGCCACGAGCGTACGACAGCGAGGAAGAGAGGGTGGTCCGCTGGGGATGGCAGGAACGCACACAGCACCATCTGGAGGCAGCAGGGAGGGGATGGAGGGGGGTTGTGAGGGGAAGAATTCTGAGACGTTTCAAAAGGGCACGAGCGCATGACGGCGAGGAAGAGAGGGTGGTCCGCTGGGGATGGCAGGAACGCACAGAGCACCATCTGGAGGGAAAGGGGGCGGGGGTGTGGAGATGTGGGGAATGGGGGAAAGCAGGGAGCGGGTGCACGTGTGAGTGGAGGAAAGACCAACCGCATTGCCTAGAGCAAAGCAAACACGCATGCGGGAGTAGGAATGTGGGAGATATGGTGGTTTTGATGCATGAATGAACGCACTTGGCACAGGTGGGCAGGCACAGCAGCAAGGGAGAGGCGCAGCCTGCCTGACCGACTGACCTCATAGACCGCTGGGGCGAGCTGGGGGTGCTCAAAGGGAATGTGCGGCAGCAGCACTGGTAGCTGATGCGCCTGGGCGAAACACACCACCCACCTGCAAGTTGCACACACACACACACACACACACACACACACACACACACACACACACACACACACACACAGACACACACAGGGGATCAGAGCAGTCGCTCGCACGCTTGCATTGCAACAACTGACAAAATCCGGCCGGCTTCATTTGTATTGCCCTGTCATTCCATACCATACCATGCCATACCATACCATACCATACCATACCATACCATTCCATACCATACCATGCCATGCCATGCCAACCCCTCACCTCTCCCAGGAGGCGGCGTGAGAGCGGAGCAGCTTGGGGCAGAGAGTAGCGGTCTGGTGGTACATGCGCTGCTGCATCAGATGCTCCAGGTACTGCTGCCCCACCTGGTGGGGGTGGGCAGGTGGGGGTATAGCAGCGAGAGTGCAGAGAGAGAGAGAGAAAGGAGTACGAGGGTTGATGAGTGGAACGAGATGACGCTTGGGGCAGAGAGCAGCGGCCTGGTGGTACCTGCGCTGCTGCATCAGATGCTCCAGGTACTGCTGCCCCAACTGGTTGGGGCATGCAGGTGGGGTGGGGGTATGTGCGTGTGTGCGTGTGGGTGCCAACGAGGCAGGGAGAGAGCAGGGAGAGATGCAGGGAGAGATGCAGGGAGAGATGCAGGGAGAGATGCAGGGAGAGATGCAGGGAGAGATGCAGGGAGAGATGCAGGGAGAGATGCAGGGAGAGATGCAGGGAGAGATGCAGGGAGAGATGCAGGGAGAGATGCAGGGAGAGATGCAGGGAGAGATGCAGGGAGAGATGCAGGGAGAGATGCAGGGAGAGATGCAGGGAGAGATGCAGGGGAGAGGGGAGTGCGAGTGCTGATGCGCCAGGTGCTGCTCCCTGCTGCTGCTGTCCCACCTGACTGAGACGCGGGCATCATGTCCCTGTGCCAGATGCGAGTGCATGCAGAGCACTGTCTGCTCTCTGCACTCTGCATCAGGCCAGTGTTTGGTGTGAACCCACAACAGCTGGTCGCCTTTCACTGCTGGTCGCCTCGCCTTTCCTCTCCTCACCTCTGAAAGCAACTCCAGTGTGATGCCTGTTAGCGTTCCTCCCTCCATCCCTGCACTGCCCGCAGCACCAGCAGCAGCACCAGCAGCGGCAGCAGCAGCACCACCACCATCCGCAGCAGCAGCAGCAGCAGCAGCAGCAGCAGCAGCAGCAGCAGCAGCGCCAGCAGCGGCAGCAGCAGCACCACCAGCAGCGCCAGCAGCGGCAGCAGCACCACCACCACCATCCGCAGCAGCAGCAGCAGCAGCGCCAGCAGACGCAGCACCATCAGTAGTGGCACTAGAAGCACCAGCAGAAGCGCCAGTGGCAGAAGCAGCAGGTGCAAGGCCGGTGGCTTCTAGAGCAGCATGAATGCGGCCCTGTGACAGCAGCCACTGCACGTGGTCCTGTGCATCCCTGCTCATCGGGACGACAGGGGGACAGGCGGAGAGGAGGACAGGGGAGAGGAGGAAAGGGGGAGAGGAAGACAGGGGGAGAAGCAGACAGGGGGAGAGGAGGGACAGGGGTAGAGGAGGACAGGAGGGGAGGAGAACATAGGGCCAGATGCACAGGGAGACAGTTGACATTGTGCATGGAGCGGGGGGAACAGAGGGTTGGAGGGATGGGTGAATTGGAGCATGGCACAAGGTGGGCAATGTGTTGCTAGTGAAGGAAACAAGATGAAAAAAAAGGGGCTGAGGGATGGGTGGAGATGGAAGGGAGAGAGAGAGAGAGAGAGAGAGAGAGAGAGAGAGAGAGAGAGAGAGAGAGAGAGAGAGAGAGAGAGAGAGAGAGAGAGAGGTCATATGGAGGGGAGGGATGGGCGGGCACCAGGGAACAAAAAATCGCAAGTCTACACCACCACCAGGGAGAAGGGTGAAAGGGTGGCCTTAGAAGAAGCGCCACCACGTCTTCTATCCACCACATCACAGTAGAGCAACCAGAAACAAGGCTGGAAGAGAAGGTAGGGGGATTTGGACCTGGGGCGTGCAAGCACCACGTCTCGAGGGCTTAGAAGCACGAAACAAGGCTGCCACCCACTGCCCTCTGCCGCTGCTGCTGCTGCTGCTGATGCTGTTGCAGCTGTTGATGCCGCTGTTGTTGTTGCTGCAGTTCCGGTGCCAGTTGCGGGTGGAGCGGCAGCAGCGGCTGCGTCTGATGGCAGGGCAGGCGGGGAGGTGGGGCCAGCGGAATAGGCAGCCACGGCAGCAGTGACGGCAGGAGGGAGAGATGCAGTCGCTGGTGGGAGAGAGATAGCGGAACGGGGTGATGTGTGGGGAGGCGGAGAAAAGGGGTGGGGAGGAAAGGTATGGTGAGAGATGAGAACGTGTGTGTGGTGCGTGCGTGCGTGTATGGATGTGTGAGGGGGGAGGGAAACGGGGAGCACAGCATGCACTGAGTAACAGTGAGAAGGAAATACATAGAAAAGAGGGTTTAGGGTTTAGGAAGGAGAAGGAGAAGGAGGAGAGGGAGAGGGAGAGGGAGAGTGAGAGGAAGAGTGAGAGGAAGAGGGAGAGGGAGAGTGAGAGGAAGAGTGAGAGGAAGAGGGAGAGGGAGAGGGAGAGGGTAGGAGAGCGAGAGCGCACCACAGAGGGGAGAGTGTGCAAGGTAGTAATCTGCAGCCTGCAGGCGCTCAAAGCCTCTGAGGGAGAGGATGTCAGACGAGAGCTCGTGGTTCTTGAGAGACACTAGCCGCACCTCAGGCCTGAGAGCCTGCAGGGTGAGACAAACAGAGAGGGAGCGAGGGAGGGAGGAGCGGTGGAGAATTTCGAGGCACCTTTGAAAAGAACGAATGTCAGACGTGAGCTGACCTCGAGCTGCTTATTTATATGCGATGGTTATTCCTTACAGTCGGTTGCTAGCTGTGACTTGTGATGATCAGGTGAGGACCCCATACACCCATATTTGTACCCATGCCCATGCCTGTGCCCATACCCATGCCCATGCCCATGCCCATGCCCATGCCCATATCCATGCCCATGCACATATCCATGCCCATACACATATCCATACCCATGCACATATCCATGCCCATGCACATATCCATGCCCATGCACATGGCCCCACCCTCGAGTGGGGCAGGGCGTACCAGAGTGAGGGGCCCCTCGCCCGCACTGGGCACAGCAACAGCGTCATTGAGGGCCGTCCCCACTGCCGCCACCGCTGCCAGCGCTGCTGCTGCCGCTGTTGGCGAGTCCGGAAGCAAAACAGGGGCTGCTGCTGCTGCAACAGAAGCGGGTACCTGACCGCTGCTGCTGCTGCTGCTGCTGTTGTCGTTGCTGCTAATGCCACCACTAGTTGCAGCGGATGCAGCAGTAGCAGTTGGAGCAGCAACTCCAGCTGATGGTGCTGCTGCTGCTGCTGAAAACGAAGCTGTGGATGGTGGTGGTTGTGGCGGCGGCACAGCAGCCAAAGGGGAGGAGACAGTGGGGGGAGTGAGAGGAGAAGCGAGGGAATGGTGGGACGGGGAGCGCGAGCCGGAGAGAGGCGAGGAGGCAAGCAGCCCAGCAGCAGCAGCCGGCAGAGAGAGATGACCGGAGGAGCTAGAGAGCGAGAGAAGCTGGTGCGTGGTGGGGGTGGAAGGGGAGCGAGCGCTGACGCTGTTGCAGCTGCTGCTGCTGCGGCTGCTGCTACTGCTGCAGGAGCTGGCGCTTCTGGAGTTGGCAAAGAAAGAGGAGGGCATGAGGTAGGCGAGAACAAGAAGGAGGTCCCCATAGGGGGCGATCCCGGAGATTAGATAGTCTACTTTAAGGACTGAGGTGATTTCCATGTAGCGCGATGGGGACGAGGCAGAGGAGGAGGAGGGGAAGGAGGAGAAGGAGGAGGAGTAGGAGGAGGAGGAGGAGGTGGAGGAGGAGGAGGGGTTGGTTCTGGAGCGGATAACGGCTACTTTGATGGTGTCCGCCCAGCCTATGATGAGCGTGCAGTCATCCTGTGGTGGTGTGATTGAGAGAGAGATGGGAGTTGAAGTAGCGAGGAGTGTGTCAAATGGGGGGGATGGGGGGAAAGAGAGTGAGCAAACGAAGCCGTGCGAGGGAGGAAGGAGGGAGGGACAGAGGAGGCGGGAAGAAAGGAGGGCCGAGGCAAGCAGGTGGACGACACGGATGGATAAGGAACGTAGCCCGCCGGGGAATGGGAGAGCACGCAGGAGGGCAAGCGGGAGGGGGAGCACGAGGGGGAGCAGGAGGGGGAGCACGGACCCGCCAGAAGAGGTGTGGAGGCAGCACGGAAGGGCTGGGGCTGCCTCGTGGGCGCTCCACAAAGGCGAGGCGAGCAGAGGAGGCGACACAGTAGACCTTGACTCCACGGTCGTTGGCCCATGCTAGGTACGTGCCCCTCCACCGCACCACTGTTATAGCGCCCTCCCCCGTGTGCAGCACCTGGTGGGGCCGGGGAGATTGGAGACGGATGGGTAGATGGGGAGACGGGGAGTAAGGGAGAACACGTGAGGCGGCTCAAAAGGCGAAGTACGTGCCCCTCCGCTCCACCGCTCCACTGTGATGGCACCCTCACTTTTGAGACGTCTCAAAAGTCGCTCCAGCGCTCCACTGTGATGGCACCCTCACTTTTGAGACGTCTCAAAAGTCGCTCCAGCACTCCACTGTGATGGCACCCTCCCCCATGTGAAGTGCAGCAGCTTGAGAGAGGAAGAGAGAGGAGATGTGGGGGACAAGTGAGGACACAAAGGAAAGGCACTGGCTCATATACAAGAAGCAAATAAAGAACATAAAACCCCTGCCTGCCCCACCATTGCAGCTGCTCAATCTGCAACCTTGCATCAAGTTCGCTGTCACTCCTACCGCTTCCCCTCCCCTCCCCTCCCCTCTCCCTACGCACCTGATCCGTCGCCCCCAGCCACCCCCGTGTGCTCAAAATAAGCTCCCCCGCCACGCCCCCAGTGGCGAACTGGCGTGTGCGCCACACAGCACCGAACGCGGGATCAAGAGCAAGCGATCTGAGCGGGCGATGGTACTCAAACCGCTCCACCGTCTCCACCCCCGAGGACGCCGCAGCCGCAGCAGCAGCGGAGAGAGAAGCCGGCGGGGAGGATGCGGTGAACGCGGAGGAGGAGAGGGAAGAGGAGGATGGGGAGGAGGAGAGGGGAGGTGGGGTGGTGAGGTGGGGAGGGAGGTTGAGGGAGCGGATGACTACAGTGCCGTCGTCTGAGCAGGTGGCGAGGTGTGAGGAGGTGGAGTCGAAGACCGCGTCTGTCACGGCTCCCACGTGTGGGTCGTAGGTCTTCACCTGGAGAGGGGTGGGCGGGGGGCGCAGGGGCGAGGGAGAGAGGGAGGGAGGGAGGGAGTGAGTGAGTGAGTGAGCGAGTGAAAGCATGGCGGAGTTCTTTTTAAGCGCGTCTCAGAATCCGCATGGATTGCGACGAGTCTTTCAGGAGCCTGAAAGAATCAGCTCCCCACGTGCAAGTCGTGCGTCGTCATGTGGAGGCCACAGGCGTGAGCGAGCGAGCAGCAAGCGTGGGCGAGGACGGACGGAGGGAAAGGGAAAGTGACGGAAGGCAAAGGCTATGCTGGGAGAGGCGGGGAAGAAGGGCACATTGAGAGAGAGCAGGGAGAGCAGGAAAGCAGAGAGAGCAGAGAGAGGAGGGAGAGCAGGGAGAGCAGGGAGAGCAGGGAGAGCAGGGCGAGCAGGGAGAGCAGGGCGAGCAGGGAGAGCAGGGCGAGCAGGGAGAGCAGGGCGAGCAGGGAGAGCAGGGCGAGCAGGGAGAGCATGGCGAGCAGGGAGAGCATGGCGAGCAGGGAGAGCATGGCGAGCAGGGAGAGCAGGGCGAGGCGGCTGACTGACCTGTCGGCCATGGTGGTCGACGACATGCAGAGTGCCCTCCGTGGTGCCCAGCGCAATGAGGCCGTGCGCAGAGAGCGCCACGCACGTGGGGATGGCCGTCTTGAGCACCTCGCTCACGTCCCTCTCCATCCGCTCGTACTTGAGCAACGGCTCCATGTCCCCCTCCGCCCCTCCCCCTTCCCCCTCCACCACCACATCGCCCTCTCCATCTCCATCCCCTTCGCCCTCGCCGTCCAAGAACTCGTACATGCTGTCGCTGGCTGCTCCCCCGTGGCTGCTCATCTCCTCGTGAGACTCCACACGCCTCAAGTCCTCCTCTGTGTCTTCGTCATCATACCCTCCCTCTACCTCCTCTTCCTCCTCTTCTTCTTCCTCTTCCTCCTCATCGTACTCCTCCTCATCCTCGTTTCCATCGTCCTCCTCTTCTTCCCCCACCTCCTCCTCCGCCGTCACCTCTACCTCACCCTTCCCTTTCCTCTCATCGTCTTCCTCTGTGTTTCCTTCCTGCCGTTGATGCACGCCCCCCGCCTCCTTTTTTCCCAACTGCCCCTCTATTCCCAACCCTGACTCTTCAGAAGAAGCTGCGCCAGTAGCAGCCACAACCGCTCCAGCTGATACAGCTGTAGGTGCACCATCAGAGGCTGCAGCAGCAGCAGCAGCGGGAGCAGCAGCGGCAGCAGAAGCAGCAGACTGAAGCACCCCGCCCAGCAGGGGCGGTAAGGGTATGGAGATTGGGAGTGAGGGGAGCGATGAGGAGGACAGAGCGGCAAAAGACGTCACTCCTAGACTCGCCCTACCGCCGCCGCTCTCCGCACCAGCAGCAGCACCAGCAGCAGCAGCAGCAGCGTTAGTACCACGACCATCAGCAGCGGCAGCAGCAGCAGCAGTGGTACTGGCAGTACTAGCAGCCGCAGTGCCACCACCAGCGGCAGAGGCGGAAGCAGAAGAGACAGAAGAAGACATTTCCGCGCTGCTAGTCGGCCCCACCGCCCTCTCCTGCAAACACCCCACCCCTCTTCCTTCACCGCCTCCCAACCGCTTATCGCCCTCCTTGCCCACCCACACAGGAGCAGGGGGAAGGCGCCGTCTCCTTCCCCCCACCGTCCGCGCAAACACAATCTCATCCCTCCTCACCAGCCCGCTCCCCCCAGCAGGCCCCGCCACCGCCCGCCCTTTCCGCTTCCCCATTTCAATCCCTATGTCGAGGCCTAGACCTGTAAGGTCTAACACCCAGCCTTCTCGTTCCCCTTGCTTGCTCCCAGCAGCGGAAACCGGCCGGTTGCCTTTGCTGCTCCTCCCTCTCCCGCGCGCTCCTTGGTTTCTACCCTTCCCGCCGCCTCTCCCTCCGTTTCTCGTCTTACTCCTTGCGTCTAGCTCTCCTGCACGCCTCGTCGTCGTCTCCGCTTGATCTGCTTCCTCACCGGAACGTACCGCAGTAAACTCCCTACTCCGCACTCGGTTACCACACCCAGAAGAACCCGCCTTCCCTTTCCCGCCACCAGCAGCATAGCCGGTCCCCGCATTGCCATCCTCAGAAACCCTAAGATTGGAATGGAAGCTCGGTGGTATTTGCAGCTGCCCAGGAGCTACGACGGCCCTTTTGCCGGCGGCCGCAGGGCCACCTGAAGCTGCCGTCGCATGAGCGTCAGTTTTACGATAATCAGTGGCAGCGGCTGGTACTGCTGCTGCTATTATTGGGTTAGACATTGCTTCCGGCGGCGCGTTTGCCGTCCGTGGTGCGGCCTCTTCTGGTGAGGAGGAGACTTGGCTCCTCTCCGACACCTCCCGCACAACAGCTCCGTCATTTCCGCTATTGCGGACGCTGCTGCTGTGATTATTCCCGTCGACATTGCTACTCGTGCAACGCGCATCGTCACCCTCGTCGTCCTCGGCTCTAGGACTAGCAGCCCCGCTTCTGGAACGCGCACCTGAACCCCCAACCTGCTCCATTCCAGTTCCGACCAGTCACTGACTTCCATTTACACAAAATTGGTAGCATCGCATCTGTGGTAATGACATGGAGCCAGTCCAGCAGGTGCAGTTCTACAAGACACACATATGAAAGATAGCGGAGTTGTATGTGGTGTTCTGTGCAATGGCATGATGAGCAGCCACCTTTGAAACCAGCATCTGATGTTTTTTTTGGAAGATCACACCTCCTGACATGGAGGAGGTGGGTGAAGGAGGTGGAGAGTAAAGAAAAGGTCGATCCGTGGCGGTTCACTAAGTTTCTGTGCGGTACGGTACAGTGCAATATATAGTTTTGTGTCACGAACAAAGCATTCTGACCTGGAAAAGTGGATGCAAGTGTGGGTTCGCGAAGTCGTGCGAACCCGCTAACTGCCAACTGGCTCGACGAAGTCGTGCGACACACACACAGACACTGCCGCTGCGAGGGAGTGGGTGGGTGCCGCCAATTTCGCTAGCGGCAATTCCGGGTCGCTTGTGCAGTGCAGGTGGTTGGATTGCTGAGGGCAGAACCCACAGCAGTTGGCGTGTGGCAAGGTTCCCCGCAAGGAATATCCCAGCAGAAACGGGTCGTCAAGCCTGACGACCTGTTGACGACTTGACGACATGCTGCCCCGGGCAGAAACAAAATACAACCCTCTCGGATGGCATGTCATCCGAGGGAGGCATCAATCCTAAATCCATGCCTCCCTGTGTTTAGGGTTGATGCCTCCCTGACCGGATGCATGCCCGAATGGGTTTTATTTCTTTTGCCCGCGGGCAGCGAGCTCCCCCCAGGCGGACTCGCCTTGTCTGCTGAGATATACTCGGCGAGAACAGCTCCCATTCTCAGGTATTCAGCAGGTATTTTTTGCTATCTGGACATGCCTGCCCGTAGCAACCTGACCGCCAGCACGCCATAATTCGCCAATAAAGAACCCTTTTCTAAGACTGATGAAAGAAATGGTGTGTGCACCACATAGAGGTGCCAGTACAGATTGTTTTCCGATCAATCGTTTACAATGCAGATTCTGCAAAGTAAAATGCATAAAACACACCTAATAAACCCAGGATACATCAAATGTATCTTATGTAATTCAAATAAATTAAATAACTAATCAGGTAGGTACAAACAAGATCTATTGTCAGTAAGTTTTCATTCTGAATTAAAGAATCCAACGAGAATAAGGTGTAATGTACAGATTCATTTAAAAATACGGTAATTATAGTAATCAGTTTTGATACCAAAGCTCTCCAAAATATGATAAAGCAACTTCATATACATGAATGCTAATATATCATCACATGTAAATGGAAGCGTTACAGCGGTAACACTGTGTTTCGACAACCATTCTTCGTGATGTAACAACGTCTGCGACACCTCAAGTTCCGACCTTCGCGACGATTCTGACGTGGAACAAGGCTGATTACGCTGATGATGGGAACCAGTAAAACGCTTCTGAGCCAGCGAATGGGGATAGCCAGCGTGGACGGGAACCAGGAAGATTGGGTTTCTTGGGGATTCGGATAACGTGTCGCTCAGAATCTCGCTCTCTTTCGGTCACAGGTCTCGGTGTCACAGCCTCAGCTTTACAATAACCACTCCATTCACCAATTTCTGCACAACCGACTCTCTCCACTTCCTCCGGCATACTCGCAGCTTGACACGGTCATCTCACACCTTGAAGCCATGGCCACCGTCGCTGCCGTCTCGTGCGCTTCTGCCGCCACCTGCTTTGTGCAGAAGTCTGTTTCCTCGAAGCAGATTACCGGCCGTGCTGCCGGTACGCATCGTCCCGTCCACTTTCTGTGACTGCTGACTCTCAATGTTTCCTTCAGCATTGCTAGCAAATCTAAATATCTTATTGTCCTCGTGTTTCCCTTCTTCATTCCTAAATGCGCTTGCAGGACTTCCTGCTCTCCGCATGTCAAGGGTGACCTGCTCTGCTGAGAGGAAGGAGAGGAAGGCTGTCCTGTCTGCGGCTACCGTCGCCGCCTCGGTCTCCGCTGCCCTTCCGTCACTGGCTGCCGTCGAGGAGATTCTCGGTGGGGATGGTACCGGTCTCCCCTTCGGCATCAACGACTCTTCCCTTACCTGGGTTCTCCTCGGTGTCTTCACCGCCATCTGGGGTGCTTTCTATCTGTATGCCTCGTCGCTCCCCAAGACCGATGATGACTCTGGCCTTGGCTTGTAAGCGAAGTATCTCAAATTAAGCCAGTGGGCGTCTAAATACGCTGTAACTTTTGCACCAAATTAGTTTTGTCATATATTTTCGATGTAACGCTCGACATACTGAACAATGCATGCGTCATTCATCGAGCATATCACGCGTTTAACGTCTTAAGTGGACACATTCGCTATCCGAAAGTATCGCCAGCTAACCTCGGTCCTTGAGTTTCCTGACATCTTCAATCAGCACGATTTTATACCAATCCTAGCCTAATGCGAATACGAATCCAGTTTATATCACATTACATTCCGGAGTTTCGAACCCATGAGGCCGAAATTTTCATACTACCTTTTCAGTCAAAAACCATATGCAGATGATCAGTGTCAGCGTTGGCAGAAAGTACGGAGGTGGAAAAGAAGAAACTGATAGTGAGCAGCGAGCAAGAGAAGGGGGAACTTGAAGTGTTGAAAGGGGAAACATCATATTCCTTCCACATCAAGTAAACATCTGTCAAGCGTAGCACTATCTGTCATCACCCGGATATAAGAGAAGGGGTGTCTATTTGTCAAGATGTTATAGTGTTTACATTGTGTAGGCTGTAGTGGGGGGTAGCCCATAAGACATACAACCCAATTAAGGTTAATACTTGTACCTGTAAGGAAAACTCCTTTTCCTTACTTCGCGTCCCTACTCAGCACGTACACCACTGTTCCCGCCAATAGCACCCCACAATAATCCGTTACCACTCGCGACATTCGTTTCGACCCCATTCCCGCCACTGTTCACGATGCGACCCAACCTCACGGTTCGGTTGGAAACCCGCGCTCCGGACCTCCGTCTTAGAAGCTAGGCATGAATGTCGACTATCGAGATGGTGGTACAAAGAAAAAATGAACCTAAGGGGTTGTACCCTACAGTGTGTACCCCACTAAGCCTACCCAAAATATAACATAGATATACATATGTTTGACACTCCGCCCCGACAGTTCCCAACCTAGGCACCAGGCCCGTCGCGCACCCCATTGACCACACGTTACCGTTACCACTGTAGCTTCGCTATATATTCTTCGCTCAAATACTTCGCTCATTGTATTCTTGTCTCGATAGTGCAATCCTCGCTCGCTCACTCAATTGCACTCGTAAGACTTAGTTATCAGAGCCTACGATCTTCTCTCGGACCGCACCCACACCTTCGCTTCCCACTATCTCAATTTTTTGGGGGGGGGTAGACGTCCCTCAGCGACCAAGCACCGCCGCTCGAAGTGCTCTCTCGTAAGCACGCACGGCCACGACAGAAGCTCACGCTGAGCTCGCCCGACACCCCCGCCATTGCATAACTTAATGTCGCGACATTGACGCAGGAGCAGCTCGACCGGCTCGTCCGCCAACTTGAAGATTCGGCGCTCGAAATCGCCACACTCACGGCGGAACGCGACTCCGCTCGCCAACAATCTGTTGGAAACAAGTTATCTAAGCGCCTCTGTCGTGTCGAAACACCAAGACAGAAGCAAAACAGATAGTATTCTTAGAAGCTAGGCACGAGTGATGTCGACTATCGAGAAGGTTGGTACAAGGAAAATGAACCTAAGGGGTTGTACCCCACAGTGTGTACCCCATTAAGCCTACCCAAAATATAACATAGATATACATATGTTTGACACACCCCCATAGGCAGAGTGGGGGAGAACAGAGGGTCACAAGACCAGTCAGGAAGTGCAAAGCAAGCTCAGGGTGGATCACAACATCACCACGCAGTCTGAGCATAAGCAAGAAGGCCACAAGGCCAGTTCACATGCAGAGATATATATGTAACAACAACAGTACAGTGAAATCTACTTACAAGAACAAGCATGCAGAATTACATATAAATCATGGTACAAACAAAGCCTACAGCAAGCGAGGAAGAGTGGGCACAAGGCCTAACAAAGTGCAGAAATGCTGATGATCACCAGGCGGAAGTGCCTTGGTGAATATATCAGCAGTGTTGGCCCGAGTGGCCACGTAGGTAAGACGAAGCTGGCCACGCTGCTGCAGCTCTCGAGCAAGAAAGTAACGGAGAGCGATGTGCTTCGTTCTGTGCTCTAGTCTGTGCTCCTGACACAAGGCAATGGCGGCCTTGTTGTCGACGTACAGCACTGGAGGAGAACGAGGCCGCTCTCCCAAGTCAGTCAGCAGGTAGGTGAGCCAGCGAAGCTCCTGTGCAGCCATGGCTGTGGCGTAGATCTCAGCCTCACAACTGGAGCCGAGAACTGAAGACGAGCGTGTAGAACGCCAAGAAACTGAACCAGAGCCAAGGCTGAAGGTGTAACCCTGTGACGACCGCTGCGTAGCCTGGTCGTCAACCCAAGAGGCGTCCGAGTGACCAGTGAGGACAACGTCACCCCGTCCTCCAAGCACGAGCCCCATGCCCGATGTACTGCACAAGTAGCGTAGTACCCTCTTGGCAGCATCCATGTGCACCTTTCGGTGCCGACCAGGAGCCACGTAGCGAGCCAGAAGGCCAAGAGGGTACGCAAGGTCAGGACGAGTGCAAGTCATCAGGTACATGAGGCAGCCCACTAACTCTGGGTAAGGACCACTCGGCTCTACGGACTCGTCCGAAGGTGGAGCTGAGAGCGAGTGACCTGTAGCCAGAGGAGTGGCCTGTGCTGAGGACCAGGTGAAACCGAAGCGCTGAAGGACCTGCTGCACCATGTGTGACTGAGTCAGTGTGATGGTGCGGCGTGCTCTGTCCCGGGTGATCTGCAAGCCAAGGTAGCTGCGCAGTTCACCCAGGTCTGTGCACGTGTGTCTCTTCTGCAGCTCCGACTTCACCAGGGCGAGAGCCTCAGTGTCAGCAGTGGCAAAGACCAAGTTGTCGACGTACACGAGAACGTAGAACGGCGGCAGAGAAGTGTCGGTGCGCAAAAACAGCGACGGGTCAGCAGTCGACGGAGCAAACCCAAGAGCCGCAAGTGTCGTCCTCAGTGTGTTGTGCCACTCACGTGGCGCCTGGCGGAGACCGTAGACCGGCCGCCGGAGGCTCCACTGGGTACTAGGAGGGAACGACCCAGTGAAGCCAGGAGGGCGGCGCAGCCAAATCTCCTCGTGGAGGCTGCCCTGTAAGAAGGCTGTGCTGAAGTCAAGAGAGTGAAGCTCGTAGTCACGATGAGCGGCAACGTGCAGCAGCACCCGAAGAGTGGTCATCTTCGGGGTGGGGGAGAAGGTCTGGAAGAAGTCAACTTCCTCTCGCTGACTGAAGCCTCGAGCCACGTAACGAGCCTTGAAGACAGGCGGAGAACCTGGCGGCCGCTTCACCCTGAAAATCCACATGCCACTGACAATGTTCGCCCCAGGAGGGGGAACCTCGTCGACGTAGGTGCCTGTGGACTTCCAGGATGGCATCTCTGCGTCCATGGCTGTCTGCCACTGAGAGGAGTACTCACTCGCGATCGCCTCAGCGTAAGAGCGCGGGGTAGGGATGTCTAGTGCATCCGGGTCTCCCTCAGGGGCAAGCAGCATGGATACGAAATGAGGCGCAGCAGCTGCAAGACACTCAAGGTCCTCCTGCCTGTCCTCAAGGACGTCCGTGCCAAGAGCACACTCACCCCCGACGGACGGAGGACAGACAGACGCAGACTCAGCAACAAGACCGGCGGCGTAGTCTAGACGACAATGAGCAGCAAAGGCAACAAGCTCAGTGACTAAGGCAGACGCAGCAGCAGACTCAAACGACGGGTCAGTGACAACAGTGGCAAGCAGACGCGTGACAGTAGAGTGCTCAGCACGAAACCGGTCAGACGCAGGGTTAGCAACGACAGGCAGAGAGGACGCAGGGGGAGGCGGCAGAGGAACACGCGGTGAAGGAGAGGAAGGACGACGAACGGCAAGGGGAGGGCCGGAGACAGCCGGCTGGCACTGACGAGGAACACGACGACCGGAACTGACAGGGGAGACAGGACGCGACACAGGCTCACGACGCTCTGCAAGGCCACCAGGCTGCTCTGTGTACGGAGAGGGAGCAGGCAGCGGTGAGCCAGGCTGTAACGGAAGACCAGTAGACGAGGGAAGACCGAGAACCTGGTGAAGTGCGGAGTCAGGTGGTGGCTGAGACGACAGAGACGGCGGAGCAAAGAACAGGCGCAACTGAGCAGTGCCACCAGCAGCTCCAGCACCCCCAGCAGCTCCAGCACATCCAGCAGCTCCAGCACCCCCAGTGGCTCCAGCACCTCCAGCAGCTCCAGTACCTCCAGCAGCTCCAGCACCTCCAGCAGCACCACCACCAGCCCCAGCAGCTCCAGTACTCCCTGTACGAGCACCTCCGGGACCAGCGACACCAGCAGAAGAACCTCCAGTAGGAGAGCCCTGAGGTGCAGAAGTGGGACGCTGACGGTGACCGTACCAGTCGTGCAGCTGCTGGGAGGTGAGGGGCACACGCGGACGAAGACGGCTACTCCAAGGAGACCGCGTAACAGCAGTCTCAGAACCCTCGGGCGACTCACCCCCAGACTCAGCACCCCCAGGCTCCGCACACACAGGCTCAGCACCCCCAGACGCAGCACCTCCAGACGCAGTACCACGAGACGCAGCACCTCCAGGCTCCTCACGCGCAGGCTCAGCACCTCCAGGCTCCACACGCTCAGCACCCCCAGACTCAGCACCCCCAAGCTCCGCACCCCCAGGGACAGCACCACTCGCAGCAGGACCGGAGTCACCAGTGACCTCAACAGGCGCAGGCGCAGGGGGGTCTACCTGAGAGACACCTGAAGGAGCAGGACCTGGCGCGGGGAGGGGGTCTACCTGGGGAGGACCTGGGGCGAGAAGAGCGGCGGGGGGGGGCGAGGAGCAGTGCGGTAGGGGAAGAGGCGGTAAAAGGGGACGGACTCGTCAAAGGTGACGTCCTGAGATGCAAAGACACGGCGCGAGGCGAGGTCGTAAAACTGCCAGCCAGGCGCGTCAGGGACAAAGCCAAGGAAGACGCAAGGAATGGCGCGAGGGGAGAGCTTGTCCGCAGTGGTATCGCGGACAAAGGCACGAGCACCCCAGACCCGGAAACGCGACGCGTCGCCAACCTTCCCCGTCCACAGCAGTGTGGGCGAGGTCTCCGGCAAGGAGACACGGGGCCAAAGGTTGAGCTGATGCGCGGTGTACCGGACCGCAAACGGCCACAGAAAATGGGGGGCAGCTGCATGGATCATGGAGGTACGAGCGACCTCCATGACTAAGCCAATGCGGCGCTCAGCAACCCCATTCTGCTGCGGAGAGGCCGGAAGCGTGAAAGTCTGGCGGATGCCGTGCTCTGCACAGAAGGCTGCCAAGAGGTCTGAGGAGAACTCACCACCTCTGTCAGAGAGCAGACGTAGGACAGGAAAGTCCGACTGGAACCGCTCGCGGAGCTGGAGACGAGTAGCGCGGATCCAGGGGATCAAAACATCAGGGACATCCCCCTTGCGCTGCAAGGGGAAGACCGTGGTGTAGCGCGTGTAGTCGTCGACAACCAGCAGGAAGTACCGCTCGTGGCCCTGTCCACGGACGCGGGCTGGGCCCCACACGTCCAGGTGGAGAGTCTGCAGTGGAGACTCTGTGGGAGGGAACGAGGAGGAGTGAGGAGCGGCGCGCTGCCGCCCCTCGACGCAGGGAATGCAGGGCGGCGCAGGCGAGGGAGGGAGGGCAGGCAGAGACCTGGGAAGACCAGAAACCAGGAAGCGGGAGTGCATGCTGCGTAGGCGAGGCAGGGAGGGGTGACCAAGGCGGTGGTGCCACAGGAGAGTGTCGTGCGACAGCCGGCGACACTCACACTGTGTAGCTACCTGAGGAGACGCGTGCAACTGGGGAGACAAAGGGGTGGAGCGTGACGCAGTGGTGAGGGTGTACAGACTGGACCCTGGCGCACGAGCAAACGTGGCCAGGTGGCAACCAGTCTGGGAGCACGTGCAAATCGCCACACGCTGCCAGCCAGGGGTGAAGGTTTCAACCCCCGCATCCTGGAGGACAGCGTTACTCACCAAGTTCGTAGAGAACGAGGGGAGGTGGAGACCAGACAGCTCACCAGACGGGACCGCCGGACACGGAAGCACAGTGGAAGACCGTGCAAGCACTGGGCCCCCAGAGGGGTCAGCCAGTGAGACAGGAACAGGTGCAGGGAGGGGAGTGACTGTGGTACTGTCGCGAAAGAAACAGCGGGAAGCACCAGAGTCAAGTGTAAAGGTGTGCAAAGCCTGTGCAGGCGCAGTACCAAGGGGAGCAGACTCACAAGCACCTAGTGCTGCAGGGGCTATACCAGGGGCTATACCAGGATCCCGCGGCACACACAAGTAGCAGTCACCCTCAGCACTAACAGACAAGGCATACATAGCAGCAAGAATTGCCTCATAGTCAAGATCAAAGATAGGTACATCACGCCTAAGCAAGTCTGCCCAGTTGGGGAACTCAGTAGCATCAGGAAACTTGGCGCGCCAGGCGTCGCTAAGCCGAGCAAAGCAGCGCTGCTCAGTGTGAAAACCTGTGCACTGGCGACCAGCGCGGGGACCTGTGTGGATGATATAGGGGCAGCGACCAGGACCCCCAGAAGCCCCACGCCCGGCATACCAGTCAAGAAGTTGCTGGGAAGTGGGGGTCTGGCGCTGACGCTGATGCTGCTGCTGCTGCTGCTGCTGCTGCGGCTGCTGCTGACCCTGACCACCAATGCCACTACCGCTCCCTCCTCCCCCACCGCCGCTGCTGCCCCCTCCACCGCTCCCAGTGCCTCCGCCGCCCCCACCACCACCTCCACCGCCTCCACCCCCGCGACCACCCTCACCACCTCCACCTCCCCCGCCGCCTGCACCACCGCCACCTCCACCGCCACCCCCACCGCCCCTGCCACCCCTGCCGCCCCTGCCGCTGCGACGCTTCCCACTAGAAGCGGAAGCAGCTCCGACCCCCTCAGCACCAAGGTAGTCGTAAGCAGCAGCTGCGGAGGCGTAGGAGGGGGTGAGAGGGGAGGGGGAGCACCCCTCAAAGAGGGGAGAGCGAGGAGTGCCACGAGCAGCACCTACAGCGAGGATGTTCTTCTCTGCTGCGAGGAGGTGCTTCTCGAAGTCGTCGACAATGAGAGTGGTGGGGTCTAGCGCTAGGAAGTGGTCCCTGACAGAGCTAAGAGTGTCAGGGAGGCGGGTGACGAGGAAATAGAGAGTGAAGTACATCGGGGGGGGGTTTGCGGCGCAGAACTCGGCTGAAAGGGCGGCACGAAAGCGAGAGTCAGTAGCGCGCAGGTGAGAAACTAGGTCCTCAGCAGTGGTGAACGAGGAAAGATCGGGGAACAGGTACGGTAGCATGAGTCGACCTATGGCTGCAGTGGCCGGGGAGGAGTAGCGCGCAACTACAGCGTCATACAGTGTCTTAGCAGTTCTGTGCTGGCTGAAATGCGCTCGCTCAGTAATCGGCAGGTGGTTCCTAATAGCTAGGCGTGCAGCAGCATCACGAGTCTGCCACTGAGAGCGTTCTAGAGCAGGAGCATCAGCAGCAGGAGCAACGACAGTGCCAAAGACGTAATCAAACAGGGAAGCACCCTCTTTGGCATCAGTCAGAAGGAACAGTTGGAGATCGTCTAACCATACAGTGAACTCGATGGGACGACCGTCAGGCTCGAACGCTAGAACGTTAGGCGTCGCCATATTGGCTTAAGGCAGGAGGCAGTAGGCAGCAGGCAGCTGGCAGAGGCAGCAGGCACCAGGTAGGAGGCAGCAGGCAGCAGGCAGGCAGTAGGCAGGTAGCAGGCAGGCAGCAGTAGGCAGCAAGCAGGCAGGCGGCAGTAGGCAGCAAGCAGCAGGCAGGCAGCAGGCAGGCAGCAGGTAGGCTGCAGGCAGGCGGCAGCAGGCAGCAAGCAGGCAGGCAGGCAGGCGGCAGTAGGCAGCAAGTAGCAGGCAGGCAGCAGGCAGGCAGTAGGCAGGCTGCAGGCAAGCGGCAGCAGGCAGCAAGCAGGCAGGCAGGCAGGTGGCAGCAGGCAGCTAGCAGGCAGCAAGCAGGCAGGTAGGCAGGCGACAGGCAGGCGGCAGCAGGCAGCTAGCAGGCAGGCGGCAGCAGGTAGCAAGCAGCAGACAGGCAGCAGGCAGGCAACAGGCAGGCTGCAGGCAGGCGGCAGCAGGCAGCAAGCAAGCAGGCAGGCAGGCAGCAGGTAGGCAGCAGGCAGGAGCGGCCTAAGGGCTGCGTGAGGCTGCTGGCTGCGTGTGGCGGCTTGCTGCACGAGGCTGCAGGTTGCACGTGGCTACGGGCAGCGCGCGCAGCTGCGGGCTGCTCGTGGCGACGCGCGGGCTGGCGGCAGGCTGCGTGGGCGACTGGCGCGGCGTGTGGGGCCTAAAACGGGCTACACGGGCGGCGGACGCGGCGCGCAGGGCCTAAGCGGGTTGCGCACGGGCGGCTTACACGGCGCGCGGGCCGGCGGCAGGCTGCGCGGGTGGCTGACGTGGCGCGCGGGGCCGAAAACGGGCTGCGCGCGGGCTGCTTAAGTGGCGCGCACGGAAAAAAAAAAAGGGCCGCGCGCGTGCAGCCGAGGCGCGCGCGGGCAGCAGGCAAGGCAGGCAGGCAGGTTAGGCCGTAGGTGAGGTAATGCAGTAATCGGTGGGCCCTAATCTTAGGTCCTAAAGACCTATGCTCTAGATACCATCTTAGAAGCTAGGCATGAATGTCGACTATCGAGATGGTGGTACAATGAAAAAATGAACCTAAGGGGTTGTACCCTACAGTGTGTACCCCACTAAGCCTACCCAAAATATAACATAGATATACATATGTTTGACACTCCGCCCCGACAGTTCCCAACCTAGGCACCAGGCCCGTCGCGCACCCCATTGACCACACGTTACCGTTACCACTGTAGCTTCGCTATATATTCTTCGCTCAAATACTTCGCTCATTGTATTCTTGTCTCGATAGTGCAATCCTCGCTCGCTCACTCAATTGCACTCGTAAGACTTAGTTATCAGAGCCTACGATCTTCTCTCGGACCGCACCCACACCTTCGCTTCCCACTATCTCAATTTTTTGGGGGGGGGTAGACGTCCCTCAGCGACCAAGCACCGCCGCTCGAAGTGCTCTCTCGTAAGCACGCACGGCCACGACAGAAGCTCACGCTGAGCTCGCCCGACACCCCCGCCATTGCATAACTTAATGTCGCGACATTGACGCAGGAGCAGCTCGACCGGCTCGTCCGCCAACTTGAAGATTCGGCGCTCGAAATCGCCACACTCACGGCGGAACGCGACTCCGCTCGCCAACAATCTGTTGGAAACAAGTGATCTAAGCGCCTCTGTCGTGTCGAAACACCAAGACAGAAGCAAAACAGATAGTATTCTTAGAAGATAGGCACGAGTGATGTCGACTATCGAGAAGGTTGGTACAAGGAAAATGAACCTAAGGGGTTGTACCCCACAGTGTGTACCCCACTAAGCCTACCCAAAATATAACATAGATATACATATGTTTGACACACCCCCATAGGCAGAGTGGGGGAGAACAGAGGGTCACAAGACCAGTCAGGAAGTGCAAAGCAAGCTCAGGGTGGATCACAACGTCACCACGCAGTCTGAGCACAAGCAAGAAGGCCACAAGGCCAGTTCACATGCAGAGATATATATGTAACAACAACAGTACAGTGAAATCTACTTACAAGAACAAGCATGCAGAATTACATATAAATCATGGTACAAACAAAGCCTACAGCAAGTGAGGAAGAGTGGGCACAAGGCCTAACAAAGTGCAGAAATGCTGATGATCACCAGGCGGAAGTGCCTTGGTGAATATATCAGCAGTGTTGGCCCGAGTGGCCACGTAGGTAAGACGAAGCTGGCCACGCTGCTGCAGCTCTCGAGCAAGAAAGTAACGGAGAGCGATGTGCTTCGTTCTGTGCTCCAGTCTGTGCTCCTCACACAAGGCAATGGCGGCCTTGTTGTCGACGTACAGCACTGGAGGAGAACGAGGCCGCTCTTCCAAGTCAGTCAGCAGGTAGGTGAGCCAGCGAAGCTCCTGTGCAGCCATGGCTGTGGCGTAGATCTCAGCCTCACAACTGGAGCCGAGAAATGAAGACGAGCGTGTAGAACGCCAAGAAACTGAACCAGAGCCAAGGCTGAAGGTGTAACCCTGTGACGACCGCTGCGTAGCCTGGTCGTCAACCCAAGAGGCGTCCGAGTGACCAGTGAGGACAACATCACCCCGTCCTCCAAGCACGAGCCCCATGCCCGATGTACTACACAAGTAGCGTAGTACCCTCTTGGCAGCATCCATGTGCACCTTTCGGTGCCGACCAGGAGCCACGTAGCGAGCCAGAAGGCCAAGAGGGTACGCAAGGTCAGGACGAGTGCAAGTCATCAGGTACATGAGGCAGCCCACTAACTCTGGGTAAGGACCACTCGACTCTACGGACTCGTCCGAAGGTGGAGCTGAGAGCGAGTGACCTGTAGCCAGAGGAGTGGCCTGTGCTGAGGACCAGGTGAAACCGAAGCGCTGAAGGACCTGCTGCACCATGTGTGACTGAGTCAGTGTGATGGTGCGGCGTGCTCTGTCCCGGGTGATCTGCAAGCCAAGGTAGCTGCGCAGTTCACCCAGGTCTGTGCACGTGTGTCTCTTCTGCAGCTCCGACTTCACCAGGGCGAGAGCCTCAGTGTCAGCAGTGGCAAAGACCAAGTCGTCGACGTACACGAGAACGTAGAACGGCGGCAGCGAAGTGTCGGTGCGCAAAAACAGCGAGGGGTCAGCAGTCGACGGAGCAAACCCAAGAGCCGCAAGTGTAGTCCTCAGTGTGTCGTGCCACTCACGTGGCGCCCTGCGGAGACCGTAGACCGGCCGCCGGAGGCTCCACTGGGTACCAGGAGGGAACGACCCAGTGAAGCCAGGAGGGCGGCGCAGCCAAATCTCCTCGTGCAGGCTGCCCTGTAAGAAGGCTGTGCTGAAGTCAAGAGAGTGAAGCTCGTAGTCACGCTGATCGGCAACGTGCAGCAGCACCCGAAGAGTGGTCATCTTCGGGGTGGGGGAGAAGGTCTGGAAGAAGTCAACTCCCTCTCGCTGACTGAAGCCTCGAGCCACGTAACGAGCCTTGAAGACAGGCGGAGAACCTGGCGGCCGCTTCACCCTGAAAATCCACATGCCACTGACAATGTTCGCCCCAGGAGGGGGAACCTCGTCGACGTAGGTGCCTGTGGACTTCCAGGATGCCATCTCTGCGTCCATGGTTGTTTGCCACTGAGAGGAGTACTCACCCGCGATCGCCCCAGCGTAAGAGCGCGGGGTAGGGATGTCTGGTGCATCCGGGTCTCCCTCAGGGGCAAGCAGCATGGATACGAGATGAGGCGCAGCAGCTGCAAGACACTCAAGGTCCTCCTGCCTGTCCTCAAGGACGTCCGTGCCAAGAGCACACTCACCCCCGACGGACGGAGGACAGACAGACGTAGACTCAGCAACAAGACTGGCGGCGTAGTCTAGACGACAGTGAGCAGCAAAGGCAACAAGCTCAGTGACTAAGGCAGACGCAGCAGCAGACTCAAACGACGGGTCAGTGACAACAGTGGCAAGCAGACGCGTGACAGTAGAGTGCTCAGCACGAAACCGGTCAGACGCAGGGTCAGCAACGACAGGCAGAGAGGACGCAGGGGGAGGCGGCAGAGGAACACGCGGGGAAGGAGAGGAAGGACGACGAACTACAAGGGGAGGGCCGGAGACAGCCGGCTGGCACTGACGAGGAACACGACGACCGGAACTGACAGGGGAGACAGGCCGCGACACAGGCTCACGACGCTCTGCAAGGCCACCAGGCTACTCTGTGTACGGAGAAGGAGCAGGCAGCGGTGAGCCAGGCTGTAACGGAAGACCAGTAGACGAGGGAAGACTGAGAACTTGGCGAAGTGCAGAGTCAGGTGGTGGCTGAGACGACGGAGACGGCGGAGCAAAGAACAGGCGCGGCTGAGCAGTGCCACCAGCAGCTCCAGCACCTCCAGCAGCTCTAGCACCCCCAGCAGCTCCAGCACCTCCAGCGGCTCCAGCACCTCCAGCAGCTCCAGCACCTCCAGCAGCTCCAGCACCTCCAGCACCTCCAGGACCTCCAGCAGCACCACCACCAGCCCTAGCAGCTCCAGTACTCCCAGTACGAGCACCTCCGGGACCAGCGACACCAGGAGAAGAACCACCAGTAGGAGAGCCCTGAGGTGCAGAAGTGGGAAGCCGACGGCGACCGTACCAGTCGTGCAGCTGCTGGGAGGTGAGGGGCACACGCGGACGAAGACGGCTACTCCAAGGAGACCGCGTAGCAGCAGTCTCAGAACCCTCAGGCAACTCACCCCCAGACGCAGCACTCCCAGGCTCAGCACACACAGGCTCAGCACCCCCAGACGCAGCACCTCCAGACGCAGTACCCCGAGACGAGGCACCTCCAGGCTCCACACGCTCAGCGCCCCCAGACTCAGCACCCCCAAGCTCCGCACCCCCAGGGACAGCACCACTCCCAGCAGGACCGGAGTCACCAGTGACCTCAACAGGCGCAGGCGCGGGGGGGTCTACCTGAGAGACACCTGAAGGAGCAGGACCTGGCGCGGGGAGGGGGTCTACCTGGGGAGGACCTGGTGCGAGAAAGAGCGGCGGGGGGGGGCGAGGAGCAGTGCGGTAGGGGAAGAGGCGGTAAAAGGGGACCGACTCGTCAAAGGTGACGTACTGAGACGCAAAGACACGGCGCGAGGCGGGGTCGTAAAAGTGCCAGCCAGGCGCGTCAAGGACAAAGCCAAGGAAGACGCAAGGAATGGCGCGAGGGGAGAGCTTGTCCGCAGTGGTATCGCGGACAAAGGCACGAGCACCCCAGACCCGGAAACGCGACGCGTCGCCAACCTTCCCCGTCCACAGCAGTGTGGGCGAGGTCTCCGGCAAGGAGACACGGGGCCAAAGGTTGAGCTGATGCGCGGCGTACCGGACCGCAAACGGCCACAGAAAATGGGGGGCAGCCGCATGAATCATGGAGGTGCGAGCGACCTCCATGACTAAGCCAATGCGGCGCTCAGCAACCCCATTCTGCTGCGGAGAGGCCGGAAGCGTGAAATTCTGGCGGATGCCGTGCTCCGCACAGAAGGCTGCCAAGAGGTCTGAGGAGAACTCACCACCTCTGTCAGAGTGCATACGCAGGACACGAAATTCCGACTGGAACCGCTCGCGGAGCTGGAGACGAGTAGCGCGAATCCATGGGATCAAAACATCAGGGACATCCCCCTTGCTCTGCAAGGGGAAGACCGTGGTGTAGCGCGTGTAGTCGTCGACAACCAGCAGGAAGTACCGCTCGTGGCCCTGTCCACGGACGCGGGCTGGGCCCCACACGTCCAGGTGGAGAGTCTGCAGTGGAGCCTCTGTGGGAGGGAACGAGGAGGAGTGAGGAGCGGCGCGCTGCCGCCCCTCGACGCAGGGAATGCAGGGCGGCGCAGGCGAGGGAGGGAGGGGAGGCAGAGACCTGGGGAGACTAGAAACCAGGACGCGGGAGTGCATGTTGCGTAGGCGAGGCAGGGAGGGGTGACCAAGGCGGTGGTGCCACAGGAGAGTGTCGTGCGACAGCCGGTGACACTCACACTGTGTAGCTACCTGAGCAGACGCGTGCAACTGGGGAGACAAAGGGGTGGAGCGTGACGCAGTGGTGAGGGTGTAGAGACTGGACCCTGGCGCACGAGCGAACGTGGCCAGGTGGCGACCAGTCTGGGAGCACGTGCAAATCGCCACACGCTGCCGGCCAGGGGTGAAGGTGTCAACCCCCGCATCCTGGAGGACAGCGTTACTCACCAATTTCGTAGAGAACGAGGGGAGGTGGAGACCAGACAGCTCACCAGACGGGACCGCCGGACACGGAAGCACAGTGGAAGACCGTGCAAGCACCGGGCCCCCAGAGGGGTCAGCCAGTGAGACAGGAAAAGGTGCAGGGAGGGGAGTGACTGTGGTACTGTCGTGAAAGAAACAGCGGGAAGCACCAGAGTCAAGTGTAAAGGTGTGCAAAGCCTGTGCAGGCTCAGTACCAAGGGGAGCAGACTCACAAGCACCTAGTGCTGCAGGGGCTATACCAGGATCCCGCGGCACACACAAGTAGCAGTCACCCTCAGCACTAACAGACAAGGCATACATAGCAGCAAGAATTGCCTCATAGTCAAGATCAAAGATAGGTACATCACGCCTAAGCAAGTCTGCCCAGTTGGGGAACTCAGTAGCATCAGGAAACTTGGCGCGCCAGGCGTCGCTAAGCCGAGCAAAGCAGCGCTGCTCAGTGTGAAAACCTGTGCACTGGCGACCAGCGCGGGGACCTGTGTGGATGATATAGGGGCAGCGACCAGGACCCCCAGAAGCCCCACGCCCGGCATACCAGTCAAGAAGCTGCTGGGAAGTGGGGGTCTGGCGCTGACGCTGATGCTGCTGCTGCTGCTGCTGCGGCTGCTGCTGGCCCTGACCACTAATGCCACTACCGCTCCCTCCTCCCCCACCGCCGCTGCTGCCCCCTCCACCGCTCCCAGTGCCTCCGCCGCCCCCACCACCACCTCCACCGCCTCCACCCCCACGACCACCCCCACCACCTCCACCTCCCCCGCCGCCTGCACCACCGCCACCTCCACCGCCACCCCCACCGCCCCTGCCACCCCTGCCGCCCCTGCCGCTGCGACGCTTCCCACTAGGAGCGGAAGCAGCTCCGACCCCCTCAGCACCAAGGTAGTCGTGAGCAGCAGCTGCGGAGGCGTAGGAGGGGGTGAGAGGGGAGGGGGAGCACCCCTCAAAGAGGGGAGAGCGAGGAGTGCCACGAGCAGCACCTACAGCGAGGATGTTCTTCTCTGCTGCGAGGAGGTGCTTCTCGAAGTCGTCAACAGTGAGAGTGGTGGGGTCTAGCGCTAGGAAGTGGTCCCTGACTGAGCTAAGAGTGTCAGGGAGGCGGGTGACGAGGAAATAGAGAGTGAAGTACATCGGGGGGGGTTTGCGGCGCAGAACTCGGCTGAAAGGGCGGCACAAAAGCGAGAGTCAGTAGCGCGTAGGTGAGAAACTAGGTCCTCAGCAGTGGTGAACGAGGAAAGATCGGGGAACAGGTACGGTAGCATGAGTCGACCTATGGCTGCAGTGGCCGGGGAGGAGTAGCGCGCAACTACAGCGTCGTACAGTGTCTTAGCAGTTCTGTGCTGGCTGAAATGCGCTCGCTCAGTAATCGGCAGGTGGTTCCTAATAGCTAGGCGTGCTGCAGCATCACGAGTCTGCCACTGGGAGCGTTCTAGAGCAGGAGCATCAGCAGCAAGAGTAACGGCAGTGCCAGAGACTTAATCGAACAGTGAGACACCCTCTTTGGCATCAGTCAGAAGGAACAGCTGGAGATCGTCTAACCACACAGTGAACTCGATGGGACGACCGTCAGGCTCGAACGCTAGAACGTTAGGCGTCGCCATATTGGCTTAAGGCAGGCGCGGCCTAAAACGGGCTACACGGCGCGTGGGGCCTAAAACGGGCTACACGGCACGTGGGGCCTAAAACGGGCTACACGCGGCGCGCAGGGCCTAAGCGGGTTGCGCACGGGCGGCTTACACGGCGCGCGGGCCGGCGGCAGGCTGCGCGGGTGACTGACGTGGCACGCGGGGCCGAAAACGGGCTGCGCGCTGGCTGCTTTAAGTGGCGCGCACGGGAAAAAAAAAAAGGGCCACGCGCGAGCAGCCGAGGCGCGCGCGGGCAGCAGGTAATGCAGTAATCGGTGGGCCCTAATCTTAGGTCCTAAAGACCTATGCTCTAGATGTTGGTGCAACCCTACGGTTTGCACTCGGCTTGTTGTCCGTGTGCGTGCATGTGTGTGTGTATGGAATGGTATGAGGGCATGGGATAATATATATTTCATGCTTATAATTGTGTGTGAATGTTGAGTCATGATGTCGAGTGTGTGTGTCGAGTCAATAGCGAGTTATCGCTAGACGCGTGTTACGCGGTTGTGTGTGTCTCGCGCGCGGTTTCTATTTTGTCGTGCGCGGTTTCTATTTTGTCCTGTGTCAAAAATTCGGTGTGTCGCAGGTGTGTGCAGCAGACCCATCAAGAACTCAAGGATGAGTTTGTGATGAAGAGCCCGAGCCTTGGTGTCAAGCCTCAAGTGATTTCGAAGCTCGCCAAAAAGGGTACACCTCAAGATATTGAAGATAGTTACATTACTTTGTGTAGTGTAACATTTCACTTGGTGTAGGCCCTAGTGAAGGGTAGTTTCGAGACCCTTCGTGGTTGGGGACAGTGTGGCACTGTTCCACATCACTGTACCTCGGCTCTTGGGGTTTGTAGGAGCTGGGAGTCATTCCCAACTCGTAACTATTCCTATCTTGTGTTCTAAGACTATAGTGGCTGCCATAGTACCGTTCGTTCAAACCGACGCTGTGTCGTCAATTCTTTATCAAATCGTGCAATCTAAATTGCTAATTGTAGACGACGTGAAGACGCTCCAGATCCAATTTGAATCAAGTCATTTGCAGCTGTGAGCAGAACGCTATCAACGTTTGAAGCCGCTGTGCAGAAATCCGTCTGTGCTCTCTATCTTTCGTTTTAGGCACATTCAAGCCTATTGTGACTATAACACTAGATACCATCTTAGAAGCTAGGCATGAGTGATGTCGACTATCGAGAAGGTTGGTACAAGGAAAATGAACCGAAGGGGTTGTACCCCACAGTGTGTACCCCACTAAGCCTACCCAAAATATAACATAGATATACATATGTTTGACAAGTATCGAAACATCGGCGAGTCAACCCTCGGAGGTTGAACAACTGCTGGAGGTTACGCGAAAGTCAAAGGTCAGCGACCTTTGACCTGACAAATGCAGCGCGACAGCAAGGACAAACAACTGTCTCGATACTGAGCAGTTGCCCGAGTCGACACTGTATCGAACCGCAACAGCAACAGTAAAACGGTTATTAACCGTATCTCTTCATATTCCTTGTATTCTTATAAAAGCTTGTATCTCTTTGTTATTAATCAATCAACTTTGCCCTCACACACCAGCGCAAGGTGGTTCACAATCCTTTTATTAAACGCTCCCGCTATTACATTATCCTACCCTTGAATTCTGTCCTGCAAAGATCCTAAGGGCTTTTTCAGCCCGAGGACACAACATTCCCCCGCTACACACAGAGTGGCCTTCAGATACTCGGCCTAGTCACCGCGGTCCACGGCACCGAAACTCCTAAGGAGCCTGCCACAGTTCAGCAGGCTCTGGGGGGGGAGCATAGGGAAAAATGGCGTGAAGCCATGGACAAAGAACTCGAAGCACTGAAGGAGCGCAACACCTGGAAAGTGGTCCCTATCGGCGTGGCACGAAACAAGACAGTACTCACCGGGAAGTGGCTCTTCCGTGTGAAGACGAAAGCAGACGGTACCATTGACAAGTTCAAGGCACGATGGGTCGTACGCGGCTTCGACCAAGAGCATGGACGTGACTTCACCGAGACATTCGCTCCGGTCAGCCGACACACTTCACTACGTATTCTTCTCGCGATCGCCGCTATGAAGAAAAAGAAACTGCGGCAAATCGACGTCGCCAACGCTTTTCTCTACGCACCTGTCGACGCAGAAATCTACGTCGAACTCCCACACGGTTCCCACGGAGAGCCCAATCAAGTCTGTCAGCTGCAAAAATCCCTGTACGGGATCAAACAGGCCCCGAGACTGTGGCAGCAGTACTTACACGCTCGACTCACTCGCATTGGATTCCAGCAGCTACCGCACGACCAAGGCATGTACCGGCTCACGAAAGGCGACGATTACATTCTATTGATTGTATACGTAGATGATCTACTCTACATCGGGTCGACCGACAACGTTACTACCTGGTTCGAAGGGGAGTTACAAAGAGATCTCACACTCACAGTCTCATCTACCGTCACGCAATATCTCGGCCTCAACATCCAGGAAGAAGAAGGCGCGATCTACCTCAACGCCGCAAAATATGCCGACACCATCGCCAAACGCTTCGCACTCATGCCAACTACCATCTCCACGCCATACCGCTACACGGCAGGAAGTCACAAGGAAGAATCCGCTCCACTAAAGCCCGCCGGGATACGCAACTACCAGAGAAAACTGGGATGCCTTCTCTTCGCAGCCGTTACCTGCCGCCCGGACCTATCATACTCCGCAAGTCAACTCGCCACCTACCTCAAAAGGCCTGAAGCTGAACACATGGCGGAACTAGACCGCGCCCTTCACTACCTCGTTAGTACTCCGACGATCGGCCTAATCTACTACAAGAGCAAAACTACAACGCCCAAGCTAATCGGGTACGTCGACGCCGACCACGCCGGAGATCCTGACGACAGGCGCTCGCGCACAGGCTACATCTACCGCCTCGAGCCTATCGGACCTATTTCATGGCAGTCGAGCAAACAGGAATTAATCGCTCTCTCCTCAGCTGAAGCAGAATATATTGCACTCTGCTCAGCCACCAAGGAAGGATTGTACCTTCGCGAACTCCTGGAGGAAGCGAAGCTGGCTCAGTTACCCAGCTTCTCCCTATTCTGCGACAACCAGTCGGCAATTCGCATAGCCAACAAAAATGGATTCGCAAACAGGACGAAGCATATCGCCCTGCGATATTTCTTCGTAAAGGACGAGATCGAGAAGGGGAGACTTGAGCTGTCTTACTGCCCCACATCCGAGATGGCAGCTGATTACTTGACCAAGAAGCTCGGAAAGTCGAAGTTCGAATATTGCATGCTGCTGACTGGACAGAGCCACGTCACCAGCAGCGACACTCCAGAAGCGAAGGGGAGTGTTGGAAACAACTGATCTAAGCGCCTCTGTCGTGTCGAAACACCAAGACAGAAGCGAAACAGATAATATCGAAACATCGGCGAGTCAACCCTCGGAGGTTGAACAACTGCTGGAGGTTACGCGAAAGTCAAAGGTCAGCGACCTTTGACCTGACAAATGCAGCGCGACAGCAAGGACAAACACTGTCTCGATACTGAGCAGTTGCCCGAGTCGACACTGTATCGAACCGCAACAGCAACAGTAAAACGGTTATTAACCGTATCTCTTCATATTCCTTGTATTCTTATAAAAGCTTGTATCTCTTTGTTATTAATCAATCAACTTTGCCCTCACACACCAGCGCAAGGTGGTTCACAATCCTTTTATTAAAGGCTTCCGCTATTACATTATCCTACCCTTGAATTCTGTCCTGCAAAGATCCTAAGGGCTTTTTCAGCCCAACACAATCGACAGTGAATGCACCAGCACCAACAAACGCACCTGCACAATCCGAGGAGCCGATCATTATTGTTATAATGCTAGGCAGAATCAAGAAACAGAAAAGAGAGATTTTCACTAGCATGCAGTTCAGTACATATAGCAAACCCTAATTCGGGCTGTACTCGCTATAGAGTACCCCACTGCAGGCTATACAAACATCACATTCTGACACACCCCCATAGTCAAAGTGGGGTACAATCAAAACAACAAGCAGGCAAAGCAGTAGTTCACAAGTATAAGCAAAGCTAGAGGCAGTCACAGAGGGCAAGTGAGGAGGAGGAGAACTGTGAGGGCGAGAAGATGGGAGGCGACGGCTGAAGCTGCAGACACACAGGCAGCAGGAGTGCGCAGCACTGTCGCTACCAGGCTAAAGCCGGACTACACAGCGACAGGCGCAGCTGGCTCACTATGCTCCCAGGTGTGCACACACTGTGGCTACCGGGCGCAGAGCCTCGGACTACTCAGGCCACAGGGGGTCGTGGCTCTCTGGACTACCAGGAGTGCTCACACTATGGCTACCGGGCGCAGAGCCCCGGACTACTCAGGCTACAGGGGGTCGTGGCTCTCTGGACTTCAGGCGCTGCGGACGACAAGTCGGCTACCTCCGGTCAACCTCCCCCAAGTGTCCCACACCCCGTTCACACACTCCCTGCTGCACCTCTAGCACTGCTCACACGCCACCCCCCTCGAACGACTCCGACGGCTCCAACATATCCACCCCCCTCAGCGGCAGTTGCAGCAGCGGGAGACGGAGGAGGAGGAGGAGAAGGGGACGGCTCACACACACGGCACCCCCATACTCTCCACCCCCAAACCCTAACATAGGAACGCAGGCAGCAACGGGGGTGGGGCGCAGTCAGGAGCTCGGGGGACGGCGTGCGGCAAGGGGGGAGACAGTACGCGCCGCTCACGGGCCTGGTGCAGCCCGTACGAACCGCGCGAGGGCTGCCTGAGCCGCGCGCGGGCCTGGCGCAGCCCGTACGGGCCGCACGCTGGGTTGGCGCAGGCCGTACGGGCCGCGCGCGGGCCTGGCGCAGCCCGTACCGGCCGCGCGCGGGCTGTACGGGCCGCGCGCGGGCCTGGCGCAGCCCGTACCGGCCGCGCGCGGGCTGTACGGGTCGCGCGCGGGCCTGGCGCAGCCCGTACGAGCCGCGCGCGGGCCTGGCGCAGGTCGCGCGGGCCGCGACGGGCGACGGGGGGCGACGCGACGGTTCGACGGGGCAGAAAACCGCCGCGCGCCTCAAGGCGCGCGGCGGGAAGAAAAAATCGCTGCGCGCCCGGAGCGCGCGGCAGGCAGGAAACAGCACGCGCCCGGGGCGCGCTACAAGCAGTAGAGCAGCGGAAGCATCGGGTGGGACCCACCCACAGGATCGACCCAGGAGGGTTGACCTGCTCTGATAGCATGTTATAATGCTAGGCAGAATCAAGAAACAGAAAAGAGAGATTTTCACTAGCATGCAGTTCAGTACATATAGCAAACCCTAATTCGGGCTGTACTCGCTATAGAGTACCCCACTGCAGGCTACACAAACATCACATTCTGACAATTATCTCCTCCGGCACACCGACACAGAACGTCAGCGTGGGACAGCGCTCAGGCGCAGCCAGTGAGGGCGCCGCTCACTCGATGCCTGGCATGGAGAGAAACAGAGTCACACCAAGCCTACGGGAGCCCCGCGAAGCCCGTCGGCACGTGGAATTTGTGTAGGCTATAGTGGCGTAGCCCATAAGGGGTACAACCCAATTAGGGTTAGTACTTGTACCCAACTGTTTCATAGTTCATTCATTCTCGTTCACAACATTCTAACATGGTATCAGAGCAAAGGTCTCGGGTTCGAATCCTAGTGTGTGCACTTCGGGCATCCCAGTGCGGGGGGGTGTCAGAGATCTACTGGTGATATCCGATTGATCCTAGGGAAGGGTTACAGGCTCGTTGTCCTAGGGGGTTATGGGCGCACTGACCCGCTACTTAATAAGCCGTTTTATCCCAGTGGTCTAGTGACTGGGATTCTGACATGGTATCAGAGCAGGTCCCCTAGGACCGGTTTTTTTTTTGGCCCACCACCTACTGCCCTGCTAGCCTAGGCCCGCGCCCGCTGCCCCTAGGCCCCGGCCCGTCGCCACCCCTAGCCCGGCCCGTCGCCCCTTGACGTCGCCCCTAGCTCCGAGGCCCCCCCCCCGTCGCCCCTAGCTTCGCGACCCCTCGTCGTCCCTAGCTTCGCGCCCCCCCCCGGCGCCCCTAGCTTCGCGACCCCCCTGTCGCCCCTAGCTTCGCCCCCCCCCCCCCCCCCCCCCCCCGGTTGCCCCTAGCTTCGCGACCCCCGGCGCCCCGAGCTTCGCGACACCCTGTCGCCCCTAGCTTCGCGACCCCCCCGTCGCCCCTACCTTCGCGCCCCCCCCCCCCCTGTCGCCCCTAGCTTCGCGGCCCCCCGTCGCCCCTATCTTCGCGACCCCCGGCGCCCCTAGCTTCGCGACCCCCCGTTGCCCCTAGCTTCGCTGCCCCCCCCCCCGTCGCCCCTAGCTTCGCGGCCCCTCGTCGCCCCTATCTTCGCGACCCCCGGCACCCCTAGCTTCGCGACCCCCCATCGCCCCTAGCTCCGCGCCCCCCCCCCCCCCCCCCCCGTCGCCCCTAGCTTCGAGGCCCTGACGCGCCTAGGCCCTAGGCCCCGCGGCCCCACGTTTCTGGCCCCGCGGCCCTGATACGCCTACGCCCCTAGGTTCGGCCCCTCGGCCCCTTGGCCCCCAGGCACCTCGGCCCCTCAGCCCCTAGCCTCGGCCCCTCAGCCTCGTGTTTGGCCCCTCGGCCCCGCCCCTCGGCCCCTCGGCCCCTAGCCTTGGCCCCTCGGCCTTGTGTTTGGCCCCTCGGCCCCGACCCTTGGCCCCTCGGCCCCTAGTCCCCTCGGCCCCTCGGCCCCTAGGACCCTTGGCCCCTTGGCCCCCAGGCACCTCGACCCCTTGGCACCTCGGCCCTGTGGCCCCTCCTGTTCGGCCCCTCGGCCCTCACCCTCGTGCTTGGCCTCTCGGCCCCTAGGCACCTTGGCCCCTCGGCCCCTCGGCCCCGCCACCCTCGTGTTTGGCCCCTCGGCCCCTAGGCCCCTCGGCCCCGCCCCTTGGCCCCTTGGCTACTGCTGCTACTGCTACTGCTGCTGCTGCTGCTCCTGCTGCTACTACTGCTACTGCTGCTCCTGAGTACTGCGCCAATATGGCTTCGCTTAGAGTTCTAGCGTTCGATCATGAGGGCAGACCGATTGCATTTGACACGTGGCATGACGATCTGCAACTGTACCTACTAAGCGATATTAAGGACGGTGTCTCACTGTTTGACCACGTGTCCGGTGTCGTTCCAGCCCCTCCCGCCACAGCTGACGGTGCGACTCGTTCCCAGTGGCTGTCTCGTGACGCTACTGCCCGCTTAGGCATTCGCAACCACCTGCCGGTGGCGGAATGTACTCACTTTGGACAGCACAGGACGGCACAGGCCCTGTACGATGCTGTCGTTGTTCGCTACTCCTCCCCTGCTACTACTGCTCTAGGCAGACTGCTACTGCCCTACCTGATCCCTGAGCTGTCGGCTTTTGCCACCGTAGCGGACCTGGTTACCCACCTGCGCACTAGCGACGCTCGCTACCGCGCTACCGTCCCTGCTGAGTTCCTTCCCACAAACCAGCCCCCCATGTTCATCACCCTCTACTTCATAGTCTCTCGCCTCCCTAACTCTCTTCGCTCTGTCAGGGACCACTTTTTCTCCCTTGACCCCACCTCCCTCACTGTTGACCTCCTCGAGCAGCATCTCCTCGCAGCTGAGACTAGTGCAGTTGCTGTAGGTGCTGCTCGTGGCACTCCGCGCCCGCCCTTCTTTGAGGGGTGCTCCCCCTCCCCCCTTTCCCCCTCCTTCGCCTCTTCTGCTGCAGAAGACGTCTCTGTTACTGAGGATGTCGGTGCTACTTCGACTCCTGCGAAGCGCCGCAGCAGCAAGGGCAAGGGTGGCCAGGGTGGTGGAGGTGGCAGCGCTGGTGGTGGAGGTGGCAGTGGGAGCGGTGGTGGGGGCAGCGGTGGAGGTGGTGGAGGCAGTGGAGGTGGTGGCGGCGGTGGGACTGGTGGCGGCAGTGGGGGCTCTGGTGGCGGCGGTGGAGGCAGCGGAGGTAGTGGCAGCAGTGGAGGCGGTGGGTCTGGTGGTGGCAGGTCTGGACCTCGGCGTGGAGGCCCTGGTGGTGGTCAGCGACAGCAGCAGCAGCGTCGGAGCGAGACCCAGTCGCCCCAGCAGCTCCGTGAGTGGTTGGTTCAGCGTGGGACGGGTGGGGGTAGTGAGACCTGCCTGTATGTCATTCGCACGGGTGTCCGTGCGGGCCAGACATGCGGGAAGTTTCACACTGAGCACCGCTACTTCTCCCGCCTTGACGACACCTGGCGTGCGGAGTTTGGTGACGACGTCGAGCGCCCTCGCTGGACGGATTTGCTTAGGTCGGGAGTTGCTATCTTTGACCTAGACTATGATGCTATTCACTCAGCCATGTATTCTTTGTCTTTTAGTGCTGAGGGTGACTGTTACCGGTGTGTGCCACCTGACCCAGGTATAGCGGCTGCTGCTCTAGGTGCTAGTGCGTCTGGTACTCCACTTGGTACTGCGTCTGCTGAGGCCTTGCACACCTTCATGTTGGACTCCGGCGCCTCGCGCTGTTTCTTTCATGACAACACCACTCTCACTCCTCTCCCTGCACCTGTCCCGGTCAGACTGGCTGACCCCTCTGGGGGCCCGGTTGTTGCCCGTTCCTCCACTGTCCTCCCATGTCCGGCGGTTCCGTCCGGCTCACTGTCAGGTCTTCACCTCCCCTCGTTCTCTACGAACTTGGTGAGTACCGCTGCCCTTCAGGATGCAATGGTCACTACCACCACTCCTGGGGGTCAGCGTGTGTCGATCTGCACGTGCACACGGACGGGGCATCACCTGGCTACGTTCACTCGTCGGCTAGGGTCGAGTCTGTACACGCTGGCTACCGAGCCTCCTCAGGTCGCTGCGTCTGCTCAGGTGTCCGCGTCAGGTCAGGTAGCCGCCTCTTGCTCGTGTCGCCTCCTGTCGCACCAGACTCTTCTGTGGCACCACCGCCTGGGTCACCCCTCCCTGCCACGCCTTCGTGGCATGCACTCCCGGTTTCTCGTCTCTGGTCTACCCAGGTCTCTGCCTCCCCTCCCGCCCTTGCCTGCCCCGCCTTGCCTTCCTTGCGTCGAGGGGCGGCAGCGCGCCGCTCCTCACTCCTCCTCGTTTCCCCCGACGACTGCTCCCCTGCAGACTCTCCACATGGACGTGTGGGGCCCAGCCCGCGTCAATGGACAAGGCCGCGAGCGCTACTTTCTGCTGGTTGTTGACGACTACACGCAGTACACAACGGTCTTCCCCTTGCGCAGCAAGGGTGAGGTCCCTGATGTCTTGATCCCTTGGATCCGCACAGTCCGTCTCCAGCTCCGCGAGCGCTTCGGTACGGACCTTCCTGTCCTACGCCTGCACTCTGACAGAGGTGGTGAGTTCTCCTCCGACCTCTTGCGGGACTTTTGTCGTGGGGAGGGCATTCTCCAATCGTTCACGCTTCCGGAATCCCCTCGGCAAAATGGGATTGCTGAGCGCCGCATTGGCATAGTCATGGAGGTCGCTCGTACCTCCATGATCTATGCGGCCGCTCCCAATTTCTGTGGCCGTTTGCGGCCCGGTACGCTGCGCATCAGCTCAACCTCTGGCCCCGTGTCTCCTTGCCGGAGACCTCGCCCACACTGCGTTGGACGGGGAAGGTTGGCGATGCGTCGGTGTTCCGGGTCTAGGGTTCTCGTGCCTTTGTTCGCGATACGTCCGCGGACAAGCTCTCCGCCCGCGCCATTCCCTGCGTCTTCCTTGGCTTTGTCCCTGACGTGCCTGGCTGGCAGTTTTACCACCCCACCTCGCGCCGTGTCTTCCCGTCTCAAGACGTCACGTTCGACAAGTCGGTTCCCTTCTACCGTCTCTTCCCCTACCGCTCTGCCCCTCCCCCGCCCCCGCCGCTCTTCCTTGCTCCCGGTCCACCTCCGGTAGACCCCCTCCCGCCCCAGGGTCCTGCTCCCTCGGGTGTGTCTCACGTAGACCCTCTCCTTGGTACTGTGCCTGTTCAGGTAGCTGTCGGCTCAGGTGCTGCTCCAGGTGCTGCGTCTGGGGGTGCGGAGCCGGGGGGGCGGGGTCTGAGGGTGCTGGGTCTAGGGGTGCTGAGCCTGGGGGTGCTGAGCCTGAGGGTGTTGAGCCTGGGGGTGCTGAGTCGCAGGGTGCGGAGTCTGGAGGTGCTGAGCCTCGGGGTGCTGCTTCGTCTGGAGGTCCTGCTAATGCTTCGCCGCGACTGTTTTCGCAGCAGCTGCCTGAGTGGCTTGTTCGACGCGCACACCGTCGGAGTGGAGCTTCCGGAGCTGGAGGCGCTGGAGACACTGGAGCTGGAGGTGCTGCTGTGCCTGCTGGAGCTGGCGGTACTGGAGGTGCTGCGGCTACTATTCCTGGAGGTGCTCGTACCAGTGGTTCTGGAGCTGCCGGGACTAGTGGTGTTGGGTATGCTGGAGCTGGAAACCCTACGGAGCCTGGAGCAACTGGTGCTGGAGGCGCTGGAGCTGGAGGAGCTGGAGTTGGAGGCCTTGACGCAGGAGGCGCTGGACCTGAAGGAGCTGGAGCTGTTGACCCTGGCGCTGGAGGTGCTGGAGGCACTCTGCGGGAGTGACCGTACTTCGTTCCCCTGCTTCAGCAGGTTCTTGGTGTTCCGTCTTCTACTGGTCTTCCTCCTCCCTTCCTGTGTCCACCACCTGACCAGTCGTAGCCGCCGTTACAGCAAGCCTCCCCACTGCTTGCTCCCTCTCCTTACACTGAGCAGTCTGGCGGTCCTACAGAGCGTCGTGAGCCTGCGTCGTGTCCTGTCTTGCCTGTTCGCACCGCTCGTCGCGCTCCTCGTTCGCGTCCTCCTCCTGTCCCCGGCACGCACGCTATGGCACTCCGTCCTTCCTCTGTTCCACTGCGTGTTCCTCTGCCTGCTCCTCCTGAGTCCTCTCTTCCTGCGGTCCTTGAACGTGCGTCTGACCGCGCTCGTGCTGCCAGTCCTACAGCATCTCGTCTCCTCGCCACTGCTGCCACTGACCCTTCCTTTGAGTCTGCTGCTGCGTCTGCTCTCGTTGCTGAGCTGCTTGACTTTGCTGCTGCCTGTCGTCTCGACTACGCCACTGCTCTAGTTGCTGAGTCTGTGTCTGCCATTCCTCCGTCCGTCGGGGGCGAGTGTGCTCTTGGCACGGACGTCCTTGAGGACAGGCAGGAGGACGATGAGTGTCTTGCAGTTGCTGTACCTCGTTTCGCTTCCATGCTGCTTGCCCCTGAGGGAGACCCGAATGCTCCAGACATCCCGACCCCGCGCTCTTACGCAGAGGCGATTACGGGTCCTTACTCCTCTCAGTGGCAGGCAGCTATGGATGCCGAGATGGCATCCTGGAAGTCCACAGGCACCTACGTCGATGAAGTTCCCCCATCTCGCGCGAACATAGTCGATGGCATGTGGATTTTCAGGGTGAAGCGGCCGCTGGGTTCTCCGCCTGCCTTCAAGGCGCGTTACGTTGCTCGAGGCTTCAGTCAGCGACAGGGAGTTGACTACTTCCAGACCTTCTCCCCCACCCCGAAGATGACTACTCTTCAGGTGTTGCTGCACGTCGTTGCTCAGCAGGCTGTGCCGACCACCTCGTTTCACTGTGACGTTTCCTGCAGGTACCCAGTGGAGCCTCCGCCGGTTAGTCTACGGTCTCCGCCAAGCGCCTCGCGAGTGGCACGACACACTGAGGACTACACTTGCGGCTCTTGGGCTCGCTCCTTCTACTGCGGACCTGTCGCTGTTTCTACGCACCGACACGTCGCTGCCGCCGTTCTACGTCCTCGTGTACGTCGACGACCTCGTCTTTGCCACTGCCGACACTGAGGCATTGACCCTTGTGAAGTCGGAGCTGCAGAAGAGACACACCTGCACTGACCTGGGTGAACTGCGCAGCTATCTTGGCCTGCAGATCACCCGAGACAGAGCACGGCGCACCATCACACTGACTCAGTCACACATGGTGCATCAGGTCCTTCAGCGCTTCGGCTTCCAGTTCTCCTCGCCACAGCCCGCTCCTCTGTCTACTAGCCACTCGCTCTCAGCTCCACGTTCGGACTAGTCCGTAGAGCCGAGTGGTCCGTACCCAGAGCTTGTGGGTTGCCTCATGTACCTGATGACGTGCACTGGACCTGACCTCGCGTACCCTCTCAGCCTTCTGGCTCGCTACGTGGCTCCCGGCAGGCACCGAAAGGTGCACTGGGATGCTGCGAAGAGGGTACTGCGTTACTTGTGCAGTACGTCAAGCATGGGGCTCGTGCTTGGAGGACGGGGTCCAGTTGTCCTCAGCGGTCACGCAGACGCCTCCTAGGTTGACGACTCAGCTACGCAGCGGTCGTCACAGGGTTACACCTTCAGTCTTGGTTCCAGCTCTGTTTCTTGACGGTCTACCCGCTCCTCTTCGGTTCTCAGCTCCAATTGTGAGGCTGAGATCTACGCCGGGGCCATGGCTGCTCAGGAGCTACGCTGGCTCACCTACCTGCTGACCGACCTGGGAGAGCAGCCTCGTTCACCTCCAGTTCTGTACGTAGACAACAAGGCCATGATTGCCTTGTGTCAGGAGCACAGACTAGAGCACAGAACGAAGCACATCGCTCTGTGATACTTCCTTGCTTGAGAGTTGCAGCAGCGTGGCCAGATTCGTCTTGCGTACGTGGCCACTCGGGCAAACACTGCTGATGTCTTCTCCAAGGCACTTCCGCCTGGTGATCATCAGCGTTTTGCTACTATTTTAGGCCTTGTGCCTACTTTGCCTCACTTGCTTACTGCTTGACTCTGCTTGTACTGTGATCTATATATATACCTACATGCTTGCACTTGCTAGGGTATGATCACTGTATTGTTTGTTCTCTTTATGTAACTCTGCATGTGAACTGGCCTTGTGGCCCTTTGCTTGTGCTCGGACTGTGTGGTGACTTTGTGATCCACTCTGAGCTTGCTTTGCTTTTCTTGACTGGTCTTGTGACCACTTGTTCTCCCCCACTTTGCCTATGGGGGTGTGTCAGAACATTATAGCTTATACATTTGTGTAGGCTGTAGTGGGGTAGCCTATAAGGGGTACAACCCAATTAGGGTTAGTACTTGTACCCAACTGTTTCATATTTCATTCATTCTCGTTCACAACATTCTAACAAGCAGAACAGCCGAGCGATTTTCAGAAGCTGCTGGCGGCAGTACCACCCAAACTACAGGAACTGCTGCAACGATTCCCGGGGATTTTTTCCGACGACTTACTGGAGGGACTGCCACCTCAGCGGGCGCACGATCACCGAATAGAACTAGAAAACCGGGGCACAACCAACCGTGCAGCGACAGTTCAGACTGACACAGCCCGAGCTCGACGAGCTAAGGAAGCAGTTAGACTACTTGTTAGAGAAAAAAATAATCCGACCGAGCTCGTCGCCATTCGCTGCACCGATCCTGTTCACACCGAAAAAGGACGGGGGATTTCGCATGTGCATCGACTACCGAGCACTGAACAGGGTTACAGTCAAATCGCGATACCCCATCCTTCGCGCCGACGAACTGATAGATCAATTGCAAACAGCAAATGTCTTTTTGAAAATCGACTTACGAGGGGGTTACCATCAGATTCGGGTCGAACCATCGGACGGCGCCAAAACAGCATTTAGGACTAGGTACGGGTCATTCGAGTACACAGTGATGCCTTTCGGGCTGACCAACGCGCCGGCGACTTTCCAGATGACAATGAACGAGGTGTTTAGACCACTCTTAGATAAATGTGTGATCATCTACCTCGACGACATTCTCGTCTACAGTCGGGATAAGCAGCAGCACTTAGCCGATTTAGAAGCAGTGTTTACAATTTTTGACAAACACTGACTACTGACCAAGGGTTCCAAGTGCGAGTTTTTCCAGGATAGGCTAGAGTTTTTCCAGGATAGGCACGTTCTTTCCGAGGCTGGAGTCGAAATCGACCCGACGAAACTGGACACCGTATAAGCGTGGAATCCCCCTAGGAACATCACGGAGCTGCAGAGTTTCTTGGGGTTCGTTAATTACGTGCGTCGGTTCGTCCCGGACATGGCACGCTTAACTGCCCCGCTGACGGACTTACTGCAGAAGGGGGTCACTTTTACGTGGGGGGAGAAAGAGCATGCTGCCTTCTCTACCCTGAAAACTGTTCTCTGTTCACAGCCCGTACTGCGCATCGCTGACCCACACCGCCCATTCGAAGTGGTTATCGACGCAAGCGACATTGCCATTGGAGCCGTACTGCTACAGGATTTCGGCAACGGTTTACAACCCATCGCATACGAAAAACGAAAGTTGCATCCGCCCGAGAAGAATTACTCGATACACGATCGCGGAATGCTTGTGATCGTGCATGCATTCAAAGTGTGGCGCTGTTACTTGACCGGCGCCGACGTGACAGAACGGACATGTCAAACTTATATGCTATTGTCTGTTTAGGCTGTAGTGGGGTAGTTCTTATAGGGTACAACACTTTTAGGTTTGCTACTTGTACCCACCTGTGTTGCTAGTTCAATCATTCATTCGCTCACAGTTTAACATGGTATTATGAGCAGGTTCCTTAGTGGGAACGTTTTTTTGAAGGGCCCACCACTATTTTTTTTTTCCTGCCCTGCTCGAAGCGCGCATCGCGCCCTGCCCATCGTGGCCCCCTTTGTCGCCCGTCATGGCCCCTGCTGGACGCGACCCCTACTGCCTGTCGCGGCCCCTACTGCCGTCGCGACCCCGCCTGCAGTCGCGGCCCCTAGCCCGTCGCGGCCCCTACTGCCTGTCGCGGCCCCTACTGCCGTCACGACCCCGCCTGCCGTCGCGGCCCCTGCTGCCGACGCGGCCCCTACTGCCGTCGCGGCCCTAGCCCGTCGCGGCCCCTGCTGCTGGCGCGGCCCCCTGCTGACGCAGCCCCTGCTGACGCGGCCCACTGCTGACGCGGCCCCTGCTGACGCGGCCCCCTGCTGGCGCCGCCCCTACTGACGCGGCCCCCTGGTGGCGCCGCCCCTACTGGCGCGGCCCCTGCTGACGCGGCCCCACTCCTGACGCGGCCCCCTGCAGTCGCGGCCCCTCTGCAGTCGCCACCCCTACTGGCGCGGCCCCTTCTGTCAGGCCCGGCCCCCTCCCGACGCGGCCCCCTGCTGGCGCGGCCCCTGCTGACGCGGCCCCACTGCTGACGTGCCCCCCTGCAGTCGCGGCCCCCCCTGCCGTCGCCACCCCTACTGGCGCGGCCCCTTCTACAGTGTGACTCTAGAGATGGGGTATCCCTTTTCGATCACACGTCCGGTGTGTCTACTGAACCTGCTGTCACTGCTGACAGTACGGTTCGCTCGCAGTGGACCACTCGTGACGCTGCTGCTCGTCTTGCTGTTTGTAGTCACCTGCCGCCTGCTGAGCGCGCGCATTTTGGCCAGTACAAGACTGCTCAGTCTTTGTACGACGCTGTAGTTGCGCGCTACTCCTCCCCTGCCACTGCTGCCCTCAGCCGCCTCATGCTGCCGCACCTTTTCCCTGACCTTGCCGCCTTTGCCACAGTCGCTGACCTAGTTGCTCACCTCCGCCCTAGTGACGCCCGCTACCGCACTGCCCTTCCCACTGAGTTCTGTGCCAAGAACCCCCCCCCCATGTACATCACCCTTTACTACCTAGTCACCCGCCTCCCTGACTCCCTTTCTTCAGTCAGGGACCACTTTCTCTCCCTTTGCCCCACCGAGCTCACTGTCGACCTGCTAGAGGAGCGCCTAGCTGCAGCTGAGAAGAGTATCTTAGCTGTAGGGGCTTCTCGCGGCGACCGTCGCACCCCTTTCTTTGAGGGGTGTTCCCCTGTCCCCCTTCTCCCCTCTGTTGCTTCTGCTGCTGCTGTCGACCTCGTTGGCACTGAGGAGGTCGGAGCTGCGTCTGCCCCTAGTGGGAGACGCCGCAAAAGCAAGGGCAAGGGGAGCAAGGGTGGTGGAGGGGACAGCGGGGGCGGCGGCGGAGGCGGTGGAGGAGGCGGAGGGGGTGGCGGTGGAGGTGGGGGTGGTGCCGGGAGTGGGGGCTTCAGTGGCGGCGGTGGAGGTGGTGGAGGCAGCGGCGGAGGTGGTGGAGGCAGCGGCAGCGGTGGTGGAGGCAGCGGCAGCGGTGGTGGAGGCAGCGGCAGCGGTGGCGGAGGTGGCGGTGGCGGTGGTGATGGTCGAGGTGCAGCCGCGCAGCGTGGAGGCTTTGGTGGTAGCCAGCGCCAGCAGCAGCCGCGTTCCCGTGAGACCCCGTCGGCCCAGCAGCTTCGTGAGTGGTACGCTGGGCGTGGGAGGTCTGGGGGTGTTGGTCCCTGCACTTACGTTCTTCGCACCGGCAGTCGTCGTGGGGAGACGTGTGGGCTGCCACACACTGCGCAACGCTGCTTCGGTCGCCTGACTGACGCCTGGCGCGCCCAGTTTCCTGACGATGTTGAGCTCCCTCGTTGGGGTGATCTGCTTAGGCAGAATGTGGCTATCTTTGATCTTGATTTCGATGCTATCCTTGCTGCCATGTATGCTTTGACTGATAGTGCTGAGGGTGACTGTTACCTGAGTGTCCCGCCCGACCCGGGCATTGAGACTGCTGCTCTAGGTGCTAGTGCGTCTGCTGCTCCAGGTACTGGTGATTCTTCTGCTCCAGGTGCTGGTGAGTCTGCTCTCTCTGGTACTGCACCTACTGAGGCCTTGCACACTTTCACACTTGACTCTGGTGCTTCGCGCTCTTTCTTTAGAGACAGCACCACGCTCACGCCGCTCAGTCGGCCTGTCGCAGTCTCCCTGGCTGACCCCTCTGGGGGCCCAGTCCTTGCGCACTCTGACGCACGAGACTCTCCTGTGGCACCACCGCCTGGGTCACCCCTCCCTGCCTCGTCTTCGAGGTATGGCCTCCCGTACCCTTGTCTCGGGTCTCCCCCGGTGCCTTCCTCCCCTTCCTCCGGGGCCTGCCCCCACCTGTGTTCCTTGTGTCGAGGGCCGGCAGCGCGCCGCTCCTCACTCCTCCTCGTTCCCTCCGACCGAGGCTCCTCTACAGACTCTTCACATGGACGTGTGGGGCCCAGCCCGCGTCCGTGGACAGGGTCACGAGCGTTATTTCCTGCTGGTCGTTGACGACTACTCGCGTTACACCTCAGTCTTCCCCTTGCGCAGCAAGGGTGACGTCACTGAGGTGTTGATCGACTGGATCCGCGGTACCCGACGCCAGCTCAGCGAGAGTTTCGGCTCGGACCTTCCTGTTCTGCGTCTGCACTCAGACAGAGGTGGTGAGTTTTCCTCCGACCCCCTGAGGGCCTTCTGTCGTGCGGAGGGCATCCGCCAGACGTTCACACTTCTGGCCTCCCCACAGCAAAATGGGATTGCTGAGCGCCGCATTGGCATGGTCACAAAACACGACCAGCGCGAGCAGTGTGGACAGGCGACGCAGCACGAGACACAGGCGACACAGGACGTGACTCAGGCTCACGACGCTCCGTAAGACCTCTAGTCGGTCCAGAGTAAGGAGAAGGACCAGGCAGTGGAGAGGACGGCTGTAATTGTGACTGTGACTGGACAAGCTGTGGACTCAGTAAATGAGGAGTAGGACCAGGAGAAGGCGTAGACCAAGAACCTGCTGAAGGAGCGGAACATAGTACGGCCGCGGCCGCGCAGCGCCTCCAGAAACAGCAGAGACAGCACCAGTACCCTCAGCTCCAGGGTCTCCAGGAACAACTCCCGCAGCACCACCAACCTCAGTACCTGCAGCTCCAACGCCTTCAGTACAACCAGTCCCAGCAGCTCCAGCACGAGCAGCACCTTCAGCAGCACCAGCACTAGCAGTACCTCCAGCAGCACCAGCACCAGCAACACCTCCAGGAGCTCGAGCATCAGCAGCACCTCCAGCAGCACCAGCACCAGCAGCACCTCTAGCAGCTCCAGCACCAGCAGCACCTCCAGCAGCACCTGCACCAGCAGCACCTCCAGTAGCTCCAGCACCAGCAGCACCTCCAGCAGCTCCGGCTCAGCAGGGTCTACCTGAGACACACCTGAGGGGGCAGGACCCTGAGGGGGGAGGGGGTCTACCGGAGGAGTACCTGGTGCTAGGAAGAGTGGCGAGGGGGGGAGAGAGGCAGCTCGCTAGGGAAAGAGACATTAGTAAGACACCGACTCGTCAAACGTGACGTCCTGAGAGGACAGAACACGACGCGAGGTGGGGTGGTAAAACTGCCACCCAGGTGCGTCAGGGGGGGAGCCAAGGAAGACACAGGGAACGGCACGGGAGGACAGCTTGTCCGCTGAAGTATCGCGGACAAAAGCTCGAGATCCCCAGACACGGAACACAGACGCATCGCCAACCTTCCCCGTCCACCTCAGAGTAGGTGTGGTCTCCGGCAAGGAGACACGAGGCTGAAGGTTGATCTGATGCGCAGCGTACTGAACCGCGAACGACCACAAAAAATGGGGAGCAGCCGCATGGATCATGGACGTACGAGCGACGTCCATGCGTCCGCGTCCTCCTCCTGTCCCTGGCACTCACTCTATGACACTGCGTCCTTCCACTGCTCCACAGCGTGTCCCTTTGCCCTCTCCTCCTGCGTCCTCTCTTCTTGACGGTCCGGACCCGGAGTCTGACTCCCTTCGTGCTGCTAGTCCTACTGTCACGCGCTTTCTGGCCACTGACCCTCTGTTTGAGTCCACTGCTGCGTCTGCTCTTGTTACTGAGCTTGTTGACTTTGCTACAGCCTGACGCCTAGACTACGCCACTAGTCTTGTTGCTGAGTCTGTGTCTGCGTCTGCCTGTCCTCCGTCCGTCGGGGGTGAGTGTGCTCTTAGCACGGACGTCCTTGAGGACCGACCGGAGGAGTTTGAGTGCTTTGCCGCTGCTGTACCTCATCTCGTGTCCTTGCTGCTTGCCCTTGAGGGAGACCCGGATGCACCAGACATCCCGACCCCGTGCTCTTACGCAGAGGCGATAGAGGGTCCCTACTCCTCTCAGTGGCAGGCAGCCATGGACGCCAACATGGCTTCCTGGAAGTCCACAGGCACCTACGTCGACGAGGTTCCCCCGCCTGGGGCGAACATCGTCAGTGGCATGTGGATCTTCAAGGTGAAGCGGCCGCCGGGTTCTCCGCCTGTCTTCAAGGCGCGTTACGTTGCACGTGGCTTCAGTCAGCGACAGGGAGTTGACTTCTTCCAGACCTTCCCCCCCACCCCGGAGATGACCACTCTTCGGGTATTGCTGCACGTAGCTGCTCAGCGTGACTACGAGCTCCACTCGCTTGACTTCAGCACAGCCTTCCTACAGAGCAGCCTGCACGAGGAGACCTGGCTGCGACGCCCACCTGGCTTCACTGGGTCGTTTCCTGCTGGTACCCAGTGGAGCCTCCGCCGGCCACTCTATGGTCTCCGCCAGGCACCCCGTGAGTGGCACGAAACACTGAGGACGACTCTTGCTACTCTTGGTTTTGTTCCTTCCACTGCTGACCCTTCACTGTTTTTACGCACTGACACCACTCTGCCGCCGTTCTACGTCCTTGTGTACGTAGACGACTTGGTCTTTGCTACTGCTGACACTGAGGCACTCGCCCACGTGAATTCGGAGCTGCAGAAGAGACACACGTGCACAGACTTGGGTGAACTGACAAGCTATCTTGGCTTGCGGATCACCCGGGACAGAGCACAGTGCACCATTACCTTGACTCAGTCACACATGGTGCAGCAGGTCCTTCAGCGCTTCGGCTTCACGTACTCCTCACCACAGTCCACTCCTCTGCCTACCGGTCACTCGCTCTCAGCTCCACCTTCGGACGAGTCAGTAGAGCCGAGTGGCCCGTATCCAGAGCTTGTGGGCTGCCTCATGTACCTGATGACTTGCACACGACCTGACCTTGCATACCCTCTCAGCCTTCTGGCTCGCTACGTGGCTCCCGGTCGACACCGAAAGGTGCACTGGGATGCTGCGAAGAGGGTGTTGCACTACCTGTGCAGTACGTCGGGCATGGGGCTTGTGCTTGGAGGACGGGCTCGAGTTGTCCTCACTTGTCACGCAGACGCTTCTTGGGTTGACGACTTGGCTACGCAGCGGTCGTCACAGGGTTACACCTTCAGTCTTGGTTCCGGTTCTATCTCTTGGCGGTCTACCCGCTCTTCTTCTGTTCTCAGCTCCAGTTGTGAGGCTGAGATCTACGGTGGGGCCATGGCTGCACAGGAGTTACGCTGGCTCACCTACCTGCTGACCGACTTGGGAGAGGCGCCTCGTTCTCCTCCAGTTCTGTACGTCGACAACAAGGCCATGCTGGCCTTGTGTCAGGAGCACAGACTGGAGCACAGAACGAAGCACATTGCTCTGCGCTACTTCCTTGCTCGAGAGTTGCAGCAGCGTGGCCAGCTTCGTCTCGCTTACGTGGCCTCACAGGCCTACACTGCTGATGTTTTCACCAAGGCACTTCAGCCTTGTGATCATCAGCGTTTCTGTACTGTTCTAGGCCTTGTACCTACTGTGCCTCACTTGCTTACTTCTTGACTCTGCTTGTACTGTACTCTATATACATATACTTGCATGCTTACACTTTCTAGGTTGTGTTCACTGTATTGCTTGTTTTTTTTTATATAACTCTGCATGTGAACTGGCCTTGTGGCCATTTGCTTGTGCTCAGACTGTGTGGTGACTTTGTGATCCACCCTGAGCTTGTTTTGCCTTTCTTGACTGGTCTTGTGACATCTTGTTCTCCCCCACTTTGCCTATGGGGGTGTGTCAATCTTATATGCTATAGTCTGTTTAGGCTTTAGTGGGGTAGTTCTTATAGGGTACAACACTTTTAGGTTTGCTACTTGTGGGAACAAGTGGGAACAACGCGATCCTGGTCGTCGTCGATCGATTAACGAAAATGGCTCATTTCGTAGCATGCAAAAATCAATCACAGCCGAAGAAACGGCCCGCCTCTTCATCACAACCATTGCTCGATTACACGTGATACCAGCAGCAATCATCAGCGACCGCGATACGAAATTCACCAGCAATTTTTGGCGGAACCTGTGGCAGCAGTTCGGCACGAGGCTACAATTCATTTCTTCGTACCACCCCGAAACCGACGGACAGACAGAACGGACAAATCAGACCATGGAACAATTAATCCGAGCCACATGCGACGACCCCACCACCTGGGAACAGCAACTGCCACTTATCGAATTCGCGTACAACAACTCGCCATCCGCCACGACCCAACAATCACCATTTTACCTGAACTACGGACAAGACCCTACAGTACCCATGACCCCGAATCCCGACAACCCAGTGCCACGGGCGCAACAATTCGCAGAAGTTTTACAGGCAGCACGAACCAGGGCAGCAGACGCAATCAAAAAGGCCAACGTCATCGCTAAGCGCAACGCCGACCGCCACCGCAGACCAGTCACTTACCAGCCCGAAGACTTAGTTCTACTCGACACCTAAAACCTCCGCCTGCCCATAACTCCGAAACTTTGCCCCCGATACTGCGGGCCATTCCGCATCAGCCACATGATCACACCTGTCACCGCCCACCTCCTCCTTCCTGCGGACTGGTACGTCAGCCTGCTTCGCCCCTACATTCCATCCACCAGCCAACTGGCCCAAAATCGCCCAGCCAGCATGACACGACCACCGACCGAGCCAGTCATCATGCCCGGGAAGATTCTGAGCCACCGAGTTCGCGACCCACGAGGAGCTCGAAGGGTCGAATTTCTAATCCGCTGGCGAGACCGCACACCCACCGAGGACAATTGGGTTCCACTGGTTAAAAATGAAAACCACCCCGTCCTCAACGAGTACCTGCGCAGCCGAAATTTCTGGGATATACACGCGCTCTCGTAAGAGAGGACTCCTTGAGGGGGGGGGGGGGGGGGGGGGGGGGGGGGCGGGGTAGTGTAAGGAAAACTTCTTTTCCTTACTTCGCGTCCCTACTCAGCACGTACACCACTGTTCCCGCCAATTGCACCCCACAATAATCCGTTACCACTCGCGACATTCGCCTCGACCCCATTCCCGCCACTGTTCACGATGCGATCCAACCTCACGGTTCGGTTGGTAACCCGCACTCCGGACCTCCGCCTCGACAGTTCCCAACCTAGGCACCAGGCCCGTCGCGCACCCCATTGACCACACGTTACCGTTACTACTGTAGCTTCGCTATATATTCTTCGCTCAAATCCTTCGCTCATTGTATTCTTGTCTCGATAGTGCAATCCTCGCTCGCTCTCTCAATTGCACTCGTAACAGTACCAAGCTTTCTGATCAATGCAATCATTCTCGTTCTATAGTTTGACATGATTTCAGAGCAGGTCCTTCCCTAGGACCGAATTTTTTGTAGGGCCCACCAGCGAGCTGCCCCACTAGCTGCCCTGCCGCCCTGCCGTAACGGCGCGCCGCCCTGCTGGCCGATGTGCCGTCCTTAGCAGCCCACGCGCCGCCCTTTGCAGCCTGTCGCGCCACCCTTAGCAGCCCGCGAGCCGCCCATGCAGCCAGCACGCCGCCCCTGCAGCCTGCTCGCCGCCCCTGCAGTCCGCTCGCCGCTCGCCGCTCGCTTGCGGCCCGCTCGCCGCCCTTGCAGCCCGCTCGCCGCCTGCTTGAGGCCCGCTCGCAGCCCTTGCGACCCGCTCGCCGCCCGATTAGGCCCTCTCGCCGCCCTTGCAACCCGCAGGCCGCTCGCCTGCGGCCCGCTCGCCGCCCCTACAGCCTGCTCGCCGCCCGCTTGCGGCCCGCTAGCCACCCTTGCGGCCCACTCGCGGCCCGCTTGCGGCCCGCTCGCCACCCCTTGCAACCCGCGAGCCGCTCTCAGGCAGCTTGCTCGCCGCCCCTTGCAGCCTGCGCGCCGCCCCTTGCAGCTCGCTTGCCGCCCCTTGCAACCCGCCCGCCGCCCCCTTGCAGCCTGCTCGCCGCCCCTTGCAGCACGCCCGCCGCCCCTTGCAGCCCGCTCGCCGCCCCTTGCAGCCCGCCCGCCGCCCCCTTGCAGCCCACACGCCGCCCTCTGGCAGCCCTCTCGCCGCCCTCTTGCAGCCCGCGTGCTCGCCCTGCTGTTGTCCTCCCTAGTCGTGCGCCGCCTTGCCCTGCCCTGCGCACTTCCCTAGTGCTCGCGCGCCGCCCTGCCTGCGTGCTGCTCTGCTGGTCGCGCGCCACCCTGCTCTGCCCGCTATGGCTTCTCTCAGTGTTCTCACCTTTGATCATGAGAGCCGTCCGATCCAGTTCGATACGTGGCTCGACGACTTACAGCTGTACCTACTGAGCGATTCTAGAGACAGCGTTTTGTTGTTTGACCACACGTCTGGAGCCTCTCTCGCCCCTCCCGCCACAGGTGACAGTGCGACTCGCTCACAGTGGCTTACCCGTGACGCTGCTGCTCGCTTAGTTGTTCGCAACCACTTGCCGTTAGCCGAACGCGCTCACTTTGGCCAGGACAAGACTACTAAAGCATTGTACGACGCTGTAGTCGCTCGTTACTCCTCCCCCGCCACTGCTGCTCTAGGCCGTCTTATACTACCCTACCTGTTTCCTGAGCTGTCCGCCTTTGCCACAGTAGAGGACCTCGTTACCCACCTTCGCACTAGCGACGCTCGCTACCGCGCTGCCCTCCCAGCAGAGTTCCTTGACAGGAACCCTCCCCCGATGTACATCGCTCTCTACTTCATAGTCACCCGCCTCCCGGACTCTCTTCGCGAAGTCAGGGACCACTTTCTCGCACTTGACCCCACTGATCTCATTGTCGACCTGCTCGAGAGGCACCTCCTTGCAGCTGAGACTAGCGCAGTCGCTGTAGGTGCTGCTCGTGGCACTCCTCGCACACCCTTCTTTGAGGGGTGTTCCCCCTCCCCACTTGCCCCCTCCTACGCGTCTGCTGCTGCTGTTGACATCCTTGGTGCTGAGGATGTCAAGGCTGCTTCTGCTCTTGGTGGGAAGCGCCGCAGCAGCAAGGGCAAGGGTGGCAAGAGTGGTGGCGGTGGCAGCAGGGGTGGTGGTGGTGGCGGCAGTGGAGGTGGTGGAGGTAGCGGAGGTGGTGGCAGCGGTAGGAGTGGTGGCGGAAGTGGGGGCTTCGAAGGCGGCGGTGGTGGCAGCGGTGGGGGTGGCGGTAGTGGCGGCAGTGGGAGTGGTGGCAGTCGGGGTGGAGCTGTTCTGAGGGGAGGTTCTGGCGGTGGCCCGAGGCAGCAGCAGCAACGTCAGAGCGAGACCCCTTCGCCCCAGCAGCTTCGTGAGTGGTTTTCACAGCGTGGGGCGTCTGGGGATAGTGTTCGCTGCCCGTATGTCATTCGCACGGGTGACCGTGCTAGTCAGACATGCGGGAAGTTTCACTCTCAGCACCGCTGCTTCTCCCACCTAGACGACGCTTGGCGCGCAGAGTTTGGTGACGAGGCTGAGCGCCCCCGCTGGGCAGAGCTGCTTAGGTCTGGAGTTGATATATTTGCTCGTGACTATGATGCTATCCTTGCCTCCATGTATGCCTTGTCTGTTAGTGCTGAGGGTGACTATTACCAGTATTGTGCCGCCCGACCCAGGTATAGAGGCTGCTACTCTAGGTGCTAGTGAGTCTGCTCTCCTTGGTAGTGTGCTGCTGAGACCTTGCACACCTTTACGCTTGACTCAGGTGCTTCCCGCTATTTCTCTCACGACAGTACCACCCTCACTCCTCTCACTGCACCTGTTCCGGTCAGACTGGCTGACCCCTCAGGGGGCCCAGTTCTTGCCCGTTCCTCCACTGTTCTCCAGTGTCCGGTGGTTCCGTCCGGCTCACTCTCAGGTCTTCACTTCCCCTCATTCTCTACAAACTTGGTGAGTACCGCTGCCCTCCAGGATGCGATGGTCACTACCACCACTCCTGGGGGTCAGCGTGTGTCGATCTACACGTGTACACGGACGGGCCGTCACCTGGCCACGTTCACCTGTCGGCCTGGGTCGAGTCTGTACACACTGACTACTGAGCCTCCTCAGGTAGCTGCGTCTGCCCATGTGTCCACGTCAGGTTCGGTAGCACCCCCCTGCTCGTGTCGCCTCCTGTCGCACCAGACTCTCTTGTGGCACCACCGCCTGGGTCACCCCTCCCTGCCACGCCTTCGTGGCATGCACTCCAGCCTCCTTTTTTCTTGTCTTCCCAGGTCTCTGCCTCCCCTCCCGCCCTCGCCTGCCCCGCCATGCCTTCCTTGCGTCGAGGGACGGTAGCGCGCCGCTTCTCACTCCTTCTCGTTTCACCCGACGACTGCTCCACTGCAGACTCTCCACATGGGCGTGTGGGGCCCAGCCCGCGTCAGTGGACAAGCCCGCGAGCGCTACTTTCGGCTGGCTGTTGACGACTACACGCGTTACACCACGGTCTTCCCCTTGCGCAGCAAGGAAGAGGTCCCTGATGTCTTGATCCATTGGATCCGCGCAGTCCATCTCCAGCTTCGCGAGCGGTTCCACTAGGACCTTCCTGTCCTGCGTCTGCACTCTGACAGAGGTGGTGAGTTCTCCTCCGACCTCTTGCGGGAGTTTTGTCATGGGGAGGGCATCCTCCAGTCGTTCATGCTTCCGGCCTCCCCGTAGAAAAATGGGATTGCTGAGCGCCGCATTGGCTTAGTCATGGAGGTCGCTCATACCTCCATGATCCATGCGGCTGCTCCCCATTTTCTGTGGCCGTTTGAGGTCCGGTACGCTGCGCATCAGCTCAACCTCTGGCCCCGTGTCTCCTTGCCGGAAACCTCGCCTACACTGCGTTGGACGGGGAAGGTTGGCGATGCGTCGGCGTTCCGGGTCTAGGGCTCTCGTGTCTTTGTTCGCGATCTTTCCGCGAACAAGCTCTCCTCCCGCGCTATTCCCTGCGTCTTCCTTGGCTTTCTCCCTAACGCGCGTGGCCGGCAGTTTTACCACCCCACCTCGCGCCGCGTCCTCTCCTCTCAGTACGTCATGTTTAACGAGTCAGTTCTCTTTTACCGTCTCTTCCCCTACTGCACTGCCCATCTCCCCCCCCCCCCCCCCCCGCCGCTCTTCCTTGCTCCAGGTCCCCCTCCGGTAGACCCCCTCCCCCCTCGGGGTCCTGTTCCCTCAGGGGTGTCTCAGGTAGAACCACTCCCCGGGACTGTGCCTGTCCAGGTCGCTGTAGACTCAGGTGCTGCTAGAGGTGTTGCGTCTAGGGGTGATGCGTCTGGGGGTGCTGCGTCTGGGGGTGCTAAGCCTGCGAGTGCGCAGCCTGGGGGTGGTGAGCCCGAGGGTGCGGAGCCTGTGGGTGCGGAGTCTGGGGGTGCTGAGCCTGATGGTGCGGAGCATGCGGGTGCTTAGTCTGGGGGTGCGGAGTCTGGGGGTGCTGAGCCTAGGGGTACTGCGTCTGCTGGAGGTCCTGCGGTTTCCTCGCCATGACTGTCTCCCTGGCGGGAGCCTCTCTCACCGCAGTAAATGGTTTGCTCAGCGCACACACCTTAGGAGTGGAGTTGCAGGAGCTGGAGACTCTGCCGCTGGAGGCACTGGAGCTGGAGGTGCTGGAGCTACTACTGGAGCTGGAGGTACCGGACGTGCTGGAGCTGCTGGTCCTGGAGGTGCTCGTACTAGAGGTTCTGGAGGTGGCGAGGCTGGTGGTGTTGGAGGCGCTGGAGCTGGAGACCCTGGAGGTGGAGACACTGGCGCTGGAGGCGCTGGAGCTGGAGGAGCTGGAGCTAGAGACCCTGGCACTAGAGGCGCTGGAGCTGGCCAATCTGGTGCTGGAGGCACTGGCGCAGGCGGCGCTGGAGCTAGAGACCCTAGCGTTGGAGGCACTGGAGCTGAAGATACTGGAGATGTCGACCCTGGAGCTGGAGGTGCTTGCGCAGGGGGTGCTGAAGCTGGCGCTACTAATGCTGGAGGCACTGTGCAAAGGAGACCGTTTCCGCTGCCACCGTCGTCTCTGCCGCCACTTGACTCGGTCCTTCGCCAGGTTCTTAGTCTTCCGTCTTCTACCGGCCTTCCTCCTAGCTGACTGAGTCCGCCGCCTCACCAATCGCGACCACATTTACAGCCAGACTCCCTAATGCCTACTCCTTCTTATGCTGAGCAGACAGACTCTTTTACAGAGCATCGGGAGCTTGATTCTCGTCCTGCCTCGTCTGTTCGCGCTGTTTGCACTGGTCGTCGTGTTCCTCGTCCGCGTCCGCCTCCTGTCCCCGGCACTCACGTTATGGCACTTCGTCCTTCCTCTGTTCCACGGCGAGTCCCCTTGCCGCCTCCTCCTGAGTCCTCCATTCCTGCCATTCCTGACCCTGATTCTGACCGTTCGAGCTGCCAATCCTATTGTCCCTCGTCTTCTAGCCACTATTGTCACTGACCCTTCGTTTGAGTCCACTGCTGCATCTGCCCTCATTGCTGAGCTTGTTAACTTTGCTGTCGCCTGTCGTCTTGACTACGCCACCAGTCTTGTTGTTAAGTCTTAGTCTGATTGTCCTCCGTCCGTCGGGGGTGAGTGTGCTCTTGGCACGGATGTCCTTGAGGACAGGCAGGAGGAGTTTGAGTGTCTTGCAGCTGCTGTACCTCATCTCGTGGCCATGCTGCTTGCCCCTGAGGGAGACCCGGATGCACCAGACGTCCCGACCCCGCGCTCTTACGCAGAGGCGATTACGGGTCCCTACTCCTCTCAGTGGCAGATAGCCACGGACGCAGAGATGGCATCCTGGAAGTCCACTGGCACCTACGTCGACGCAGTTCCTCCTTCTGGGGAGAACTTAGTCGATGGCATGTGGATTTTCAGGGTGAAGCGGCCGTCGGGTTCTCCACCTGTCTTCAAGGCTCGTTACGTTGCACGAGGCTTCAGTCAGCAACAGGGAGTTGAATTCTTCCTGACCTTCTCCCCTACCCCAAAGATGACCACTCTTCGGGTGTTGCTGCACGTCGCAGCTCAGCGTTACTACGAGCTGCACTCTCTTGACTTCAGCACAGCTTTCTTGCAGGGCAGCCTGCACGAGGACATCTGGATACGCCGCCCACCTGGCTTCACTGGCTTCACAGCTTTTCTGCAGGTACCCAGTGGAGCCTTCGACTGCCAGTCTACGGTCTCCGCCAGGCGCCTCGCGAGTAGCACGACACACTGAGGACGACACTTGCGGCTCCTGGGTTTGCTCCTTCGACTGCTGACCCGTCACTATTTCTACGCACTGACACTTCGCTGCCGCCGTTCAACGTCCACGTCTACGTTGACGACTTGGTCTTTGCCACTGCTGACACTGAGGCACTAGCCCTTGTGAAGTCCGAGATGCACAAGAGACACTCTTTCACTGACCTGGGTGAGCTGTGCAGCTATCTTGGCTTGCAGATCACCCGGGAAAGAGCACGGCGCACCATCACCCTGACTCAGTCACACATGGTGCAGCAGGTCCTTCAGCGCTTCGGCTTCCGGTACTCCTCGCCACTGTCCACTCCTCTGCCTACCAGTCACTCGCTCTCAGCTCCACCTTCAGACGAGTCCATAGAGCTGAGTGGCCTGTATCCAGAGCTTGTGGGCTGCCTCATGTACCTGATGACCTGCACTCGACCTGACCTTCCCTACCCTCTTAGCATCTTTGCACGCTACCTTGCGCCCGGGAGACACCGACCAGAGCACTGGGAGGCCGCTAAGAGGGTGTTGCGCTACTTGTGCAGTACTTCGGGAATGGGGCTCATGCTTGGAGGACGGGGTCTAGTTGTCCTCACTGGACACGCAGACGCTTCTTGGGTTGACGACTTGGCTACACAGCGGTCGTCATAGGGTTACACCTTCAGCCTTGGCTCCGGCTCTGTCTCTTGGCGGTCTACCTGCTCGTCTTCTGTTCTCAGCTCCAGTTGTGAGGCTGAGATCTACGGTGGGGCCATGGCTGCACAGGAGTTACGCTGGCTCACCTACCTGCTGACCGACTTGGGAGAGCGGCCTCGTTCTTCTCCATTCTGTACGTAGACAAAAAGGCCATTATTTCCTTGTGTCAGGAGCACAGACTGGAGCACAGAACAAAGCACATTGCTCTGCGTTACTTCCTTGCTCAAGAGTTGCAGCAGTGTGGTCAGCTTCGTCTTGCTTACGTGGCCACTCGAGCCAACACTGTTGATATATTCACCAAGGCACTTCAGTGTTATGACCATCAACGTTTCTGTACTGTTCTAGGCCTTGTGCCTACTTTGCCTCACTTGCTTGTACTGTGATCTACATATATACCTGCATGCTTACTCTTGCTAGGGTATGATCACTCTACTGTTTGTTTGTTCTCTTTTACATAACTCTGCATGTGAACTGGCCTTGTGGCCATTTGCTTGTGCTCGGAATGTGTGGTGACTTCGTGATCCACCCTGAGCTTGCTTTGCTTTTCTTGACTGGTCTTGTGACCACTTGTTCTCCCCCACTTAGCCTATGGGGGTGTGTCAAAATGTTATAGTGCTTACATTGTGTGGGTTGTAGTGGGCTAGCCCATAAGGGGTACAACCCAATTAGGGTTAGTACTTGTACCCAACTTTCTGTTCAATGCAATCATTCTTGTTCTATAGTTAGACACTATTATCCGGGTGTCTCTTATAAACGGGGTAGCCTTATTATCAGACACCTACTTGAGTGTACGAGTAAAGCCAGTGTAGGGGTTATGGGCAATTGTGTAACGAAGGGGTATCTTCTAAACGGTTCTTTGTCCATTTATAAGACTTATATGACACCCTAAACCGTCCCAAATACAAGACAACCCAAGCATTTTTGCTCGTGTACGAGATAAGACATATAAGTCTTATATCCGGGTGATGATGGTAGCTAGCTCGCACGCACCGCGTTACCGTTCACACATTTTTGCGTATACCGTCTTGTCAGATTCCCAACCACTAGACCACTGGGATAAAAGGGCTTGTTAAGTAGCAAGCCAGTGCGCCCATAACCCACCATGACAACGAGCCTGTAACCCTTCCCTATGATCAATTGGGGATCACCAGTGGACCTCTGACACCCCCCCGCACAGGGATGCCCGAAGTGCACACACTGGGATTCGAACCCGAGACCTTCGCTCTGATACCATGTCAGAATCCTAACCACTAGACCATTGGGATAAAAGGGCTTGTTAAGTAGCGGATCAGTGCGCCCATAACCCCCAAGGACAACGAGCATGTAACCCTTCCCTAAGATCAATCTGGGATCACCAGTGGACCTCTGACACGTCTGCCACTGGAGATATGTTTACCTGAGATCGACGCAAGACTGGTTGACGCCACGCCACTGGCGATACGGGAACGCGTAGACCGGGTTCGGATCCGATGCGTGGGTAACTTCACGTTTAGCCAGGAAATGCTCGCGACAACCCTCGACGGAGCCGACATTTTACTCGGCCGTGATTGGCTGCGACGACACAATCCGCGAATTGACTGGACGATGGGTGATTGCACCGTATGAGTGAACGGTAACAACATCGCCTTACCTCGCTGGGGCTCGCCTGAGTCTTCGTCGGTGCGTGTCAACGCGATCACGATGAAACGCGCTGTAGCAGCAAGATCTGACGTGTACGCGGTCGACATTCGGGTTGTACCCCTTATAGGCTACCCCACTACAGCCTACACGATATAAACATTATAACAGTTTAACACACCCCCATAGGCAAAGTCGGGGAGAACAGGAGGTCACAAGACCAGTCAAGAAAAAGCAAAGCAAGCTCAGGGTGGATCACAAAGTCACCACACACTCTGAGCACAAGCAAATGGCCATAAGGCCAGTTCACATGCAGAAATATATAAACGAGAACAAACAGTACAGTGATCATAACCTAGCAGGGGTAAGCATGCAGTTATATGTACATAGATCACAGTACGAGCAAAGTCACGCAGTGAGTAAGTGAGGAAAAGTAGGAACAAGGCCTAAAACAGTACAGGAACGCTGATGATCACTAGGCTAAAGTGCCTTGGTGAATATATCAGCAGTGTTGGCCCGAGTGGCCACGTAAGCAAGACGAAGCTGACCACGCTGCTGCAACTCTCGAGCAAGGAAGTAACGCAGAGCGATGTGCTTCGTCCTGTGCTCCAGTCTGTGCTCCTGACACAAGGTAATCATGGCCGCTTCAACCTGAAAATCCACATGCAATTGATTATGTTCGACCCACGAGGGGGGACTGCGTCGACGTAGGTGCCTGTGGACTTCCAGGATGCCATCTTTGCGTCCATGGCTGTCTGCCACTCAGAGAAGTAGGGACCCGTAATTTCCTCTGCGTAAGAGCGCGAGGTCGGGATGTCTGGTGCATCTGGGTCTCCCTCATGTGCAAGCAGCATGGCCACGAGATGAGGTACAGCAGTTGCAAGACACTCAAAGTCCTCCTGCTTGTCCTCAAGGACGTCCGTGATAAGAGCACACTCACCCCCGACGGACGGAGGACACTCATAATCAAACTCAGCAACAAGACTAGCGGCGTAGTCAAGACGACAGGTGGCAGCAAAGCCAACAAGCTCAGCAACTAGGGCAGACGCAACACCGGACTCAAACGAAGGATCAGTGACAACAGTGGCTAGAAGATGTGTGACAGTAGGACTGGCAGCACGAACGAGGTTAGACTCAGGGTCCGGACTGTCAGCAAGAGAGGACGCAGGAGGAGACAGCAGGGGAACTCGTAGTGGAACAGAGGAAGGACGAAGTGCCATAATGTGAGTGCCGGGGACAGGAGGAGGACGCTGACGAGGAACACGACGACCAGGGCAAACAGCGTGAACAGGCGAGGAAAGATGAGTCTCAGGCTCACGACGCTCTGTAAGAGAGTCTGTCCGCTCAGCGTAAGGAGAAGGAGCAGGCAGTGGGGAGTCTAGCTGTAACTATGGCTGCGACTGGTGAGGCGGTGGACACTGTAAGCTAGGAGTAAGGCCATTAGAAGACGGGAGAAAAATAACCTGGCGAAGGACCGAGCTAGGTGGTGGCAGAGACGACGGCAGCGGCAGAACGAAAAACAGTCGCCACTGCACAGTGCCTCCAGCACCAGTACCGCCAGCTCCAGCACCCCCAACGCCAGCACCTCTAGCTCCAGGGTCTCCAGCTCCAACGCCTCCAGCTCCAGTGCCTCTAGCTCCAGCTCCTCGAGCTCGAGCACCTCCAACGCCAGCACCTTCAGCTCCAGCGCCTCCAGCTTCAGTGCTTCTAGCTCTAGCTCCTCCAGCTCCATCGCCTCCAGCGCCAGCGCCTCCAACTCCAGGATCTCCAGCTCCAGTGCCTCTACCTCGAGGGTCTCCAGCTCCAGTGCCTCCATCTCCAGCGCCTCCAGCTCCAGGGTCTCCAGCTCCAACGCCTCCAACACCATCAGCTTGAGCAGCTCCAGTACCTCTAGTACGAGTACCTCTTGGACCAGCAGCTCCAGCACCTCCGATACCTCCAGCTCCAACAATAACTCCAGCACCTCCAAGACTAGTAGCTCCAGCACCTCCAGCTCCAGTGCCTCCAGCGGGAGGGCGTCCAGCTCCTACAGCGCCACTCCTAAGGTGTGTGCGCCAAGGAAACCACTCTCGCAGCTGCCGCGGTGAGAGAGGCTCCCGCCGGCAAGACTGTCGTGGCAAAGCACCCGCAGGACCTCTGGCAGACGCAGTACCCCTAGGCTTAGCACCCCTAGACTCCGCACCCTCAGACTCAGCAACCCCAGGCTCCGCACCCTAAGTCTCAGCACCCCCAAGCTCCGCACTCGCAGGCTCAGCACCCCAAGGCTCCGCACCTGCAGGCTCAGCACTCCCAGATGCAGCACCCTAGTACGACCACCCCCAGCAGCACCAGAGTCTACAATGACCTCGACAGGCTCAACCAGGGGAAGTGAGTCCACCAGAGACACACCTGAGGGAGCAGGACCCCAAGGGGGGAGGGGGTCTACCGGAGGGGGACCTGGAGTGAGGAAGAGAGGCGGGGGGGGGGGGAGAGGGGCAGTGCGGTAGGGGAAGAGACAATTAAAGGGAACTGACTCATCAAACGTGACGTCATGAGAGGGCAGGACACAGCGCGAGGTGCGGTGGTAAAACTGCCAGCTAGGCGCGTCAGGGGGAAATCCAAGGAAGACGCAGGGAATGGCGCGGGAGGAGAGCTTGTCCACGGAAGTATCGCGGACAAAGACACGAGAGCCCAAGACCCGGAACACCGTCTCATCGCCAACCTTCCCCGTCCAACGCAGTGTAGGCGAGGTCTCCGGCAAGGAGACACGGAGCCAGAGGTTGAGCTGATGCGCAGCATACCAGACTGCAAACGGCCACAGAAAATGGAGAGCAACCGCATGGATCATGGAGGTACGAGCGACCTCCATGACTAAGCCAATGCGGCGCTCAGCAACCCCATTTTGCTGCGGGGAGGCCGGAAGCGTGAATGACTTGAGCATGCCCTCCCCACGACAAAAGTCCTGCAAGAGGTCGGAGGAGAACTCACCACCTCTGCAGACGCAGGACAAGAAGGTCCTCGCGGAACCGCTCGCAGAGCTGGAGACGGACTGCACGGATCAAGACATCAGGGACCTCTACCTTGCTGCGCAAGGGGAAGACCGTGGTGTAACGCGTGTAGTCGTCAACAACCAGCAGAAAGTAGCACTCGCGGCCCTGTCCACTAACGCGGGATGGGCCCCACACGTCCATGTGGAGAGTCTGCAGGGGAGCATTCGTCGAGGGAAACGAGAAGGAGTGAGGAGTGACGCGCTGCCGCCCCTCGACGCAAGGAAGGCAGGGCGGGGCAGGCGAGGGCAGGAGGGGAGGCAGAGACCTGGGAAGACAAGAAAAAAAGGAGGCGGGAGTGCATGCCACGAAGGCGTGGCAGGGAGGGGTGACCAAGGCGATGGTGCCAAAGGAGGGTCTGGTGCGACAGGAGGCGACACGAACAGGGGGCGCCTACCCGACCTGACGCGAACACCTGACCAGAAGCAGCTACCTGAGTAGGCTCAGTAGTCAGCGTGTACAGACTCGACCCAGGCCGACGAGTGAACGTGGCCAGGTGACGGCCCGTCCGTGTACACCTGCAAATTGCCACACGCTGACCACCAGTAGTGGTGGTAGTGATCATTACATCCGAGAGAGCAGCGGTACTCACCAAGTTCGTAGAGAACGAGGGGAGGTGAAGACCTGACAATGAGCCAGACAGAATCGCCGGACACGGTAGAACAGTGGTGGAACGTGCAAGAACTGGGCCCCCTGAGGGGTCAGCCAGTCTAACTGGAACAGGTGCAGGGAGTGGAGTGAGTGTTGTACTGTCGCGAAAGAAACAGCGGGAAGCACCTGAGTCATGCGTGAAGGTGTGGAAGGCCTCAGCAGGTGCAGTACCAGGGAGAGCAGACTCACTAGCACCTAGAGCAGCAGCCTCTATACCTGGGTCGGGCGACACACACAGGTAACAGTCACCCTCAGCACTAACAGACAAGGCATACATAGCAGCAAGGATAGCATCATAGTCAAGAGCAAATATATAAAAACCAGACGTAAACAGCTCTAGCCAGCGGGGGCGCTCACCATCGTCGCCAAACTCTGCGCGCCAAGCGTCGTCAAGGCGGGAGAAGCAGTGGTGCTGTGTGTGAAACTTCCCGCATTTCTGACCAGCGCGGTCACCTGTGCGAATGACATACGGGCAGCGAACAATACTTCCAAACGCCCCACGCTGAGCAAACCACTCACGAAGCTGCTAGGGCGTAGGGGTCTCGCTCAGGTGCTGCTAGTGCTGCTGCCTCTGGCCACCGCCAGAACCTCCCCTCTGAACAGCTCCACCCCGACCGCCACCACTGCCGCCACCACCACTTCCACTGCCGCCACCACCACCACCACCACTCCCACCGCTACCACCACCGCCGCCACCGAAGCCCCCACTCTCGCCGCCACTCCCACCGCCACCTCCGCCACCTCCACCGCCTCCACCGCCTCCACCACCATCACCTCCGCTGCAACATCCACCACTCTTGCCTCCCTTGCCCTTGCCGCTGTGGCACTTCCCACTAGGAACAGAAGGAGCCCTGACATCCTCAGTACCAAGGATGTCAACACCAGCAGTAGAAGCGTAGGAGGGGGCAAGGGTGGAGGGGGGACACCCCTCAAAGAAGGGTGTGCGAGGAGTGCCACGAGCAGCACCTACAGCGACTATGCTAGTCTCAACTGCAAGGAAGTGCTTCTCAAGCAGGTTGACAGTGAGGTCCGTGGGGTCAAGTGCGAGAAAGTGGTCCCTGACTACGCGAAGAGAGTCAGGGAGGCGGGTGACTATGAAGTAGAGAGTGATGTACATCGGGGGTGGGTTCTTGTCTAGGAACTCGGCTTTAGGGGCACCGCGGTAGCGAGTGTCGCTAGTGCGAAGGTGGGTGATGAGGTCCTCGACTGAAGCAAGGCTAACAGCTCAGGAAAAAGTTAGGGCAGTATATGGCGGCCGAGAGCAGCAGTGGCAGGGGAAGAGTAACGAGCGACTACAGCGTCGTACAGGGCTTTGGCAGTCTTGTGCTGGCCAAAGTGAGCGCGTTTGGCTAACGGCAGGTGATTGCGAACGGCTAAGCGAGCAGCAGTGTCACTGGTAAGCCACTGTGAGCGAGTCGCACTGTCAGCTGTGTCGGGAGGGGCGAGAGAGGCTCCAAACGTGTGGTGAAACAACGAAACGTGTCAGAATAATGAACAAGAATGAATGAACTAGCAAAGAGTTGGGTACAAGTACTAACCCTAATTGGGTTGTACCCCATATGGGCTACCCCACTATAGCCTACACAAATGTAAGCACTATAATGTTCTGACACACCCCCATAGGCAAAGTGGGGGAGAACAAGGGGGGTCACAAGACCAGTCAAGAAAAGCAAAGCAAGCTCAGGGTGGATCACAAAGTCACCACACAGTCCTAGCACAAGCAAAGGGCCACAAGGCCAATTCACATGCAGAGTTATGTAAAGAGAACAAACAATACAGTGATCATACCCTAGCAAGTGTAAGTATGCAGGTATATATATAGATCAAAGTACAAGCAGAGTCAAGCAGTGAGCAAGTGAGGCGAAGTAGGCACAAGGCCTAACACAGTAGAGAAGCACGGATGATCACCAGGCGGAAGTTCCTTGGTGAATATATCAGCAGTGTTGGCCCTAGTGGCATCGTACGCAATACGAAGCTGGCCACGCTGCTGCAACTCTCAAGCAAGGAAGTATCGCAGAGCGATGTGCTTCGTTCTGTGCTCCAGTCTGTGCTCCTCACACAAGGCAATCATGGCCTTGTTGTCTCTGTACAGAACTGGAGACGAGCGGGTAGACCGCCAGGAAACAGAGCAAGAACTGAGGCTGAAGGTGTAACCCTGTGACGACCGCTGCGTAGCTGAGTCATCAACCCAAGAAGCGTCTGCGTTACCAGTGAGGACAACTGGACCCCGTCCTCCAAGCACGAGCCCCATGCCCGAAGTACTGCACAAGTAACGCAGTACCCTCTTCGCAGCATCCCAGTGCACCTTTCGGTGCCTGCCGGGAGCCACGTAGCGAGCCAAGAGGCAGAGAGGGTACGCAAGGTCAGGTCGAGTGCACGTCATCAGGTACATGCGGCAACCCACAAGCTCTAGGTACGGACCACTCAGCTCTACGGACTCCTCCGAAGGTGGAGCTGAGAGTGAGTGGCCGGTAGACAGAGGAGTGGGCTGTGGCGAGGAGAATTGGAAGCCGAAGCGCTGAAGGACCTGGTGCACCATGTGTGACTGAGTCAGTGTGATGGTGCGCCGTGCTCTGTCCCGGGTGATCTGCAAGCCAAGATAGCTGCGCATTTCACCCAGGTCAGTGCAAGTGTGTCTCTTCTGCAGCTCGGACTTCACAAGAGTGAGTGCCTCAGTGTCAGCCGTGGCAAAGTCGAGGTCGTCTACATAGACGAGGACGTAGAAAGGCGGCAGCGAGGTGTCGGTGCGTAGAAACAGCGACGGGTCAGCAGTAGAAGGAGCAAACCCAAGAGCCGTAAGTATAGTCCTCTGTGTGTGGTGCCACTCGCGAGGCGCCTGGCGAAGACCGTAGACTGGCCGCCAGAGGCTCCACTGGGTACCTGCACGAAACGACCCAGTGAAGCCAGGTGGGCGGCGCAGCCAGATCTCCTCGTGCAGGCTGCCCTGCAAGAAAGCTGTACTGAAGTCCAGAGAGTGCAACTCGTACTCAACCCCCTGTCGCTGATTGAAGCCTCGAGCAACGTAACGCGCCTTGATGGCAGGCGGAGAACCCGGCGGCCGCTTCACCCTGAAAATCCACATGCCATCGACTATGTTCGCCCCAGGTGGGGGAACCTCGTCGATGTAGGTGCCTGTGGACTTTCAGGATGCCATCTCGGCATCCATGGCTGCCTGCCACTGAGAAGAGTAAGGAGCCGTAATCGCCTCTGCGTAAGAGCGCGGGGTCGGGATGTCTGGTGCATCCGGGTCTCCCTCAGGGGCAAGCAGCATGGAAGCGAAACGAGGTACAGCAGTTGCAAGACACTCAAAGTCCTCCTGCCTGTCCTCAAGGACGTCCGTGCCAAGAGCACACTCACCCCCGACGGACAGAGGACTGGCAGACGCAGACTCAGCAACAAGAGTATTGGCGTAGTCTAGACGGCAGGCAGCAGCAAAGTCAAGCAGCTCAGCAACGAGAGCAGAAGCACAAGCAGACTCAAAGGACGGGTTACTGACAGCAGTGGTGAGGAGACAAGAGACAGTGGGACTGGCAGCACGAGCGCGGTCAGACTCAGGGTCAGGGACCTCAGGAAGAGAGGAATCAAGAGGAGCAGGCAGAGGAACACACAGTGGAACAGAGGAAGGACGGAGTGCCATAGCGTGTGTGCCAGGGACAGGAGGAGGACGCGAACGAGGAACGCGACGAGCAATGCGAACAGGCGAGACAGGACGAGTCGCAGGCTCACGACGCTCTGTAAGACCGCCGGACTACTCAGTGCTAGGAGAAGGAGCAGGCATTTGGGAGGCTGACAGTAATGGCGGCTGCAACTGGTCAGGCGGTGGACACAGGAGGGGAGGAGTAAGGCTAGTAGAAGACGGGACACCAACAACCTGCTGAAGCAGGGGAACGAAGTATGGTCGCGGCCGCACAGTGCCTCCAGCACCTCCTGCTCCATGGTCAACAGCTCCAGCTCCTGTAGCTTCAGCGCCTCCCGCGCTAGCGCCTCCAACTCCAGCTCCTCTAGCTGCAACGCCTCCAGCGCCAGCGCCACAAGTTCAAGAGCTTCCAGCTCCAGCAGCTCGAGGCTCCGTAGGGTCTCCAGCTCTAGCGTCCCCAACACCACCAGTCCCGGCAGCTCCATTACCCCTAGTACAAGCACCTCCAGGACTAGCAGCCACAGTACCTCCAGTAACACCAGCTCCAGTAGTAACTCCAGCACCTTCAGCTCCAGCGTCTCCAGCGCCTCCAGCTCCGATAGCTCCACTCCAAAGGCGTGCGCACCGAATAAGCCACTCACGCAGCTGCTGCGGAGACAGTCGCGGCGAAGCACCAGCAGGACCTCCAGACGAAGCAGTACCTTGAGGCTCAGCACCCCCAGACTTCGCACCCTCCAACTCAGCACCCCCAGGCTCAACACCCTCAGGCTCAGCACCCCCAGGCTCCACACCCGCAGGCTCAGCACCCCCAGGCACCTCACCCCCAAGCTCATCACCCCTAGACCCAGCACCCTCAGACTCCGCACCCCCAGACGCAACACCTCGAGCAGCACGAGAGCCGACAGATACTTCGACAGGCGCAGTACCAGGGAGAGGGTCTACCTGAGACACACCTGAGGGAGCAGGACCCTCGGGCGGGAGGGGGTCTACCGGAGGGGGGCCTGGAGCAAGGAAGAGCGGCGGGGGTGGGGGAGGGGCAGAGCGGAAGGGGAAGAGACGGTAAGAGGGAACCGACTCGTCAAACGTGACGTCCTGAGAAAGGAAGACACGGCGCGAGTTGGGGTGTTAAAACTGCCAGCCGGGCGCGTCGGGGACAAAGCCAAGGAAGACGCAAAGGATAGCACGGGCGGAGAGCTTGTCTGCGAACGTATCGCGAACAAAGGCATGAGAAACCCAGACCCGGAACACCGACGCATCGCCAACCTCCCCCGTCCAACGCAGTGTGGGCGAGGTCTCCGGCAAGGAGACACGGGGCCAAAGGTTGAGCTGATGCGCAGCGTACCGGACCGCAAACGGCCACAGAAAATGAGGAGCAGCCGCATGGATCATGGAGGTACGAGCAACCTCCATGACTAAGCCAATGCGGCGCTCATCAATCCCATTTTGCTGAGGGGAGTCTGGAAGCGTGAACGACTGGAGAATGCCCTCCCCACGACAAAAGTCCCGCAAGAGGTCAGAGGAGAACTCACCACCTATGTCAGAGTGCTGACGCAGGACCGAAAGGTCCTAGCGGAACCGCTCGAGGAGATGGAGACGGACCGCGCGGATCCAAGGGATCAAGACATCAACGACCTTACCCTTGTTGCGCAAGGGGAAGACCGTGGTGTACCGCGTGTAGTCGTCAACTACCAGCAGAAAGTAGCGCTCGCGGCCCTGTCCACTGACGCGGGCTGGGCCCCACACGTCCATGTGGAGAGTCTGCAGGGGAGCAGTCGTCGGGGGAAACGAGGAGGAGTGAGGAGCGGCACGCTGCCGCCCTTAGACGTAAGGAAGGCAGGGCGGGGCAGGCGAGGGCGGGAGGGGAGGCAGAGACCTGGGTAGACCAGAGACAAGGAGGCGGGAGTGCATGCCACGAAGGCGTGGCAGGGAGGGGTGACCCAGGCGGTGGTGCCACAAAAGATTCTGGTGCGACAGGAGGTGACACAAGCAAGAGGAGGCTACCTGACCTGACGCGAACACCTGAGCAGACGCAGTTACCTAAGGAGGCTTGGTAGCTAGTGTGTACAGACTCGACCCTGGCTGACAAGTGAACGTGGCCAGGTGACGCCCCGTCCGTGTACACGTGCAGATCAACACACGCTTACCCCCAGGAGTGGTGGTAGTGACCATCGCGTCCGGGAGGGCAGCGGTACTCACCAAGTTCGTAGAGAACGAGGGGAGGTGAAGACCTGAGAGTGAGCCGGACGGAACCGCCGGACACGGGAGGATAGTGGAGGAACGGGCAACGACCGGGCCCCCAGAGGGGTCAGCCAGTCTGACAGGGACAGGTGCAGGGAGAGGAGTGAGGGTGGTGCTATCACGAAAGAAACAGCATGAGGCACCTGAGTCCAGCGTGAAGGTGTCCAAGGCCTCAGCTGGCGCAGTACCAGGGAGAGAAGACTCACCAGCACCTAGAGCAGCAGCCTCTATACTTGGATCAGGCGGCACACACCTGTAACAGTCACCCTCAGCACTAGCAGACAAAGCATACATAGTAGAAAGAATAGCATCATAGTCTAGGTCAACGATCGCAACACTAGACCTGTGCAACTCTGCCCAGTGGGGGCGCTCGACCTCATCACCAAACTCAGCACGCCAAGCATCGTCGAGACGGAAGAAGCAACGGTGCTGCGTGTGCGCCTTCCAGCATGTCTGACCAGCACGGTCACCCGTGCGAATGACATACGGGCAGCTCACACTACCCCCAGACGCCCCACGCTGAAACAACCACTCACGAAGCTGCTGGGGCGACGAGGTCTCGCTCCGACGCTGCTGCCGCTGCCGCTGGCCTCCTCCAGAACCTCCACGCTGAGCTCCAGTCCTACCTACACCTCTGCCACCGCTGCCACTACCGCCACTCCCACCGCTGCCTCCACCGCCGCCACCAACGCCCCCACTCCCTCCACCACTCCCACCGCTGCCACCACCTCCACTGCCTCCACTGCCTCCACTGCTGCCCCCACCACCACTCCCGCTGCCCCCTCCACCATCCCTGCCACCCTTGCCCTTGCTGCTGCGGTGCTTCGCACAAGCAGAAGCAGCCGCGACATCCTCAGTACTAAGGACGTCTACAGTAGCAGCAGAGGCGTAGGAGGGGGCAAGGGGGGAGGGGGAGCACCCCTCAAAGAAGGGCGTGCGCGGAGTGCCACGAGCAGCACCTACAGCTATTGCACTAGTCTCAGCTGCAAAGAGGTGCTGCTCAAGTAGGTCAACAGTGAGGGAGATGGGGTCAAGTGAGAGAAAGTGGTCCCTGATAGAGCGAAGAGAGTCAGGGAGGCGGGTGACTCTAAAATAGAGAGTGATGAACATCGGGGGCTGGTTCCTGTCAAGGAACTCAGCGGGGGCGGCAGCGTGGTAGCGAGCGTCGCTAGCGCGAAGGTGGGAAACCAGGTCCTCTAATGTGGCAAAGGCGGACATCTCAGGGAACAGGTAGGGCAGGAGGAGGCGGCCTAGAGCAGCAGTGGCAGGCGAGGAGTAGCGAGCGACTACAGCGTCGTACAATGTCTGTGCTGTCCTGTGCTATCCGAAGTGAGCGCATTCGGCCAACGGGAGGTGGTTGCGAATGGCTAAGCGGGCAGCAGGGTCGCGAGTCAGCCACTGGGAACGGGTCGCACTGTCAGCTGTGGCGGGATTGGCGGGAGCGGCGCCAGACGTGTGGTCAAACAACGAAACACTGTCCCTAGAGTCGCTCAGCAGGTACAGCTGCAGGTCGTCGAGCCACGTGTCAAACTGCAGGGGGCGGCCCTCATGATCGAGCGCTAGCACGCGGAGAGAATCCATAGTGGCACAGCACGTAGGAGCAGCTGAGAGTGGCGGCAGTAGTAGCAGCAGTAGCAGCAGTAGCAGCAGCAGCAGTAGCAGTAGCAGCAGTAGCAGCAGTAGCAGCAGCAGCAGTAGCAGCAGATGTACGCAAGAAGTGGCGTATGGGGCTTGGGGTCGACGGGCCGGGGCCTAGGGGCGACGGGTCGGGGGCCTAGCGGCGACATGCCGAGGGGCCAGGAGTGACGGGCCGCGGGGCCAAGAGCGACTGGCCGGAGCCTAGGGGGGGGGGGTCAAGCCGAAGGGCCTAGGGGTGACTGGCCATGGGGCCTAGGGGCGACGGGCCACGGGGCCTAGGTTAGGGGCGACGGGCCGCGACGGGCGACGGGGGTCGGGGCCTGGGGGGGGGGGGTCGACGGGCGACGGGCCTTGGGGCCGGGGCCTAGGTTAGGGGCAACGGGCCGTGGGGCCAGGGGCGACGGGCGACAGTCGGGCCTAGGGGGGTCGACGGGCGACGGGCCTCGGGGCTGGGGCCTAAGCTAGGGGCGACGGGCCGCGGGGCCGCGGGGGGGGTCGACGGGCGACGGGCCTCGGGGCCTGGGCGACGGGCCTAGGGCGACGGGTCGGGGGTCGACGGGCTGGGGCAACGGGCCGGGGCGACGGACCTAGGGCGACGGGCCTAGGGTCGACTGTTCGCGACGGGCAGCAGGGGCAGCACGAGGGCTGCAGAGGGCGGCTAGCGGGGTAGCGCTGTGGTGGGTCCAAGGAGAAAAAAAACGGTCCTAGCGGAGGACCTGCTCTGAAACCATGTTAGAATAATGAACAAGAATGAATGAACTAGCAAAGAGTTGGGTACAAGTACTAACCCTAATTGGGTTGTACCCCTTATGGGCTACCCCACTATAGCCTACACAAATGTAAGCACTATAATGTTCTGACAAAACGTTGTCTCTAGAATCGCTGAATAGGTACAGCTGTAAGTCATCGAGCCACGTATCGAACTGGATCGGACGGCCCTCATGATCGAATATGAGAAAACTGAGAGTAGCCATAGCGGGCAAAGCAGGGTGGCGCGTGATGAGCAGGGGGGCACGCAGGCAATAGGACGGCGTGACGGGCAGGGCAGTGCACGGGCACTAGGGAAGCGCGCGTGGGCAGATCAGGGCGACGTGGCAGCCAGCAGGGCGGCGCTCGGGTAGGGCAGGGCGGCACGACAGCCAGCAGGGTGGCGCGTGGGCAGGGTAGGGTGGCTCGGCGGCCAGCATGGCGGTGCGCGGGCAGGGCAGGACAACGCGGCGGCCAGCAGGGTGGCGCTCGGGTAGGGCAGGGCGGCGCGGCGGCCAGCAGGGCAGCGCGCGGGCAGGGCAGGGCGGCGCGCGGGCAGGGCAGGACGGCGCGCGGGCAGGGCAAGACGGCGCTCGGCGCGCGCGCAGGGCAGGGCGGCGCGGAAGGCAGCAGGGCGGTGCGCGGGCAGGGCAAGACGGCGCTCGGCCAGCACGGCGGCGCGCGGGCAGGGCAGGGCGGCGCGACGCGCAGGGCAAGGCGGCGCGCGGCAAGCTAGGCGGCGCGACGGGCAGGGCAGGGCAGCGCACAGCCAGCAGGGCAGCGTGACAGGTCGGGCAAGGCAGGGCAGCGCGTTTGGTGGGGCAGGGCGCTACGGGCAGGGAACTAATCGGTGGGCCCTAAAAAAACGGTCATGGAACAGGACCTGCTCTGAAACCATGTCAGAAACTAGACGAGGGGATGATTGCATTTAGAAGATATTTGGTACAAGTACTAACCCTAATTGGGTTGTACCTCTTATGGGCTACCCCACTACAGCCTACACAATATAAACATTCTAACAGTTTGTTAGACCTTCCGACAGGACTGCCACCTCAGTGACCGCACGACCACGGGATAGAGTTAGAACCGGGGGCACAGCCGACAGTATAGCGACAGTTCCGACTGACCCAACCCGAACTGGACGAACTAAGGAAGCAGCTAGATTACCGGCTCGAGAAGGAATTCATTCGCCCGAGTTCGTCACCCTTCGCAGCACCGATACTGTTCACACTGAAAAATGAAAGAGGTTTTTGCATGTGCATCGATTACCGCGCACTTAACAAGGTTACCATCAAATCCCGTTACCCCATCCCACGAGCCGAGGAACTGATCGACCAACTACCCACAGCCCGGGTTTTCTCGAAAATTTTCCTTCGAGGAGGCTACCACCAGATCCAAGTCAACCCACCCGACTGCCCGGAAACAGCTTTCCGAACATGCTTGGGATCCTTCGAATGCACCGTCATGCCCTTCAGACTGACCAACGCCCCTACAGCCTTTCAAATGACCAAGAATGAAGCCTTCCGTCCGCTTTTAGATAAGTGCGTCATCGTGTACCTCGACGACATACTAATTTACAGCCCAGACAGAGCACAGCATCTTCACGACATTGAAGCAGATGTTAAAATACTGAGTGAGAACCGCTTACTGACGGAAGCATCTAAGTGTGAGTTTTTACATGACAGACTGGAGTTTTTGGGACAAATTATTTCAGCTGAAGGAGTGGAAATAGACCCGAAGAAGATCGCAACGATTCAAGCGTGGCACCCGCCAACAAACTTGACTGGGTTGCAGAGCTTTTTGGGGTTCATCAACTACGTGCGCCGGTTCGTCCCCGACATGGCGAAGTTGACTGCTCCGTTGACCGACCTGCAGAGGAAGGGGGTGGAGTACACATAGGGGGAGAAAGAGCAAGCTGCCTTCTCGGCCCTCAAACAAATTTTGTGCTCGCCGCCCATGCTTCACATCGCAGATCCGCACCGTCCGTTCGAGCTCGTCACCGACGCAAGTGATATCGTCGTGGGAGCTGTACTGTTGCAGGACTTCGGGAATGGCCTCCAGCCAATCGCATACGAGTCCCGCAAGCTGCACCCGCCCAAACGCAACTACCCGATACACGACCGCGAAATGCTGGCGATCGTGCACGCTTTCAAAGTGTGGCAATGCTACCTGACTGGCGTCAACGTGACAGTGCGGACAGATCACTGATCACTACATTACCTCTGCGCCCAACCGAATCTCAACCCGCGACAGATCTGCTTGTTGGACTATCTGGAGTCCAACTTCCACTTCACCGTCATGTACAAAAAAAAGGCGCATCAAACATTGCCGACGCACTCACACGTCCTACCGCCCAACTCCACGCCATCCTACTCACCCAAACCAACCCGCTGTTAACAGACCTATTCACCCACGAATACAGTACCGACCCATTTTTCACGACCGGAAATTCACAGCAACTGGCAGAAGCTGATTCTATTATGTAAAAACAGGCACCAACCGCATTTGGGTACCTGCGTACTCACTACTGCGGTAAATGTTACCGCAGGAGGCACACAACAGGATTACCTCAAGCCACTTCGGGGTAGAAAAAACGTGACAGCAACTGCAGCGGTATTACTACTGGCCGGAGCTGTTGACCGACGTACAGCACCACGTTGGCTCGTGTCCTACGAGTCAGGTGATGAAGAGCTCGCGGAAGAGAAAGGCGGATCAATTGCAGCGGATTCCACCGCCCGAGCGCGCCTGGCAGCAAGTTACCATGGATTTCGTCACGGGGTTACCTTCGAACCCTGGGGGTAACGACGCACTTATGGTCATCGTTGACAGACTGACGAAAATGGCTCACTTCGCAGCGTGCAAGAAATCGATCTCAGCCGAAGAAACCGCTCGCCTGGTCATCGCACCCGTCATTCGACTTCACGGGATACCAGCTGCGATAATAAGCGACCGCGACACGAATTTTACTAGTAGCTTCTGGAAGAACCTCTGGGAGCAGTTTGGGACTAGGCTACAGTTCAGTTCATCGTACCACCCCGAGACCGACGATCAAATGGAGCGGACCAATCAGACGATGGAGCAGTTGATTCGGGCCACGTGTGACGACCCGACAACTTGGGAGCAGCAGCTGCCACTGATCGAGTTCGCCTACAACAACGCCACGTCAGCGACGACGCAGCAGCCATTGTTTTACCTGAACTACGGGCAAAACCCAAGAGTGCCCATGACGTCGAGTCCGGACAACCAAACGCCACGAGCACATCAATTCGCCAAGATTCTACAAGCTGCCGCACCAGAGCCACAAAATCAATTAAAAAAACCAATGTCATCGCTAAGTGCGACGCTGACCGCCACTGCCGCCCAGTCACGTACCGGTCAGGAGATTACGTACTGCTCGACACCCCGTCATACCAGAATTACGACCGCGCTACTGTGGACTAGTTCAAATCAGCCACATGATCACCCCAGTTACCGCCCACTTATTGTTGCCGATAGACTCGTACATCAGCCCATCATTCCACGTTAGCCTGCTTCGCCCTTACATCCCAAGCATGAGCCAACTGCCTCGTCACTGCCCGCCATCCATGACTCGCCCTGCATCGGAGCCGATCATCGAGCCCGAAAAAAAAATGAGCCATCGGATTCGCCACCCCACAGGCATCAAGAGGATCGAGTTCCTCGTTCGCTGGAAGGACCGCACGCCAACCGAGGATAGCTGGGTGCCCCTGGCCAACATCGAAAACCACCCTGCCCTGCAAGTGTACCTGAGGAGCCGGTGTTTCCGCGATATACACGCACTCGCGTAGTGGAGGGGGCTTCTTGAGGGGGGAGGGGGGGTTAGTGTAAGGAATTTTCTAGCTATTCCTTACCGCGGCCGCCCACATCGCGTACAGCAGCAGCTGTTGTTCGCCCGTTACTGCTAACGGGGCTTCGCCAACCTTCGCGCGCACTGTTTCACCAAACCTCGCACTGCTGGAGCAGCCGAGTCGGCCTACGCTTCGGGACTAGCCCGAACCTCGCACCAGTGTAGCACTAGCTAGCTCGCACGCACCGCGTTACCGTTTGCACATTTTCGCGTAGATGTATTGGCTCATGCCTTCGTTCGTATTTTGTACTCGTTGAACACTCTAGTACAAGCCTCGCTACCTCGATTCGTTGCACCCGTAACAGTCGGCAGAAAGTACGGAGGTGGAAAAGACGAAACTGATAGTGAGCTGCAAGCAAGAGCAGAAGGGGGAACTTGAGGTGTCGAAAGGGGAGGCATCACATTTACAGGACCTGTCTGTCTGATTTGTCTGGGTTTCAGACTACGGTTTGTACTGGGTCTGATTTAATTGATCAGGCCTTTTTATAAACTAAAAAACTTAAATTGGCATGCCCCGAGAATTGCTTTGAACCAGGCTCATCCATCAGCGTTCATACAGGAAAAAACACTAATAATAATTGTTGCCTAGGAAGAACACCCTGAAAATACAGCATGCGTAAGATCTTGTTTTCAAGCTAAAGAAACAGAATCTAAATTGAACATGGTTCATGGTTGGGTGCTATGCCTACACCAAATGATATTTGATGTGTGTTATGGACAGTATGTGCAATAATTTTATGATCAAATTCCGTGATCGAGCCGAATAATTTAAAACGTCCAATCCATGTGGAACAATGATATAGAATGCAGTAATGTAAGGTAGAACCGATTTCCTCGACAAAAACGCAATCGAGTTCGTCTCTAGTGAAATTGCACGTCAAGCAACCAGCATTTGTTGATGAAGTGCTCCGCCTCCGATAGAAGTATCTCGTTTGTATCTCGTTCAAAGTTGGATGGTTTGGGTCAAGGCCCCCGTTTGAAGCTTCAACAGCGACCAATTGGACAGTAATTTGTCGAAGCCGATTCCAAAATCCAAACCGCTTGTTGCTTCGATGCTCCAGCACCAGTCAGTCATGTGACCTGACCCTCCCACAATTGTAGGTCAATATTTGTTTGCCCAGGCCTGCCCGAGGAACCACCCCCCAACCTGTGTCTGCCATCTCCATCAATTCCACAACTCAACCGCTGTACAATCTTAACGGAACTCTCTAAATTCCTATATATCCTACATAACATTTTTGTGTCAAACCCTGAATGTGGAGTTCAAACCTGCACCATATTTTTCTGCTCAATCCCCCACACGCGGCCTAGCGCAGGGACCATCGACGGCTACAATAGGTAGGGAGCTTATAAAGGGTTTCCGACGCGGTTCGACCAATCGTGACGCCTGGGTTGGACATTCATTCAGTTGCACTGTACACATTTGCGACTCGATCCACTTCTGTTTGACCCTCCAAATCTTCCCTCTTCTTCATGTCTTCGCCACTCTTTCCTTCTGGGCTTCACCATCCATCCTACCTCCACTGAACTTCAACATCCCATGCACTAAACCAATTCAGCTCGACTCTCTAGTGAAAGCCATACCCAGGTTATCCCTTCCGTCACTGCCCTTACCTCCCAGCGTCGATAGTTTCCTTTCGAGCACAGGATCACTCAAGTGTCTGAGCCATATTAATAAACAGCCCGCAGATCCGGCCGTACGGCTGTAATTCACGGCTGTGCATTGTTTCGCGAAACCTTCGAACCGACTACGTCCAACATACTACACATTATCCTTACTCTGAACCTCGTTTGAATCCGTACTTGCAACCCTAGGAAGCGAATAAACTGTCAGTTTCTGATCTCGTGCAATGAAGGACAAGTGGAACGTGCAAATTCCTCGGGGAAAGGTCAAGCCGCCCTTCCGAGCAGCAGCTCGATCCAACCCACTCCACGTCAGCGGCGGCGGCGGCGGCGGAGGAAAAGTATCCGCGAACGACCGACGGATGTGGGAGGACGAGCGGAAACGTCTGGTGCGCGTTCCCAGGCGTGCGACGCACGGCGACGACGACTACGACGATTACGACGACGAGGACGACAACGACGAGGAGCAAGGCTACGGGGGAAACGGCCGCTCTTCCAGCGGGCGCGGCGGCTATCGCAGGGTCGGGAAGGTGGTGGACGATGAGGAGGACGAGTTCGGCGAGGAGGGGTGCTTGTGGTGGTTCTGCTGCTCGTGCTTCAAATGGCAGCGCGTGTGCGGCGTGATGTGCGGGCTGGTGATCCTCGCCGCGCTTCTCTACGCGCTACTCGACGCCAGCGACCTGCTCCCTGTAAGTTGGACGGACCCGTTCGAGAGAGCCTAGTGGTGAGACGCATTGGCATTCGCGATACAAGAGTTGTGGACGACTCATTATGCATGCATGTTGGGCGCATTCTGCGAGCAGCGCTTGCCATCCTCGTACCTCTGCTGGCTCCGCTGCTCGCACCTCTGCGCGCCGTGCTGCCCGTCACGCTACTCAACGCGCCTCTGGACGTCAGCGACCTCTTCGCGGTACGAAAGTCAGGAAACCGTTGCAGAGTCGCGTACCGAGCGTCAATCGATTCCTGTCAATGCTCGCAGTTCCGATTGGCAGGTCACAAGGTCCCAGTGCTCGTTGCGGCATGATTTCTGACGCGTGGTCCGCCCACCAGCTAACCTGCCCACCAGCTAACCTGCCTCCCTGCCTCCGAGCGACCTTTTCCCCCCTTGCTTCCTCGGTATCTCTCCTTCTCATCGCTCCCCTTGTCCGTTCGTGCCGTGTCTCTTCATCCCGCAGTGCGGTGACAAGTGTCTTCCCGCCATGGGGAACCTCGGCCCGCTGTACCAGCGCGCGGTGAATGCCGCGCAGCAGCAGATGGGCGGAGAGACGGCGTTTCCGAGTGCCGCGGATGGCGCCGCAGTCGGCGCTGAAGGCGGAATCGGGGAAGCAGGATCAGCCGCCGCAGCTTACGCTCAGCAGCAGCAGCAACAGCCATCTCAAAGCGACGCACTGCCGTATCAGCCGGAGCAACAGCAGCAGCAGCAGCTGCAGCAGCAACTGGAGCAGCAGCAGCAGTCTATGGTGCACTTCGAGCCACAAGATAGCGCTCTGCTAGTTCCGCACACCCAACCGGTGGAGCAGCAGCAACAGCAACAGCAGCAGCAGCAAGAAGAAGCGCCTGAGCTGCCGCAGGAACCGCCGTTGGACATGCCGTTTGTGCCGCCGCAGAATCCGCCGCTGACCCCGCTACAAGAGCCAGATGGTTCATCCGAAGCTGGGACGGATGCGAAGCCGCAAGACCTGCCCGACGGGTCCGCTGTGGCCGCGCAAGAGGCGGAGGGAAACGCGGAAGAAGCGATGGCTGCGGGAGGAGAGACTGGTGTGAACCTGGCTCAGACGGAAGCGCAGCAGGTGCGCTCGGCGGAGGGGCAGCAGCAGCCGCCTGCAGCGCAATGGGGGGCAGATTCTGCCCAGGGTGGCGCAGAGACGTGGGGAGCGGAAGTCGGAGTGGGTGCCGCGGAAGATATCCGCGGAGCGGCGGCCGCGGAGGTGGATGGGAACGCGGAAGAGTCCCGCGGGTACAGCACCGCTGCAGGGAACGCGGAAGTGGAAGGGCAAGTGGCGGCGGAGAGACAAGTGGAGGCGGACGGGTTTGTAGCGGCGGCGGGGCAAATGGTGGCGGAGAGGCAAGTTCCGCCGCAGAGTCAAGGAGTAATTGCGGAAGGTGCAGTGGCGCAAGAGGTCCAGGAGGATCGCGCGCGGACAGGGCGGCCAGGTGCGCCGGTAGATGCGGGGGCAGCAGAGGCGGTAGGCGGGCCAGCGGCGAAGACTGCGGGGACTGCAGGGCAGGCGGAACTCCAGGGAGAGCTGGAGGCGGGCGGTGGGGCGCAGATTCCGGACACACGTACTGGTTCCGGCAACGCGACAGGCGCTTCAGCTGCTACAGCTGTCACAGGCGCTATGGATGTTCCTGGAAGTGTTTCCGTGGCTGGTACCAAGGCCGCAGCTACAAGCAGTGTCCCTGGCGTTGCTGCTAGCACTGCTTCAAGCCCAGCCTCTGCTACAGCCGTTGCGACAGTCCCTGCAGCAACCGCTGCTAAAGCTGCTGCCACAGCCTCTGCTGCAACCTCTGCTACAGCCGCTGTTACAGCCTCTGCTACATCCCCAGCTACAACCGCCGGTGCATCACAAACGTCCGGCTTCGGACACGTGGCAGGCGGGGTTCAGCAGCTACAGGCGGAGGGGGAAGCGCGCGCGAGAGCGGAGCAACAGAGGAAGAAGGGGGAGGGTAAGGCGAACGACGCGGCGCAAGGCGATGAGGTGCCTGACGACGCCATGGCTGCTGATTTCCGCGCTTGCATTGAGCCCGGCAAGCTCGCTGACATGGGTACGTTGCGTGCACAAGTGCCACCTGAAAACGATTGTGTGATTTGCAGTACACGTCTTTGTGTTTTCCGCGTCCACCGTTTTTCCCCTGTTGCTTTAGCTATCTCTCCTCTCCCCCTCCTCCCCCCCTCCCCCCAATTCGTCCCCTGCAGCTGCCCAGTCCTCGTGGCCCTATCTCGCGCTCTTGGGTGTGCGGCCAGGCTTTACACGTCAGCAGGAGGCGCTCTTACGTGGCTTGTGGGCAGCAAAGGCGACGGGATCCGTGCTGCTGCTGCCGCCCTTTTTCCTGAGCTTCGATTCGGGCGGCATGAAGCAGACGAAGCTGCAGCAATACCTCGATACAGACAGACTCGTTACTCATGTGAGTGGCACATGCTGGTTATACTCTGGTTTGCCTCGCGTGCATTGGAGTCCATTACTCGCTCGTGCAAGCATTCCCCATGTCGTCTCAATACCCTCTTGCTTACTCAAACAAGCATTCGTTTCCCACCCTCTGTCTCTCTGTCTCTCTGTGTGCACGGCCTTTGTGCTCTCTGTGTCCTTGACATGTGCTGCAACAACCATGACAACGGCAATGACAATGCTGCTGACCCTCCCTAATCTCCACCTTGGGGCTTGTTCTTCCCCACCAACAGATGTACTGCTCTTCCAGTAAGCTCCAAGGACCTTCTCCCAACCTTCTCCCAACCTTCTCCCCACGCTCTTCCCATGTCTCTTACACGTGCAAGTCATCCAGCATTCCCGCCTCTCATGCATCGCTCTTGTAAATGAGCCAACAAGTCATTCTCCCTGTTCATCTATTTCAAATCACCCCCCCCTGCTTCCGTCACTGTATGCCCCATGCCTCAGCCTACGACCTAACCTCCACTTATGCCACCTCTTCTCCACTCTTCCTCTCCTCCTTCCCCTTCCCCCTCCAGAGTCCTGGGCGGTTGACCATTTACCGGCCTCCATCGTAGCCTCTCTTCCCGCAAACGCCACGGCTGCCAACATGCCTGCGCTTGTGCAAGCTCTGGGACCTGCAGCGCAGCGCATTCCTTCCAAAGTAGTTGCTGCGTTGAGCGCCGGTGGTGGTGGTGGCGGCGGTGGCGGTGGTGATGCCGCTTCTGTTATAGCTGCTTGGAGTGAGAAGATGAGAGATGATGCTGCAGCTGGGAAGGTGAGAATCAGGAGGTGATGGGAGTGGTAGAGGGCGGACGAGGAGGACAGCGAGTGAGCGAGGAAGGATGAGAAGATGAGGGAAGGATGCTGGGCAAGGGAAGGAGGTGCTTGGGGTGTAGATAGATAGTGACGCATGGGCTCGTGCTCATGCTCTCCTTGCTCAAGGTGCAAAAGAGCCAACAGTTCCTCACCCCCACTCCTTACCCTCCTCCCCTCCCCGTCTGGTCCCTTCCTGTTCCTGTCCCCTCCCCGACCCCACCAGGTCAAGCTCATTCTTCTGGACGCAGACACGCCCATCCCCTTCACCTCGCTCTCTGTCCCACCACTAACTAACCACTTGTTCACCTTCCATCCCTCCCCTCCCCTGGTCGCATCCTTTCCTATGCCTTCCCGCCTCTCTTCCCCCAACCCCACCAGGTCAAGCTCATTCTCGTGGATGCAGACACGCCCATCCCCTTCACCTCGCTCTCCCTCACTAACCATTTGCACACTTCAAATTCCGTCCCATCCCTTGCTGTGCATTCCCATCGCTCTTCCCCCGACCCCACCAGGTCAAGCTCATTCTCCTGGACGCGGACACGCCCATCCCCTTCACCTCGCGCGACCAGCAGCACCTGCGCCGCAACGGCTTAGCAGCCATGCGCCCTGCGCAGCCCATTGCATCGCTCTCCGCACACCTCCTGCACCTGCTGCGCAAGACCCACGAGGCGCAATTCGGTGAGCTAGTTGGCTTCTCCTTTGCAGTCGTGCACATCAACCCAGACTCACTCGCAGAAGCCTCTGCTTTCGCCGCTGCTCCTGGCGGTGGTAACGGTATCCTCGGCAACAGCAGCAGCGGCAACAGCAGCAGCAGCAGCAGCAGTGGAAGTAGTGGCGGCAGCAGCACTGACCGGCTGCTGTCTGTCCTGCTTGCAGTGCTCAACCCCGCCCACACCCTCCTCTACGTCACGATCGGCGACACGCCTCAGCGCGCAGCCATCCTGAACCGCCTCACCTCCGCTTCCTTTCACATTACCACTCGTGACGCCCTCTTACGCTCCGACCGTTCCGCAGCAACCTCCGATGCACAGAGGTTCTTATCTGCGCTCCACCCGGAGCATGAGATGCAGGCTGCGGTGGAACAAGCAGTGGCGAGGGAGGCTGCGGTGTTTTTTGGCCCGGCTGAGTCGTCCTTCTCTTCCCTGGTGTTTGAGCTAAGGTGCTTCACGCACCCGCCCCTGCTGGAGGGAGGGGAAGGTGTGGCGATGCGTGCGACTGTGTTCTACGATGTGGGTCCGTCTGCTGTGCCGTGCCGCACGTGAGGGATAATTGGTGCGGAATAAGGGATGGGGTATGGGAGAAAGGGGTATGGTGATGGTCTTAGTTTAGCCTGGGGGCTGTACAAGTATATTTGAATGGAGGGGAGGGGAAGGGGGGAATGTGAAGGGAAGGGAGGAGGGTTGAGATAGGTGGTTAGGAGAGTGAGTGAGAGTACTTGAAAATGTGCCTTGGTAGGTGCTATGCTAAACACTGGTGCCTGAATGTGTGCCAAGTTATATAGGTCTCATACGGTGCTTATACATGTTTGTGATAAGGTTATGGTTCACTTCACATTGCATTGCATTGTTTCCACTCCGGAATCCCCATGCTATGAGATATATGCGCTTGCTGATGCATTATTGCCTTCATGTGCTGGTACGGTAGTGGGCCAATCGGTCAATGAAGAAAAGAACGACCGAGAAGGCAGTAGGGAGGCCTCAGTTTGTCAGGGTACGAGGGAAGGGGAAAGGGGGTGGCATGAAGCTTGGAAGGGAAGGAAACTTAGGCGTTTCAATAAACAATCACTGAGTTTCTTGTATTGTATCCAGTCAGAATCAGCCGAAAATATCCCCAGTAAATTCCAAGTTATGCCTTCAATCCTTCATCACAACCGAGCATGTAACCTCGGGGAACAGCCCTGGGCATGAGATTGTGTGTTAGTGGAGGAAGCAGCACAAGTGGGAGGCAGGATGGATGTGGGTAGGCAACACGACCCACAAGGTGGGTCCACTAAGGCAGGATGCAGAGTCCGGCAAAGGGCCCTGGCTTGATGAGAGGGTGAACGTACCCTCCCACCATCACGTGCTGTGGCGCTGCCTCTGCTACTGCTGACCCCTGCCCTGCCCCACCCGTGCCTTGCCCCACTGCCCCTGCTGCTGTTCCTGCCGCTGCTCCTGCTGCTCCTCCTCCAGCTGCTCGTCTTGTTGGTGTGACTGCTCTGCCTGGCAACGCACCGCCCTGTTGCTGCTGCTGCTGCTGCTGCTGTTGCTGGTGATGCTGCTGTGGGAGGTCTTTAAGGACACCACTACCACTGCCACTGCCGTTACTACTGCTGCTTCCGCTCCCCCCACCACCAGCAGCAGCACCTCCATTACTCGACTCCAACCATCCAATCTCAGGAGAAGGCGACCGGCTGGGACTAGCATGCGACACAAGAGGCACACACCCACTCGCTGCCATCCCTCCTCCCCCTTCTCCCCTCCCTCCTCCTCCACTCACGCCTCCTCCATGCCCACTTCCTCCTCCTTCTTCTCCTCTCAACCCCACTGCACCACCGCTGCTTGCACTGCTGCCCCCTCGCGTCACAATAGTGGCAGTCAGCGTCCCTTGGCTCACTGCTGCTGACGCAGACCGCCCAAAAAAACCTCCCACCCCACCACCACCACCACCACCGCCACCACCGCCACTCCCACCACCCCCTCCGGACCCTCCCGCTCCCCCTCCTCCCGTTCCACTCCCACCAGTCCCAGTGGCAGGAGTCTGCGCCGAGGGGGACGGGGGCGTGGGGCGGCGGAAGAGAGCAGCAGAGGAGGATGCGAGCACGGTGCGGTGAAGGGCAAACTCCTGGCGGTGTGCGGGCGAGTCGAGTGTGAGCTGCGAGTACCAGCACGGCGTGCGGTCGCTGATGTTGTTCACTATCCACCCGTTGGACGAGCCTGAGCCGTCGCAGTGGTAGGCTACTTGACTGCGGTACAACGCTGGCTGCAATTGGAGGCATGTGGGAGGGCATGGGGGGGCATGGGGGGCCATGGGGGGGCATGGGGGGGCATGGAAGGACATGTGGGAGACGAGAGGATGGAGTACCAGCAGGGCGTGCGGTCGCTGATGTTGTTCACTATCCACCCGTTGGACGAGCCCGACCCGTCTCAGTGGTAGGCTACTTGACTGCGGTACAACGCTGGCTGCAATGGGGAGAGCGGGTGGGGGGTGTGTGTGTGGAAAGGGATGGGCAGGCATACATGAGAGCATGGAGTACCAGCAGGGCGTGCGGTCGCTGATGTTGTTCACTATCCACCCATTGGATGAGCCCGAGCCGTCGCAGAGGCAGTGGCAGCAGCAGCAGCAGCAGCAGCAGCAGCAGCAGCAGCAGCAGCAGCAGCAGCAGCAGCAGCAGCAGCAGCAGCAGCAGCAGCAGCAGCAGCAGCAGCAGCAGCAGCAGCAGCAGCAGCAGCAGCAGCAGCAGCAGCAGCAGCAGCAGCAGCATTAGGCGCACCTTGACGAGGGCCACAAGAGTGGCTGTGGGCGATGATGCAACAGCCAGTATGGAGTACGAATCCTCCAGAGCATTCAGCACCAGGGCGTTATCAGAGGACTGCTTCACCATCACAAACTTGAGCGACCTGCTCTGCTGCCCCGTGCTACCACCAACACCGCTACCACCAACCCCACCACTACCACCACCACCACCACTGCTGCTGCCGCTGCTGCTGGTGTTGCTACTGGTAACCACGTGCGGTGGAGGCGTCACGCTGCTCCCATGCGCATGGCCGTTGCCGCTGCTGCCACCGCCGCTCGATGCACTTCCGGCTCCGAATCCCATGCTGCCAAACACGCTGGTGATGCTGCTGCCGCTGCCGCTGCTGCTGTTGTGGTGAAGGGAAGTCAGACTGCTGCCTCCGCTGCTGATGCTGCTGCTGCCGCCGCTTGTGCCAGCGCCTGCCACTACGCCCTCCCTGACTGCACTCCATACACCCACCCATCGGCCGTCCCCATACACGAGACACGTTGGCACACGATCGTGCTCCTCAAATCCCTGCCAAGGCAGAGCAGAGAGGGACGGGCGGGAAGGGGGAAGAGGAAAGGTGGGGGAGGAAAAGGGGAGGGGCCGAGTGGGAATAGGGGTAAATGTAAAGGAGGAGGGGGGAGGAAATAACGAGAGGGCAAACTGTGGAGAGGAGTTTTGAGACTGCTTGGAAGCATGTTTCTCATGCAGCGCACGCACGCGCCGTCAACCTCTGGAACGTCTGGTTGAAATCCGGGAGGCTCGTGGAGCAGGCGAGGCCCTGCAACACTCGAGGGCGCCTCAAGAGTAGGAAAAGGCAAGAAAACGCACATACAGACACGCAGAGGCTCACGCGCACAACGCACGCACCCGCTGGAACGTGCGGATGAAATCCGCTAGGCTGGTGGAGCAGACGAGCCCCTGCGAGAGCGCGGGCATGGCGCCGCCCTTGCTCATGACCACGAACCACTGCCCCGCGCCCTGCGCCAGCGCCGTCACGCGCAGGCCCTGCTCCGACTGGCGCACGATGTACTTGGAGGCCGCGTCGAAGGACGGGAAGAAGTTGCACGTCTGCAGCGCGAACACGTGCGACGCGTACGCTGCGCGCCACACGTTGCAGCCGTACCCCACGGCCACGATTTGACTAGCGCACGGCGGGGGGTGGCGGCGAGGGGAGAGCGGAGGAGTGGGGGGTTGGGGAGCGGGTGGGGAGGGGTGGAGACGGGGTGGCGGGAGGGTGAGGAGTGGTTTGGGAAAAGGGATAACAAGTGGAGAGAGGAGGAGATGGAGAGGAGGGATAACAACCCTAAGCAAAGCTGCAGCGAGAGTAAGACACGGAGGGACGGAGGGAATGAAGGAATGAGGGAGGGAGGGAGGGAGGGAGGGAGGGAGGGAGGGAGGGAGGGAGGGAGGGAGGGAGGGAGGGAGGGAGGGAGGGAGGGAGGGAGGAAAGCACAGGTGGAGAGCAGAAGCCGTAGGGGGGAGGAGACGGCGGTTCACTGCTGCTGCGGCCACCACGATTTTTGGAACTCGTTCCAGGAGAGGAAGGAGGGCGAGATGGCGCCACATAAGAGTTTTGAGACGTTCCAAAAACAGAATCTGTGACGTCTCAAAAGTCAAGAGGCGAGACGTCTCAAAACAGGGGTTGAGGCGAAGAGGCGGCTCGCTGTTGCTGCGGCCAACACCACTCTTGAAACTCGTTCCAGAAGTGGAAGAAGAGCGAGATGCCCCCCCCAGGACGAGAGTTTTGAGACGTCTCCAAACAGAAAATCTGAGATTTCTCAAAACTCGACATGTAGGACGTCTCAAAACAAGGGAAAAGCGGGAAAGGCTCACTGTTGCTGCGGCCACCACCACTCTTGGAATTCGTTCCAGGAGAGGAAGGAGGGCGAGATGGCGCCGGACGAGAGCGACGCCGTGGACACCACTAGGAACCACTTCCCGGGCAGCCCCTGCGCAATCGTCGTGATGAAGCCCCTCGTCGCGCCCTTGTCCCCCATGACGCCCACGACCGCGGCGGCGGCGGCACCGCTGCAATCTCTCGCCTTGAAATAACGCGAATCGTTTCCGAACGCTTTTCCGAGCAGGATGAAAACGTCGGTTTCTAGCGCGATTACGACCTCATACAGCCAGTTTACGCAGATATTGGCTGGCTTCTACATGCGGACACAGAGAGGCCTCTGTTGGGAATTCTTCACAACGACAGATGTCTCCGTTGATTACCTCCCCGCCTCCCCCTCCCCCTCCCCCTCGCCCCACCCCTTCGCTCTCGTATCGTTCGCCAGGAAACCCTTAATCCCTAGAAGTTTTCTATCTGGCAGTGTTCCTGCAGTCGCTGCTGCGGCTGCTGCGGCTGCCGTCGCCAGACGGGCTGGAGGGTCAGATTCTGCTACTAGCCCAGCGGAGCCGTGCGGTGGGGCGAAGTCGGTGGCTCTCATGCGGTGGCCCAACGAGACGGGGCTTTGATGACCGTGATTAAGCCACAGAAAGCGAAACGCCTACGGGGAGGCCTTGGTTCTTTGTGTGCGACGGTGCGAACGGTACGACCGCGAGGGGAAGTTGACGGCACGAGGCTTTCTCGAAACGTTTAGAGGAGCCTTATGCGGCGCTTCTGAATGCGTCGATTGAAGCAACCGCTGCAAGAAAGCTGACGGGATGGGAGACTCTTGAAGAACTAGGTCTGTTCTGACCGTGTTTCCTCACGACTGCTCATGATATTGCTTCGCAATCTTTGCCCCAGTCGAGACCTACTCTTGGCTATGTCGCTCACAAATAAAGGCTTGTGCGGTCTTTAAAGCGACGGTGCACATTTGCCACCCAAAACCCAGAACCCTGGCGAACTGTTACTGCGGATGGAAAGTGTCCGCACGAAATCCTGGTTTTCGCCAGCCAGCACTTTCGCGCTGGCAAGCCTGGTTCAAAAAAAAAACTTCTGAACCCAACACTGCCAAAAGTTGCCCGTCGCTATTGTCTAGGAACGCTGCCTTGACTCGAACGGGCATACACGAAGCCTTTAGTTGGCTTTACTCGCTGAATCTCCGTTTGGGTGGGAGATGGGTTTGCCCAGGAAACTTGCTGGTGATAAATCTGCAAGTTTTCTCCCAGTGTGACCAGTTTTCAAAATCCACTTTCCGAAATCTATTTCTGTTTGTTTTTCTCCTGCTTTTTGCGACGCGTACCACTTTCTCTACCGCGGGGGCACTTCACGGTCGGTTCCGAGATATTTATGCGCGGGTTGAATTTTCACCGAGATGCCAACGGAACCAGGCCCAAAGCAAACATACCAACGGTCTGGTGGGCTTCTGGTCTAGTGGGCCCTGCCCTGCCCTTTTTCGAACGAACACACAGACAGCGCTGAAAATCGAGATGTGCATTTGGCGGGTTCGGCACCACCCGAGCCACGAGCTGACAGGATTCGCGGCTTGAATCATCTCCGTTATGGATGGACTCTATACGCGTGGTTTGGTCAGCCAGAAACCCCAAACCCTAGACATTAAGGTATCAGCTGAACGATGTTGCAACAACCCAACAAAAGAATCCTTGAAAGAATGTAACGCCTTTCGCAACTGCGTTCGTGGCGAACTTCCCTGTTGTACTCGATGTGATTTTCCACTCCCTTTCCTTCCCTCACAGTAGCGGCGCCGCCCCGCCATCTACTTCCACCTACTTTTCTTCTGTTCTGGCCGGCCCTCTTCATGCAATATTTTTTTTGAGGCAACAGTGCAATTGCGTTAGCAGACCCGCTAACCTGCAAGGTCGTTCATATATGCCCTGCGCATTATGTAGCGTCACCGTTTGCGTATCAACGCTGCAAGGAGAAACACGAGAGCCGCCGTTTCCCAAGCAATAGCATCGCACATAACCGTCGTGTCGCTGCATTTCATGACATCCGCGCGTCCATCCTCCATGGGGAGCCGAGCTTCCGTCTGCGTCGCCACAATCGCGCGTCCTCCACTCCGACATTCCCCCTACTTCCCGCTTCGATTCCCCTTTCCCCTCCTCCTCCTCTTCCTGCTCCTCCTCCTCGTCACCTCCCCGCCTTCCCTCGCGAGCGACCTCCCCTGCTTCCTGCACCGCTCGTTCTGCTCCCACGCTCGCCGTACAACCCCCGAGCCGCCGTCGGGTCCGCCGCCTGAAGTGGCGGGATGCGCGGTGTTCCCCGCGAACAACGTGTGGAACATGCGCGTCGACAAACTACCCGTGCACGCCATGTCTAAGGCGTACCTCGCGTCTATCGGACTCGACGCGCACGTGCACGCGGACTTCGGCTCAGGTACTTGACAACTCATCTTACCAACAATAGCGTCAAGACTCAAGCAACACTCCTCTCTTCTCGTCACCGCTTCCTCACAATCCGCAATCCCTTTCCAACCATTCTCCCCTTTCTCCTATCACAGCTTTATCTTCTCCAGACTGGCAAACGCACGTGTCACCGTACTCTCTACCTCTTCTTTCATTCCCCTCTCCTCATCCTCCCTTCGCCCTTCCTCCCTCCCTCCTCCACGTCCCCCCCATTCTCTCCCTTGCATGTCGTACCACTGCAGGCTTGTGGGATGGAAATCCCATCGGCATTCCCGTGAAACTCGGGACTAACTCCACGCCCACCACCTCGCCGACTTTCTACTACCCCGATGAAAGCGACCCCTTTTGAGTCGACTCAAAAGCACGTCCTGCCCACTCCCTCCCGTGCACACCACTGCAGGCCTGTGGGACGGGAACCCCATCGGCATTCCCGTGAATCTCGTGAGCAGCTCCACGCCCACCACCTCGCCGACGTTCTACTACCCCGATGAAAGCGACCCTGGGCCGTACCCCTTACCAGCTTCCCCGTTAGTGGAGGGGGGGTCGGACCACCACGTGCTGCTGGTGGACACGGACCGGTGCATGCTGTACGAGATCTACGACTACTCGCAGTTGAACTCGCAAGGTCAGTGCGCCCAATTTGCACTGCTGCTGCTGCTGCTGCTGCCGCTGTCGCCCCGCTGCTGTGTGTTACGTTTTTTAAACCTTTACCAGTGATCACTCCCTCTACTCCCTCCCTGATGAACCCCTACCACCCGTGGCCCGGCCACCTGATTGCAGTGTCAGCAGGGAGTGGGGCTGTATAAAATCTGACGTCCAACAAGCTCCGACCCGCGGGTTGGACCTCCGCTGATGCTGCCGGCCTGCCGGTGAGAGCGGTTGAGAATGCTGGGTGAAAGTGTAGTGGGAGTGGGGTCGGAACATGGTTTGAATGTTGCAGCGCTGGTGCCTGGAATGGTGGTGCTACTTGAAATTACTGTAAGCCAGTCCCTGTTTAGAATCATCTCAAGAATCCCGCCAACCATTTCTTGGTCCCTTCCTTGCCGATTGCACCACAGATTCTCCCAGGTCTGACGCGGTTCGAGGAGGTGCAAGGTGGTGCCATCCGGCATGCACTGCGGTTCACAGCTAGCAGCACCCAGCGCAAGTACGTGTGGCCTGCACGGCACTACGCCAGCAGCAACACCGACCGCAGACAGCCCCCCATGGGCATCCGAGTGCGGCTCAAGAAGGTGAGGGTGAAGATGGCGGCACGGCAGTGGGAACATGGGAGAAAGAGTGCGGGAGAGGGAGGGGAGGGGGGAGGAGGGGAGGGAGAAGGGGAAGAGGGCAGCTGGATGAGGAGGGGAAGGGGATTTTCTGAGATAAGAGGGTGGGAATTGAGATGGGGTGTGACGTGGGTTGGCTTGTCAAGGCGGAATGTGGATGTCTTGTGGTTTAACACAGAGTTTGCTCCGGGAACTCATGTGAACTTGGCTGGCCTGTTTCTCCATCACTGCTCCAATGCCCTGTGCTTACTATCGCTCCACTTTCCCCCCTCGTTCCCTGTGTTTCCATCCACCAGTCCTTCAATACGTCCAAGTTCCCCCCTCAAGCCCGCGTAGTCCTGAAAGCGCTCCAGACATATGGCATGATGCTAGCGGACAATGGCTCTCCGTGGTACATTACTGGTGCACCCAACGAAGGATGGGATAACGATGATCTGCATTCGCTCCATGGTGTGCATGGAAGAAATTTTGAAGTTGTGGATATGTCTCAAGCTGCCAGGCGTGCTGCTGCGATGAAGGTGCTGAGAGTACCTTAGTGCTCTGCTGTTGTTTCCCCTGCTTGCCATGGCTTGTACATAATTCGAAGTTACCACAATAGCAGGTGATTGGCTCCCATGCTTAGCTAGAATCTCAATACGTAAGTGGCGTATCGTAAACAAAAAGACATACCGTTTGTTGAATATGCAAGATTATTGTTTCTTCCATGTTTTGCTGTTATGATTCCAAGCGGTTTTCTTAACCGATGATTACAATCATGTACCATTGTCGCATAACTGGTCACAGAAACGGAACGCTTTCAAGCTTGCGTGGAAGAGAAGCAACAGACCAAATCAAAGCTCCTCGGTTCGGCTTTGGCTGGTCAGTTCATCCTCGCATCTACCCGAAGCAGTCACTGTACATACACGTGCTCATGTCTCAACCACAAAATTGCGTTCTGGTTCGGCAGCTAAATGATACATAAAACAATCAGCTGTGCGTGTGAGGGAGCAACGAGGACTCACAGAAGTGCAACGAGGCTTTATGAACGTCATTTCCATACATGCGATGCGATGCGACCATCGCTGAGGAAGATATTGTGGCTCTGGTGAATCACCATATGGGGGCCGAAGGGTTTCCATTGGTCTGGTGGTGTCATTCTGAATCATTCCATGTTCAGACTAGGCCTAGCCCATGGACTGACAGATACGTTCATACCTCACTTTCTAAAGCAGCGTCTGGCTCGGTAAGCCTCCGAACCTTTACCTAACCTCGCCATTCTCTGCTTCGTAAGTTCCTACGTCACATCACATCAGCCTCACCAGACCGTTGCAACTTGCATGCCAGTCTGGTAACATTTTCGCGGTACATTTTCGTGGAGCCGTCGCAACAAGGTCTGGCTGGGTTTCTTCCTCGCACAGCTGGTCGGCATCTCTGCTTCGTTGGGACCACAAGCAGAAGAGCCTCGATTTTGCCACTGAGATCTCAGAAGCTGGTGGTTTCCAAACGCACCGTAATATACCGACTGTTGTCATATTGCCACCACTTCAACACATCTTCAGTCAAAGCCCGAACTTCCTGCTGCTGCTTCCGCACTTGCAGCCGTTTCTGCCTCAACTTCCCAAGAGCTGACATACGCCTAGTCATCCGTCTCCTCTCGTGGTCCTCCTTGCTCTACTATTTTCTAAGATTCGCCAAGCTCCTGAGCTCCGCCGTTTTCCTCAAACGGGCGGCCATTTAGGATGGCCTTGCAAGGGGACGGAGAAACAGCTACTACTTACCCTCAGAACCGCTTTTCGCGAAGGCAGCCATTACCATCAGATTAGGCTGGACGTGTACTTATCCGTTGCATCCGTTATCAGCCTCTAATTAGCCGTCGCGGAATTCGCGCATGACTGTATAGCAGTCAGCCCGTCCACATCTAATCAGTGGCCCGCTATTACATTCCGTTGGGAGTGTTTGTTCCCTAGTACTTCAATTCCTCTTATGCTGCCCCCAGCAGCACCAATCGTTGGCTTTTCTTCCAGCCGTTAGGCGTTTGCCGTTTTTCTGAGTGGAGTTTGTCTGTTAGCCGAAGCTGCATTCCACATTGTGTCGTCGCCCCCTCTCAAGACTCCCATTTAGGGTTCTATTTCAAACCCCCCACCGCCCCTCACCCTGCATCTGTGAGTTTCCAGACCCTCTCTGAAGCTGCGAATTTCACGGGCGCTATTGGATACCAAATTCTTCTGTTGCGCGTACTTAGGATCTCTTAGTCCGACAGGCTGGACGACCTAAAGCGCTCGTCGCGTGCTGCTGTTTCCTCATCTGCAGGAGCAGCTCCAACAGCACCTGCAGCAGCAGTAGCCATGCCCGTGTCTCCCGGGGGTACTCTTGCCCCCGCCGCTATAGTTCGGCTTCGCAGCGCCGCGTCGACCTTCCAGAAGCTTCCTCTCGGCTTCCTTCCCCCTGGCGGACCAGGCGCCGCGGTTGTCTCTGCGGCGACCCGCTTTATCGCCCGCTTCGGCAAGCGGGACGGGCCTAAGAAGGTCCGGAAACCCCGGAAGGCGACCAGGAAAGTGCGCGTGGTCGGAGACGGCGATGTTGAGGGGGAAGATGATGCGGAGGAGGAGGCGGAAGAGACAGAGGAAGAGGCGACTCGTTTCAGTGTGGTTGGCCGGCAGGTCAGCATTGTGAGAGGACAAGGAGCCGCTTTTTCCTTATCCACGTCTGGATTAGGAGCAGGATTAGGAGGAGGGGCGACAGGCGCAGGGACAGGGGCAGGAGCAGGTGCAGGTGCAGGAGGAGCCATGGCGAACCTTTTCGTGAATCTCCATCCTCGTCTGCTTCTTGCGTGCCGATCGAAGCTGCTCGATATAGGAACGCGCCTGTTCGCGCCCTCCTCCTCCCCCTCGACCCCGCTCTCTATAATCACCCTCCGTTCCGCGCTTCCGACACCGGCGGGGCCCTCCGGGCCGCGCCCCTTCCGCGGGGCAGCGGGGCTGCGCCCGCACGGGCCTGCCGGAAGCACCCACGCGCATGGCGGAAGCGGAGGTGGTTACCACCAGCACCCCCGCGGCCCTTCGTCTGCTCGGTCCGGCACTCCTCGAGCCTCGGGAACAGGAGGTTTGGAAGCTACTTTGGACGATGAGAAGCTGGGTAGGCCTGGAGGTACGGGTATAGTGCGGATGGGAGGAGCCATGGGTCATTCTCACCAGAACCATCACAGCCCTGCCCAATCCTTCCACCATCAGCGTCACCAGAACCAGCAGCACCACCACCAGCAGCAGCAGCACTATCACCACCAGCACCATGCTTCTGCGCGCTTGTCGGGGGCTCGCGCTGCCGCGCTGGTCGTTCCGCCGGCCACAGGCGGACTTGCTTCCGCCGGCTCCGCGTCTGGCGCAGCAGCGGCTGCGGCTGCCGCCGCCGCCGCTTCCGCCGGATTCGGTTCTTCCGGAGGCTCCGCGCACGGCCCGTTCCGCGGGGGAAGCCGCGCGTTTGGGGGAGTCGGCAGGGCGGGTGAGATTGGGGGACGCGCGGGGCCCGCGGGTAGGATTTCTGGCGCGGGTGCAGGCGCAGCTAGCGCAGGCGCAGCTGGCGCAGGCGCAAACTGGTCTAGAGCAGGGGGCGGTGAGTTAAGGCGAGGAAAAGGAGGGAAAGGCGGAGGAGGCGGAGTGATGACCGCGGCGGCTGCGGCGGCATCAGCGGCAGCGGCCTCAGCGACGGCAGCAGTAGTGGGAGTGGGGAAGGCAGCAGGGGGGATCAGTGGCGGCACGGCGCTGGCTGCCAGCGCGACAAACGCGGCGGCAGCGGCGGCTGCTGCGGAGGCTGCGGCAGCAGCCGTGGCAGCGTCTGCGAGGAGCTTCGCTGAGGCCAGCGTCCCCCTGGCCATTGGCGGTAAGTACGTAGCCACGTTAAGTTCCCTCCTTTCCTGCTAGTTAGGCTCCCTCGTTTCTTGCTCTTCCCCAGGTTTTACCCTCTCCACCCTCCTCCCGGCCCCGCACCCGTTCCCCTCTACCCTTCCCCCCCGTCCCCCACTTCTGGGCCGTTGCAAAAGACTCAACTCAACTCACCTCACACACATAACCCTAACCCAATCCGTGACCTGGTTTTCCGTCCGTGCAGCTTTGGGCGGGGACTTCAGCAGGAGGAGGCCTGCGCGCACAGTGTCCAAGTTCCACCACGGGCGAGTGGGCGCACACTCGGGCAACCACAGCGCCGCTGCTGAAGCCGTGGTGCAGGAGATCCTGGCTCTCCCGGACCCCTTCTGCTACGGCAGTAGCAGTAGCAGCGGCAGTGGCGTCGTCACATCTCCCTCTTCTGCTTCCTGCAGCAGCAGCACGTGCAGCAGCAGCAGCAGCAGCAGTGGCGGGGACAGCAGCAGCGACAGCAGCAGCAACTGCAGCAGCGAGGACATGCAGGAGTGCGATGTGCTGCTGTCGCAGGTGCTGGATCGATGGCAGAGGGAGCAGCAGGGGCAGCAAGGGCAGGGGCAGCAGGGGGCAGGAGAACCAACGCTGGCGAACTGGTCGTATATATTCAGGGAGCTGGGGAACCGAGGGCAGTGGCAGAAGACTCTCGCTTGCTTCAACTGGCTGCTCGTGAGTGTGTGGGTTTGACACGTGAGCAGATTCGAGCATGCTTTCTCTGCACCCTCTCGCTCTCGCTCTCCCTCACCCCATATCCACCAATCGATTGACCCATCCACGCATCCCACCATCCCTATCACCATACCCCTGTCCCCTCTCATGTCCTCCTCCTTGTTCCGCCCTCCCCCAGGAGAGTCCGCGGGTGAAGCGGGGAGGGCGGGGAGGGGCGGGCGACTGGGCGAAGCTGGTGAGCACCACGATTGCAGTGCTGGGCCGCCACGGCCAGGTGGACGCCGCTCGCCGCGTCTTTGACCGCGCCCGCGCCTTTGGAGTGCCGCCCAACGTCTACGCCTTCTCCGCGCTCATCAGCGCCTATGGTGAGCGATTGGGTGGTGAGCTGCTTGCTAGGAGGACGCCCCTACAACTGATTATTGAGGTTGCTTCAAAGATCGCCTGTGGAGTGCCCCCCAACGTTTACTCATCCTGCGCCTACGGTGAGAGTGAGTGGTGAGCTGCTTGCTAGGAGGCTCTTTTTTTTGTTAGCTGCTAGCCTGCGGCTGCTGCTGCTGTTGTTGCTTTTGTGGCTGTGTCTGTGGCTGTAGCTGTCGTTGCTATAGCAATAGCCCCTCTCTTCCCCCTTCCCCATGCCGTCTGTCCAATTCCTCCCCTCGCCCCTCGCGAGTGCAGGGCGCAGTGGGCGCAGCACGGATGCACTGGCGCTGCTGCGCAGCATGAGGGACGCAGGGTGCCTCCCCAACCTGGTCACGTACAACGCAGCCATTGACGCGTGCGCCAAGGCGGGCGGCGCTGCTGGCGCGGGCGAGGCGGAGGTGGCACGCGCATGGGCGCTGGTGCACGAGATGAAGGAGCTTGGCATCGCACCTGACCGGGTGAGAGGGCGGGTGGAGGGGTGGGTGGGTGGGTGGGTGCGGGGATGCATGCAGGGTGGGTGCAGGGATAGATGGAGGTTTTTGAGACCTCTAGGTGGCGCGCGCATGGGCGCTGGTGCACGAGATGAAGGAGCTTTGCATCGCACCTGACCGGGTGAGAGGGCGGGTGGAGGGGTGGGTGGGTGGGTGGGTGCGGGGATGCATGCAGGGTGGGTGCAGGGATAGATGGAGGTTTTTGAGACCTCTAGGTGGCGCGCGCATGGGCGCTGGTGCACGAGATGAAGGAGCTTGGCATCGCACCTGACCGGGTGAGAGGGCGGGTGGAGGGGTGGGTGGGTGGGTGGGTGGGTGCGGGGATGCATGCAGGGTGGGTGCAGGGATAGATGGAGGTTTTTGAGACCTCTAGGTGGCGCGCGCATGGGCGCTGGTGCACGAGATGAAGGAGCTTTGCATCGCACCTGACCGGGTGAGAGGGCGGGTGGAGGGGTGGGTGGGTGGGTGGGTGGGTGCGGGGATGCATGCAGGGTGGGTGCAGGGATAGATGGAGGTTTTTGAGACCTCTAGGTGGCACGCGCATGGGCGCTGGTGCACGAGATGAAGGAGCTTGGCATCGCACCTGACCGGGTGAGAGGGCGGGTGGAGGGGTGGGTGGGTGGGTGGGTGGGTGCGGGGATGCATGCAGGGTGGGTGCAGGGATAGATGGAGGTTTTTGAGACCTCTAGGTGGCGCGCGCATGGGCGCTGGTGCACGAGATGAAGGAGCTTGGCATCGCACCTGATTGGGTGAGAGGGCGGGTGGGCGGATGGGGGATGGGTGCGGGTATGTATGCAGGGTAGGTGCAGGGATATATGGAGGTTTTTGAGACCTCTAGGTGGCGCTCGCATGGGCGCTGGTACATGAGATGAAGGAGCTTGGCGTTGTGCCTGACCGGGTGAGAGAGCGGGTGGAAGGGTGGGAGCGGTGCGGGGATGGGTGGGGGATGGGTGCAGGGATGGTTGGAGGGTGGGAGCAGGGGGAGGGAAGGGGGAGGGCGAAAACGAAGAGAGGTGGTGGTGGGTGGAGAGGAGGAGTGATTGAGATGTGCAGTGGTTTCTATGCCATTTCTATGCCGTTTCGAGGGGAATTCCTCCCTGATTTGTGTTGCAGCGCCACTGATACTGTTTCTCTTCCCCTTTCCTTGTGTGTTCCCCGTGTGGTCGTGCTCGTGCGTGCGTGTGTGTGGGAGCCCCATTCTTGGACCCCAGATAACGTACAACTCGCTCATGGCGGTGTGCAGCAGGGCAGGGCAGTGGCAGGAGGCGCTACGAGTGTTCGAACTAATGGGACAAGAAGCCTGTGCCGCTGCCACTAATGCTGCTGCTGCTGCTACTGCGGGCAGTGCTGATTCCACTGCTTCTGCTTCTGCTCCTGCTCCTGCTGCTGCAGCAGCGGCAGCGGGTTCCCGGGGCGGGAGGAAGGAGCAGCAGGGGCAGAGCGGGAGGCGGCGGGGGAAGGAGGGGGGCGAGGAGGCGGGGGCGGTGGCGTTGGTGCGGGACATATTCACCTTCAACACGCTCATCGACGCGCTCTGCAAGGCGTCCCAGATGGACGCTGCTGCTGCTGCCTTTGCCTCCATGGCCCAGTCGGACGTCACGCCCAACGTGGTGCGTTGCTGTAGACTGCTAGTTAACCATCAGTGGAATACAGTGCAGTGCTGTGCAGTGTAGTAAGGTGTGGTTCAATGCAATGCGGTGCTTCTCACTCCCGTTCTTTCCTCCTCTTCCCACCTCTCCAACCAACCCACAACCCCCCCATTCCCCCCAATCGAACATGTACATACGCGAATTTACCTTTCCTCTTCCTGCCGCCAGGCCTGGTTCTCTCTCTCTCTCTCTCTCTCTCTCTCTCTCTCTCTCTCTCTCTCTCTCTCTCTCTCTCTCTCTCTCTCTCTCTCTCTCTCTCTCTCTCTCTTGAATTCTCAAACATATGTGTCCGTGTGTCTCCCTGTGTGCCCTCGTGCGTGCATGTGTGTCTGCCTGTGTCCTCATGCGTGCATGCATGCATGGTGCCTACAGGTGACGTTCAGCACGATGATAGACGGGTATCGCAAGGGGAACGACCTGTCGAGCGCCATCAACATGTTCCACACCATGCAGCACGCAGGGGTGCGCCCCGACAGGTACAACCACACCACACACTCCTTGCACGCTCTCACCACGCTCTTTGCCCGCTCCTCGCACATATCGACAGCATGGCAGGGCGGCTGCCAGAAGTGCTTGTTTTACTCGCCTTCATGTTCAACTCAACCCCTTCCTCCCTTCCCCCCTTCCTTCCCAGGGTGACCTACAACACGCTGCTGGACATCTACGGCAAGGCGGGGAGGCTGAACGAAGCCACAGCAGTCGCCCGCGAGATGGAGGCGGCGGGGTGGCGGCTGGACGTGATGGCAAGGCGGGGCGGTGCGACGAGGTGCCAGGAGCCAATCCATAACCCTTCCATCCTCCTCGTTCACCACTTCCACTCCTTGACAACTCCAACTCTCCCTTCCCCTCCCCTTTCCCCCTTCCCAGGGTGACCTACAACACACTGCTGGACATCTACGGCAAGGCGGGCCGGCTGAATGAAGCCATAGCTGTCGCCCGCGAGATGGAAGCAGCGGGGTGGCGGCTGGATGTGGTGGCACACAACGCGCTGCTGGACGCGTACGGCAAGGCGGGGCGGTGCGACGAGGTGATGCGGCTCTTCCACGCCATGAAGCGCCAGGGGCTCACGCCTAATGTCCTCACGCTGTCGGCGGTTGTGACTGCCCTGTCCCGCGCGGGAAGGCACCAGGAGGCGGCGGCGCTTTTCCAGCAGTACCGAGACATGGGCCTGCAGGTGGGTTTCTGTTTCGGTTTTTGCTTTCTCCCTTCCTCTTCCCTGCCCTTTCCCCCCACCCCCTCCTTTTGCTTTCACAATGCGCTGCTGGACGCGTACGGCCAGCAGCAGGACAGCTGCGACAAGGTGACGCGCCTCTTCCACGCCATGAAGCGCCAGGGCCTCACGCCCAACGTGCTCACGCTGTCTGCCGTTGTCACTGCGCTGTCCTGCGCTGGCCGGCACCAGGAGGCGGCCGCGCTCTTCCAGCAGTACCGCGACATGGGGCTGCAGGTGAGAAGATTTCTACACAAGAAGTCTGCCACGTAAAGATCCATGGCACGTAACTGGTGTTCACTCGGGCAGGCGCCAGGAGGCGGCAGCGCTCTTCCAGCAGTACCGCGACATGGGGCTGCAGGTAGGGGTTCACGGCAAGCCTCTCCCCTCAGTATTCTTAAGGATTCAGGCTCATAGTGGAGTAGCAGCAAGCAAACCTGACATATTCACCAGGAGGCGGCAGGGCTCTTCCAGCAGTACCGCGACATGGGGCTGCAGGTGGGTTGTTTTTCAGATGCCCTCCAACGGCCAGCTGCAGGACAGCTGCTGGGGGGTTCAGTTCAGATGCTTCAAGCGGCGCTCTTCCAGCAGTACCGCGACATGGGGCTGCAGGTGGGATGTATTTCATGTGCATGCTTATGTGTTTTTTTGCGCGCATGTTAAATCTCATGTGTACGTGCATACGTCTGTGCCGTGCCATGTGAGCAGGTGGACGTGGTGGTGTACAGTGCGATCATAGACGCGCATGGCAAGCAGGGCAAGGTGGAGGAGGCCATGAGTGTGTTTCGCCAGATGCTGCACGACGGTGTGCAGCCCAACGTGGTCACATACAACTCACTCATTGATGCCCTCGGCCGCTCCACCCAGGTATGGTCGTCCCTCCCTCCCCACGCCCGCCTTACCTTTCCTCCTCCGCTGCCTTCCGTTTTGTTCTGTTGTTGCGTTTCAATCTCTCATGTTCACTCTTCTACACGGGTCACGGGTGTGCATGCATGTGTCCAACCTTGTCCACGCCCGCTGGTTTACACCCTCACATGCTCATTGACTCGTCAGCTCACCTGCACAAGCTGTGCCATTCTGCATGCGGTGTTTGGTCCCTCAACCAGGTGACAGCGTCTTCACAGCCAAGCGAGGCGCGGGGCAAGGGTGGTAAGAGGAGGGAGGAGGTCGGGGGGGCAAAGACACATGAGCAGAATGCAGAGGATGCGGAGGCTGCGGAGGAGGAAGAGGAGGAGGGGAGGAGGGAGGTGCGATTGGAGGCAGCACTGCGCATGTTCCGAGAGATGAAGGCAGCGGGTGTTCGCCCCAACGTCGTCACCTTCTCTGCCATGCTCTCGACCTGCAGGTGGGTGTGCTTTTTGAGTCGACTTAAAAACCTTCTCTTTCATGCTCTCCACCTTCCCTGTTTGTTCTCTGTTTGCTCTCTATGTGCGATAGACTGTTCTGCTGCTGTGCGCCTTGTATAATGGACTTGCTGGTTGAGGATTTTTTATGAGCAACGCCTACGCTGCGGGTGTCTGTGTCTGCTCTGCCTGCCAATTCGTCCCCAATCCCCTCTCTCGTCGATCCCCCCTTCCCTCTGCTCCCTCCACCTCCTCCCTCTCTTTCTTTCCTGTCTTGTCCCTTTTGCTCTCCTTGCGCACGCTTCCCGTTCTCTGTCTCGACCCATCCCTTCCTCCATATTCCCCACTTTCCCCCTCCGCTTCTGCTTCTCTCTCACGCACGCCTCCCTCAGCCGTCTCTCCAACTGGCGAGACGCGGCCCTGCTCCTTCGCGAGATGGGGACCACGTTTGAAGCCGCTGCCGTTCCTGCCTCCACTGCCACCACCACCACCACGACTACTGCTGCCACTGCCACAGCTGCTGCAAGTGCTTGTGGCGGGTCTGCAAGCAGCAGTGAGGCGAGTGCAGGGGTGTACGTGCTTGCGGAGGCTATGCTGCATGGGTGCGTGCACGCGGATGCTGGGGAGAGAGAGGAGGACGAGCGAGAGAAGGAGAGCAAGCAGGTGCGGGGAGAGGCACAGAACTGCAAGACTCTGAGCAGCAGCAGCAGCAACAACAGCAGCAGCGTCAGCGTCAGTAGTAGCAGCAGCAGTGGTGGTGGTGGGGAGCTGGTGAAGGGAGTGCGGGTGCTGTCACGGGGCGAGGTGGGGCAGCTGTTTGCAGCAGTGGCAGCGCTCGACTCCTCCACCTCCATCGCCTTCTTCAACGCTCTCAACGACCTGCTCTGGCGATTCAACCAGGTACTGCATGCTTTGCATGCTTTGCATGCAGTTTTTAGAGCTTTGCATGCAGTTTTTAGAGCTTTGCATGCAGTTTTTAGAGCTTTGCATGCAGTTTTTAGAGCTTTGCATGCAGTTTTTAGAGCTTTGCATGCAGTTTTTAGAGCTTTGCATGCAGTTTTTAGAGCTTTGCATGCAGTTTTTAGAGCTTTGCATGCAGTTTTTAGAGCTTTGCATGCAGTTTTTAGAGCTTTGCATGCAGTTTTTAGAGCTTTGCATGCAGTTTTTAGAGCTTTGCATGCAGTTTTTAGAGCTTTGCATGCAGTTTTTAGAGCTTTGCATGCAGTTTTTAGAGCTTTGCATGCAGTTTTTAGAGCTTTGCATGCAGTTTTTAGAGATTTGCATGCAGTTTTTAGAGATTTGAGATGCCACTCAAGCACAGCACACTCGGGTCTTGTTTTCATCTAGGGGGGAAAGGCTGACGACCGTGTTGGCTTTTTAAGCATTTAGTGAAAAGCACATCAAATGTACATCTCATCACACGAGTGCATGGATTCCTCACCAACATCTCACGTCTTTCCCTCTTTTCCCGCGCATCCCCCCCTGCAACTCCTCCCCTGGGTAACAGAGGGTGCAAGCGGTGAGGGTGACGCGGGGGGCGCGGCGAGTGGGGGTGTACGAGGGGGCGGTGTGGAGCAAGGCGGAGGCGCAGGAGTGGGTGTTGGACCTGCACCTCATGTCCGTCGGTGCTGCCATGGCCATGCTCCACCTCTGGCTGCTCGACTTGCAGCAGCTTGTGCTCTCCTCCCACCCTGGATCCACCTCTGCCGCTACCACCAGTGCCAACAATGCCGCCAGCAGCAGTAGCAGCAGCGGTGCCGGTGCCGGTGCTGGTGGTGGTAACAGCAGCAACCCGCTACCCCGGCTTCTTAAGTGAGTGGATCTTAGCACACCAGCCAGGCAAGTGGTAAGGGTAGAACCAAACGCCTGGGCTCCTAGAAATGCCGTTCTTTTATGTCCATGCGCAACTGTTCCTTGTGTGAGGATTCGCACCAAACTCTTTCCCTTCCTCACCCCCTCGCACTGCCTCCGTAGTGACAGGATAGGGGCGGCACAGCAATGTGGTTGGAACAAGTGCATTCAAAGACACAGGTGGGGGCATTTCTGATCTAATCCCCATCCCTTCCCTTCCCTTCCCCTCCCCCTTCCCTTCCCTTCCCCTCCCCCTTCCCTTCCCTTCCCCTCCCCCTTCCCTTCCCTTCCCCTCCCCCTTCCCTTCCCTTCCCCTCCCCCTTCCCCGTCCACCTCTCCTTCCCCAACCCTCTCCATGTCCTGCAGTGTGCTGACAGGATGGGGGAGGCACAGCAAGGTGGTGGGAACAAGCGTGATCAAGGCACAGGTGGAGGCGTGCCTGTCTGCACTTGCCTCGCCCTTCCGCTCCTCTGCATCCAACGGGGGTCGTCTCAGCGCCTCCGGCCCTGCTGTTACCCGCTGGCTGATTGCTCTGGCGGAGAGAGGCATGGGTAACCCGCTGGTGTTGCACGATGAGAGGGGGCTGCAAGGGGCTTGGGTGTGAGGGTGAGGAGGAGGTGAGGTGGAGGGTGTGACGTGACATACTTGTTCCCTGTGGCTGTTAAAATTGGGCTGCTGGCTTCACATGCCTTGCTTTGATATCCCGTAGCAGGAGCGATACTTTGTGGGAACAGCAATAGCAGCAGCAGCAGCAGCAGCAGCAGTAATGTCGGCAGCAACAGCAAACGGCGACTTACAGTGTCTGCATCTGGACCATCATATGGGTCTAGGCTATCCCATCCCGACCCAATTCCCAACCCATCCCCACCTCTTTCAACTCCCTATATTCGGGTCGTCACCTTCGTGTTTGTTTCCTGGCCTTGGTTGGTTGTACTGTAGCTTCTACCATTGCAGCAGCTGCTGGCAGCTGTTCCTGGTTGCCTGGCCACTGCCATTGCCTTGTCTATTCTTCTCTTCAACCTTGGTCTCCCTATGTATATTATGGACCTCGCCTTGTCTGGCTTTCGCTCTTCTGCATGATTGTTTTTCTTTTACGTGCACTTGTTAGTCTGCAAGCATTTCTTTGCATGTATAGTAATGCTTTTCTTTTCCACAGTAAGCTAAAGCTTGAAGTTGTCACACACATAAACCTGCACCACATATATCAAACAACAATCACCATGTTGGAAGCAAGCTTCCGCTACGTCGGCACCGGTATGCCTTTCTAGCACACCAGACATCATTTTTTTATTGAATCATAACCACTACCATCCACACTAGATGGGGGAGGATACTAATTTGTGGAACTACCACATCCACAATTGTGGAAACCAATAACTCAGCATACTTCTTATGAGTCAAGCAGTAGTACAGTCCGAAACAACGGTTTTCTCTTCTTTCAAAGGCGTGCTGCTTGTGGCAGGGCGTGCAGCAGCAAAGCGTGCCTTGACAGCAGGCAGCTCAGAGGCAAACATGGCGTTGACAGCCCAGCCACACATGGGCCCAAACACCTGCTCCAGCGCCTGTGTCAGCTGCACTCGCACCCGCGCAGTGAGCGTCTTGCCATTGATGCTGCTCGCATAGTGCCTCTGAGCCAGCTGGATGGGGGAGAAGGGGGGACGGAGAGGTTGACGTGGAGTGACTTTTGAGTTGACTCAAGAGAGTGGTTGCCTGAGGAGAATGGGGCTTCTGCCCTGTGGTGCACATAGCGTTCACAACCCAGCCAGCCACACATGGGCCCAAACACCTGCTCCAGTGTCTGCGTCAGCTGCACCCGCACGCGTGCAGTCAGTGTCTGCCATTGATGCTGCTCGTGTAGTGCCTCTGAGCCAGATGGATGGGGGAGAGAGGAGGCGTGGGAGGGTGGGGGGTTGAGTTGAGTGGAGTGAGCTTTGAGTAGACTGCAGGCACCGCAGCTTACCACCCAGAACTGCACCTCATAGCACCCAGCAGCACACCACTTAACACCCTTCAGCACCGCACATCACCAGGCAGCACACCCAACCCCCACGTAAGTGTCAACAGGCACAGCAGCATGCTGCACCTCACCACCCAGCACCGCATCAGACCACACAGCACAGCGCACCTGCCAGACGTGAGTGTCAACGGGCACGGCAGCATGCTGGTCCAGCGAGAGCAGCGCCACACACGCCGCCACCTTGGGGCCCACGCCTGGCAACACACATAGCTGTCGCTCCACCTCCTGCCATGCCTGCTTCCGCATTGCCTGCAACCACTCACTGGCGCTCGTGCCGCTTGTGGCTTGCACTGTGTGTGGAGAGAAAGTGGGGGACGAGGGGGAGGGGAGGGGTGGAAGATTGAGGGGAAGAGAAATGCGTGGAAACGTATGGGCACAGAACAGCACACTATAGCATAGCACAGCACATTATGGCACAGCACAGCACAGCACAGCACGGCACAGCACAGCACGGCACAGCACCGCACGGCTCAGCACAGCACCGCACGGCACAGCACCGCACGGCACAGCACAGCACCGCACGGCACAGCACCGCACGGCTCAGCACAGCACCGCACGGCACAGCACCACATACTCTGGTGAAGCTGGCATGCAGTCTGTACTATGAATGCTGCTCGGTAGCCAAAGCCGCGCTCCCTCAAGTAGAGCTCTGAGAGCGAGGAGAGGCGGTGCAGCGAGGGGAAGGCATGGAATGGGCGACCGTTGATGGTGGATACGAGGGGACCCTGCTGTGACAACACCTCCACCATGGCTGTGGATTTGCAGGCATGGTAGAGGCCAGGGGTGGAGAATGGGGGGAGAGGATGGGGGAAGAGAAGAGGGGATAGAAGGGGAGTGGAAGGGCGGGAAGGGAGTGGTGGGGGGCTGGTGTGCTCCGGAATCATGCAGTGCTCCATGCATGCAATCAGGGGAATGAAGATTCAAGTTCATAGTGGAGAACTTGAAGGAATTCAAGTACCTGATTTTTTTAGGAAGCAATTTTTCAGTCTCGTTCCTGTGTTGCTTAAGCGTTTTTTTTCAGGCTTGCTGCTACTCCACTATAAACTTGAGTCCTCTATGCACGCATTCAGGGTAATGAAGAGAGGAACTGGTGGAAGGCTGGAACAGCCTTGAGGAGCCATGGCCGGTTAGCTTCAGAGAGATTCTCACCAAGGGGCGGCCAAAGGAAAGGTGTGAAACGGGAGGAATGGGATGGAGGAGCGAAAGAAGGTGTGAAAAGAGGGGTGGAGGCGGAAAGGGAGAGATGGAGAGAGTGAAGGGAAGGAGAGAGGGAGGGAAGGAGGGAGGAAGAGGGAAGCAAGGCTAGGAGGTAGCATACATGATATTCTGGAGATGTGGTTGTTGGAGGAGCAGATGAACTGAAAGAGACACTCCACTGGCTCCTGCTCCGTGGCACCCAGGGGTAGTAGAGGGCAGGAGTGGGTGGGGCGTGGACGGGTAAGGAGAGAGGCAGAGAGAGGATTTCCGGTTTTGGGTTTGGGGTTTTGTGTACCGTGAAAAAGAGGAGAGGAGGAGATCCCGACATAGCACCTGAGTCTAGGCAAGGCAGAGAGGATTGAATCATTATCCAGGGATGTTGATCTAGACAACCAAGTGGGTAAGGTGCCTTTTGGAATGGAGCCGTCAAATGCCATACTTCGGACTGTAGCATGTTTGATCCTCAAACCTGGAGAGTGGATTAAAGTCTGAAGCATGGCATGAGACGGCTGCATGCGAAGGCAGGCGAAAGGAGCAAAAGAGTGCTTGGCAGGCGATGATGGCTTTTGCGGCCTATTTGAGAGGTCGCCTCTCCAGATACTCATACAACAGGCGATGAGGATGAGAAATGGTTTCAAGGGTAAGTGTTCAAAAGAGAAGAAACTACAGCATATATGTGGTTAAGAGGGAGAGGAGAGGAGAACGGGGGGGTCACCAGTCGGATTCTTGAGTCAGCTCAAACAAAAAAGGGCTCACCTGTCGGAGAATCAAGACCTGTCAAAGGGCTTTTGAGACATCTCAAAAGTAAAAAGGGGCTCACCTGTCGAAGTATCCTGTAGCCGGTGATCATGGGGAGGAGGGACGCGAAGTGTGTGTCGCACTCGGCAAACTGACGGTACCTGCGGTGGTGATGGCGGTGGTGGGAGTGGTAGTGGTGGCAGGCAGTGGCAGTGGAATAAAAGGGGGTGCTTGAATGCTTTGCAAACTCCACACACTCGGCAGATTGCGGAATTTCCGGGAACGGCAACGGCACAAGCAAAAGCAGTGGTTGCAGCAGGAGAAGGAAGGAATGCAGTGCTTGGCAGCAATAAAGGATCAATGGTCGTGGTACGTTTCAAGACAATCTGCGGAAAAACAGAGAGACAAAAAAAACCCTTATTACATGCAAGAAAGCAGCCAACAGTTGCCAGCCAGACATTCAGCAAACTCACAGGTCGAGTGTGTTCAGGTGACTTTTGAGTCGACTCAAAAGTCAAACTCACAGGTCGAGTGTGTTCACATGGAGGTGAAGAAGATCTTCCAAAGCAGCCATCACTGCTGCTTCACAACCCGACTCTTGACTTGGATAAGAAGTAGCAGCAGCAGCATCAGTCCCATTCGCAGTCATTGTTCTCAGAACGGCCGAATCCTGCTCTTCTCTTGCTCCTCCCTCTTCTCGTCCGTCTGCTTCCCGCGTTGCCCCATCCTTTCCTTGTTCCCTCACATGCCCTTGTACCATCGACAACGCGCCATCGGCAACCTTCACAGACGCATCAGAACGCCCTTCTTCTTGCCTCCCCCCCTGGTCCCCCCCTAGCTCCTCTTTGGTCGGGGGAGTGGGGGAGTGGATGCACACCGAGACTGGGCCCAGAGGCACAGGCTAGAGGGGCGGGAAGTCAAGGAGAAAAAAAAAACGCACGGGTGGTGGAGAAGGGGTGGTAGAGGTACGTGGTGGTGGGTGGTGAGTGGTGCGTGGTGCATGGTGCTCGTGCGTTGTGCGTGGTCCTTGTGGGTGGGTGTTGCATTGTGCTGCTGGTGGGCCTTGGAACGAGAAATGGTGTCAGCATGTTTTGAGATTTTTCTGCGTAAGCTAAGTCAAGAGGATTCAATTTTTGCAACATATGGCCCGCCTGCACACACACCTGCCGCAGGGTGACCAGGCGGTTGGCCACGACACCTGAGAACTCCCCTGGACCCGTTTCCACCCATCTGAGACCGCACGTGCGTTGTTTGCAAACAGGCGAGTGGATTCAGAGAAAGGGGTGTGTGGGGCAAACGATGAGAAGGCACAAGAGCAAGTTCATTATGAGTGCATGCGTGTGTGCGCGTGCGCGTTCGCGTGCGTGAGCGTGCGCGTTCGCGTACGCGTGCGTGCGTGCGTGCGTGTGTGTGTGTGTGTGTGTGTGTGTGTGTGTGTGTGTGTGTGTGTGTGTGTGTGTGTGTGTGTGTGTGTGTGAATGTGTGCGTGCATGTGCCTGGAGAAAACCAGCGACATGGATACCTTACATGAGGAAGAGAAACAGCGACCTTATTAGAATGCATTGGCCAAATAATTGCCCGAATCACAAGCGCTCTTCCCCATAATTCCCAGCTTTTCCCAGCTCCCGGTCCCATCCTCCCGATCTCTCCCTCCTTTTCGCCCGCCACGAGCACCCTGAACATCGAACGGCCGCCTGGATCACAAATCAAGCACCCCGAAAGAATCTAAGGCACTTCAAACGTCCCATCAAGCACCCACCAAGCGCCCATCATGCGCCCATTATGTGTGCGCACCTGAAGGTCTGTCCAGTGGCGAAGGTGAGGTGAAGGTCTAACTCGCCCGGCTCCACCCTCAGCTGCTGCCACCGCCACTCGCTGCGATCCTCCTCTGCTGCTGCACGAGCTTCCGCAGCAGAGGCAGCAGCAAGATCAGTAGCAGCAGCCGCAGCAGCAGCAGAAGCAACAGGAGCAGCAGAAGCAGGAGCGGCTACTAGTTGTTTGGAAGGAGGCGCCGCAACCTGCTTCCCCTTCTCTTCCTTAACGGGCTTTAACACCTCTCCACCACCATCCCCTTGCATGTCCCCCCTTCCTCTCCGCTTCTTCACTTGCCTATAATGCCGAGTTAGATCCCCATCACCGCTGCTGCCACCGCCAGTACTACTGCCACTTATTCTGCTTCTGCTTCTGCCTCTCCGTTCCTGAACAATGTTACTGTTCACAGCCACGTCCGCAGCAGGAGCAGATGCAGGAGCAGATGCAGGAGCAGCAGCAGCAGCAGCAGCAAGTGGAAGAGAAGAAACAGCAGAACTAATCTGACTCTGGGACCGATCAGCAGCATCCCATCCGCCCTCTGCTTTCACTAGACATCCTGACGCTCCTGAAGAGTCCTGCAATCCACTCCCCCCCACTTCATCCAGTACCCCCTGCTTCACACCCTTGAGCCCCTTCAGCTCCTTCAGCTCATTCAGTCCCATCAATCCCGAATCTTGAGACCCCTCCTTTCCAATGCTCCCCACACTCCCACCGCTTTCCTCCGTTGCGCCATTTTGCCCTCCCCGTTTCCCCCGGACGCGCGCGGATTGCCATGCCGGCAGCGGAAACGGGGGCATGGAGTGGGGGGAAGGAGGCGGAAAGGCGGACAAGCAGGCTGGGAGAGGGGGAGAGGGGGAAATGGCGGAGCAAGATGTGGAAGAAGGCGGAACAGGATGGGCGGTAGTAGGGCGGCGCAGGGACGGCGCAAGGAGGCTACGAAAGCTAACTGATCGTGACGGGAAGGGTGAGGCAAAGAGAATGGGGTGTCGAGTAGCAGTAGAGGTAAGTGGTGGAGAGGAGGAGTGGGAGCAGTGGTAGAAGGAGAGGGCAGAGTGAATGGTGGCGGGACGAAGGGAAGCATGAGCCGGTCTAGATGCCGCTCTAGAAGCCGGCTGCAACGCAGAACGGAAGCTCGCGAAAGCTGATCGTGACAGCGAGAGACGAGTGTTCGCCAAGGTGGTAACCAGTGACTGACGTCGTGTCAGGAATGCGGAAAATGCTGCTTTGGTGGTCGCCGTTGGTGCTGGAGTACACGACGGCCGTGGCTCTGGGACGAGTGCCAAGACGGATTGAAGTCGAAATACAGAATTCGGGGGCGTAGGTGATGGGATCAGCGCGAGAGCAGCCATGAACCAGGCTTTCAAGTCTCAGAAAAATGCTGCCACCTTGCTGTGAAGCAAGGTCCAACAGAACAATAGACGGGTTCCAGATGTGCAACGCAGTGGGCACATAACAGAACAAGTGGCGGCAGATTTGTTATAACACCGTCATACCCCGGATAGTAGCGCATATGCGCTTATAATAAAAAAAAAATTAGGGGGGGCGCTTGTAATCGAGTAACGGCCATAAGCGCCGGCGCTTTTATAAAGGCAAAACTGAATTTCGCTGTAAAGGATATCATTCTGAAGCCCTCAATAAGGCGAATACAACACTGTACCATGCGCGCGGGGTCGTGCATGGAATGACGGCGAAACTTACCGCACAAAACCCGTCCCGGTGCAACGCACGTGCCAGCGCTGATGCAAAACCTGCCGTGCGGCCCAATCAGGTTGGCATGCGCTGCCAGACAGGAGCATCTCGGCAGAACCATCCAGAACGTGATGGAATCTGCCGTGCTAGCGCAGCATGGATGGTGCCCCCAACCCTCCTCTGCGGGTTGAGGCAGGGGTGTACTCGTCTCTCATCGACGAGGACCCCGAGCCGCAAACCAGAAGGGGTCCCCTTCAATCTCTCATTTCAACACCCATTTTTGCAGTTTTTTATTCATTCTTTTTCTCGCCCGCCTGGCTGCGGAAGCCATGGCAGAATTCACAGGCACTCCTTTTCTCTTCAAGAAAAAACCTTCCAGTAGGCCCACGTACCGTGTTACAGCTGACGGGTGGTATAGCCGCATACCACCAGACCCTCCAGAGCCACCACAGCCTCGTGCGCCTCCTGCGCCGCCTGCTCCTCCGGCTCCCCCTGCTCCTCCTGTTCCTCCGTGTCCGGTGGCCCCTCACGTCACCGACAACCACCCCGTGCTCACGCTCCTGCTCCCATCGGCGTTCGACGAGTATCTGTCGGAACTGGATTCTAACAAGGGCCCCGATGTTTACGTAGATGCTCCAGTGCCAGCACCATGTTGGGGCCAGCCAGAAAACTGCACGTGGGACGAATCTGCAGTCGGCGCTGACGACGACGTGCAAGACGCCGAGGAAGATTGGCGCGCTGAGGGCGACATCGGCGCCGAGGGTGGCACTGAGACCGATACCGAGGCCGCTACTGAGGCCGGCACTGCTGAGGATGTGTTTCCCGAGGGTGCGCCGGGCGGTGACGACGACGACGGCGTCGAATACTGGTCACGCGATGGCCTCCCCGAGAAACTCCCGATACCAACTTATCCTCCGCGTAATCGAAAGGACCTCACCCTTCTTCACATAACCGTGATTCTCGCCCCCCCCTCTCCCAGGCACAAGGCCAACGACCACAAGCGTCAGGCCTATACTGCCACCGAGAAGTTGAAGTGGGTCGCGCAGCTGGATGTGGCGGTGTCGGTGCGCGCTCTGGCTCGCGAGAGTGGCATCCACCGCAAGTGCCTCGCCAACTGGAAGCGTGCCGCTGATTTCCTCAAGGAAGTCCACTCTGCCAGGAAGCGCATGCACGGTCGCGGCAGGGCGTCGTGGTACCGCCCGATGGAGATCTTTGTATGAGCGACTGCTCGACTGGCGACGCAAGGGAACCGCGGTGTCCGTCGGCCGCCTGCAGGAGTGGTCCCGGGAGTTCATGAAGTTACTCTACCCCCTCGTGAAGTGGAAAGGGAGCCAACGGTGGTCGGACCGATTTCGTCGGCGGTGGAATCTCAGCGTGCGAATGAAGACGAAGGTCGCCCAGAAAACCGCCGCCCGTAAGAATCGTTTTCTTTTCTCTATGCCATGTGTATGCACTTGTTACTCACTAACCGTAACTGTGCTCAACCGCAGATGTCGCGGAGCAATGCAGAAGTTCTGGCAATTCGTCCGTGACAAGCGTCGAGAGCGCGGCATCGAGACGACGTGGATTATCAACGCCGACCAGACGCCGCTGTGGCTGGAGATGCCCGCCACCACTACCGTCGATCAAACCGGTGTTCGGTCGGTGCCCATCAGGAGCGCGGGGTACCAGAAGGAGCGCGTGACCGTGATGTTGGCGTGCACGGCGGACGGGATGAAGCTGAAGCCGTGGGTTTTTTTCAAGCGGAAGACCGTGCCGAAAGGGGTGTTCCCGCCGGGTAAGTCATGATTCTTGTTTGTATGCTTTTCACCGGTCCTGTTTTTAAAGAGACTTACAGAAGCTTGTTTGTTATGCAGATGTGGTCGTGGCGTGTCACGATAACGGCTGGATGGACGCCAACTGCGTCATACGATGGCTTGAGGAGTGCGTCAAGCCTTTTTTAAAGCCTGGGTTCGGGAGACATGCGCGGAGCTCGATGGTCGTATTGGACTCGTACCGCGGTCACCTCACTGAGGGGGTGAAGGAGAAGTTTCGCGAGCTCAACTGCGTGCCGGCGATCATCCCGTCTGGCTGCACGGCGGAGGTACAGCCCCTCGACGTCTGCATCAACATGATAATTTTTGAAAGTGTAATGAAATGTAACATTTTCCAAAATTTTGTATTGTGAAAAAGGGGTACGTAGCCAACACAGCAAAGGTAGCGCCGAAGCGCTACTCACCCTCTTTTGCCTACAAAAGAGGGACATGGGGACATTCGTCCCCACCCACGTTTTCATTTCCGAAATTGTAGTTCTAATTTCGTTATCGTCCACACTGGCGAAGACTCAGTCGCTTCCGCGCTTCACGGCCCCGTCAACGCTCCTTTAGGACATCCTTAAGCGCAACCTCGTGTCAAACATTATACATGTTCATATTGTGTAGGCTATAGTGGGTTTAGCCTTAGGGGGTACAACATTGCTAGGGTTTCCTACTTGTATCACCCTGCTGCCTAGTTTCACACATTCTCGTTCAGTTCTACATTCTAACATGGTATCACGAGCCTAGGTTGCTACCTAGGACCGCTTTCTCCTACGGGCCCACTATTCCGCTAGACGCGCCCTCGTGCGTCCTACCTTACGTGCGCCCTCGTGCGCCTTTCTATACTCGTGCGCCCTCGTGCGCCCTCGTGCGCCCTCGTGCGCCCTACCTTACGTGCGCCCTCGTGCGCCCCCGTGCGACCCGCCCTTCGGTCTGCCCGTGTGCCGTCCTGCAGCCCTCGCGCTGCCTCCTGCAAGCTAGTACGGCCCTCGAGCCGCCCCTGCAGGCCCGTCAGGCCCAAGAGCCACCCCTGCAGCCAGCGCGCTGCCCTGCCGAGCCGCGTGTCGCCCGTGGGCGCTGCCTCTGCCCCGTCGCACTGCCCTGGGGAGCCGCGCGCGACCCCCGCTGTCCCGTCGCGTCGCCCTGGGGAGCCGCGCTCGGCCCCCGCTGCCCCGTCGCGACGCCCTGGGGAGCCGCGCTCGGCCCCCGCTGCCCTGTCGCGACGTCCTGGGGAGCCGCGCTCGGCCCCCGCTGACCCGTCGCGACGCCCTAGGGAGCCACGCGCGACCCCCCCCGCTGCCCCGTCGCGACGCCCTGGGGAGCCGCGCGCGCCCCCCCCCCCCCCCCCCCCCCCCCCCCGCTGCCCCGTCGCGGCGCCCTGGGGAGCCGCGCGCCGCCCCCCCCCCCCCCTCGCTGCTGCCCGAGCCACCCTGCAGCCCGCGAGCCGCCTCTACAGCGCCGAGTGCGCTCTGCCAAACCCTAAAATAAATAATTAATTATTAAAAAAAAAAAAAAAAAAAAAAAAGGGAGCAGCTGCCCCTGGCCCCTGGAGCAGCCGCCCCTGGAGCAGCCGCCCCTGCAGCAGCCGCCCCTGCAGCAGCTGCCCCTGCAGCAGCCGCCCCTGGACCTCTGCAGCCGCCCCTGGCCCCTGGAGCAGCCGCCCCTGCAGCTGCCGCGGAGCCCTCGCCCTGCAGTGGTAGCGGCCTCGCCGTTACCACCGTCGTACGCCTGCCCTTCTCGCCACTGGTGAGCACTGCCCTGCCCGTATTGCTGTTACTGCTGCTCCTGCTGCTACTGCTCTTTCTACTTCTACTGCTGCTCCTGGCGTGGCCAGATGCAGCTCCAGCGCCGTCCGCGTGAGTCCCTCACGCCCCAACAGCTTCGTGAGTGGTATGCTGGTTGGGGTTGTAGGGGTGGCCGCGCTGCTGCTACTACTACTGCTGCTACTACTGCTACTGCTGCTCCTGGCGGTGGCCAGATGTAGCTCCCGCGACGTCCGAGTGAGTCCCTCACGCCCCAGCAGCTTCGTGAGTGGTACGCTCAGCGTGGAGGGTCACGGGGTACTGCTCGCTGCCCGTACGTCATTCGCACTGGTGCTCGGACTGGTCAGCCTTGCGGGACGTTTGGTCACACAGAGTCCCGCTGCTTCGCTCGTCTGAGCGACGCCTGGCGTACAGAGTTTGGCGACGCGGCTGAGCTCCCCGACTGGGTGGAGCTGCTTAGGCAGAGGGTAGATATCTATGCTCTTGACTATGATGCTATCCTCACTGCCATGTATGCATTTCCTACTAGTGCTGAGAGTGCCTGTCACCTGTGTGTGCCGCCTGACCCCGGTATCCAGTCTGCTGCTCTAGGTACTGGTGAGGCTGCTGCACTAGGTGCTCGTGTGTCTGTTGCCCCAGGTGCTGGTGAGGCTGCTGCTCTAGGTACTCGTGAGTCTGCGCCCTCTGGTACTGCGTCTACTGAGGCACTGCACACCTTCACACTGGACTCAGGCGCTTCCCGCTGTTTCTTTCGTGACCGCACTGCCCTTGAGCAGCTTGCTCGGCCGGTTGCAGTCTCCCTCGGTGACCCCTCTGGGGGTCCGGTCATTGCGACCTCCTCTACTGTTCTCCCTTGTCCTGCAGTCCCGTCGGGCACTCTGTCAGGTCTCTACCTCCCCTCGTTCTCTACGAACTTGGTGGCGGGTAGTGCGCTCCAGGACGGGGGTGTCCACCAGTTTACCCCTGCCTACGAGCGTGTGACACACTGCACGTGCGCTCGGACGGGCCGCCACCTGTCTACCTTCACTCGGCAGCCGGGGTCGGACCTGTACACACTGACCACTGAGTCCCCACAGGTAGCTGCGTCTGCGTCTGCGTCAGGTCAGCTGTCTGCCCCCTGCTCGTGTCGCTCTCTGGCACACGAGACTGTCCTCTGGCACCACCGTCTTGGTCACCCGTCAGTGCAGCGCCTTCGTGCCATGCACAACCGGTACCTTGTCTCTGGTCTTCCCAGGGTTCTCCCTCCACTCCCACCCTCGCCTGCTCCTCCCTGCCTTCCCTGTGTCGAGGGGCGGCAGCGCGCCGCTCCTCACTCCTCCTCGTTTCCCCCGACGACTGCTCCCTTGCAGACGCTCCACATGGACGTGTGGGGCCCAGCCCGCGTCCGTGGACAGGGTCAGGAGAGGTACTTCCTGATCGTTGTTGACGACTACTCGCGCTACACCACGGTCTTCCCCTTGCGCACCAAGGGTGAGGTCCCTGATGTTTTGATCCCTTGGATCCGCGCTTCTCGTCTCCAGCTCAGTGAGCGGTTCCACTCGGACTTTCCTGTCCTGCGTCTGCACTCTGACAGAGGTGGTGAGTTCTCCTCTGACCTCTTGGCAGCCTACTGTGCGGAGCACGGCATCCGCCAGTCGTTCACGCTTCCGGCCTCTCCACAGCAGAATGGGGTTGCTGAGCGCCGCATTGGTTTGGTCATGGAGGTCGCTCGTACCTCCTTGATCCATGCGGCTGCCCCCCACTTTCTGTGGCCGTTTGCGGTCCGATACGCTGCGCATCAGCTCAACCTCTGGCCCCGTGTCTCCGTTCCGGAGACTTCGCCGACACTGCGTTGGACGGGAGAGGTTGGCGATGCGTCGCGTTTTCGGGTCTGGGGATCCCGAGCTTTTGTTCGCGATACGTTCGCGGACAAGCTCTCCTCCCGCGCTGTTCCCTGTGTCTTCCTTGGCTTTGTCCCGGACGCGTCTGGTTGGCAGTTTTACCACGCCACCTCGCGCCGTGTCCTGCCCTCTCAGGACGTCACTTTTGACGAGTCCGTGCCCTACTACCGCCTCTTCCCCTACCGCACTGCCCCGCTCCCCCCCCCGCCTCTCTTCCTCGCGCCAGGTGCTGCTGTGGTAGACCCCCTCCCCCCTCAGGGTGCCGCTCCCTCAGGTGTGTCCCAGGTAGACCCGGTTGAGCCTGTCGAGGTAGCTGTCGACTCTCGTCCTGCCAGGGGTGCTGAGCCTGAGCGTGCGGAGCCTGGGGTTGTGGAGTCTGGGGGTGCTGAGCCTGGGGGTGCGGGGTCTGGGGGTGCGGAGCCTGCGGGTGCTGAGTCTGGGGGTGCTGAGCCTGGGGGTGCGGAGCCTGCGGGTGCTGAGTCTGGAGGTGCTGAGCCTGGGGGTGCTGAGCCTGGGAGTGCTACGTCTGAGAGTACTGAGCCCGAGCGTGCTGCACCTGGGGGAGGCCTCTCCTCGCAGCAGCTGCGTGAGTGGTACTTACAGTACTGCAGCCTCAGGAGAGGTGCTTCTGGAGCTCGGAGTGGTGCCGGAGCTGGTGCTAGTGCTTCCCCTCCTAGGCGGGAGCTCCCCTCTCCCCAGCAGCTCCGAGAGTGGTACGCTAGGCGCTGCAGTCTCCGGAGTGGCGCTCCCGGTGTCGTGGACTCTGGAGCTTCTGGAGTTACTGGAGGTGCTGCTGCTGCTGGCGGTGCGGCTGGCGCTGCTGGAGGTGCTGCTGGTGCTGCTGGAGCTGCTGGAGGTACTGCTGCTGCTGGAGGTGCTGCTGGCGCTGCTGGAGGTACTACTGGTTCTGGTGCTGCTGGAGCTGCTGGAGGTGCTGCTGCTGCTGGCGGTGCGGCTGGCGCTGCTGGAGGTGCTGCTGGTGCTGCTGGCGCTGCTGGAGGTGCTACTGGTGCTGGAGCTACTGGAGCTGCTGGTGGTACTGCTGCTGCTGGCGGTGCTGCTGGCGCTGCTGGAGGTGCTGCTGGTACTGGTGCTGCTGGAGCTGCTGGAGGTGCTGCTGCTGCTGGTGGTGCTGCTGGCACTGCTGGAGGTGCTGCTGGTACTGGAGCTGCTGGGGACCCTGCTGCTGCTGGCGGTGCTGCTGGAGCTGCTGGGACTGGCCCTGCTGAGGGGGTTGGAGCTGGAGGTGCTGAGCGGCCACAGCCGTACTACGTTCCGCTCCTTCAGCAGGTTCTTGGCCTTCCGCCCTCTCCTGGTCCTACTCCTCCCCTACTGAGTCCACCGCTTGTCCAGTCGCAGTCACAGTTACAGCCAGTCTCTCCACTTCCTGGTCCTTCTCCCTACACTGCGCCGACGGGAGGTCTTACGGAGCGTCGTGAGCCTGAGTCTCGTCCTCCGTCGCCTGAGACTCGTCCAGAGTCGTCTGAGTCGCGTCCAGAGTCGCCTGTCCGCGCTGTCCGCGCTGGTCGTCGTGTTCCACGTCAGCGTCCTCCTCCTGTCCTTGGCACTCACTATATGACCCTGCGTCCCTCTACTGCTCCACAGCGTGTCCCACTGCCGTCTCCACCAGCGTCCTCTCTTCCTGCTCTTGCTGACCCGGAGTCTGACTCTCTTCGTGCTGCCAGTCCTACTGTCACGCGTCTCCTTGCCACTGCTGTCACTGACCCTTCCTTTGAGTCCTCTGCTGCGTCTGCTCTAGTCGCTGAGCTTGTTGACTTTGCTGCTGCCTGTCGTCTAGACTACGCCGCTAGCCTTGTTGCTTAGTCTGAGTCTGAGTCTGTCTGTCCTCCGTCTGTCGGGGGTGAGTGTGCTCTTGGCACGGACGTCCTCGAGGACAGACAGGAGGAGTTTGAGTGCTTTGCCGCTGCTTTGCCTCATCTCGTGTCCATGCTAGTTGCCCCTGAGGGAGACCCGGATGCACCAGACATCCCGACCCCACGCTCCTACGCAGAGGCGATGGAGGGTCCCTACTCCTCTCAGTGGCAGACAGCCATGGACGCAGAGATGGCTTCCTGGAAGTCCACAGGCACCTACGTCGACGAGGTTCCCCCACCTGAGGCGAACATCGTCAGTGGCATGTGGATTTTTAGGGTGAAGCGGCCGCCGGGTTCTCCGCCTGTCTTCAAGGCGCGTTACGTTGCACGAGGCTTCAGTCAGCGAGAGGGAGTTGACTTCTTCCAGACCTTCTCCCCGACCCCGAAGATGACCACTCTTCGGGTTCTGCTGCACGTCGCTGCTCAGCGTGACTACGAGCTCCACTCTCTTGACTTCAGCACTGCGTTCTTACAGGGCAGCCTGCACGAGGAGATCTGGCTGCGCCGCCCACCTGGCTTCACTGGGTCGTTCCCTCCTGGTACCCAGTGGAGCCTCCGGCGGCCAGTCTACGGTCTCCGCCAGGCACCCCGTGAGTGGCACGACACACTGAGGACTACTCTTGTTGCTCTTGGGTTTGCTCCTTCTACTGCTGACCCGTCGCTGTTTCTACGCACCGACACCACTCTGCCGCCGTTCTACGTTCTTGTTTACGTAGACGACTTGGTCTTTGCTACTGCTGACACTGAGGCACTCGCCCACGTGAAGTCGGAGCTGCAGAAGAGACACACGTGCACAGACCTGGGTGAGCTGACAAGCTATCTTGGCTTGCGGATCACCCGGGACAGAGCACAGCGCACCATCACCTTGACTCAGTCACACATGGTGCAGCAGGTCCTTCAGCGCTTCCGCTTCACGTACTCCTCGCCTCAGCCCACTCCTCTGCCTACCGGTCACTCGCTCTCAGCTCTGCCTTCGGATGAGTCCGTAGAGCCGAGTGGCCCGTATCCAGAGCTTGTGGGCTGCCTCATGTACCTGATGACCTGCACTCGACCTGACCTGGCATACCCTCTTAGCATCCTAGCACGCTATGTCGCTCCCGGCCGTCACCGGAAGGAGCACATGGATGCCGCTAAGAGGGTGTTGCGCTACTTGTGCAGTACGTCGGGCATGGGGCTCGTGCTTGGAGGTCGGAGCGACGTTGTCCTCACGGGTCACTCAGACGCTTCTTGGGCTGACGACCAGGCTACGCAGCGGTCGTCTCAGGGTTACACCTTCAGCCTTGGCTCTGGTTCAGTTTCTTGGCGTTCTACTCGCTCTTCTTCTGTTCTCAGCTCCAGTTGTGAGGCTGAGATCTACGCCACAGCCATGGCTGCACAGGAGTTACGCTGGCTCACCTACCTGCTGACCGACCTGGGAGAGCGGCCTCGTTCTCCTCCAGTGCTGTACGTTGACAATAAGGCCGCCATTTCCTTGTGTGAGGAGCACAGACTGGAGCACAGGACGAAGCACATCGCTCTGCGCTACTTCCTTGCTCGAGAGCTGCAGCAGCGTGGTCAGCTTCGTCTGCGTTACGTGGCCACTCGGGCCAACACTGCTGATGTGTTCACCAAGGCGCTTCAGCCTTGTGACCATCAGCGTTTCTGTACTGTTCTAGGCCTTGTGCCTACTCTCTCTCACTTGCTCACTTCTTGACTCTGCTTGTACTGTGATCTCTATATATATATACCTGCATGTTTACTCTTGTTAGGTTGTGATCACTGTACCTCTTGTTATATTATCAAACTGCATGTGAACTGGTCTTGTGACCACTTGCTTGTGCTCGGAATTTGTGTGGTTTCCTTGAGATCCACCCTGAGCTTGCTTTGCTTTGCTTTGACTGGTCTTGTGACCATCTGGTTGTCTCCCACTTAGCCTATGGGGGTGTGTCAAACATTATACATGTTCATATTGTGTAGGCTATAGTGGGTTTAGCCTTAGGGGGTACAACATTGCTAGGGTTTCCTACTTGTATCACCCTGCTGCCTAGTTTCACACATTCTCGTTCAGTTCTACATTCTAACACCTCGCAACGATGGCTCCGGTCAACCCGGCACTTAACCGCGACAACTCGAATATTTCAAGCCCCGGTAACGCGGCGGAAACCTCGACTCCGGCCGGGACAACGGATCGTCGCGGAAAACGCCCCGCCGAAGAAATTTCAAGCGAGGGACCTTCGGCGGTCGACCTCCTGCTCGGAGGCACCCTTCGGACCCCTCCTGAGGAACGTGCGACTGTTGTACAGTCGCGCGTGGCTGCTGCTGAAGAGCGCGTGCCTGGCAGGCACGCGCGTGCCTGGCAGGCACGCGCGTGCCACGCAGAAGAAGACGACCGCCGCTGACGCAGGTCCACCCGGGCCCACGACCCAGAAACGCCAGCGCGCGGCACCCTCCGCTGACATCACGCCGGTCAACGCCCCCCCCCCCCCCCCTTTGACTATGCAGCAGCTGCAGGCGCTGCTCTCGTTATTGCAGCAGCACGCGCCATCGACTACAGCTACATCGACTGAAGAAATTTCTGCTTCCGCTAAAATTGAAAAGCAGAAGGAACCTGTCGCGCCCCCCCCGCTCCACCAAGGTCGCTCGCACCAACAACGCTGCTCCTGCTCCCCCCCCGGCTCCGGCACCAACCCAAGCCCGTATCCCCGACGACAGCGACGACTCGGTAAATGAAGACGGTGAGGCCCCCGACAACCTTGCTCGCCGTCGCATTCTCGCACCCGCACCCCCCCTCCCCCCCCCCCCTCAACCCTACACCCGCAGCTACTACCTTCATGCGCAAGGGAGTGCGTGACCAGGCGGAGGTGTTCTCTGCAATTCAAGCTCACCTGAGGTACGTCGAGTTCAAGCTCCAACACGGCGACGTCGAGGGCGCGCTCTCCAACGTGGCGCAAGTCAAAACGTTGATCAACTAACGTTTCGAGGTGCTCTTGGTGGCGGATGAGGCCGGCTTCGAGGCGGCGGATCGGTTCCAGCTGTACCAAGCCAAGAGCGTGCTCACGCCCCGCTCTTACAAGCTCGCGGTAGCCGACGTGGCGGCCCTCAAGCGTGCACGCACCGGTTTCGCCCGCGGAGGCCGCCTTCCCCCTCGAGACGGCGAAACGGAAAGCAAAGGCATGCCGCCCACGGGCTGCCACGAGCCCCGCTTCAAGGGAGTGTGCTTTCGTTGCGGCCAGCCCGGTCATATGGCAAACAATTGCCCTATGGGAGGGCGTGGAGCACAAGGTCCCGCACCCGTGGTGTGAGAGGAGCCATGGGGCGGCGCCCCTTGCCACTATGCCGGGGGGCGTAGGTGGACGCACCGGTGGTGCGTAGGCTGGTTAGGAGCCTTGGAGAGTAGCATAGGCCATGAGGGCCAGGACAAAATGGCAGCCGTAGGGGCTGGTTATGTTGTAGGCCTGGGCTTGTATGCCTTTGTGTGGATTAATAAAAGAATATTGTTATCAAAAAAAAAAACAAAACAAAACAAAAAGGGAGAGAGACAACAAGAGGAGGGAGGACGGATGGCACGGCAAGTCAAAAGCCAGCCCCCTCTTGAGGAAGGCAGCCATGGAGGAAGAATTGGCCAAGGGTGAATTACGAGGCAAGGACCGAGAGAAGAAGAAGAAGAAGAAGAAGAAGAAGAAGAAGAAGAAGAAGAAGAAGAAGAAGAAGAAGAAGAAGAAGAAGAAGAAGAAGAAGAAGAAGAAGAAGAAGAAGAAGAAGAAGAAGAAGAAGAAGAAGAAGAAGAAGAAGAAGAAGAAGAAGAAGAAGAAGAAGAAAAAAAAAAAAAACACACACACACACACACACGGAATGAGGGAGAGGAGAGAAAGAGAGAGAGGAAGAGAGAGAAAGAGGGAGAAAGAGAGGGAGAGAGAGAGAGAGGGAGACAGAGAAGAAGAAAGGGGGAGAGAGAGAGAGAGGGAGAGAGAGAGAGGGAGGGAAAGAGCAAGCAAGGGAGAGAGAGAGACAAAGAGCGAGGGAGATAGAGAGAGAGAAAGAGAGAGAGAGAGAGAGAGAGAGAGAGAGAGAGAGAGAGAGAGAGCGAGTGAGAGTGAGAGTGAGAGTGAGTGAGAGAGAGAGAGAGAGAAGCCACGAAGACATCGTGATGAACAAGGTTGTGGGACCAAGTGACGCACATGCGCCGATCTCGTTGTAAGGCAACCTCCAAAAAAAAAAAAAAAAACAACAACAACAACAACAACAACAACACACACACAAAAAACCCCTGCAAGGGCGTCATGGCTGACGAGTGGTCAAGGGAAGTGTTCCAAAAAAAAAAAAAAGAGCCAAGGGTGCGGGGAGGCGCGAAGGCGGTGACAGGCGAGCGACATAGTTTGCCCCGCAAAGCGTCTCGATAAATCTCGCGTCTAATCGACCTTGGTCCTCGTTCCCCCCCCCCACAACCTCGGTTGCCCACCAATTGCAGAAGTGGAAGGCGAGTGGCAGAGCGCTCACTGGGACCCATACGAGCACGCAATAACGGACAACATGGTGTCCATCATGCGAATGCGATTGCGCAACAGCCTCCACTGGTGGCTATCATGGTGCGCCAGCAGTCTGATCCTTTCCATCATTGCCAAAGGGTACTGGCTACCATGGAAGGGCGCGGAGCCTCTCCCCTTCAAAGCTCCCAATCACGCAGGGGTTCAAGCACACATGTCATTTACCCAAGATGCTGTCAGCGACCTCATCGCGTCAGGCGCCGCGATAAATGTCTCGTCAAAAGCCGCACTTACGTGCATCAGCCCGCTCAACGTTGTGGAGCAACGTGACAAATGTCGGCTCATCCTTGACCTGCGGAAGGTCAACGCTCACCTCCATGTTCCCAAGTTCAAGTACGAGGGCTTGAGTCGGGTCGCGGAGATCATTCGCCCAAACGACTGGATGTTCACAATCGATCTCAAGTCAGGCTACCACCACGTCGAAATCCACCCATCGTGCTGGAAGTTTTTAGGCTTTCAATTGGGTGGAAAGTTCTATTGCTTTACATCCTTAGCTTTCGGCCTAGCAACAGCCCCGTTCGTCTTCACCCAGCTCATTAAGCAACTAGCCAAGAGATGGCGCGCGCGCGGAGTGCGCGTAATACCATACGTGGACGATCTACTATTCCTCTACAACTCCGAGGCGCAAGCCCGTTCGACGTGCATCGAAGTTCTCCACGACCTGAAGGTGCCAGGATTCGTGATAAATTCTAAGAAATCAAGCCTGCATCCCGCACACCACTTGCGCTTTTTGGGGATGGGGCTTGACACGGAACGAGGAATGTTCCTCGTCGGAAAAGATCGGCGCGAGCAACTACTGCAAGAGCTCCACCTACTCATAAAAAAAGGGCAATCGGGTCGACAAGTGCCGATTCGCAAGATAGCGCGGATCACCGGACTTCTCATCTCCATGTCGCTCGTGGTAGGCACGACGGCGCGTGCCTTCAGCCATGAGCTGCTGCACTTGATCGACTCCACGTGGTCATGGAACTCGAAGGTTGTATTGTCACCAGGAGCGACAGAGGAGCTGTTGTTTTGGACAATGCACTTCGATCATTTCAATGGCGCCCCATTCCACCAGAATGTAACGTTTCGATGCCGTGATCCACGTCGACGCAAGCGCACACAGCTGGGGTGCCACCTTGGCCAAGTTCCCAAGTACATCATGCGAAGCAAGCGAGTGCATGCCACGAGGGCTTCTCGCTGCATCCAGTATGCGGCGAGAGCTCGAGGGAGTGCTCTGGGCACTGCGGACGTTCGCAACCCGGATCGTGGGTGCTCACGTCCTCGTCCGGGTGGACAACCAGGCAGTCATGTTCATCTTGCGCAAGGGGGGATCCCGTCAGGCGGATCTTACGTTGACATGCCAAGCGATCATCCAGTTCTGCCTCGGCAACACAACACGCCTCGCGATCGAATCCGAGAGAGCTCAACGTCCATGCGGATGACCTATCCAAGATGCAAGATTATGACGACTACTCCCTACATGCACCTTGGTTTCGCCTCTTGGAACGCCGCTGGGGGCCCCACATAATTGACCTCTTTGCTAACGTTCGGAACAATCACGTCCAGCGCTTCTGCTCCAAGATACCGCACCCCGACGCGTTCGCTGTCGACGCATTCTCCATCTCGTGGGGCGAGCGATGCTTTGCCTTCCCGGCTCCACACTTAATCCCCGCTACGCTCTGCCATGCAGAGCTTACACAGAAAGAACTCACGTTGGTAGTTCCCCAGTGGACCGGGGCGTCATGGTGGCCGCTCCTCCAACCGTCCACTCAATCGTGGGCTCCGGCAGTAGTAGAGCACCTTTCCCTTGCCCAAGGCAGTCAATGCCTTCGAGCAGGTTTACACACCACTGCATTTTCTGGTCTCGGATTGCCTCATAGCCCAATCATTACTTTGCGTGTAAACTATGCAGTCTAATAAAATTTTATCAATGTGTCATTTCAGGACTTTTGGCCAAACTACAGCAACAATTGTTGCACGTAATTAGCCACGTTCGCGCACCATCTACAATCGAGACGTACCAACCTTATTGGCAGAGATTTCGCACCTTCTGTACCGAAGTCAAGCTCGAGTTCCTACCGGCAACCGACCTGACGCTAGCGCTGTGTCTCATCCATGCGCTCAACAACAAAGCAACTCTCTCCGCGATCAACCTTACATGTTCGGCAGTAGCCTTTGCCCACCGCATGACAGGCGAAACCTCCCCTACCGTCGGTCCATTCACCCTGCTGTGAAAATAGTAGGTAGAGTTAGGAGCCATAGCTAGGTAAGTCCTAGCTAGGCAAGAGAAGTTTAGGCAAAAAAGAGGAGTTCACTAGCAGCAATGAGGATACATATAGCAAACCCTAGATGGGTTGTACTCGCTATAGAGCACCCCACTACAGGCTAGAGAATAACATTCTGACACACCCCCATAGCCAAAGTGGGGTGTAATCAGTACAATGAGCAAGCAGGTATAGAGCAGGAGTTCACAAAGGTAAGCAAAGCTAGAGCTAATCACAGCGAGCAAGTGAGGAGGAGGAGGAGCTGTGGAGGTAGAGAAGATGGGAGGCAACGACTGAAGCTGCAGAGGCACGGGCACAGGAGCGGCTGACTCAGAGGCTACCGAAGCAAGGGCGACGGACTACTGGAGTAACTGGCTCGGCGGCTATAGAAGAGCGGCAGGAGCAACGGACCCACTGGCGACTGGTGCAGCAGGCTCACTGGCTACCGAAGCAAGGGCGACGGACTACAGGCGCTGCAGGCGACACGACAGGTACCTCCACACAACCTCCTCCAACTGCCCCACACCCTCGACACACACCCACTGCTCAAACCCTAGCTCCACTCCCACGCAACCCCCTAAAACCCTAAACCCTAGGCTCCCACACACCCACCCCCCTCAGCGGCAGCTGCAGCAGTGGGAGACCAGGGAGGAGGAGGAGCAAGGGGAGTAACACACAACCGCCACCCCCACACTCCTCACCCCCAAACCCTAATTCAGGAGAACGGGCAGCAGTAGGGGTGGGGCACCGTCAGAAGCACGGGGGACAGCGAGCAGGTCAGGGACAGAGAGGAACGGGCCGCCCACGGGCCTGGCACAGCCCGACGAACCGCGCGCAGGCGGCCCGAGCCGCGCGCGGGCCTGGCGCAGCCCGTACGGGCCGCGCGCGGGCCGGGCGCAGCCCGTACGGGCCGCGCTCGGGGCTGGCGCAGCCCGAGCTGGCCAGGACGGGCGACGGGGGACGACGGGCTGGTCCCCGTCGCCCGTCGAAGTGCCCCCCGGGGGCGACGCGCGGACCGACGGGGCAGAAGGCCGCCGCGCGCCTCGGGGCGCACGGCGGGCAGAGAACCGCCGCACGCCCCGGGGCGCACGGCGGGCAGAAAACCGCCGCGCGCCTCGGGGCGCACGGCGGGCAGAAAACCGCCGCACGCTCCGAGCGCGCGGCGGGATGAAAAATCCGTCGCACGCCACGGGGCGTGCGACACAGAGAGTGGCAGTAGCAGCGGAAGCAGTGAGGTGGTGAGCCCACCCACAGGATCGACCTAAGGGGATCGACCTGCTCTGATAGCATGTGAAAATAGTAGGTAGAGTTAGGAGCCATAGCTAGGTAAGTCCTAGCTAGGCAAGAGAAGTTTAGGCAAAAAAGAGGAGTTCACTAGCAGCAATGAGGATACATATAGCAAACCCTAGATGGGTTGTACTCGCTATAGAGCACCCCACTACAGGCTAGAGAATAACATTCTGACACCTGCAAGTGCGGGAGTTCGCCAAGAGACATGGTCCCCGACCTGCAAGGACCAAAGAACCCATATCTCTCCATCAAGTGCACAACATGGCCCGTCCCTTCCTTGAATCATCAATTCCGGCAGAATACCATAAAGGATTGATTCCTCTTCTCATGTTTTCGGCATTCTTGCGCTACTCTGACCTCGTATCGCTCCAATGGAATGATGTACAGTTCGAGGAGAAGGCAATGTGGCTGCTCATCCCGCACTCCAAGACGGACCAGGAAGGGAGGGGTGTCTGGATCCCAGTGGCGGCAATTCCAGGCCCATACTGCCCGGTGAGGTGCACACGCAAATTCATACGCATCGCAGGCCTCACAAAGATGCCACGTGGACCGCTGATAAGGGTTTTCCCAAAGAACTCGCAAGCCACACCGAACGACAACTCGCCATCCTACGTCACGATCAGAAACTGGTGTCTCGCGGCCGGCAGGCAGGTTGGACTGGATGTCGCGCACATCGGAACCCACTCATTTCGCAAAGGTGCAGCCACCGCGGCGGTAAGCCTCGGAGTTCCCGACCGGCTCTTCAAACGCATGGGCCAATGGCGCAGCGACAGCGCGAAAGGGATGTACGTTACAATCGCGCAGGATCAGCTCATCTCCCTCTCCACGCAGTTGCAGGATCATTCGACAGCTCCCTCACCCGCCACGCATCAGCTATCAATCGAACGGCACCGCCAGCCCCGACTGCACTTGCCTCAGAAGACCCATATGAAATGATAACGCTGCCTTTGCAAGTCAACCTAGGTAGACTTTCATAATATGATAATTTTTTAAAGTGTAATGAAATGTAACACTTTCTAAAATTTTGTATTGTGAAAAGGGGTACGTGGCCAACACAGCAAAGGTAGCGCCGAAGCGCTACTCACCCTCTTTTGCCTACAAAAGAGGGACGTGGGGACATTCGTCCACACCTACGTTTTCATTTCCGAAATTTTAGTTCTAATTTCCCACCCGCCCACCCATTTGTGTATGCTGTTATGTATACATATATATGACGAGAACGATGTACTACAATCCATATGAAATGATAACGCTGTCTTTGCAAGTCAGCCTAAGTAGATTTTCACAGTAAAAGCTTTAAGGCGAGCGTCCGCCAGCAGTATCATAAGTGGTTTCAGGAAGAAGGCCAAGAACAGCTAACCAGAGCAGGTACGATGGGCACGTGAGTCCCTATCTTACCGTAGATGATTGTCCCCCCTTTTGTTGCGCTAACTAAATATTGTGTGATTCTGTTGGTACAGGGAACTTGAAGAAGCCACCCCCAGAGGTGGTCGTGAGGTGGATCTCACGGGCCTGGAAAGCAGTGCACGCGGACCTCATCAAGCGCGCCTTCCTCACCTGTGGCATCAGCAACGCGCTTGACGGTAGTGAGGACGGCCTTGCCATGGCGCACAGGCAGAGCCAGCTGACCGCGGAGGTGGACGTTTCTGACTCTATCATCGCCGATGGCTTCTTTGGCAACAACAGTCAGGAGCCCGAATCCGACGAGGAGTAGATTTTCTAGATAGAAATGCTATACTTTGCAATCTGTAGCTAGATAAAACTGTCAGTGATGATGTTGTAGGTGAAAAGTTATCATGCTCATGTTTAGTGTTAATTAGATATGTTTTTTTTTTGTAATGAGTTCTCCACAACGTGAAAAGGGTGCGCTTATAATAAGTACTCCCTCTAGAGGGGGGGCGCTTATAATCGAGTTCCGGCCATAAGCACAATGCTCCATATAGAAGCGTCGGCGCCCTTAATCGGACGGCGCCTATATCCGGGGCCATACGGCATCAGTATTTCCACTTAGATAGTGAAACTTTTGTATTTGAAGCAGAAGTGAAACAAAATAATAAAAAAAATGAAACATGCGAATTTTTATCAGTTTTTTTTTGTTTAAAACCTAGAACAACATGTGCACAATCAGTGGCAATGTACAGCACTATGTTTTTTTCATGTTGCGTCATTGATACAGACTTGCTCACCCGACCTGCATACGCATACAGAGGAAAGCAGTAATGAGTCATATCTCTTCATCCCCGCCACGCGAAAACTCGTCAGAGACAGCAACGCTATCTGCGAGCAGATTGCGTTGGGACCACCATAGCCCTCGAATTATTGGGATTTCAAAAAACTGGGGAGCGACTCCTCGGGCAGTACAACGCGCCTCGTTGTGACGGTGCATGCGTTGGCACGATGTGATTAGTTGGCACGATGTGATGCGTTAGCTTTGGAGCTATTTTGCCTCAATGCAGGTGGAATTTGTTCTTTGGGTTGCGGTTTTACTTCACGCTTGGGGGGAATCGGGTTCGCCTTGCGTGGAAACAATCTACGAGCTCACATCAGCATAGCAGCAACGGCGTGGCAGCGCGCAGCAAGCCCAATCTTCATCACCTGCCCCCTCTCGCTCACGACATCCAATCAGCTTTTTCCTCTCTCAACCAGGGTCCACCCCTCTCCTAGATGTCAGCCCCTCACTCCTCCCTGTCCCCCTCCGATTTCATCCCGTCTCCTTCCTTTCTGCCTTGTCCTCGATATTTACTCCACCGACTCCTGTGTGTCAAGGCTCGGCAAATCCAAGGTTCCTGAAAACCGACCTTCCACGGTTCACGGAAGGGAGTCGGCCAACTTGGTTGCAAGATTGGCGTGGACATCTTGCGGTGCGACCCGTTATATGCAAAACCTAGACATTGTCCTAGCCACGAATTCTGACTCGTCTTTTTCTTTGTATTTGAGAAGAGAGCACAGTAGACGAGAACACTAGTTCCACTGCAAGCGTTCCCCCCAGCGCTGCTAGCGTCTGTTATTTACTTACAGCTCCGTAATCTGCAATACCAAGGCATCGCTACTATGGGTAACGTGGATATCAGCGCAGACATTCTTACCCATGACGGCCAGGTGTTTTGTGACTACAGCCGGCCACTCGGAAACACGGAGGAGGTACGCAAGTGCAACAAATGCAATCGCTAACCGTTCTTTCGTGACTGCGCGAATTCTGCGGTGCCGTCACTGGCGTCCACAAGACATGTCATCAGCATTGTGCCGGTTCTCTCTCCTCCTCGGATTGCTCTTGTATATTCTGCAGAACTGGCTCCGAGCCGTGAATGGAGGCACGGGGAACACGGTTGTGGGTGTCCTCATAAGCATGGAGGTGATGCGCGAGGCTTTGCAGAACGCGGTGAACAGCGTTCAGAAGAAGCATCCCAGGCTGCTCTCACAGCTTGTGTTCGTCAAAGGTCGCCCGCACTTCCAGGTGCGCTGCTACGTGCTTGGCACCAAAGCTTTTACCAACACTCTCCGCTGCGGATCAGGCCGAGACCTTTGTCGCAACAACCTGAAAGTGCTCACGGATGGCTACTGAATCTTACTCGTGCCTTGTCTTTTCTTCGTTGCAGACGACCTCCAGTGGCGTTGTGGAGGTCGACGTAATTGAGAATATCCCCGAGTCTATCTCTGCGTCTATTGACGGCAACGGGGAAGGTTCTGAGGAGTTTTTGGACGATTCCTTCGAGATCGGAAGGAGGTGTTCGATCGATGTTGGTGGTGGCAAAACTGCTGCTGAAGAAGAGGGCTTGGAATGCAGCGAGTCGGGGCGAAGTGGTTTCAAGATGAGTCTGTGTCAGGACCACTGGCTGAGAATCGTTGAATCCGCCATGAACGAGCCGTGGAAGTGTGACGAGTCGTCTGTGGGAGAGGAAGCTGCGAGCCTCCTGTGCTTCAGGATGTACAGGTAACGGCAACCATGGTGTTGCTTCACGGTTTTCTTTTTCAATCTAAAACAGATCAGGTCGGCTCTTTTCCATTGTACTGATTATTTCATATGGTTTTTGGTCTTCTTTACAGGCTTCACGAGGGCCGTTCCTTGATTCTTTTCCGTGCACACACATCTGTGTGCGACCGCAAGTCTGCTGGCATCATTGTGGAGGATCTCCTTTCCTTCCTTGATGATGAAGTCAATGGCAGTGGAAGCCGCGCTGATCTTGGCAGCGCAAATGAGTGCTCCGGAGATGAGCCCAATTCCCAGGACAAGGATCACTCTGCGAAGATCCAGAAGGCAGAGCTGCCAGTGTCAAGTCTGAAGGATGTGGAGAGCTGCATCCCTCCAGAACTTTCGAGGAAGCCATTCTGGGCTCATGGGCTGGATGTTGTTGGTAAGTGAGTGAGGCTGCTTTGTTGAATTCGCTTTTGTTTGGTCATATCCTGATTGATTTTCAACAGTGGTGTTGAGCAATTTTTAGTTGCACGAGTTAATTAAGCTCCCGCCACCCTCTTTTAAAATACAGGATATGGGCTGAACTCTCGCCGTTATTCATGGCTTCCGTTTCATGATTCCTCATCGGAGCGTCAGTCTGCTCTCATCCGATCTGGTCTCAGCAGATCTGACACTGAAAGGCTCAAGCAGGTGATGAACTGCACCCTCAAGCACCGCCAGCATCCCTGAATCTCGTTCAATGACCACGCCGCAAAACACTTTGTCTGATTGTTTCTTGTTTCGATGAGGTGCAGGCATGTGAGAAGCAGAACATTACCCTATTTGGAGCAGTTGCATGTGCAGCACTGAAAGCCGTGGCCAGTGTAAAGGAGCTGGGTCGCAAGGGAGAACACTTCGCTGTCACCACGTTTTTGGACTGCCGTCCATTGCTATCCCATGAGATCACCTTGGACACTGTTGGTACGATTTTGTTTTTCTCTCATCTGCTTATCGCAACGACCATTTTTTCCACAAAATCTCCACTTCTATTCTATGGGAATCGCTGATTTTGCAACCTCAAATTGAAATCTGTTCAATTCTTGTCCCATGCAGCATACTTGAGTTCCGTTGCTGCATACGGAGTTTTTTTCTGCCTGGACTGGTGTTTCCACCTCTCTTGCACTTACACTGACCTCTGCACTTCCCTCGCTGCAGGGTTCTACCATTCGGCCATGATGCACACACATCAAGTGAGCGAAACTTCAGAATTCTGGGACCTTGCAAAGCGGTGCCATGAGTCGACCCTGCATGCCATCAAGAATAGAAAGCACTACACTGACATGGGTGACCTCAACGTGCTCATGGCCCAGGTGAGTGTCGAGAAAGATAACAGTGAGAAAGAAGCACTGACGATTTACATACAAGGACATTATGGCACCTGCATTCCCATGTTCTTTTGGGTATCTTTTCTTATGTTATGTCCCTTGCTGTTTCAATGTGCAGGCTATCTTGCATCCCCAGCTCACCCCAGAAAGCTCTCTTCGAACGTCCACTGTGTGCTCCTTCTGGGATGCCCTGCACGAAAGGATGCAGGTGAGGAGTTGTCCAAGTCAATACGTAAGCTTCTAAGCTATGCAAAATGTGTTGTTTGAGAAATATTCCCCTCGCTGCTTTTTGCAGAGATTTGTGGAAAGGTTGGGTGTGGAGGACTATGTTGGCTGCTCCTCGGTCCATGGTGTTGGACCCTGTTTTGCCATTTTTGATTCATTGCGTGAGGATGGGCTGCACCTATCAAACGTCTATCCCACGCCCCTCTTCTCGCATACCCTGATGCGCCAAGTGATAACAAGGATGATGGAGTTTTTGCAAGAAGCTTGCGATGGAGCCAAGTAGCTTATTGTGCGTAAACAATATCTTCATATAGTTGCTCATTGTACAGGCTGGTCTCCACAATTTTGTTGTACCGAAATGGTTGTGCAATATATGTTTTGGCATTGGAGGATTTCAGGCATAAGATAATCGGATGCAGTTAGTTCACTACCCTGCAGCTGTATGGACTGAATCTTATCGGGTGTGTCAAACCCTCGCTTGAACCCTGCTCCTTCCAAGTTGGTGTGCAGAGCACTACACCTAAGCAAAACACACTTCCCTTCTAATCAGAACGGTCGTTCCCCACCACTGACCCACTACAAAAACCCCTGCCTTGTGCACCACCACCACACCATTCTCGGCACTGGCTGGGTTCTTCCACCCTCTCTGACCAGCTTGAAGGCAGGCTCCTTTCTTTTTAGGCCTTTATCTTGCTCCCTCTATACTAAAGGTGGGAGTGACTGATTGACTAATTGACTGGTTGAGCGAGTGAGTGAGTGAATAAGCGAGTGAGCGCGACAGAGATAGGCGAGTGAGAGGGCAGCGCGAAAGGGACCATGACAGGATCCACGGAGGCGGAGGCGCAGAAGGAGACAACCACCGCCCACGACACTAATGCGGAAGCCACGCCCACCCCCATGGACGCATCGGCCGCTGCCAACGACACTGATTCCGCCGCCCCCGCCGCCGCCTCTACAGGAGAGGATAAACCCGCGGCGAAAGATGCTGCCGTTGTAGAGGATAAGCCCGCCGCAGATGCTGCGCCTGTTGCGGCTGTGGCGGGTGCTGGTGCGGAGAGCAAGGCGGGAGAGGGTGGGGCGGACAAGGGCGAAGCGGGCGAGGGAGAGAAGAAGACCGCGGCTTTCAGCCCCGCCACCCGCGCAGAGATCCTCCGCCAGGTGCGCGCGCGCGGGTCATCCTTGCTTTTGTGGGCGCACACGTGCTTTTGATCCCGTACTCACAATCTCTCTTAAGCCTCGACACCATTCGTTCTCTCCATTGCTCCTTCGGTCTGGCCCACAAATTCGTCTCTCTGCGACTGTTCTTTGCGACAGTGGTGTGTGTCGCTACTTCCTACCCTAAACCCTGACCTGTTTTCGGTTCCCGGCTCTCACCTGTTCGCGCCGATCCGCGCATTGTTTTGTTCGCACGCGTCCGCGCCTATCCCGGGCTATCCCCGCAGGTGGAGTACTATCTGAGCGACAGCAACCTGCCGCGCGACCGCTTCATGCAGGAGAAGCTGCAGGAAGGCAACGGATGTGAGTCATTTCCCGGGGGAGGCGGAGGTTAAAGAGAGAGAGGGCGAGGGAAAGGTGGGGGTAAGGGGAAGGGGGGAGGTGAGGGGGGAAGGGGGGAAAAGAGCTACGCAGGTGGAGAGATGAAGGAGAAAGATAGCCAGAGGAGCAACGCATGTTTAATCTGCGTTTGAAGTAGGGTTTAGGCTTTAGAGTCGGTTTGAGAAGACTAGGAAATTTAGGGGTTTGGGGGTTTGGATGATCTGTCTGTCCGGAGCGAGAGAAAAAAGAGGGCGCAAGCATTGAGCTGTCAGTGACGGATGATGGGCAGCGGTCGACTCGAACGGAGAACACGAAGTGAGGGCGCTCATTGTTTCCCGCTCCCTTTTGTGTCTTTCCTTCATAAGTCACGAACGATTGCTTCATTGTTGCCATATGTTTCTTTCCGCTTCCTCCCTCCCCTCCCCCCCCCCCCCCCCCACACACCCCTCCCTCCTTCCTTTATCGTTCGCTCCGCCCTTCCTTTTCCCAACGCCTTCCCCCTACCATTTCCCTTTCCCCCCCTCTTTCACCCGCCTAACTCCCCCTCTCGCCCCGCCCGCCCGCCCGTTCCGCCCTGCGCAGTCGTGCCGCTGGCGCTGCTGTGCACGTTCTCCCGCATGCGCAAGCACCTGGGCGTGCTCCCCGACGCGCCCGTGCCCGCGCACCTCGTGCGCGCCACCTACGAGGTGCTCCAGGCGTCCACCTTCCTCAAGTTCTCCGAAGATGGTGCGCGCGGGGGGGGGGGGGGGGGGTGGGGGGCGGCGGGGAAGGGGGGGGGGGGATGGGGACGGGAAATGGACGGGGGGGGAATAAACGGGAAGCTGGGAGCGGGGAGCTAGGAGCATTGTGCGTGGAACGAGGATGAGGGCGGGGCTCGGGAGCGAGCAGGGGGAGTGGGGAAAGCGTGAGGAGGAGAAGGGTAAGTGGTGCTGGGGCCATCCCGCTGACTTCCGATGGTGATTTTGCTCCTCCCCTCCCATCCGCCTTACATCCTTTCCCTCCCAAGTTCCTCTTCTCTCCCTTAACTCTCTCCTCCCTATCTCCGGCCCCTCCTCTCCCCTCCCCCCACCCTTCCCCTTCTCCCCGCGCGCCTCTCCGCCAACAGGCAAGCTGGTGGGGCGCGAGGGGGAGGTGGCGATGGGGGAGGAGCGCATAGCGGAGATCAACGCGCGGTCGCTGTTCGCGGAGCCCTTCCAGTGGAACTCCACGCTCGACGACATCCACGCCTTCTTCTCCTCGCTCGGGCCGGTACGTGTGGTGGAGAAGCAGTATGTGAGGAGAGACCATCCCATGCCATGCCATGCCATGCCATGCCATGCCATGCCATGCCATGCCTTCCTCAGCGCCTCTCATGGGCGTCCAGCGTCCAGTCACCCACCCCCCCCCCCCCTCTCCTCCCCCCCCCTCCCTTCTCAGGTGAAGAGTGTGTGCATGAGGCGCCATCCGGCGTCCAAGGCGTTCAAGGGGTCCGTGTACGTGGAGTTTGACAGTGAAGACGCCATGCGCCTCGTCGCTGCCAAGACGGACGTTCTCTTCAACGGCGCCACCTTGCTGCTGCAGCCCAAGTGCGTGCTGTGCGTTGCTGTGCTTTGTGGTGTGTGGTGTGGTGTGGTGTGGTGTGGGTGTGGGTGTGGGTGAAGCGGGGAGTTTGTTAAAGAGGGGTTGGGGAGTGGTGGAGGGTGTTGGGAGTGGGATGAGAGTTGGTAAAGAACAGTGGTGCGAGCACGCACTTTCAGGGATTTCGGAACGCATCTCGTTCTCTCAACTTGTGATGTATAGCGATGCCCGTGCCCATTCGTCTCTCATCTCGTCTTGTTGCACTCTGCAGGAACCAGTGGTTGCAGCAGGCGAGGGAGGAGTGGCAGAAACGAGTGGCTGAGAAGGGAGAGGAAGCCGGGTAAGTCGCCGCCGCTGCTGCTGCTGCTGCTGCTGCTGCTGCTGCTGCTGCTGCTGCTGCGCCTCCTTCTTCCTAAGATTCCCCGCCCATCCGTCCATACCCGTCCACACCCCGCCATACCCCTCCATTTCCGCCCTCGTCCCTCATGCTCCTCTCTCCTTCCCGGTGCCTACCCCGGCCCTCCCCTGCCCTACACTACCCTTTTTTGGCATTCGCTGCTCTGCCCTGCCCTGCCCTGCCCTGCCCTGCCCTGCCCTGCCCTGCCCTGCCCTGCCCTGACTGTCGTTGCCCCTTGGTTGCCCTGCGTTGTCCTGCAGGCGGTTCGAGGCAGAGGATGGCGACATGGACCTTCGTCCTCCTGCCAAGGCAAGGCGCGTGGAGGAGGGCGGAGAGAGAGGCGCGGACGGGGAGGGCGCGCAGGGCGGAGAGGGCGCGGACGCGGAGGGGGAGGAGGATGAGGAGGAGGATGCGTATCCCAAGGGGTTGATTCTGGGGTATACTATCGTGGTGCCTGGTGGTGGTGATGGGGATGGTGCTGGGGAGAAGGGGAAGGGGGATGATGGGGGGAAAGATGGGGTGGGTAATGGGGAGGTGAAGAAGGAAGAAGAGGAGAAGAAGGGAGTGAATGGGAAGAAGGAAGGAGAGGAGAAGAAGGAAGGGGATGAAGAGATGGCGGATGCAGCAGCGGTGGAGAAGAAAGCAGAAGAGGAAGGGAAGAATGCAGAGGAGAGTGTAAAGGAAGGGGAGAAGGTGGAAGGGGCAATGGAGGGGAAAGAGGATGAGAAGAAAGAAGAGGACGAGAAAAAGGATGGGGAGAAGGCAGAAGAGAAGGCAGAGGATAAGCCGGAGGAGAAGGCGGAGGGAGAGAAGAAGGATGCGGAGGGGGAGGCACTGGGCAAGAGGAAGCGGGAGGAGCGGGTTGTGGCAGAAGGGGTGACCCGAGAGGAGTGCCGCTTCGTGTTTGAAAAGTTTGGCATCGTTAAGGTGGGTCTTCCGAAAGCCTTTTTTTGTTCCTAGTGGTAAGCAACTACCATGCCTATGTCCGTACCCGTACCTGCAGTTTTGAGACCTCTCTGGATCTTTATAAGATGTCTTAGAGTCTGTTCCAAGCGGCATGGCATGCACCATGGCATGGCGTGCACCATGGCGTGGCTGTGCCTGTGCGTCCAGTCAGGCCTGCTGCATGTTCTTGCTTCGTCCGCTTTGAGAATACCTTTTTTTGTCGCCTCAAAAGTCACCTTTCTTTTCGCATCTCCCTACCCTCTTCCTGCTTCATTTCCCATCCCTCCCCTCCCTCTCGCTCCCTCGCTGCAGTTTGTGGAGTACAAGGCAGGCGACTTGACTGGCTTCATCCGCTTTGAGACGCCTGAGGGGCCCATCAAGGCCAACAACAAGGCCAAGTCCGCGCCTGCTGCACTCACCATCAAGGGCTATCCTGTCACTGTCAACATTCTCGATGGTGGGTTGGCTCCTGCTGTTTCTTTGGTATATGCAAATTACCCCTAATTCTCGAAGAGCCCCTGCTGTGCTCACCATCAAGGGCCAACCTGTCACTGTCAACATTCTCGATGGTGGGTCGAGCTGCTTTACTGCTCTGCTGCTGCTGCTGCCGCCACCGGCGCCGCTGCTGTTGCTGCTGCTGCCGCCGCTGCTTTGCTGCCTTTGCCTGAATGGAGAGCTCACTTTGTCTCGCTTGCGTGTGTATGACGCTGTGGTTGAGCAGGGGAGGAGGAGGCAGCGTATTGGAGCAAGCTGAGGGACGGGCAGAAGAAGCGCAAGGACTTCGGAGGGGGCAGATTCGGTGGTGGTGGCTTCCGGTAAGTTTGGAGTCGACTAGAAAGTCACCTTTTTGAGTGAGCGAGGATGTTTCTGGATCTTGCCGTCCTTTTCTCCTTTGTTCCCCGAAACCGCTCCCTTGCGCTTTCTTTCTGTCACGCACGCACCCACTGCAGCACATCACGCATGCACGTACGCACACCAAACCTTGACTCCACTCCACAACCACAAATGTCTTGCTCCCACACTCTTTGCCTCTCTCGTTGTGCTCTCCCATCTTCCCTTACTAACATGCCCGCTTCTTGTGTGACTCTTTGCTTTTCCTTCTCTTGTGCACGTCCTCTACACCTGCAGAGGTGGTGGCAGGGGGTGGAGGGGAGGCAGGGGTGGGAGAGGAGGGCGGGGGAGAGGTGGAGGTCGGTGGGGGAGGAGAGATGGGCACGGAGGAGGAGGTAGGGGAGGTGGCGGAGGAGGGAGGGGAGGAGGGAGGGGGGGAAGCCATCAGAGGTTTGATGAATGAGAGAATACACGTGGCTGAATGCTGGTCTTTTGGGGGGATGGCGGTATGGTGGACAATGGCACAGGGGGTGGCTGTGTACTGCTCCTGACTAGCTTTTGAGGCCACAATTGGTTGGTTGGTGGTGAAGTGGTGGTGGAACACTGGATGTTTGGAGACTGGGATGTAAGGCACCTTTTTGGATGGTTGTGCATGCATTCCAATGCTGCAATTGCAAAACTATTAAAGTAAATTCTGTTCTGGCTGTTGCAAGCAGATTATTCAATGACTTGTGTACACCATTCCAGCTTCTGACATTCTATTAACAAGGCTGAGATCAGATTCACAGAAGGCTGAGATCAGATACATTCTCCACCTTGCAATCTGACTTGAGCGTGACATTGTCCCTCCCACTGATGATTCTTGCTACAACCATTTCATTCACCTGTCAAGATGTTATAATGCTTATATTGTGTAGGTTGTAGTGGGGTAGCACATAAAGGGTACATCCCAATTAGGGTTAGTACTTCTACCAACTTTCTGCTCAATGCATTCTTTCTCGTTTAGTTTCTTGACATGGTTTCAGAGCAGGTCTTGTTCCAGGACCGTTCTTTAGGGCCCACCGCATAGTTCCCTGCCCGTAGCGCTGCCCCACTAGTCGCGCTGCCCTGCCCTGCCCGTCGCGCCGCCCTACCAGCCGCGCGCCGCCCTGCCCTGCCTGTCGTGCCGCCCTGCTGGCCGCGCGCTGCCATGCCCTGCCCGTCGCGCCGCCCTGCCCTGCCCGTGCACCGCCCTGCTGGCCGTCGCGCCGCTCTGCCCTGCCCGCGCGCCGCCCTACTGGCCGCCGCGCCGTCCTGCCCTGCCCGCGCGCTGCCCTGCTGGCCGCCGCACCGCCCTGCCCTGCCCGCGCGCCGCCCTGCTGGTCGCCGCCCTGCCCTGCCAGTTGCGCCGCCCTACCCTGGCCGCGCGCCGCTCTTCCCTAACCGTGCGCCGCCCCGCCCTGCCCTGCACGCTTCCCTAGTGCTCGCGCGCCGCCCTGCCCGTCGCGCCGTCCTTGCCTGGGTGCTGCCCTGCTGGTCGCGCGCCGCCCTGTCCGTCACGCCGTCCTTGCCTGCGTGCTGCCCTGCTGGTCGCGCGCCACTCTGTTCTGCCCGCTAAGGCTTCTCTCAATGTTCTCACCTTCGCTCATGAGGGCCGTCCGATCCAGTTCGATACGTGGCTCGATGACTTACAAGCTGTACCTACTGAGCGATTCTAGAGACACCGTTTCGTTGTTTGACCACACGTCTGGAGCCTCTCTCGCCCCTCCCGACACAGCTGACAGTGCGACTCGCTCAAAGTGGCTTACCCGTGACGCTGCTGCTCGCTTAGCCGTTCGCAACCACCTGCCGTTAGCCGAACGCGCTCACTTTGGCCAGCACAAGACTGCTAAAGCCCTGTACGACGCTTTAGTCGCTCGTTACTCTTCCCCTGCCACTGCTGCTCTCAGCCGCCTTATACTGCCCTACTTTTTTCTCGAGCTGTCAGCCTTTGCCACAGTCGAGGACCTCATCACCCACCTTCGCACTAACGACGCTCGCTACCGCGCTGCCCTCACAGACGATTTCCTAGACAAGAACCCGCCCCCGATGTACATCACTCTCTACTTCATAGTCACCCGCCTCCTTGACTCTCTTCACGCAGTCAGGGACCACTTTCTCGCACTTGACCCCACAGACCTCACAGTCGACCTGCTCGAAAAGCACCTCCTTGCAGCTGAGACTAGCGTAGTCGCTGTAGGTGCTGCTCGTGGCACTCCTCGCACACCCTTCTTTGAGGGGTGTTCCCCTTCCCCCCTTGCCCCCTCCTACGCTTCTGCTGCTGTTGTTGACATCCTTAGTGTTGGAAACAATTGTTTTAGCGCTTCTGTCGTGTCGAAACATCAAGTCAGAAGCGAAGCAAAACATATCGAAGCATTAGCGAGTCAACCCTCGGAGGTTGAACAACTGCTGGAGGTTATGCGAAAGTCAAAGGTCAGCGACTTTTGACCTGACAAATACAGCGCGACAGCAAGGACAAACAACTGACTCGCTATTGAGCAGTTGCCCGAGTCGTCACTGTATCGAACCGCAACAGCAACAGCAAAACGGTTATTAACTGTATCTCTTCGTATTCCTTGTACTCTTATAAAAACTTGTATCCCTTTGTTTTAATCAATCTACTTTGCCCTCACATACTAGCGCAAGGTGGTTCACAAAGTTCTCATTAAACGCTTCCGCTATTACATTGTCCTACTCAGAATTTAATCCTGCAAAGATCCTAAGGGCTTTTCTCAGCCCAACATGGTATGAGAGCTATCAGGACAAATTCAACTACAATCAAGACACCCACAACATCACAAGGCATGGCAACGCAGAAGGAGAGAAGCTCCTCTAACGGCTCTCCCGATACTACTCCTACTCCACCTCCTGCCTCTGGCCTACAGATAGAGGAGGGTACGGCAACAAGACCAAGGGCAACGTCTACAAAAACTCCCGCAAATCAAGCCGCGGCCTTCGACCCAGACATGATGGAGAAATTCTTCTCCTTCATGTCCTTCTACGAACAACACCAGCAAGGGGCACCTGCACAGTCAAACAACAGCAACAACAACAACGTGTTAGAGGTCCACTGGAGATCCCCGATTGATCATAGGGAAGGGTTACAGGCATGTTGTCCTGGGGGGTTATGGGCGCACTGACCCGCTACTTAATAAGCCCTTTTATCCCAATGGTCTAGTGGTTGGGATTCTGACATGGTATCAGAGCGAAGGTCTCGGGTTCGAATCCCAGTGTGTGCACCTCGGGCATCCCAGTGCGGGGGGGTGTTAGAGGTCCACTGGAGATCCCCGATTGATCATAGGGAAGGGTTACAGGCATGTTGTCCTGGGGGGTTATGGGCGCACTGACCCGCTACTTAATAAGCCCTTTTATCCCAATGGTCTAGTGGTTGGGATTCTGACACAACGCAACACCGATGAGCCTCGACGGTTCATCCTACGCACGAGGAAATTAGCAACAACCTACCTTCGCCCCGTACGAACCTCAACGCGGCTCCGTCAGCTTCATGCCGCGCCAGCAGCCTTCACCTGAGCAAGAGAAGACACTAGATGCACTTCAAGTTCAGTCGCAGTTTGCGCACGTTTTAAAACTGCAGACGTCAAAACCATTCGACGGAAAGGACTTCTTTACCTGGTCATTCGAATTCGAACTGATGATGGAAGGCGCACAGATTCTTGGCTTCTTCGATGGGTCTCTGCCATATCCAACAAACGGCACGCAATACGACAAACAGCAGTATGCGTATCAATCTATGATGGCATATACAATCCTACTGCGCAACGTCACACCGAACCAGCAGCAGAACATTCGGTCTTACCGAGGATACGGAAACTCCGTCGAGCTCGCGTACAACCACCTGAAGAACCTGTATCAGGCAACAGACAGCGTCAATCAGAGTCGGTTAATGGCACAACTAAAAACAGTGGAAATGAAACCGGGCGAAAAAGGGATGGCGTATATCAGCCGCTGTCGCGAATTGCGCGACAAACTCCTTCGATGCGGAGGGTCGATATCAGAAGACGCCTTCGTCACAGTCGTCATTAGCGGTCTTGGTCCTCATTGGCGCTCCACTCGCGCCATACTCCGAGCTCACGGGAAGATCTCCGAAGCAGCATTGTGCGCTGAAATTCACGCCGAACAGCAAGACATGGGCCTACAAGAAGAAAAACACAAGAGGAAGACGTCAGTGTCTGAGTTCGCTTTCCACACTCAACGGCGCTACAACAACAACAACCATCGGCAAAACAAGTACCAAGGTCAACAACCCGTACCTCCGTTTTGTCATCTCTGCAAGACGTCAAGTCATCCCCGCACACACTGCCCTAACCGACAACAGTCAGTACCAACGCAGCGGCAGCTTCGACCTTCAAGCAGTCAAGTAGCCTCAACGCAAGCGAATTCCACCACTCAAGTTCAAACGTCAACAACGTCGACGAGACAACCTGCACAAGGAACAAGGGACATCGTCAGCTGCATGGCAAGATTGACCGACTCCTGCATCACTGAATCGCCGCCGCACTACTCACCAGAAGAACAACTCGACGAAAGGACTCCACGTCGAGAATCGCTACAACCGAACCCAACGTACGCAGCCATTGCCCAAAGCGAACCGTCTGGGAAGGATACCTGGTTCTTGGACAGTTGCTGCGGACAACACGTGTGCTCTTCAGGACGCTTTGTTCAACGCGAACACGAACTTCAACGCGAGGTCGTCATCACCGTCGCCAACAATCAGAACCTGCGCACACGACGACAAGGCGTAGTGCAACTTCAGTCACGAGAGACAAACGTCATACTGCAGATGTCGAAGGTTTTAATAGCAGAAGGGCTCTGTTACAACCTACTGAGCGTCAGTCAACTGATGGCGAAGGGCATACACCTCGAAGCAGACAGCACCACTCAGGAGTTCAAGTTATACCACGGGAAGGGCGGTCTCTACATCGGGAAGGCGGTCCTGAAAAACAACGTCTTCGTCCTCGAATTCGTCCCAGATCTTGGCACCGCTGACAGCGACGGGATTGTCACTTTCACCTCCTGGACACATACACCGGATCTCGACCCCGACTTCAGTCCAGAAGGTTTCTGGTACTCGCACACCATCCCTGAGGCAGAACGAACAAGAGCATTAGCAACAATTCAACACTCGGCAGCAGCAGAACCAACACCGGTTGAAGCAAAGACAACATCGGCAGCAGCAGAAACAACGGCAGCAGCAGCGGCAACATCGACACCAATCGCTGGTCCTTCAACTGCATCGGCTCCAATCAACGACACTCCACCGACTCCTGCGCAGCAGCTTAACCCAACACCACGAGAAGTACATCGTAGCGCAAATTTCACCGCAAGCTTCTACTCCAACTCCGACTTGTACCGTTGCTCACCCGGACATCGAGTTGGCGAAGACATCTGGCACGCACGAATGGGACATCCAAGCAACACGGTGTTAAACAACACAATTAGAGCAGGAGTACTCGACAAAGATTCACTACTCCTAACCGATGGAAGCGAACTTCGACGAGCTCGTGGAACGTGCTTTACCTGTCCCGAAGCTGACTTACCACATCAGCCATTCGCTTCTCACCACAACCCCAGCGCACCAGCTTACGCACCACTTGAGAAAGTGTACACCGATATCCTGTACAATCGCGAACCTGGACAAGGAGCATACAGCTACACCATCACGTTCATCGATGCCGCTACGCGTTACGTTTGGCACCTTAACCTTCCGAGCAAGGACATAGCTTTCGAGGCCTTCGTCGCTTGGCTCCCAGTAGCAGAACGAGAATCAGGCATGAAACTAAAAAGCTTCCAGTCAGACGGAGGAGGAGAATACACCTCACAGAGGTTCAAGGAGTACTTGGCAGAAAGAGGAATCAAGAGGCTCATCTCTCTTCCCTACGCTCACCAGCAGCAAGGCGTAGCAGAAAGAATGAACAGGACTCTCCAGAACACCATGCGCAAGCTGCTACGAGGCATGCGACTGCCCAACCACCAGTGGCCCGAAGCAATGGACCACGCTGTCATGCTGCACAACTTGCTCTCGTCATCATCGCTCCCGAACAACGCATCACCGCATCTGCTGTGGACAGGAAAACAGGGCAGCACAAAAATGTCAAGAGTTTTTTGCTGCATGGTACAGTACCGACCCCCATCTGCACGAGCCGGCCGATTTTCCCAACGCGCACAGTGGGGACTACACCTGGGCATCGAAAGAAATTACAACGCGTGGAAGATTTTCGACGTCCACTCCAAAGAAATAGTAGCAGCACGTGATGTCATTTTCTACGAACGACTCACCCTTCCGACGTATCTTGCCAACCTGGAAGAAGATCGGGACCCCACAGGAGGCTTCCGTGGTGACCGACACTTCGCCTCGGCAGCAGACGAAGCTGACTGGGACGAGCAGAACGTGGATGAAGCCTTGGAGGAAGCCGGACATCTTTCTTACTGCTCCGTCGACGTCCCAATGGATGACGAAAATCCTCGCGAAAGCGCCAATGCCGACGTATTTTACCACTTCGCCGACAACGGTTACGTTACACCTGCAGAAGTCAACACCAACGAAGCAGAACGCATAGGGCCCAACTTCATACCTGACCCAGAAGCAGGTGACGAAGCAGCTTATCCCGCGGACACAACTCTCCCCCGCTACACACAGAGTGGCCTCCAGATACTCGGCCTCGTCACCGCTGTCCACGGCACGGAGATTCCTAAGGAGCCTGCCACAGTTCAGCAGGCTCTGGGGGGGAAGCATAAGGAAAAATGGCGTGAAGCCATGGACAAGGAACTGAAAGCACTGGAGGAACGCAACACCTGGAAAGTCGTCCCTTTCGGCGTGGCACGAAACAAGACAGTACTCACCGGGAAGTGGGTCTTCCGTGTGAAGACAAAAGCAGACGGCACCATCGACAAGTTTAAGGCGCGCTGGGTCGTACGCGGCTTCGACCAAGAGCACGGACGCGACTTCACCGAGACATTCGCCCCGGTCAGCCGACACACCTCACTACGAATCCTCCTTGCGATCGCCGCCATGAAGAAAAAGAAACTGCGGCAAATCGACGTCGCCAACGCATTCCTCTACGCACCTGTTGACGCCGAAATCTTCGTCGAACTCCCACACGGCTCCCACGGAGAACCTAACCAAGTCTGTCAGCTGCGAAAATCCCTGTACGGCATCAAATAAGCTCCAAGGCTGTGGCAGCAGTATCTGCACACAAGACTTATTCGCATTGGATTCCGCCAACTACCTCACGACCAGGGCATGTATCGGCTCACAAAGGGCACCGACTACATCCTACTGATCGTCTACGTGGACGATTTACTCTACATCGGCTCGACCAACAACGTCACCACCTGGTTCGAAGGGGAACTACAGAAGGATCTCACGCTCACAGTCTCGTCCACTGTCACGCAGTATCTCGGCCTCAACATCCAGGAAGAAGAAGACGCGATCTACCTCAACGCCGCAAAATACGCCGACACCATCGCCAAACGCTTCGCACTCACGCCGAGCACCATCTCTACGCCATACCGCTACACGGCAGGAAATAACAAGGCATACGCCGGCCGCCGGCATACGCGACTACCAGAGAAAGCTGGGATGCCTCCTCTTCGCAGCTGTCACTTTCCGTCCGGACCTATCGTACTCCGCAAGTCAGCTTGCGACCTACCTCAAGAAATCTGATAAACACATGGCGGAACTAGACCGTGCTCTCCACTACCTCGTCAGCACTTCAATCGTCGGTCTAACCTACCACAAGAACGGGACTACGACACCTAAACTACCGATCACCTAAAGAGCTGCCGCTCTAGGTGCTAGTGAGTTTTCTCTCCCTGATACTGCGCCTGCTCAGGTGAGTTTTCACACCTTCACGCATGACTCAGGTGCTTCCCGCTGTTTCTTTCGCGATAGTAGTATCACATTCACTCCACTCCCTGCACCTGTTCCAGTCAGACTGGCTGACCCCTCAAGGGGCCCAGTTCTTGCGCGTTCCTCTACTCTTTCACCCGTGTCCGGCGGTTCCGTCCGGCTCTCAGGTTTTCACCTTAAACCCTCAGTAATAGTGGTGCGACATCTTCAGAACTGTTTACTCCTACAGATGTTCCTTCCAAAAGCTCTTGGTCAAATACTCACTAGCAGTAGCAACCATGAAAACATTGCAGTATCGTATGTACCATTTGCAATGCCCCATACAAACTCTCAAATGGGTAGGATCACACAACCACTCTTCACATGGACGCCTTGGATGTCAGCTTCTGTGACATGCGCTGGGCAAGGCCTTGGTCGCACTGCACAGCCAACAGGTGTAAATCAGAATATAGTATGACCGGATTTATGGTTGTCAGGGAGGAATGGTTAGCTTTGTCACTCACCTGCGCCCAGTAGGAGAGCCAGACGCTGCGGACCTCAGGGGTTGTCCTTGGGTCAGTCAACAAGGCAACAAAGCGGTTGATGAAGCGCTCTTGCCTGCAACACAAACATCCTGGAATGTCAATAGATGAAGACCACACAACCTTTAAGGCCAGGCAATTCACTGGTAGGTGTTGGATGAGGGCACATCACCTGTCAGCCGGCAAGGAGCGGAACCTCTCGCCAGCCTGCTGGAAGTTGTTCTCCTTCTCAATCGCCCTCTGCATCAATTTGCAGAGCACCAAATCCCAACAAATTTTGTTAGGACACTCTACTGCAGCAAGCAGCCTCCAGCACAACGAATGGAACATACCATCCAAAGGAGAAGCATGGCCTAGATTTGTAAGGAAAGGCGGAATTCCTGACAAAAAAAGGGACTGACCTTCTCCCTGCGTCCAGTCAGCACGCCCTTGGGGACTGGAGTTTGGGCAGCATGGCGAGACGGGTCGAAGCGGGACGGGAAGTAATTCACCTGCAGGCAGGTGTCTTACAAATGATTAGTGTACGCTCAGGAAGTAATGAACATTGTCAAACAAATGCGTTCAGTTCAGTGCAGGGACACCTTACCACCTTCTCTACAGCCACTGCTTCACACACTAACGCCACTTACCTTACTGCACAAGCTGTCCCCTCCCATTACCCTCCTTGTATAGGCCCTCCCCCTCCCAACCAACAAGCACACTAATCTTCCCATCCAGTATCAACAAGTCCTTCGCTTTCCTCCCTTTCCTCAACAAACACCCCACAGCAACAACCGCCAATGCCTCTCACACGTCTATGCCTCACCTCCTCATCACGGTGCATGAAGTTCATGTAACCCTCGTGGTGGTTGTTGTGGAAAGCGCACTTGGGCGCGTTGACGGGCAGCATGAGGTAGTTGGGGCCCAGGCGGTGCCTCTGTGTGTCGGAGTAGGAGAAGATGCGCGTCTGGAACATGGTGTCGTCCGTGTAGTAGATGCCAGGGACAATGAGGCCCGGGCAGAACGCCAGCTGCTCGTTCTCAGCGAAGAAGTTGTCAATATTGCGGTTCAGCACCATGCGACCCACAGGCTGCGCAACGGGAAGAAGCAGGGGATACAGAGAGACGGGAACGTTGCAATGAACATAACTTAATTACATTCCAACGACATTTACTGATGCGAGATAAAAGCGTGGGATAAGGGCGGTGAAGAGTAGGCACAAGTGAGGAAATGTACCTGAAGAGGGAACAGGTTCTCGGGCCAGATCTTGGTATCATCGAGAGGATCGAAGTCAAACTTGTCCTCGTCAGCAGGGTCCATGGTCTGGATGAAAAGCTTCCACTCCGGGTAATCGCCTGCAGAAATGGCGTCCTGCAGGTCCTGCGTGGCGTGGCTGTGGTTGCTGCCTCCCACAATCACCGCCTCCTCCTCCACCAGGAACTTCACACCGCACGTCGGCTTCCAGTGGAACTTGACGTACGTCTCCTTGCCCGCCTTGTTAATCAGCTGCGGGAATACATGACGAAAGCCATCAAGGAGTTATTCCGGGACATGTATTCACTGGTACGGAAAATTCCGTTCATTGAGGCAATTGTAACGTACCTTGAAGGTGTGGACTCCGAAGCCCTCCATGTGGCGGTAATCCGAGGGAATACCCCAGTCGTCGAACAGCCAGGTGAACATGTGGCAGCTCTCGGGGATGTGCGAGAACAGGTCGGCAATACGCCAGCCCTCCTGGATGTGCGTTTTCGGGTTCGGCTTCAGCGCGTGGATGACATCAGGGAACTGCCAAGAGCAAGGAAAACAATGGATGTGTTGAATTGAAGGCAACGATAACCAGCTTCGGCAACGATAACCAGCTTCGGCAAGGATAACCAGCATCGGCAAGGGAAATTCACGAACGGCAACAACGACCAGGCCGTGGACACAAATAAATATACGAAAGTTGATCCCATGGACACTAACCTTGATGCCATCACGAATGAAGAAGACCGGAATGTTGTTCCCGACCATGTCGAAGTTGCCCTCGCGCGTGTAAAACTTGATAGCGAAGCCGCGAGGGTCGCGGAGAGTCTCCGGAGAGCCGCGCTCGTGGATGACGGTGGAGAAGCGGACAATAAGTGGCGTCTGGACGCCTGGCGCGCGCAGGAAGTCCGCGCTCGTGAGGTGGGAAATATCGTGCGTGACCTCGAAAAAGCCCTTGGCACTCGCACCCCGAGCGTGGACGACGCGCTGAAACGAAAGAAAAGCTAACGAATAAGCAACAAGTTAATGCGCCACTATATAACGGAAATACCTCCCCACACATTACGTATCACGTAATTCACCTCTGGGATCCTTTCCCTGTCGAATTGTGCTAGCTTCTCGATAAGGTGGTAGTCCTCCAGAAGTACGGGGCCTGGAGGAACGAAGCAGAGAATACTTAGCCAATCAGCGATAACGTTAAAAACGATTATCACGATATGGAATTCCAGAGACTTACCGCGAGGACCAACTTTTAAGGATTGGTTATTGTTGTAAACGGGGGCCCCATAATTGGTGGTCCAGTACGGAGAGTTGAACGCGCTCGACGGGCGGAACTGCGACGGGAACGAAACAGGAACAAGGCAATTGAGTACAACAAGGAGATAGGAAGCCACGGTGGCGTTGCTAGCCTAAAATTAGCACGTAACGACATGCAATTATTTCTACGCTTACCTTGTAGGGATCCATGGCTGTCGCGCAAAATTACAAAATCACCCGACAGCACAGATAAAGAGCCAAAGAGCCAAAACGAGCTCCGAAGTACACGGGATACCCAATCTTTTCAGACACAACCTCCTGGTGGATGGAAAACCAGCAGCGAGACAACTGGGCACAATGTGCATTTGTATGTCTACAGCTTCACTGCCTGAACTTGCTCGCCTGCCTGCTTGCTTGCCTGGAGATTGCGCAATTCTGTTCCTGGATGGGATTCATGCTCGTGGTGAGGTGGATGGGATGGGATTCGCACAAGGTGGGGCTGCCGCAGGGACCACTACACACGGGCAAAAGGTCCAGAAGAGTGTCATGCACACTCGTGCTCTGGACTAAGCCACGTCATAGTCAGCCCAAACAAAATCCACGTATGCCTGCGCATGGAACTGCGGATGACTCCGCTAGTGCAAGCCCGAGAGATTCGTTATCTGTCATGAATGTTTCGGCGTAACACCACCCCCCTTAATGTCTGGAAAACTCAGCATCATAGCCAATCAGTTTAGCTTCTATATGCAATAACTATATGCGGACACTCAAGGTTCGGCCTAGAAATAAAGTTTGCTTGGAAATATACCGTACCAGAATTTGATGATTAATTACATAAAATCCAGATACAAATTAAATGGTTGTTGATTTCAAGCATTATTAGGCGTGGCACACATTCACGGACAAACAACAGTAGGACCTTACATTAGGACGCGTCATAATTAAAATACCAAGGATCTGTTGGAATAATCAAAATGTTATTATAGCATTCCCGAAGGCTCTCGCCTAACGCACCATTTCATAGCGAAGCAGCGCTACTGTACCAGTACCGCAATAGCTCATATAGAGCATGCGACAGCTTCGAGAGACACCCGAAGGTCAACAGTCGTTGTTAGTCAACGGTCGCGACTGTTGACCGTCTGGCAACCGCATCAGAGGTTACGCGATGCAACATGGTAACTGTCGAGAAAGGCAATAGTCGCTGTTACTGTAGCTATGCAATACATTTAATAAGGGAATGTACCCCTCAAAGTACATGGCTAGCTAGATTGCTATTTATATCCTTGTACTCCTATCTTATAATCATCTTGTTTTCTTTCGACTATTGCTAACAAGGTCACTACAAGACTTCATTGTCTTCCTATAACTTAGCATTTCGTATCATATCCACTACGATTCTCGGACTAAATCAACACGGTATGAGAGCTAGAGTGGATTATCAGACCTTCCAAGTTCCTGTTGTTCCTAGAACAAACTCATCATAAACTTATTCATTAAAATACCTACTACAAGTCTGCATCACTATGGCTCCTGAAGGGAAAGTTACTACAGACTCTCCGGGCCCACCACCAGCAACGACTAATGCGCCATCGGCGGTGACCTCCGTCAGCGCCGCACTCGTTGAGCAGCTCATCGATCGCATCAACGCTATTGAGAGCCATCAAGCCATGAGCATTGACGGCTCAAGCTACGCAAGAAGAATGTCAAACATATGTATATATATGTTATAGTTTGGGTAGGCTTAGTGGGGTACTCACTGTGGGGTACAACCCCTTAGGTTTCTCCTTTGTACCAACTCTCTCCATAGTCGACACAACCTTTGCCTAGGATTCTGACATGGCATCTAGAGCATAGGTCCTTAGGACCTAGGATTAGGGCCCACCGTACCTGTCTGCCTCGCCTAGTGCCCGTGCGCGCCTCGGCTGCCCGCGCGCGCCTCGGGCGGTCTTTTTTTTTTCCCTCGTGCGCCGCTTCAGCAGCCCGCGTAGCCCGTTTCGGCCCCGCCTGTGCGCCCCTTAAGCCGCCCGCGCGCAATCTGGTTAGGCCACGCCAGCGCAGCCCGTCGCCCAGCGTAGCCCGCAGCTTAGCGACCAGCCCGCAGCCGCGCACGTGCGGCCCGTCGCCCAGCGCAGCCCGCAGCCGCACGCAGATTGCAGCCGCGCACGCTGCCTGTCGCCACGCACAGCCCGCAGCTGCAAGCAGCCCGCAGCCCGCGCAGCCCGTCGCCGCACGCAGCCTGCGGCCGCGCGCGCTGCCTGTAGCCACGCGCAGCCTGCAGCCTTGTACAGCAAGCCGCCACACGCAGCCAGCAGCCTCACGCAACCCTCAGGCCGCTCCTGCCTGCTGCCTGCTGCCGCCTGCCTGCTGCTTGCCGCCTGCTGCCGCCTGCCTGCTTGCTGCCTGCTGCCGCCTGCCTGCCGCCTGCCTGCTGCCTGCCTGCTACTTGCTGCCTGCTGCCGCCTGCCTGCTTGCTGCCTGCTGCCGCCTGCCTGCAGCCTGCCTGCTGCTTGCTGCCTGCAGCCGCCTGCCTGCTTACTGCCTGCTGCCACCTGCCTGCCACCTGCCTGCTGCCTGATGCCGCCTGCCTGCCGCCTGCCTGCTTGCCTGCTTGCTGCCTGCTGCCGCCTGCCTGCAGCCTGCCTGCTGCCTGCCTGCTGCTTGCTGCCTGCTGCCGCCTGCCTACTTGCTGCCTGCTGCCGCCTGCCTGCTTGCTGCCTGCTGCCGCCTGCCTGCTACCTGCTGCCTGCTGCCTCCTGCCTTAAGCCAATATGGCGACGCCTAACGTTCTAGCGCTCGAGCCTGACGGTCGTCCCATCGAGTTCACTGTGTGGTTAGACGATCTCCAGCTGTTCCTTCTGTCTGATGCCAAAGAGGGCGTTTCCCTGTTTGATTACGTCTCTGGCACTGCCGTTACTCCTTCTGCTGATGCTCCTGCTCTAGAACGCTCCCAGTGGCAGACTCGTGATGCTGCTGCACGCCTAGCTATTAGGAACCACCTGCCGATTACTGAGTGAGCGCATTTCAGCCAGCACAGAACTGCTAAGACACTGTACGACGCTGTAGTTGCGCGCTACTCCTCCCCGGCCACTGCAGCCATAGGTCGACTCATGCTACCGTACCTGTTCCCCGATCTTTCCTCGTTCACCACTGCTGAGGACCTAGTTTCTCACCTGCGCGCTACTGACTCTCGCTTTCGTGCCGCCCTTTCAGCCGAGTTCTGCGCCGCAAACCCCCCCCCCGATGTACTTCACTCTCTATTTCCTCGTTACCTGCCTCCCTGACACTCTTAGCTCTGTCAGGGACCACTTCCTAGCGCTAGACCCCACCACTCTCACTGTAGACGAATTCGAGAAGCACCTCCTCGCAGCAGAGAAGAACATCCTCGCTGTAGGTGCTGCTCGTGGCACTCCTCGCTCTCCCCTCTTTGAGGGGTGCTCCCCCTCCCCTCTCACCCCCTCCTACGCCTCCGCAGCTGCTGCTCACGACTACCTTGAAACTGAGGGGGTCGGAGCTACTTCCGCTCCCAGTGGGAAGCGTCGCAGCGGCAGGGGCGGCAGGGGTGGCAGGGGCGGTGGGGGTGGAGGTGGTGGAGGTGGAGGCGGTGGTGGGGGTGGTCGTGGGGGTGGAGGCGGTGGAGGTGGTGGTGGGGGCGGCGGAGGCACTGAGAGCGGTGGAGGGGGCAGCAGCGGCGGTGGGGGAGGAGGGAGCGGTAGTGGCATTGGTGGTCAGGGCCAGCAGCAGCCGGAGCAGCAGCAGCATCAGCGTCAGCGCCAGACCCCCACTTCCCAGCAACTTCTTGACTGGTATGCCGGGCGTGGGGCTTCTGGGGGTCCTGGTCGCTGCCCCTATATCATCCGCACAGGTCCCCGCGCTGGTCGCCAGTGCACAGGTTTTCACACTGAGCAGCGCTGCTTCGCTCGGCTTAGCGACGCCTGGCGCGCCAAGTTTCCTGATGCTCCTGAGTTCCCCAACTGGGCAGAGCTGCTTAGGCGTGATGTACCTATCTTTGATCTTGACTATGAGGCAATTCTTGCTGCTATGTATGCCTTGTCTGTTAGTGCTGAGGGTGGCTGCTACTTGTGTGTGCCACCGGATCCTGGTATAGCCCCTGGTATAGCCCCTGCAGCACTAGGTGCTTGTGAGTCTGCTCCCCTTGGTACTGAGCCTGCACAGGCTTTGCACACCTTTACACTTGACTCTGGTGCTTCCCGCTGTTTCTTTCGCGACAGTACCACAGTCACTCCCCTCCCTGCACCTGTTCCTGTCTCACTGGCTGACCCCTCTGGGGGCCCAGTGCTTGCACGGTCTTCCACTGTGCTTCCGTGTCCGGCGGTCCCGTCTGGTGAGCTGTCTGGTCTCCACCTCCCCTCGTTCTCTACAAACTTGGTGAGTAACGCTGTCCTCCAGGATGCGGGGGTTGACACCTTCACCCCTGGCCGGCAGCGTGTGGCGATTTGCAAGTGCTCCCAGACTGGTCGCCACCTGGCCACGTTCGCTCGTGCGCGAGGGTCCAGTCTGTACACCCTCACCACTGCGTCACGCTCCGCCCCTTTGTCTCCCCAGTTGCACGCGTCTGCTCAGGTAGCTACACAGTGTGAGTGTTGCCGGCTGTCGCACGACACTCTCCTGTGGCACCACCGCCTTGGTCACCCCTCCCTGCCTCGCCTACGCAGCATGCACTCCCGCTTCCTGGTTTCTGGTCTTCCCAGGTCTCTGCCTCCCCTCCCTCCCTCTCCTGCGCCGCCCTGCATTCCCTGCGTCGAGGGGCGGCAGCGCGCCGCTCCTCACTCCTCCTCGTTCCCTCCCACAGAGGCTCCACTGCAGACTCTCCACCTGGACGTGTGGGGCCCAGCCCGCGTCCGTGGACAGGGCCACGAGCGGTACTTCCTGCTGGTTGTCGACGACTATACGCGCTACACCACGGTCTTCCCCTTGCAGCGCAAGGGGGATGTCCCTGATGTTTTGATCCCCTGGATCCGCGCTACTCGTCTCCAGCTCCGCGAGCGGTTCCAGTCGGACTTTCCTGTCCTGCGTCTGCACTCTGACAGAGGTGGTGAGTTCTCCTCAGACCTCTTGGCAGCCTTCTGTGCGGAGCACGGCATCCGCCAGAATTTCACGCTTCCGGCCTCTCCGCAGCAGAATGGGGTTGCTGAGCGCCGCATTGGCTTAGTCATGGAGGTCGCTCGTACCTCCATGATCCATGCGGCTGCCCCCCATTTTCTGTGGCCGTTTGCGGTCCGGTACGCCGGGCATCAGCTCAACCTTTGGCCCCGTGTCTCCTTGCCGGAGACCTCACCCACACTGCTGTGGACGGGGAAGGTTGGCGACGCGTCGCGTTTCCGGGTCTGGGGTGCTCGTGCCTTTGTCCGCGATACCACCGCGGACAAGCTCTCCCCTCACGCCATTCCTTGCGTCTTCCTTGGATTTGTCCCTGACGCGCCTGGCTGGCAGTTTTACGACCCCGCCTCGCGCCGTGTCTTTGCGTCTCAGGACGTCACCTTTGACGAGTCGGTCCCCTTTTACCGCCTCTTCTCCTACCGCACTGCTCCTCGCCCCCCCCCGCCGCTCTTTCTCGCCCCAGGTCCTCCCCAGGTAGACCCCCTCCCCGCGCCAGGTTATGCTCCTTCAGGTGTCTCTCAGGTAGACCCCCCTGCGCCTGCGCCTGTTGAGGTCACTGGTGACTCCGGTCCTGCTGCGAGTGGTGCTGTCCCTGGGGGTGCGGAGCTTGGGGGTGCTGAGTTTGGGGGCGCTGAGCGCGTGGAGCCTAGAGGTGCTGAGCCTGCACGTGAGGAGCCTGGAGGTGCTGCGTCTCGGGGTACTGCATCTGGAGGTGCTGCGTCTGGGGGTGCTGAGCCTGTGTGTGCGGAGCCTGGGGGTGCTGAGTCTGGGGGTGAGTCGCCTGAGGGTTCTGAGACTGCTGTTACGCGGTCTCCTTGGAGTAGCCGTCTTCGTCCGCGTGTGCCCCTCACCTCCCAGCAGCTGCACGACTGGTACGGTCGCCGTCAGCGTCCCACTTCTGCACCCCAGGGCTCTCCTGCTGGAGGTTCTTCTGCTGGAGTCGCTGGTCCCGGAGGTGCTCGTACTGGGAGTACTGGAGCTGCTGGGGCTGGTGGTGGTGCTGCTGGAGGTACTGGAGCTACTGGCGGTGCTGGAGCTGCTGAGGGTACTGGAGCAGCTGGAGGTGCTGGAGGTGCTGGAGCTGCTGGAGGTGCTGGAGCTGCTAGGGGTGCTGGAGCTGCTGGAGGTGCTGGAGCTGCTGGAGGTGCTGGAGCTGCTGGGGGTGCTGGAGCTGCTGGAGGTGCTGAAGCTGCTGGAGGGGCTGGTGCTGCTCGTGCTGGTGGCACTGCTCAGCTGCGCCTGTTCTTTGCTCCGGCGTCTCCGTCGTCTCAGCCACCACCTGACTCTGCACTTCGCCAGGTTCTCAGTCTTCCCTCGTCTACTGGTCCTCCGTTACAGCCTGGCTCACCGCTGCCTGCTCCTTCTCCGTACACAGAGCAGCCTGGTGGCCTTGCAGAGCGTCGTGAGCCTGCGTCGGGTCCTGTCTCCCCTGTCAGTTCCGGTCGTCGTGTTCCTCGTCAGAGCCAGCCGGCTGTCTCCGGCCCTCCCCTTGTAGTTCGTCGTCATTCCTCTCCTTCACCGCGTGTTCCTCTGCCGCCTCCCCCTGCATCCTCTCTGCCTGTCGTTGCTGACCCTGCGTCTGACCAGTTTCGTGCTGAGCACTCTATGAGAATAATGAGAGTAATGATTGCACTAGGAAACAAGTGGGGTACAAGTAGAAAACACAAAAGTGTTGTACCCTCTAAGGACTACCCCACTACAGCCTAAACAGACTATAGCATATATAAGTTTGACACACCCCCATAGGCAAAGTGGGGGAGAACAAGGGGTCACAAGACCAGACAAAAAGGTAAAGCAAGCTCAGGGTGGATCGCAAAGTCACCACGCAGTCTGAGCACAAGCAAAGGGCCACAAGGCCAGTTCAAATGCAGAGTTATATAAAGGAAAGCAAACAATACAGTGAACACAACCTAGAAAGTGTAAGCATATAGGTATAAGTATATAGAGTACAGTACATGCAGAGTCAAGAAGTCAGCAAGTGAGGCACAGTAAGTACAAGGCCCAGAACAGTACAGAAACGCTGATGATCACAAGGCTGAAGTGCCTTGGTGAAAACATCAGCAGTGTTGGCCTGAGAGGCCACGTAAGCAAGACAAAGCTGGCCACGCTGCTGCAACTCTCGAGCAAGGAAGTAGCGCAGAGCAATGTGCTTCGTTCTGTGCTCCAATCTGTGCTCCTGACACAAGGCCAGCATGGCCTTGTTGTCGACGTACAGAACTGGAGGAGAACGAGGCGCCTCTCCCAAGTCGGTCAGCAGGTAGGTGAGCCAGCGTAGCTCCTATGCAGCCATGGCCCCAGCGTAGATCTCAGCCTGACAACTCGAGCTAAGCACAGAAGAAGAATGGGTAGACCGCCAAGAGGCAGAACCGGAGCCAAGACTGAAGGTGTAGCCCTGTGACGACCGCTGCGTAGCCAAGTCGTCAACCCAAGAGGCGTCAGCGTGACCAGTGAGGACAACTCGAGCCCGTCCTCCAAGCACGAGCCCCATGCCCGATGTACTGCACAAGTATCGCAACACCCTCTTCGCAGCATCCCAGTGCACCTTTCGGTGCCTGCCGGGAGCCACGTAGCGAGCCAGAAGGCTGAGAGGGTATGCGAGGTCAGGTCGTGTGCAAGTCATCAGGTACATGAGGCAGCCCACAAGCTCTGGATATGGGCCACTCGGCTCTACGGACTCGTCCGAAGGTGGAGCTGAGAGCGAGTGACCGGTAGGCAGAGGAGTGGACTGTGGCGAGGAGTACGTGAAGCCGAAGCGCTGAAGGACCTGCTGCACCATGTGTGAGTGAGTCAAGATAATGGTGCGCTGTGCTCTGTCCCAGGTGATCCGCAAGCCAAGATAGCTTTTCAGCTCACCCAGGTCTGTGCACGTGTGTCTCTTCTGCAGCTCGGACTTTATGTGGGCAAGTGCCTCAGTGTCAGCAGTAGCAAAGACGAGGTCGTCTACGTACATGAGAACGTAGAACGGCGGCAGAGTAGAGTCAGTGCGTAAGAACAGAGAAGGGTCAGAAGTGGAAGGAGCAAAACCAAGAGCAGCAAGAGTCGTCCTGAGTGTGTCGTGCCACTCACGAGGTGCCTGGCGGAGACCGTAGACTGGCCGCCGGAGGCTCCACTGGGTACCAGCTGGAAACGACCCAGTGAAGCCAGGTGGGCGGCGCAGCCAGATCTCCTCGTGCAGGCTGCCCTGTAGGAAGGCTGTGCTTAAGTCAAGCGAGTGGAGCTCGTAGTCACGCTGAGCAGCTACGTGCAGCAGTACCCGAAGAGTGGTCATCTTTGGGGTAGGGGAGAAGGTTTGAAAGAAGTCAACTCCCTGTCGCTGACTGAAGCCACGTGCAACGTAACGCGCCTTGAAGACATGCGGAGAACCCGGCGGCCGCTTCACCCTGAAGATCCACATGCCACTGACGATGTTCGCTCCAGGCGGAAGAACCTCGTCGACGTAGGTGCCTGTGGACTTCCAGGAAGCCATCTTGGCGTCCATGGCTGCCTGCCACTGAGAGGAGTAGGGACCCTCGATCGCCTCTGCGTAAGAGCGCGGGGTCGGGATGTCTGGTGCATCCGGGTCTCCCTCAGGGGCAAGCAGCATGGACACGAGATGAGGTACAGAAGCAGCAAAGCACTCAAACTCCTCCTGTCTGTCCTCAAGAACGTCCGTGCCAAGAGCACACTCACCCCCGACGGACGGAGGACAGACAGACACAGACTCAGACTCAATAACAAGACTAGCGGCGTAGTCTAGGCGACAGGCTGCAGCAAAGTCAACAAGCTCAGTAACAAGAGCAGACGCAGCAGTGGACTCAAACAAAGGGTCAGTGACAGTAGTGGCCAGAAAACGCATGACAGCTGGACTAGCAGCACGTAGGGAGTCAGACTCCGGGTCCGGACCGGCAGGAAGAGAGGACGCAGGAGGAGATGGCAGAGGGACACGCTGTGGAGAAGTGGAAGGACGCGGAGTCATAGAGTGAGTGCCAGGGACAGGAGGAGGACGCGGACGCGAAACACGACCAGCGCGAACAGGACGGACAGGCGACGCAGAACGAGACTCAGGCGACACAGGACGAGACTCAGGCTCACGACGCTCCGTAAGACCACTAGTCGGTCCAGAGTAAGGAGAAGGACCAGGCAGTGGAGAGGCTGGCTGGAACCGCGACTGGGACCGGACAGGCGGTGGACTCAGTAAAGGAGGAGGAGGACCACGAGAAGGCGGGGAGCCAAGAACCTGCTGAAGAAGCGGAACATAGTACGGCCGCGGCCGCACAGCGCCTCCAAAAAAAGCAGAGACAGAACCGGTACCCTCAGCCCCAGGGTCTCCAGTCCTAGCAGCACCTCCAGCAGCTCCAGCACCAGTAGCACCTCCAGCAGCTCCAGCACCAGCACCACCTCCAGCAGCTCCAGCACCAGCACCACCTCCAGCAGCTCCAGCACCAGCAGCACCTCCAGCAGCAGCAGCACCTCCAGCACCAGCAGCACCTCCAGCAGCACCAGCACCAGCAGCACCCTGACAGAGCCGAGAGTACCACTCACGAAGCTGCTGTGGAGAGAGAGGCTCCCGCCGCGGCGGGACACCTAGAGCACCTCCAGACGCAGCACGCGCAGGCTCAGCACCTCCAGACACAGTACCCTCAGGCTCCACACGCCCAGGCTCAGCACTCCAGGCTCAGCATACCTAGACTCAGCACCCCCAGACTCAGCACCCCCAGACCCTGCACCCGCAGGCTCAGCACCCCCAGACTCAGCACCTGAGTCGACAGCTACCTCGACCGGCTCGGCAGGGTCTACCTGGGACACCCCTGAGGGGGCAGGACCCTGGGGGGGGAGGGGGTCTACTGGGGGAGTACCTGGTGCCAGGAAGAGCGGCGGGGGGGGGGGGGGGAGAGGCAGTGCGGTAGGGAAAGAGACGGTAGTACGCCACCGACTCGTCAAACGTGACGTCCTGAGAGGACAGAACACGACGCGAGGTGGGGTGGTAGAACTGCCACCCGGGTACGTCAGGAGGGAAGCCAAGGAAGACACAGGGAACGGCACGGGAGGACAGCTTGTCCGCTGTAGTATCGCGGACAAAAGCTCGAGATCCCCAGACACGGAACGCGGACGCATCGCCAACCTTCCCCGTCCACCGCAGAGTAGGTGTGGTCTCCGGCAAGGAGACACGAGGCTGAAGGTTGATCTGATGCGCTGCGTACTGAACCGCGAACGGCCACAGAAAATGGGGAGCAGCCGCATGGATCATGGACGTACGAGCGACGTCTATGACCATGCCAATGCGGCGCTCAGCAATCCCATTTTGCTGCGGGGAGGCCGGAAGCGTGAACGTCTGGCGGATGCCCTCCGAACGACAGAAGGCTCTCAGAAGGTCGGAGGAAAACTCCCCGCCTCGGTCTGAGTGCAGACGCAGAACAGGAAGGTCTGAGCCGAAACTCTCACTGAGCTGGCGACGAGTACCGCGGATCCAGTCAATCAACACCTCAGGGACCTCACCCTTGCTGCGCAAGGGGAAGACTGTGGTGTAACGCGAGTAGTCATCAACGACCAGCAGGAAGTAACGCTCGTGACCCTGTCCACGGACGCGGGCTGGGCCCCACACGTCCATGTGAAGAGTCTGCAGAGGGGCCTCAGTCGGAGGAAACGAAGAGGAGTGAGGAGCGGCGCGCTGCCGGCCCTCGACACAAGGAACACAGGTGGGGGCAGGCCCCGGAGGAAGGGGAGGGAGGGATCTGGGGAGTGCAGAGACAAGAGCACGGGAGGCCATACCTCGAAGACGAGGCAAGGAGGGGTGACCAAGGCGGTGGTGCCAAAGGAGAGTCTCGTGTGACAGAGGACGACACGAGCAGGGGGCAGACGCAGGAATAGACCTGGACGTGGCAGCAAACACCTGACTAGAGGCAGCTACCTGACCAGACGCAGGGACCGGAGGAGGCGTAGTAGTCAGTGTGTACAGACTCGACCCTGGCCGACGGGTGAACGTGGCCAGGTGGCGGCCCGTCCGAGAGCAAGTGCAGTGGGTCACACGCTGACCTCCAGGGGTGAACTGGTCAACCCACGCGTCCTGGAGGTCAGCTCCACTCACCAAGTTCGTAGAGAACGAGGGGAGGTGGAGTCCCGACAGCAAGCCCGACGGGGCCGCAGGACACGGTAGAACCGTGGAGGAGTGTGCAAGGACTGGGCCCCCTGAGGGGTCAGCAAGGGAGACCGCAACAGGCCGACTGAGCGGTGTGAGCGTGGTGCTGTCTCTAAAGAAAGAGCGCGAAGCACCAGAGTCAAGTGTGAAAGTGTGCAAGGACTCAGTAGGTGCAGTACCAGAGAGAGTAGACGCACCAGCAACTGGAGTAGCAGACGCACCAGCACCTGGAGCAGCAGACGCCCTAGCACCTAGAGCAGCAGCCGCACTAGCACCTAGAGCAGCAGCCGCAATGCCCGGGTCGGGCGGGACACTCAGGTAACAGTCACCCTCAGCACTATCAGCAAGAGCATACATGGCAGCAAGGATAGCATCAAAATCTAGATCAAAGATAGGCACATTCTGCAGAAGCAGATCATGCCAGCGAGGGAGCTCAACGGCGTCAGGAAACTGGGTACGCCAAGCGTCAGTCAAGCGACCGAAGCAGCGCTGCGTGGTGTGCGGGAGCCCACACACCTCCCCACTACGAGTGCCGGTGCGAAGAACGTAAGTGCAGGGACCTGCACTCCCAGACCTCCCACGCCTAGCGTACCACTCACGAAGCTGCTGAACTGAAGGGGTCTCACGGGTGCGCAGCTGCTGCTGGCGCTGGCTGCCACCAAAGCCTCCACGCTGCGCTGCTGCACCTCGCCCAGCACCACCACCGCCGCCACCTCCACCACCGCTGCCGCTGCCTCCACCACCTCCGGCACCGCCGCCACGACCTCCACCGCCGCCACTGACGCCCCCACTCCCGGTACCACCCCCACCTACACCGCCACCTCCTCCACCGCCTCCACCTCCTCCACTGCTTCCCCCGCCACCCCCTCCACCACCCTTGCTCCCCTTGCCCTTGCTGGTGCGGCGTCTCCCACCAGGGGCAGACGCAGCTCCGACCTCCTCAGTGCCAACGAGGTCGACAGCAGCAGCAGAAGAAACAGAGGGGAGAAGGGGAACAGGGGAACACCCCTCAAAGAAGGGGGTGCGACGGTCGCCGCGAGAAGCACCTACGGCTAAGATACTCTTCTCAGCTGCAGCAAGGCGCTCCTCTAGCAGGTCGACAGACAGCTCGGTGGGGCAAAGGGAGAGAAAGTGGTCCCTGACTGAAGCAAGGGAGTCAGGGAGGCGGGTGACCCGGTAGTAAAGGGTGATGTACATGGGGGGGGGGGTTCTTGGCACATAACTCAGTGGGAAGGGCAGCGCGGTAGCGGGCGTCACTAGTGCGGAGGTGAGCAGTGAGGTCAGCGACTGTGGCAAAGGCGGCAAGGTCAGGGAAAAGGTACGGCAGCATGAGGTGGCTGAGGGCAGCAATAGCAGGGGAGGAGTAGTGTGCAACTACAGCGTCGTACAAAGACTGAGCAGTCTTGTACTGGCCAAAGTGTGCGCGCTCAGCAGGCGGCAGGTGACTACGAACAGCAAGACGAGCAACAGCGTCACGAGTGGTCCACTGCGAGCGAACAGTACTGTCAGGAGTGGCAGCAGGAGCAGTGGAAACACCGGACGTGTGATCGAAAAGGGATACCCCATCCCTAGAATCACGCTGAAGAAAGAGCTGTAGGTCGTCAACCCACACATCAAAATCAACTGCACGTCCCTCAGCATCAAAGGTGAGAACGGTAGGACTAGCCATAGCAACAGTAGGAGCAGTAGTAAGAGTAGTAGCAGTAGCAGCAGTAGCAGCAGTATAAACAATAGTAGCAGGGCAATGCAAGGCAGTGCTGCTCGGTAGGGCAGTGCGGTTCGGTGGGGGCGGCGCGGCTCGGCTGGGCGGCGCGGCTGGGCTGGGCGGCGCGGCTCGGCTGGGTGGCGCGGCTCGGCTTACCAGAGACGGGTGCAGGGGCGGGCCGGGACTATAGGCTCCGCGCTAGTAGGGGCCAGGCAGAGGCACGTCAGCAGGGGTCGGCAGGGGCGCGCAAGCAGGGGCTCGTCAGCAGGGGCCGGCAGAGGCGCGCCAGCAGGGGCCGCGCCAACAGGGGCCGGCAGGGGCTCGTCAGCAGGGGCCGGCAGGGGCGCGCCAGTAGGGGCGCGTCAGCAGGGGCTGGCAGAGGGGCGCGCCAGCAGGGGCGCGTCAGCGGGGGCGCGCCAGCAGGGGCGCGTCAGCAGGGGCCGGAGGGGGCCGCGAAGAGCCGCCGAAGAGGGCCGCGAAGGGCCGTGAGGGGGCCGCGAAGGGCCGCGAAGGGGCCTCGAAGGGCCGCGCAAGGGGCCGCGAAGGGCAGCGAGGGGCCGCGAATGGCCGCGAAAGGGGGCCGCGAAGGGCCGCGAAGGGGGCCGCGAAGGGCCGTTAAGGGGCCGCGAAGGGCCGCAAGGGGCCGCGAAGGGCCGCGAAAGGGGCCGCGAAGGGCCGCGAAGGGGGCCGCAAAGGGCCGCTAAGGGGCCGCAAAGGCCGCGAGGGGCCGCGAAGGGCCGCGAAGGGCAGGCGCACGGGGCGCTGCTAGGACAAACGCGAAACGCGCTTCGGGCAGGTAAGGAAAAAAAAAAATCTTAGTGGTGGGCCCTAAAAAAAAACAGTTCCACTAGGGAACCTGCTCTATACCATGTGAGAATAATGAGAGGAATGATTGCACTAGGAAACAAGTGGGGTACAAGTAGAAAACTCAAAAGTGTTGTACCCTCTAAGGACTACCCCACTACAGCCTAAACAGACTATAGCATATATAAGTTTGACACACTCTACTGTCACGCGTCTGCTTGCCACTGTTGTCACAAACCCGACATTTGAATCTGCTGCTGCGTCTGCCTTAGTCACTGAGCTTGTTGCCTTTGCTGCTCACTGTCGTCTAGACTACGCCGCCAGTCTTGTTGCTGAGTCTGCGTCTGTTTGTCCTCCGTCCGTCGGGGGTGAGTGTACTCTTGGCACGGACGTCCTTGAGGACAGGCAGGAGGACCTTGAGTGTCTTGCAGCCGGTGCGCCTCATCTCGTATCCATGCTGCTTGCCCCTGAGGGAGACCCGGATGCACCAGACATCCCTACCCCGCGCTCTTACGCTGAGGCGATCGCGGGTGAGTACTCCTCTGAGTGGTAGACAGCCATGGATGCAGAGATGGCATCCTGGAAGTCCACAGGCACCTACGTCGACGAGGTTCCCCCTCCTAGGGCGAACATTGTCAGTGGCATGTGGATTTTCAGGGTGAAGCGGCCGCCAGGTTCTCCGCCTGTCTTCAAGGCTCGTTACGTGGCTCGAGGCTTCAGTCAGCGAGAGGGAGTTGACTTCTTCCAGACCTTCTCCCCCACCCCGAAGATGACCACTCTTCGGGTGCTGCTGCACGTTGCCGCTCAGCGTGACTACGAGCTTCACTCTCTTGACTTCAGCACAGCCTTCCTACAGGGCAGCCTGCACGAGGAGATCTGGCTGCGCTGCCCTCCTGGCTTCACTGGGTCGTTCCCTCCTGGTACCCAGTGGAGCCTCCGACGGCCGGTCTACGGTCTCCGCTAGGCGCCACGTGAGTGGCACGACACACTAAGGACGAAACTTGCGGCTCTTGGGTTTGCTCCGTCGACTGCTGACCCGTCGCTGTTTTTGCGCACCGACAGTTCGCTGCCGCCGTTCTACGTTCTCGTGTACGTCGACGACTTGGTCTTTGCCACTGCTGACACTGAGGCTCTCGCCCTGGTGAAGTCGGAGCTGCAGAAGAGACACACGTGCACAGACGTGGGTGAACTGCGCAGCTACCTTGGCTTGCAGATCACCCGGGACAGAGCACGCCACATCATCACACTGACTCAGTCACACATGGTGCAGCAGGTCCTTCAGCGCTTCGGTTTCACGTGGTCCTCAGCACAGGCCACTCCTCTGGCTACAGGTCACTCGCTCTCAGCTCCACCTTCGGACGAGTCCGTAGAGCCGAGTGGTCTTTACCTAGAGTTAGTGGGCTACCTCATGTACCTGATGACTTGCACTCGTCCTGACCTTGCGTACCCTCTTGGCCTTCTGGCTCGCTACGTGGCTCCTGGTCGGCAACGAAAGGTGCACATGGATGCTGCCAAGAGGGTACTACGCTACTTGTGCAGTACATCGGGCATGGGGCTCGTGCTTGGAGGACGGGGTGACGTTGTCCTCACTGGTCACTCGGACGCCTCTTGGGTTGACGACCAGGCTACGCAGCGGTCGTCACAGGGTTACACCTTCAGCCTTGGTTCTGGTTCAGTTTCCTGGCGTTCTACACGTTCGTCTTCAGTTATCGGCTCCAGCTGTGAGGCAGAGATCTACGCCACAGCCATGGCTGCACAGGAGCTGCGCTGGCTCACCTACCTGCTGACCGACTTGGGAGAGCGGCCTCGTTCTCCTCCAGTTCTGTACGTCGACAACAAGGCCGCCATTGCCTTGTGTCAGGAGCACAGACTGGAGCACAGAACAAAGCACATCGCTCTCCGTTACTTTCTTGCTCGAGAGCTGCAGCAGCGTGGCCAGCTTCGTCTTACCTACGTGGCCACTCGGGCCAACACTGCTGATATATTCACCAAGGCGCTTCCGCCTGGTGATCATCAGCGTTTTTGCACTTTGTTAGGCCTTGTGCCCACGCTTCCTCACTTGTTGTAGGCTTTGTTTGTACCATGATTTATATGTATACCTGCATGCTTGTTCTTGTAGGTAGATATCACTGTACTGTTGTTGTTACATATATATTTCTGCATGTGAACTGGCCTTGTGGCCTTCTTGCTTGTGCTCAGACTGCGTGGTGACGTTGTGATCCACCCTGAGCTTGCTTTGCACTTCTTGACTGGTCTTGTGACCCTCTGTTCCCCCCACTTTGCCTATGGGGGTGTGTCAAACATATGTATATATATGTTATAGTTTGGGTAGGCTTAGTGGGGTACTCACTGTGGGGTACAACCCCTTAGGTTTCTCCTTTGTACCAACTCTCTCCATAGTCGACACAACGTTTGCCTAGGATTCTAACAAAGAATTGTTGGATTTCCTCTCCCTGGAGAAGACCGCCACGTCAACTCCGAGAGATCATTCACCTTTGACAACCGTCAAGCTTCAGCCCCTGCACAAGACAGTCAACAACACGCACAGTCAGAAGCAATTGCAACCATGCAAACAAAATTCATTTTGACCTCAAAGCTGAAGTCTTCAATTCCATTCGACGGCAAGGACTTCTACACGTGGAAATTCGAATTCGAGCTCCTCGCGACAACCGCGCAGAACTGGATGTGCTACGACGAGCGCTTACATTTCTTGACGAAAGGAACCATCCAAGAGAAGAACCAGTACTACCACGAGTGTCAAGAGAATGAACGAGAATGAATGAACTATGAAACAGTTGGGTACAAGTACTAACCCTAATTGGGTTGTACCCCTTATGGGCTACAAATGTAAGCACTATAATGTTATGACAACGAGTCCCTCCTCGCATACACCACTCTTCTCCGAACTCTCTCCCCCGCCGAGCAGCTTGGTATACGATCCTACAAATCCGAGTGGGCACCCGCGCAAGCGCCTTGGGAACACCTGAGCAATTCATACATCGCAACAGACCCAGTTACATTGAGTCGCCTGATCAGCCAACTAACATATGTCAAGATGCAACAAGGGGAGAAAGTCGGGTCGTATATCAATCGGTGCCGCAATTTGCGCAATCACATCAAGAAGTGCGGCGAAACCATCAATGACAATAGGTTCGTCTCGATGGTTCTCTCTGGACTTGGACCCGATTGGCGTCAGTATCAGACATTTCTCCGTGCTCGAGCAACTATCTCCGGATCCGCCCTTTGCGCCACACTCCTCTCCGAGCAGAAGGAGATTGACATGTGCAGTGAGAAGGATAGCAAGCGGGAAAAGTTAGTGTTCTTCGCTGGAGTAACTGAAGGGGAGCAGCACGGAAAGAAAGGCCTTTTCTGCAAATACTACAAGAAACCGGGTCACACCAGAGACCCGTGCGACAAATGAAAGGCCGCTGACGAGAGACACAACAACTCATCTGGTCAACAGCCTTCGACGCCCTCCGCAACTCCAGCCGCGACAACGACCATGTCACCACCTTCCGTCGCAAGCACTTCGCAAACTCCTACACGCATTTCATTCAAGGACAAGGGAAAAGGGTCAATTTTAAGCTGCGTGGTGCGTCGCAGAGCCTTTCGCTACTACGCCGACATCAACTTTCCGCCAAATACTCCAATCGACCCAATTACACCAAGCCCGAACAATGACCCTACCCTCTGTTGCTGGATCGACTGGCCGACCAATATCCCACCTGATTTCGAACTGCCTCCGAGCACACCGGAGTCTCATCCTAGTTTTCCCGCAAGAGACTACAATGACCTCTCGCCGTACTCCGTTGACCTCGATCGCATCGTCACTCCTAAGATCGCCAGTATCGCGCGACGAAGCCGCAACAACTTTAACACATGGTATCTTGATAGCTATTGCGGGCAACACATGGTGGTATCACCAACATTAATTAGTAACTCGAAGCACATGCGACGACCATGCAAAATCACCGTCGTGAACAACAATCGACTCAAGGCGTACGACATCGGCGAGATTTACCTACAGTCGAACGACACCAAATTTACCATTCACATCGGAGATGTACTCGTCGTCGTAGACATTCAGTTCAACCTTCTCTCCGCTGCTCAATTGATGAAGTACGGAGTTGACATCCGCAACAACTGCGAAGACAAAACCTTTGAGTTATTTTACAAAGGCACTCACATCAGCTAAGCAATTGACGAAGACGGCGTCTTCGTGTTAAACTTCGCCTCACACAGCACTACTGGCAATTCACACAGGACTCCTCTGCTGAAGACGACGCCCACGGAGACTCCGACTTGGTCGCACCCTGCGGAAATGGATCTCGAACGCCCCGCCTCCGACGAACTCCTTTGCTTACACGCCGTCCCGACCGCTTCAACCTCTACTCCTGGAGACACCGGACCTGCAACAGTGGAACAAGAAGAAGAAATTGGAAAGTCAGCAAATGCAAAAGAAGCTGACACTGAAGGATTGGGAGTAACAGGACCGGTCTCACCAAGCTGGGCCAATCTTAGTGCTACAGTCGGTGTGTGGGGAGTAGTTCAAACACCAGCGGAAGAAGTTTTTCCTGGAGGTGGTTGGGGAACCTCGACTTCCAGAAGCAAGTGGGGTCCACCAAACCCTCCTTATCCAGAGGCTCCAACACTCCCCCTTGCAGATGTGGCGGAAATAGACCCGTACTGGGCAACGTGCGGCACAAGCTGGGGCGAACCTCCTTTTCCATACCAGTATGCCCTTGAAACTCCAGAGCAAGCACAAGAGGAGTCAGAAGAGACGACCTACGAGTTTGGAGGAGCAGCTGAATTACCCGAACCAACCGAGGAAGCACCGCCGCCGGGACAAGGACCTCAATTGATCCCAGTCGCTGGCGTCGAATACTTCTACCATCGAGTTCCAATGGAGGGGCTTCCAGCTTCCGAATGACCCGAGGCAGGACGACTCCCGCGACCACTCATCACCAGCGACCCGATCCACAGCGCCAACACAGACGACATCGCCGGAATTCCCGACACTGTCCTGGAACGAGTATCTGCCCGAGCCTTCGCAACAGATGTGAGCGCCGCCACCGACAAGGGACCTGAAACGGAGCAACGAGAGGAGGCAGAGAGAAACAAATATTATCAGAGGACAGTCGGCTACCACGCAGAACCTGTAATCTGGCATCAGCAATTCGGACATCCCTCACACGCCACTCTCAAAAACTCAATTGAAGCTGGAGTCTTCGACTCGGAAGCACTACTTCTTCCTAGAAGTGGCGTTCTCACAGCAAGATCAGACGACCCGCCATGCACCATTTGCCCCACCGTGTCGCTCGCCCACAAACCTTTCCCCAACTTACCTCCTGGATACGAACGATACAAACCACTCGAAAAGGTCTACAGCGACTTCATGATACTCAGCCAATCATGACTTGACGGCGAGCTGTACACGATGACCTTCATCGACGCTTCCACGCGCTACGTGTGGGCCATCAACATCGACCTCCACTCCCTAGACTTCGATTGTTTCATCGCATGGATGAAACGCGTCGAGCGTCAGTCAGAACTAAAGCTGAAAAGCTTCCAAACAGACGGTGGAGCACAGTTCTTCTCAACTGAGTTCAAGGAACTCTTCGCCAAAAAGGGGATTGAGCACCTGGTGTCCCTGCCCTATGCTCACGAGCAGCAAGGAGTAGCGACAAACAGGAGCCTCGCCACAAGAATGAGGGCCCTGATGAAGCAGTCTGCCATCCCAACAAATTTTTAGCCATTTGCGATGAACCATGCTGTCTGGCTGCACAACTTGCTGTCCTCCCGAAGCCTCGAGAACAACACCTCGCCCTACAAAGCTTGGACGGGCAGAAAAGCTGACACGTGTCTTCTTCGGGTGGTCGGCTGCATGGTACAATACACGCCACACACAGCAAGGACTGGAAAGTTTGCGGATTGGGCACGCTGGGGCATTCACCTCGGGATCGAAAAGGAATACAAGGCGTGGATCGTGCTGGAATACGCGACACACGAAGTGACAACATCACGTGACTACATCTTCTACGAGAAGCTGGCCCTGTCACTGTTCAAGGAACACCGCGAGGCTGACAAGGCACCGGCAAAGGTTTTCGAGGGGCACCGCAGCTTCGCCGCATCACAGGATGAGGCTGATCTGGCGGAGGATGCAAATGCGAGGGACAACACACCATTCGATTCTTTTCCCAACATACCCCTTACAAGCCCATTTCAGACCCCAACCTACATACCTGTTTCTCAATTTGATACTGAAGATACAACTCGTGAAGCCCACAACTACACAGCACAGCGCGCCAATCTCCAGATGCCAAGTTACCACCGGGAAACCCTTCGCAAGACACCATCCGCACCGGCCACAACAGCGACGACGACGTCGTCGAAGTTACCAGCTACCACGACTACGACCGCCTTGCCTACGAAAAGACAAACAAAACCGGCCTCCGCATCCTTGGGCTCGCAGTCGCAGTTCGCCACACCTCACCTAAGGAACCCACCACCGTGCGCCATGCCCTGTCTGGAGCTGACATCGAGAAGCGGAAGGCAGACATGGCAGCGGAAGTAGCAGCACTGAAGCGCCACGGGACTTGGAAGCTCGTTCCTTGATCATCTGCAAAGGGGAGAAAGATTCTCAGCAGCGAATGGGTTTTTAGGATTAAAGCTCTCGCGGATGACTCCATCGACAAATACAAGGCAAGATGGGTGGTGCGTGGCTTCCAGCAAACTCACATGGTGGACTATGACCATACCTTTGCGCCGGTGGGACGGCACACCTCGATCCGCATTCTCATCTGCATCGCATCTGTCAAGCAACGTCCGCTCCGACAGATCGACGTCGGAAGTGCGTTCCTGTACGCACTCGTCGACGCCATTATCTTCGTTGAACAACCACACGCCTTCCAGGAAAGCGACGAGGCCGTCTGCCTCCTCCAGAAATCTCTCTACGCCATCAGCAAGCACCTCGTCTCTGGCAGCACTACCTACACATCGTCCTCATAGACCTCGGATTTGCTCGACTCCCGCACGACCAAGGCATGTATCGGAAGGAATCACGCGGCAATTTTATCCTCCTCGTCGCCTACGTTGACGATCTACTCTACACCGGCGATGGCACGGAGCTGGTTGACAGTTTCGAGGAGGAGATTAAGATGAAGCTTGAGGTGACAATCAACCACGACGTCACGCAGTTTCTGGGTCTCAACATTACCCAGTCCGCCACCTCTATCACCTCTCCACCACCAAGTACGCGGAAACGCTCGCGAAGAAATTCGCAATCGCCCCGATCAACCTCACCACCCCCTTTCGCACTCCTCCTCCTAATCATGAACCCGACACCACGCCACTCTCCATTGAAAATCATCGGCTCTATCAGCAGCAACTGGGGTGTCTCCTGTTCGCCGCTGTCACATGCCAGCCAGATCTCTCCTACGTCGCAAGCCGGCTCGCGCAGTACCTGCGTCGACTTGAAGGGGAGAATATACTGGATCTACGCCGAGCACTCCAATACTTCATCTCTACCCCCGACGTCGGACTCACCTACGAAGCCAACTTAATTGCTACCCTACAGCTTCACGGCCACGTAGACGCGGACCATGCGGGAGACGCTAACATCAGACGCTCCCGCACAGGTTTTGTTTTTCAACTCCAACCTGCTGGACTCATCTCCTGGAACTCCCAGAAGCAGGAACTCATTGCTCTTTTGTCAGCCGAATATGAGTTCATCGCCATCAGCACAGCTGTTCGCAAAGGATTTTACCTGATGGAGCTCCTGCAGGAAGCGAAAGTGATGATGAACGGGCATTTCACATTAATATGCGACAACCAGAGCGCGATAAAAATCGCGAACAAGCCCGGCTTCGTGAATCGCACGAAATACATCGCACTCCGTTATTTCTTCGTCAAGGACGCGATCGACAAGGGCAAGGTCAAACTTACGTACTCCCCAACCGGTGATATGGCAGCAGACTTCTTGACTAAGAAGCTGCCACGTCTGAAGTTTCTGTGTTAGAAGATAGTACTGCACGAGAATGAATGAACTAGAAAGAAGTTGGGTACAAGTATGAAACCCTAAGTTTGTTGTACCCCCTAAGGCTAAACCCACTATAGCCTACACAATATAAACATATAATGTTTGACACACCCCCATAGGCTAAGTGGGAGACAACCAGATGGTCACAAGACCAGTCAAAGCAAAGCAAAGCAAGCTCAGGGTGGATCTCAAGGAAACCACACAAATTCTGAGCACAAGCAAGTGGTCACAAGACCAGTTCACATGCAGGTTGATAATATAACAAGAGATACAGTGATCACAACCTAGCAAGAGTAAACATGCAGGTATATATATAGAGATCACAGTACAAGCAGAGTCAAGAAGTAAGCAAGTGAGGCCCAGTAGGCACGAGGCCTAGAACAGTACAGAAGCGCTGATGATCACAAGGCTGAAGCGCCTTGGTGAACACATCAGCAGTGTTGGCCCGAGTGGCCACATAACGCAGACAAAGCTGACCGCGCTGCTGCAGCTCTCGAGTAAGAAAGTAGCGCAGAGCGATATGCTTCGTTCTGTGCTCCAGTCTGTGCTCCTCACACAAGGCAATGGCAGCCTTGTTGACAACGTACAGCACTGGAGGAGAACGAGGCTGCTCTCCCAGGTCGGTCAGCAGGTTGGTGAGCCAGCGTAACTCCTGTGCAGCCATGGCTGTGGCGTAGATCTCAGCCTCACAACTGGAGCTGAGAACAGAAGACGAGCGTGTAGAACGCCAAGAAACTGAACCAGAGCCAAGGCTGAAGGTGTAACCCTGAGACGACCGCTGAGTAGCCTGGTCGTCTGCCCAAGAAGCGTCTGAGTGCCCAGTGAGTACAACTCGGTCTCGCCCTCCAAGCACTAGCCCCATGCCCGACGTACTGCACAAGTAGCGCAACACCCTCTTAGCAGCATCCATGTGCTCCTTCCGGTGACGACCAGGAGCGACATAGCGTGCAAGGATGCTAAGAGGGTATGCAAGGTCAGGCCGAGTGCAGGTCATCAGGTACATGAGGCAGCCCACAAGCTCTGGATACGGGCCACTCGGCTCTACGGACTCATCCGAAGGCAGAGCTGAGAGCGAGTGACCGGTAGGCAGAGGAGTGCCCTGAGGCGAGGAGTACGTGAAGCGGAAGCGCTGAAGGACCTGCTGCACCATGTGTGACTGAGTCAAGGTGATGGTGCGCCGTGCTCTGTCCCGGGTGATCCGCAAGCCAAGATAGCTTGTCAGTTCACCCAGGTCTGTGCACGTGTGTCTCTTCTGCGGCTCCGACTTCACGTGGGCGAGTGCCGTAGTGTCAGCAGTGGCAAAGACCAAGTCGTCGACGTACACGAGGATGTAGAACGGCGGCAGCGAAGTGTCGGTGCGTAGAAACAGCGACGGGTCAGCAGTAGAAGGAGCGAACCCAAGAGCCGCAAGTGTAGTCCTCAGTGTGTCGTGCCACTCACGCGGCGCCTGGCGGAGACCGTAGACTGGCCGCCGGAGGCTCCACTGGGTACCAGGAGGGAACGACCCAGTGAAGCCAGGTGGGCGGCGCAGCCAGATCTCCTCGTGCAGGCTGCCCTGTAGGAAAGCAGTGCTGAAGTCAAGCGAGTGGAGCTCGTAGTCACGCTGAGCGGCGACGTGCAGCAGAACCCGAAGAGTCGTCATCTTCGGGGTCGGGGAGAAGGTCTGGAAGAAGTCAACTCCCTCTCGCTGACTGAAGCCTCGTGCAACGTAACGCGCCTTGAAGACAGGCGGAGAACCCGGCGGCCGCTTCACCCTGAAAATCCACATGCCACTGACAATGTTCGCCCCAGGTGGGGGAACGTCGTCGACGTAGGTGCCTGTGGACTTCCAGGAAGCCATCTCTGTGTCCATGGCTGTCTGCCATTGAGAGGAGTACTCACCCGCGATCGCCTCAGCGTAAGAGCGCGGGGTCGGGATGTCTGGAGCATCCGGGTCTCCCTCAGGGGCAACCAGCATGGACACGAGATGAGGTAAAGCAGCGGCAAAGCACTCAAACTCCTCCTGCCTGTCCTCAAGGACGTCCGTGCCAAGAGCACACTCACCCCCGACGGACGGAGGACAGACAGACTCAGACTCAGACTCAGCGACAAGGCTAGCGGCGTAGTCTAGACGACAAGCGGCAGCAAAGTCAACTAACTCAACGACTAGAGCAGACGCAGCAGAGGACTCAAAGGAAGGGTCAGTGACAACAGTGGCGAGGAGACGCGTGACAGTAGGACTGGCAACACGAAGGGAGTCAGACTCCGGGTCAGCAAGAGCAGGAAGAGAGGACGTAGGAGGAGACGGCAGAGGGACACGCTGAGGAGCAGTGGAAGGACGAAGCGTCATCTGTTGAGTGCCTGGGACAGCAGGAGGACGCTGACCAGTGTGAGCAGCACGAACAGGCGACGCACGACGAGACTCGGGCGACGCAGGACGAGACTCAGGCTCACGACGCTCTGTATGACCTCCAGTCGGACCAGTGTAAGGAGAAGGACCAGGGAGTGGTAAGGCAGGAGGCAACCGTGACTGCGACGGGACTGGCGGAAGACACTCTAAGGAGGGAGCAGGACAAGGAGGAGGCGACTGACCTAGAACCTGCTGAAGGAGCGGAACGAAGTACGGCTGCGGCCGCGTAGCGCCGCCAGAACCAGCAGAGAGACCACCAGTAGCCTCAGCTCCAGGGCCACCAGCAACAGCGCCCGCAGGACCACCAGTAGCTCCACCAGCGTCAGCACCAGCAGCAGCTCCAACTCCAGGGTCCTCAGCACCAGTAGTAGCTCCAACGCCAGGGTCCGCAGCACCAGCAGCAGCTCCCACTCCAGGGTCCTCAGCACCAGCAGCAGCTCCGACTCCAGGGTCCTCAGCACCAGCAGTAGCTCCAACGCCAGGGTCCCCAGCACCAGCAGCACCACTCCGGAGACTGCAGCGCCGAGCGTACCACTCTCGGAGTCGCTGGGGAGAGGGTAGCTCCCGCCGAGGCGGGGAACCACGAGCACCAGCTGTAGCAGCACCTCTCCTGAGGCTGCAGTACCGCGAGTACCACTCACGCAGCTGCTGGGAAGAAGGAGGGTCTCCAGGCGTCGAACGCCCAGGAGTAGCACCCCCAGGCTCAGCACCCTCAGTCGCAGCACCCCCAGGCTCAGCACCCTCAGACGTAGCACTCTCAGGTCCAGCACCCCCAGGCTCCGCACCCCCAGGCTCCGCACCCCCAGGCTCCGCACCCCCAGGCTCCGCACCCCCAGGCTCCGCACACTCAGGCTCAGCACCCCAAGCAGGACGAGAGTCGACAGCTACCTCGACAGGCTCAACCGGGTCTACCTGGGACACACCTGAGGGAGCGGCACCCTGAGGGGGGAGGGGGTCTACTACAGCAGCACCTGGAGCGAGGAAGAGAGGCGGGGGGGGGAGCGGGGCAGTGCGGTAGGGGAAGAGGCGGTAGTAGGGGACGGACTCGTCAAAAGTGACGTCCTGAGAGGGCAGGACACGACGCGAGGTGGGGTGGTAAAACTGCCAACCAGACGCGTCCGGGACAAAGCCAAGGAAGACGCAAGGAACAGCGCGGGAGGAGAGCTTGTCCGCGGACGTGTCGCGAACAAAAGCTCGAGATCCCCAGACCCGAAAACGCGACGCATCACCAACCTCTCCCGTCCAACGCAGTGTCGGCGAAGTCTCCGGAACGGAGACACGGGGCCAGAGGTTGAGCTGATGCGCAGCGTATCGGACCGCAAACGGCCACAGAAAGTGGGGGGCAGCCGCATGGATCAAGGAGGTACGAGCGACCTCCATGACCAAGCCAATGCGGCGCTCAGCAACCCCATTCTGCTGTGGAGAGGCTGGAAGCGTGAACGACTGCGCAATGCCCTGCCCCTGACAGTAGGCCCTCAAGAGGTCGGAGGAAAACTCCCCACCTCTGTCAGAGTGCAGACGCAGGACAGGAAAGTCCGAGTGGAACCTCTCGCTGAGCTGAAGACGGGCAGTGCGGATCCAAGGGATCAAAACATCAGGGACTTCACCCTTGGTGCGCAAGGGGAAGACCGTGGTGTAGCGCGAGTAGTCGTCAACAACTATCAAGAAGTACCTCTCCTGACCCTGTCCACGGACGCGAGCTGGGCCCCACACGTCCAAGTGGAGCGTCTGCAAGGGAGCAGTCGTCGGGGGAAACGAGGAGGAGTGAGGAGCGGCGCGCTGCCGCCCCTCGACACAGGGAAGACAGGGAGGAGCAGGAGAGGGCGGGAGGGGAGGGAGTACCCGGGGAAGACCAGAGACAAGGTACCATTTGTGCATGCCACGAAGGCGCTGCACTGACGGGTGACCAAGGCGGTGGTGCCAGAGGACGGTCTCGTGTGCTAGAGAGCGACACGAGCAGGGGGCAGACAGCTGACCTGAAGCAGACGCAGACGCAGTGACCTGAGGGGACTCAGTGGTCAGTGTGTACAAGTCCGACCCCGGGTGCCGAGTGAAGGTAGCCAGGTGACGACCCGTCCGAGCGCACGTGCAGTGTGTCACGCGCTCGTAGGCAGGGGTGAACTGGTGGACACCCCCGTCCTGGAGCGCACTACCCGCCACCAAGTTCGTGGAGAACGAGGGGAGGTAGAGACCTGACAGTGTGCCCGACGGGACCGCAGGACAAGGGACGACAGTGGAGGAGGTCGCAATGACCGGACCCCCAGAGGGGTCAGCGAGGGAGACAGCAACTGGCCGAGCAAGCTGCTCAAGGGCAGTGCGGTCACGAAAGAAACAGCGAGAAGCACCTGAGTCCAGTGTGAAGGTGTGCAGTGCCTCAGTAGACGTAGCGGGCGCAGACTCGCGAGCACCTAGAGCAGCAGCCTCACCAGCACCTGGGGCAGCAGACACACTAGCACCTAGAGCAGCAGCCTCACTGGTCCTAGTGCCCGGGTCGGGCGGGACACACAGGTAACAGTCACCCTCTCCACTAGTAGACATCACATACATGGCACCAAGGATAGCATCAAAGTCAAGAGCATAGACATCAATGTTTTTCTTGATCATATCAAACCAACGAGGCAGCTCAGTAGCAGCCGGAAACTGGGTGCGCCAGGCGTCGTCGAGGCGGGAGAAGCAGCGCTGCAGGGTGTGCGCCCTCCCACACGGCTGACCAGCGCGGTCACCTGTGCGGATGACGTACGGGCAGCTAAGACCACCCCCCCCACGCTGAGAGTACCACTCACGGAGTTCCTGGGGCGACAGGGTCTGCTGCTGGCGCAGGCCACCGCCCGAGCTGCCACGAGCTCCACTGCCTCCGCCGCCCCCACGACCACCACTGCCACCGCGGCCGCCGCCGCCACCACCACTGCCCCAACCCCGGCCACCTCCTCCACCACTGCCGCCACCACCCCCGCCGCTGCCGTCACCACCCCCGCCGCTGCCACTGGCCCCTCCAGCCCCGCCACCACCCCCACCGCCCCCACCGCCCCAACCACCGCCGCCCCCATCATCACCGCCGCCCCCCTTGCCCCCTTTGCCCTTGCCGCTGCGGCGCCTCGCACTCGCAGTAAACGCAGTCCCGACCTTCTCAGCACCGAGAAGGTCGACAGCAGCAGCAGAGGCAACAGAGGGAAGAAGTGGGGAGGGGGAACACCCCTCAAAGAAGGGGGTGCGGGGGTCGCCTCGAGACGCACCGACAGCTACTGTACTAGACTCGGCTGCCAGCAGGTGCTTCTCAAGCAGGTCAATGGTGAGCTCGGTGGGGCACATGGCAAGGAAGGTGTCCCTGACCGCACGAAGGGAGTCAGGGAGACGGGTGACCAGGTGGTAAAGAGTGAGCCACAGCGGGGGGGGATTCTTGGCAAGAAACTCAGCGGGCATGGCAGCACGGAAGCGGATCTCAGTAGTGCGGAGGTGAGTAATGAGGTCGGCAACGGTAGAGAATGTGGCCAAGTCTGGGAACAGGTAGGGCAGTGAGAGGCGGCCTAGCGCAGCAGAGGCAGGTGAGGAGTAGCGAGCAACGACAGCTTTGTACAGTGACTGAGCAGACTTCTGCTGGCTAAAGTGCTCGCGTTCATCTACCGGCAGGGAGTTGCGAACGGCGAAGCGAGAGTGGGCGTCACGAGTCTGCCACTGTGAGCGGGTAGTACTATCAGCTGTCTCAGCCGGGGCAGGAGCGAGGCCTAACGCATGGTCATACAGTGAGATATCCTCCTTAGCAGTGAGCTGGAGGAAGAGATGGAGGTCATCGAGCCAGGTGTCAAAGCGGATCGGGCGGCCCTCAGCATCGAAAGCTAGAACTGCAGGACTAGCCATAGTTTCAGTAGGAGCAGTAGGAACAGTAGGAAGAGTAGGAACAGTAGGTACAGTAGTAGCAGTGTGACAGCACAGTGCGGCTCGGGCAGGGCGGCGCGGCGGCTTGCTCTTGCGGCTGTGCGCGTGACTGCACGCACCCCCTAGCGCGGAGGTGTGCGTGCGGTTGCGTGGGCGGCCGTGCGCTTGCAGCTGTGCGTGCGGCTGCGTGTGCGGCCGTGCGTGCGGTCGTGGGTGCGGCCGTGCTTGCGGTCGTGCGTGCGGCCGTGCATGCGGTCGTGCGTGCGGCCGAGCGTGCAGCTGCGCATGCGGCTGTGCGGGCGGCCGCGCGCGGCTGCGCTAGCTGCTGCGCGTGCTGTCGTACGTGCGGCTGCGCGTGCGGCCTATCGTGCGGCTGCGCGTGCGGCGGAGTAGGCAGCTGCGCGTGCGGCTGACGGGCGGCTCGTGCGGCTGTGCTAAGGGCGCACGACGACGCTAGGAAGAGGGGGGGGCGCGACAGCGCGAGGAGGAGGGGCGCACGACGGCGCTAGGAGAGGAGGCGCGCGACGGCGCTAGGAAGCGAGGCGCTCGACGGCGCGGCGGAACGGTGGGCCCTACCGAACGTGGGTCCTAGGTCCTAACCTAGGCGTCGGATACCATGGTAGAAGATAGTACTGCACGAGAATGAATGAACTAGAAAGAAGTTGGGTACAAGTATGAAACCCTAAGTTTGTTGTACCCCCTAAGGCTAAACCCACTATAGCCTACACAATATAAACATATAATGTTTGACATTCTGCACTAGGCCGACATCTGCAGGATCTCAAAGAAATCCCAGGTGGCTCACCTTCAGGAATGAAGGGGAGTGTTGGAATAACCGAAAGGTTATTATAGCATTCCCGAAGGCTCTCCACTAATGCACCACTTCATAGCGAAGCATCACCACTGTACCAATACCGCAATAGCTCATATAGAGCATTCGGCAGCTCGAGAGTCACCCAAAGGTCAACAGTCGCTGTTAGTCAACGGTCGCGACTGTTGAGCGTCTGGCAACTGCATTAGAGGTTACGCGATGCAACATGGTAACTATCGAGAATGGCCATAGTCGCAGTTACTGTAGCAATGCAATACATTGGAATGTGTCAAATGTTGAACATTGTTATAATAGGCTGTAGTGAGTAGCACTGTAGAGAGTACAACACTTTCTTGGTTTGCTATTTGTATCACTCACTTTCCTAGTTGATTCATTCCGTTGTGTTCCTACTTTAAGATGGTATCGGTTAGGTTCGTTTCCTAGCCTAGCCTAGCCCGTGTTCGCGCCCTCCGTGCCCTAGCGGTCTCCGCGCCCTCCGCGCTCTCCGTGCCCTCCGTGCCCTCCGCGCCCTAGCGCCCTCCGCGCCCTCCGCGCCCAAGATCCCTCCGCGCCCTCCGCGCTCTCGCGCCCTCAGCGCCCTAGCCCATCGCCCCAACCCACGCCCCAGCCCATCGCCCCAGCCCGCGCCCCAGCCCGTCGCCCCATCCCGCACCCCAGCCCTCCGCGCCCAAGATCCCTCCGCGCCCTCCGCGCTCTCGCGCCCTCAGCGCCCTAGCCCATCGCCCCAACCCACGCCCCAGCCCATCGCCCCAGCCCGCGCCCCAGCCCGTCGCCCCATCCCGCACCCCAGCCCGCGCCCCAGCCCGTCGCCCCAGCCCGTCACCCCAGCCCGCGCCCCAGCATGTCTCCCCAGCCCGCGACCTAACCCGTCGCCCTCGCCCGCGACCTAACCCGCGCCCTCGCCCTAGCCCCAGCCCGCGCCCTAGGCCGCGCCTTGCCCTAAGCCGCGCCCTCGCCCTAGGCCGGGACCTCGCCCTCAGCAGCGCCCTAGCCCTAGGCCGCGCCCTGCTCTGAGCCGCGCTTTGCCCTAGGCCACACCCTAGCCCTAGGCCGTGCCCTGCCCTACCCGCGCCCTCGCCCTTAGCCTGCACCCCTGCTCTAACCCTAACCCTAGCCCGAGTTGATCGCGTGCCCTCACCCTCGCTACCCGAGTGTGCCCCACTCTGCCCAACCGTTGGCCCCTCCTCTTAACCTGTTCCTCGGCCCCACGCCATTCCTACTGTGTTTGGCTTTTGTTTCAGCGGCTGGGAGCCGCTCTTCCCACTGGTAGCGCGACCTAGGACCGGTTAGATCTCCACTCCTAGACTAGTTTCCCCCGGCTGCCTCTAGTCTATGTGCAGCTGGCGTCTCTAGGTGTCTCTAGTCTCCCCTCTCACTCCTAGCTCCGCCCGCTCCTTACTCCAGCTGCCTCTAGCCTAGCCTCCATTATGGACTCCCGCCGCCTTTGTTTTGATGCGGAGGGACGCCCGATAGAGTTTGGCACCTGGCTCCGCCAGACTCAGCGCTACCTCACCAGTCAGCGCCAGGACGGCGCCACCTTGTACGCCCACACGTCCGGCGCCCTCCAGGCACCCCCGAGTCCCGAGCCCCTCCCTGCCGTGCCCCCACCGACTCCGGAGGCGCAGGCGGACTACGCTCGTCTCGTCTTGGCGCGAGACGTTTGGGACTCCCGTGACGCTGTGGCTGCACTCGCGCTGACCGAGCTCCTTCCACCGACTGAGGCCGCTCAATTCGACCTGGTAGAGACTACAAAGGAGGTGTATGATGCTATTTCTGCACATTATTCCACCCCTTCCTCTGCCTCCCTCACCCGCATCCTCATGCCATTCGTGTTTCCCGACCTAGGCTCGTTTGCGACTGTCTCCGACCTAGCCACACACTTGCGCTCCCTTGTCGCTAGCTACCGAGTAGCTTTCACTTAGGCTCAGCTTCTTGTTGCCCCTCCTCCTATCCGGCTCACCGTCCAATGGGTAGTCACTCGTCTCCCTGACCGCCTCTCCACTGCGCGTGACGCACTTCTCCAGCAGCACCCCTGTGAGCTTACGACTGATCTTCTCGAGACCACTCTCGGGAAGATCGAGAGTAACCTCCTCTCTGTTGCCTCAGCCACTAATGCAATTCCTCCTCGTCTGTTTGAGGGGTGTGCTGTCCCCCAGCTTCCTACCTTCACTGCTACTCGTGCCTCTGCTGCTGTATCGGTCTCTGAGGACACTGCAGCTGTTTTTGCCGCTGACAGGCAGAAACGGGGCAAGGGAGGCAAGAAAGGGGGGAAGGGGGGTGGCGGCGGTGGAGGAGGTGGCGGTGGTGGAGGCGGCTCTGGGGGCGGCAGTGGTGGCGGTGGCGGTGGTGCACCAGGTGGAGGGAGCTCTGGAGGAGGTGCTGACCCGCCTGCTGGAGGAGGTTCGACCAGCGGTGGTGCGGGGCCCCAGCAGCAGCAGCCACAGCAGTAGCAGCCACAGCAAAGACAGCAGCAGCAGCACGGACAGCAGCAGTGGCAGGCACCACAACAGTTTCAGTCGTGGGGACCCCCACTGCAGTAGTGTCCGCAGCAGCACTGGGGCCCTCCGCCACAGTGGGGACCTGGAGGACGCGGGAGCACTGGCCGTAGCAGCAGCACTACCAGCTGGGCCTCTCGCCCCCCGCGGCGCGACACCGGCCCCTGCGACCACTGGTGCGTCACTGGACCGGGCAGTCCCTGTGTCTGCGGCCGTGACAACCACTCTGCGGCGCGGTGCTTCCGCCGCCTCGATGACCTCTACCGTGCGCGCTGGGGTCCTGAGGCGACCACCCCGCGTTGGGCTCGCCTGCTAGCCCGTAAGATTCGTGTATTTGAACTGTCTATGGATGATAATCGTCAGTATGCTTTGTATGCTGATGTTGACTATACTGCTGATAGATCTGTCTGCTCACGTGCTCATAGTGGTCGTCTGGGGCCCTGCCCCTACGCTGGGACCTGAGAGGGAGCGCTACTTTCTAGTGGTCATTGACGACTACTCCAGGTACACCACAGTGTTTCCTCTCGCTAAGAAGTCCGAGGTGACTTCTACGCTGATCCGGTGGCTTCTGGCCACTAAGGGCACTCGTGGTAGTCGTGTTCGTTGTCTCCACTCCGACCGTGGGGTTGAGTTTCGCTCCGGCGCCCTTGCCGAGTTCTGGGGCGAGCAGGGCATAAGACAGTCCTGGACGCTGCCGGAGTCCCCACAGAAGAATTGGGTTGCTGTGCGCCGCATTGGCTTGGTCATGGACATCGCCCACACGTCCATGATCCATGCCCGTGCGCCCCATTTTCGGTGGCCCTACGCGTTGCGCTACTCCGCGCACCAGCTGAACCTCCAGCCGCGTGTCTCGCGGCCTGAGGTTTCACCGACCAGTCTTTGGACTGGGTACTCTGGTGTTGGGTTGGTCTTTCACGTCTGGGGCTGCCTTGCGCTTGTCCGCGACACCTCTGCGGACAAGCTCTCAGCTCGCGCCATCCCCTGTGTCTTCCTTGGTTTCCCGGTGGGCTCTCCCGACTACTCCTTTTACCACCCACCCCTCCACCAGTTTCTAGACTCTTGTGACGTCCGGTTTGACGAGTCAGTGTCCTACTACACCCAGTACCCCTGTCGAGGTCTCCCTGTTCCCCCTCCCCCCCTCTTCCTCGCACCCTCTCCTCCCCCTGCTCCCGCTCCTCTGGTACCCCCCCCCCCCCCCCCCCCCCCCCTGGTCCTGCCCCATCAGGTCTGTCTCACGCTACCCCTCTACCCTCGGTTGCACGTCAGGTAGCGTCTCCCTCCCCACAGTCCTCCTCATAGTCCCTTCAGCAGCCTCCGACACTTCCGCGACAGGTTACTGTGGACTCGGTTGGTGTTGGAGCTGGAGGTGCAGCCACTGGCGGTACTCGGTCTAGGGGTGCTCGTTTGAGGGGTGCTGGAGCTGGAGTTGCTAGTGCAGGTGGCGCTAGCTTTGGGGGTGCTGGAGCTGGAGGTTCTGGCACTGGAGGTGCTAGTTCTAGGGGTACTGGAGCTGGAGGTGCTGGCACTGGAGGTGCTAGTTCTGGGGGTGCTGGTACTGGAGGTACTGGCACTGGAGGTGCTAGTTCTGGGGGTGCTGGAGCTGGAGGTGCTGATACTGAGGAGACGGGAGCTGGAGGCTCGCCTACTGCGTTGCCCACTGCGAGTCCCCACCGCCACGACTCCCGTTTCCAGGCCCTTCGCCGGCTTGAGCGCAAGGAGCAGGAGTGGGTGGAGCAGGAGAGGCAGGAGCTGCAGCAGTTGGACCAGCAGCAGCAGCAGCAGACGCCGCAGCCGCCACCATTGCAGCAACTGTTCCCTCCAGTCAGTGGCCTTCGGGCCCTTGGTCTTCCTTCCTCTCCTCCTGTCCACTCCCAGTCACCTACTGCGTGTAGTCCTACGTTTCCTCCTCCGGACTCGACTCCGGCTGTTTTCTCTCCTCCTCTGTCACGGTCGTCTCCTTCTGTTGTCCCGCATGACTGAACCAGTTGTTGTCCTCCGCGTGCTCGGCCCTCGTCTCCTCTTGCCGACCTCCGCACCGTCTTGTTTTGTTCTCCTCCTCGTCGTTCTCCGCCTGTGTCTGTTCTCCCGTCATCTCCTGAGTCGTCTCTCACCGTTTCCTCTCACCCTATCACTGACTACTACCGTGCTGCTCGCCCCGTTGTCTCTCGTGTTCTCACCTCTCTTGTCACCGAACCTTGTGCCTCTCGGTCGTCTGTCTCGGCTCTTATTGCCGCTGTCGCTGACTTTGTTTCCACCCACTGTCTTGACTACGCCACGCGTGTGGTGGCTGCTCCACCTCCCCGTCCTCTGTCCGTCTGGGGTGAGTCTGCCCTTGGCTGTGACGTCCTAGAGGACAGGCAGTTTGAGTTGGAGTTCTTAGCAGCCGCTTCCCCCTCTCTATGCGCCATGCTGCTTTCCCTTGAGGGAGACCCCGACGCCTTTGACATTCCGACACCTTGCACGTACCGTGGGGCAGTGTCAGGGGAATGGGCCTCTCAGTGGAAAGCGGCTATGGATGCAGAGCTAGCGTCTTGGAGATCCACAGGCACGTACGTCGACGCAGTTCCCCCTCCCAGGGCGAACGTTGTCGATGGCATGTGGCTCTTCAAGGTGAAGCAGCTGCCTGGTTCAATGCCTGTGTTCAAGGCGCGCTACGTGGCTAGGGGTTTCAGTCAGCGTGAGGGAGTTGACTTCTTCAAGACTTTCGCCCCGACCCCGAAGATGACTTCTCTTCGGGTGTTACAGCACGTAGCAGCACAGCGAGACTACGAGCTGCACTCCCTTGACTTCTCCACTGAGTTTCTCCAGGGCCGTCTCCACGAGGAGATCTGGCTGCGCCGTCCTCCTGGCTTCACTGACACCTTCCCACCTGGGACCCAGTGGAGCCTGAGGCGGCCAGTCTACGGTCTCCGCCAGTCGCCCCGTGGGTGGCACGACACTCTTCACTCCACGCTTCGTGACCTTGGGTTTCATCCTTCCTCTGCCGACCCGTCACTGTTTGTTCGCACTGGTTTCACTCCATTCTTTATACTAGTGTACGTCAACGACTTGGTCTTTGCTACAGCAGACAGGGCAGCTCTGAGTGAGGTGAAATCCGAACTGCAGAAGAGACACAAGTGCACCGACCTCGGTGAACTGCAACGCTACCTTGGCCTGCAGATCACCAGGGACAGGGCCGCTCGCACCATCACAGTGACTCATGTCATAATAACTGTGCAGGAATGATTGGATTAGCAAGAGTTGGGGTACAAGTACTAACCCTAGAAGTGTTGTACCCCATAATGAGTGCCCAACTATAGCCTACAAGTACGATTGCACTTTGACACACCCCCATAGGCTAAGTGGGGGACAACAAGACAGTCACAAGACCAATCAAGCAAGACAGCAGAGCAAAGCAAAACTCAGGGTTGATCTCAAGCACACCACACAATCTGAGCACAAGCAAGCGGCCACAAGGCCAGTTCACATGCAGAGTTATAACAGCAAGGCAGTACATTGATCACAACCTAGCAAGAGTAAACAAACAGATATAAAGATATATATCAGTGTACAACAACAGCAAGTCAAGCAACCAGCAGGTGGGGCAGAGTGGGCACAAGCCTAAGAGCAGTGCAGAAACGCTGATGATCACCAGACCCAAGAGCCTTGGTGAACACATCAGCAGTGTTGGCCCGCGAGGCCATGTAGGAAAGGCGGAGCTCACGACGCTGCTGCGGCTCACATGCAAGGAAGTAGAGAAGAGCAATGTGCTTTTTTCTGTGCTCCAGTCTCAGCTCATGACACAAGGTAAGCATTGCGTTGTTGTTGACGTACAGAACTAGAAGAGAACGAGGCCGCTCCCCCAAGTCGGTCAGCAGGTAGGTCAGCCAGCGTAGCTCCTGTGCAGCCATGGCCCCAGCTTAGATCTCGGCCTCACAGCTGGAACTAAGGACAGACGAAGAACGAGTGGACCTCCTCGAGACAGAACCAGAGCCAAGGCTGAAGGTGTAACCCTGTGACGAACGCTGAGTCGCCTGGTTGTTGGCCCAAGAAACGTCGGAGTGTCCTGTGAGTACCACTGAACCCTGCCCTCCAAGCACGAGCCCCATGCCCGATGTACTGCACAAGTAACGTAGTACCCTCTTCGCAGCATCCCAGTGCACCTTTCGGTGTCTACCGGGAGCCACGTAGCGAGCCAAGAGGCTGAGAGGGTACGTGAGGTCAGGTCGTGTGCACGTCATCAGGTACATGAGGCAACCCACAACCTCTGGGTATCGACCATTCGGCTCTACGGACTCGTCCGAAGGTGGAGCTGAGAGCGAGTGGCCAGTAGACAGAGGAGTGGGCTGTGGTGAGGAGAACTGGAAGCCGAAGCGCTGAAGTATCTGGTGCACCATGTGTGACTGAGTTAGGGTGATGGTGCTCCGTGCTCTGTCCCGGGTGATTTGCAAGCCAAGATAGCTACGCAGCTCACCTAGGTCAGTGCAGGTGTGTCTCTCCTGTAGCTCCGTCTTCACTAAGGCCAACGCCTCAGTGTCAGCAGTAGCAAAAACCAAGTCGTCGACGTACACGAGAACGTAGAACGGCAGCAGGGTAGTGTCGGTGCGTAGAAATAGCGACGGGTCAACAGAGGAAGGAGCAAACCAAAGAGCCGCAAGTGTAGTCCTCAGTGTGTCGTGCCACTCTTGGGGCACCTTGCGGAGACCGTAGACAGGCCGCCAGAGGCTCCACAGGGTACCCACAGGAAACGACCCAGTGAAGCCGGGTGGGCGGCGCAGCCAGATCTCTTCGTGAAGGCTGCTCTGCAGGAAAGCTGTGGAGAAGTCGAGGGAGTGCAGCTCGTAGTCATGCTGTGCTGCAACGTGTAGCAGCACCCGAAGAGTAGTCATCTTGGGGTGGGGGAGAAGTTCTGGAAGAAGTCGACCCCCTGTCGCTGACTGAAGCCTCAAGCAACGTAACGCGCCTTGAAGGCAAGCGGAGAACCCGGCTGCCGATTCACTCTGAAAATCAACATGCCATCCACTATGTTCGCCCAAAGAGGACGAACCTTATCGACGTAGGTGCCTGTGGACTTCCAGGAAGGCATCTCTGTGTCCATGGATGTCTGCCACTGAGAGGAGTACTCACCCGCGATCGCCTCTGCATAAGAGCGCGGGGTAGGGATGTCAAGTGCATCCGGGTCTCCCTCACGGCAAAGCAGCATGGATGCGAAACAAGGTAAAACGGCTGTAAGACACTCAAGCTCAAACTCTCTGTCCTCAAGTACGTCACTACCAAGGGCAAGCTCACTCCCGACGGACGGAGGACAGATAGATTCAGACTTAGTAACAAGACTTGCGACGTAGTCGAGACGACTCCTAGCTGCAAATTCGACTAGCTCAGTGACTAGGGCAAACGCTGCAGTAGACTCAAGGTCAGGGTTAGTGACGACAGTAGCAAGGAGACGAGTGACAGTAGGACTGGCAGCACGAGCAAGGTCGGACTCAGGGTCAGGAACGTGTGGAAGAGAGGACGCTGAAGGCTCAGGCAGGACAACACACTGTGGAACAGAGGAAGGACGAAATGCCATACCGTGAGTGCCTGGGACAGCAGGAGGACGAGGACGCGCGACACGACGAGCACGAACAGGTGTGGAAGCACGAGTCTCAGGCTCACGACGCTCAGTCAAGGACTCATTCACCTCAGTGTGAGGAGCAGGCGCAGGCAGCGGGGAGCCAGGCAGTAGCTGTGGTTGACACTGGTCTGTCAGTGGACACAGAAGGGGTAGAGGGAGGCCAGTGGAAGACGGGAGATTAAGAACCTGGCGAAGGACCGAGTCAGGCGGCGGCAGAGACAACTGCGGCTGCGGGTAGAAAAACGGTCTGCCAAGGGCAGTACCAGCAGCTCCAGCTCCTCCATCACCAACAGCTCCAGCAGCACCTCCAGCACCTCCAGCACCAGCAGCACCACTAGCTCCGGCAGCACCAGGACCCCTAGCACCAGTAGTAACTCCAGCACCTCCAGTGCCATTAGCTCTAGTAGCATCTCCAGCACCTCCAGCACCAGCAGCACCACCTGTTCCGGAAGCTCCAGTACCTCTAATACGAGCACCTCCAGGACCAGCAGCTCCAGCACCTCCAGTACCTCCAGTAACTCCAGTACTTCCAGGACTAACAGGTCCAGCACCTCCAGCACCAGTAGCACCTCTAGGACTAGTAGCTCTAGCACCTCGAGCACCAGCAGCACCTCTAGGAATAGTAGCTCCGGCACCTCCAGCACCAGCAGCACCTCTAGTACCTCCAGCACCTCTAGTACCTCCAGCACCAGCAGCACCTCCAGCACCAGCAGTACCTCCAGTACCTCCAGCACCAGCAGTACCTCCAGGACTAGCAGCTCCAGCACCAGCAGGACCGTACCCTCCACCACCAGGACTGCCTCGCCGAACGATCCACGCACGAATCGTCTGCGGCGAGAGCGTCTCAAATAGGTCAAGATGCGGTGGCTGTCCAGCTCCAAGACCGTCAGCAGGGTGACCCACACCTCCACCGCCACTAGGACTCACAGGACCCCCAGAGTCAGCACCCCCAGTCGCAGCACCCCAAGAACCAGCACCCCCTGTCGCAGCACCCCCAGAACCAGCACCCCCAGTCACAGCACCCCCAAAACCCTCACCCTCTGTCTCAGCACCCCCAGGCTCAGCACCAGCAGTCTCAGCTCCAGAGTCCACAGCAGCAGGCTGCGGAGGCGGCGAAGACGACCGAGCCGGAAAACCAGGGGGGGTCTCCAAGCGTGGAGAGCGGCAAGTGGCCGCCGTGTCGTCAACGGCGGGGTCACCCCTCTCAGCTGGGCCAGAGGAGTCAAAAGAGACCTCCAAATGCTCAACCAAAGGGGGTGGGTCTACCTGAGACACACTTGAGGGAGCAGAACCCTGTGGGAGGAGGGGGTCTACCGGGGGGGGGGGGGGGGGGGGGGACTGGTACTAAGAAAAGAGGTGCTAGGGGGACCGGGTGGGACGCGTGCGGGTGTAGCTTGTAGTAACATATAGACTCGTCAAAGGTAACGTCCTAGGAGGAGAAGACTCGACGCGAGCGCGGGTGGTAAAACTGCCACGGCGGGGCGTCGGTGGGGAAGCCAAGGAAGACGCAGCGGAGAGTGTGAGAGGAGAGCTTGCTCGCTTTGGCATCGCGAACAAGGGAGAGCGCGTCCCAGACCCGAAACACCGACGTATCGTCAACCTTCCCCGTCCACCGTAGTGTGGGCGAGGTCTCGGGCTCATAAATATGGGGCCAGAGGTTGAGCTGATGCGCTGCGTATCGGACCGCAAACGACCACAGAAAATGGGGAGCAGCCGCATGGATCATGGAGTTACGAGCAACCTCCATGATCAAGCCAATGCGTCGCTCAGCAATCCCATTTTGCTGAGGAGAGGCCGGAACCGTGAACGACTGGTGGATGCCATCGTCTCGATAGAACTCCGGAAGAAGGTTAGAAGAGAACTCACCGCCCCTGTGAGAGTGCAGACGCATGACTGGCAAGTCGCGACTGAACCGCTCGCGCAGCTGGCGACGAGTAGCACGGATCCAGGGGATCAAAAAACCGCTGACGTCCGCCTTGCGCTGCAAGGGGAAGACAGTAGTGTAACTTGTGTAGTCGTCAACAACCAGCAGGAAGTAGCACTTTTGGTCCGTTCCACCAACGGGGGCCGGGCCCCAAACGTCCATGTGGAGAGTCTGCAGAGGAGCAGTGGTCGGAGGAAACTCGGAGGAGTGAGGAGCGGCACGCTGCCGCCCCTCGACGCACGGAAGGCACGGCGGGGCAGGCAAGCGCGGGAGGGAGGGCAGAGACCTGGGAAGGCCAGAGACAAGGAGACGGGAGTGCATACCGCGGCGACGCGATAGGGAGGGGTGACCAAGGCGGTGGTGCCAGAGAAGAGTCTGGTGGGAGAGTACCCAACACGAGCAAGACGCTGCAAGCTGACCAGACGCAGACACTTGACTCGACGCAGCCACCTGACCTGCCTCAACCACCTGTGCAGACGCAGTCGTCAGTGTGTACAAACTAGACCCAGGCCGTTGAGTGAACGTAGCCAGGTGACGGCCAGTCCGGGAGCACGTATAGATTGCCACACGCTGTCCTCCAGGAATAAAGGTATCAACCCAGACATCCTGAATGGCAGCGTTGCTCACCAAGTTTGTCGAGAATGTGGGGAGGTGGAGACCTGACAGAGAACCGAAGGGGACTGCTGAACACGGGAGGACAGTGGAGGCTCGTGCGACTACTAGGCCCCCAGTGGGGTCAGCCAGTGAGACCGGTACCGGTGCAGCAAGTGGTGTGAGTGTGGTGCAGTCACGAAAGAAGCAACGTGACGCGCATGAGTCAAGTGTGAAAGTGTGCAAGGCCTCAGCTGAGGAAGGACATGTGGCGGGAGACGCACGAACACCTAAAGCTGCAGCAGATTCACTAGCACCTAGTGCGTCAGCAGACTCACTAGCACCTAGTTCAGCAGCCTCGACAGAACGAGACACATCGCTGAAGAAACAACTCACTAAACACCTGAGGGGAGAAGGTCTCCTGCTGACTCTGCTGCCGCCTCTGTGCAGTACGTAGAAAACCAAAGCTTCCACCACCTGGACAGGCTCGCTGAAGAACCCACTTGCGAAGCTGCTGAGGGGTGGGGTCGTCCGGGAGAGGCAGCGACCGCCGCTGTCCACCCCTAGCCGCTGCAACTGCCGTGATAGTGGCCATGACAGGCAGTGACGGTCAGTAATAGGTCCAGCACCTCCGGCACCAGCAGCACCTCCAGCACTCCCAGTCGCACGTCCGGCACCAGTCGCACCTCTAGCACCCCCAGCACCCCTAGCACCAGCAGCACTCCCAGCAGCACCTCCACCAGCAGCAACAGTAGCACGAGCAGCAGCAGCAGCAGCAGCAGCAGCAGCAGCAGCAGCAGCAGCAGCAGCAGCAGCAGCAGTAGTGCAGCAGGGCGGCTCGGTGGGGTTGGTGATCAAGGTAGGGCGGCGCGGCTCAGGTTGGGCAGGACGGCTCGGGCTGGGCGGCGCAGCTCGGCCAGGCAGGGCGCGCCGCGGGCTGCAGGACAGGGCGCGCGGTGGACAGGGCAGCGGGGCGAACGCTGTGCAGGGCAGCAGGGCGCGACGTGTGGGGCAGCAGAGTGCGACGCGCTGGCTGCAGTAGGGCGCGACGCGCTGGCTGCAGCAGGTCGCGACGCGAGGGGCAGCAGAGCGCGACGTACTGGCTGCAGTAGGGCGCGACGCGCTGGCTGCAGCAGGGCGCGACGCGCAGGGCAGCAGAGCGCAACGCGCTGGCTGCAGAAGGGCGCGACGCGCTGGCTGCCGCAGGGCGCGATATGCAGGGCAGCAGGGCGCAACGCGCTGGCTGCAGCAGGGCGCGACGCGCAGGGCAGCAGAGCGCGACGCGCTGGCTGCAGTAGGGCGCGACGCGCAGGGCAGCAGGGCGCGACGTGCAGGCTGCAGCAGGGCGTGAGGCGCGGAGCAGCAGAGCGCGACGCGCGGGCTGCAACAGGGCGCGACGTGCGGGGGGGGGGCAGGCAGTGCAAATAGCTGCAGGGCAGCGCGACACTGTGCGAGCAGGGCCGGACAGCGCAAGGGCGCTTCGAGCAGGAACGAGCGAATCTATCGGTGGGCCCTAAAAACTTAATAGGTTTCCTGATCTGATGCGATGTCAGAATCCCAGTCACTAGACCACTGGGATAAAAGGGCTTGTTAAGTAGCGGGTCAGTGCGCCCATAACCCCACAGGACAACGAGCCTGTAACCCTTTCTTAGGATCAATTGGAGATCAACACTTCTAAGGAAAGGTTACAGGCTCATTGTCCTGGGGGGTTATGGGCGTCTGGGCTCTCCTTGAAATCTAGGCACTCTCCTGGAATTCAAGGAGAGCTGAGAGCTGTTCTGGCGAAAGGGCCTAAGTACAGCCCAGCTGCATAGACAGTTTTCGATGCGCTTTGAGAGTGGAAGTGTGAGCAGCAGGAATGGCGGAAGTCTGACAATGCTCAGAAGTTGGCTGTAGGGTGACGCACACACGCACGCTTCGGTGACTGCTAGGTGTCCTCCGAATCAGAAGCTCACTTCATTGCTGCAATGTGATTTTGTCGCATAAAAACTTCATTTTATATTTGCGCGAACATGTGAAAGCGTAGCCAATCAATCGCAAAACTACACTACCTAATGGACGTTTGGCGCATACTTGTGGGGCTAACTGCCAGCCACAACCTTAAAGACGACGCAACGACGAGCCTGAAAAGAGAAAAACAGAACGCGTTAGCACCAAAATAGCTCCAGGAGAGAAAGAACAAGTACACCGCAGAAAAAAAACGAGTGGGAGGCGGAGGCACGAGACAAATCAGCGCCAACATAACCGCACCTGAGGGTATGCTAGCTTGTTGTCGCTCGGGTTCAGCCATATCGATGCGTTGACGCCTTTGCCGAGCTTAATCTTAGCGGTTTCGATGTACACCTTGATGCACTTGCCGTTGAGCTCGTCGATCTTGGCCTGGGGCATAGGGCGGATTCCCAGGCGGTCGTTACGGTTCACGAACTTGGTGTACGCGTCACTAGCTCCGCGAGCGCGGAAAAAGAAGTAGTTATCGCAAGAACCACCCTGAATGGAAGGGAATAGGAAAGAATGTAAGTACCAGTTTTCGCCGGGAGCAAGGGAATAAGTGTGGTTGGTGAATGTTTCCAAAAGCGTGCATTGTTTGAAAATCGTTCAAAGCATTCGAGGTCGTATCCTTACCCCTATGACTTTGCAAGAGGCTCCCGAGGTGGTTGCTGTCTGCACAGCCTTGTCAGACCTGTAAGGAGTAGAGTCGCAAGGGGATTGGACGGGAGAACGGTGGCGGTAAGGAGAAACGAAAATGGAAGTTGAAGGCAGGTGGATGCTGTGCTCGTGCATCCGTAGCGTTAATGGTGAGAAAACGAGAATGGGGTTCTGGCAGTAGCGTGTCGAGCAGTAGCGTGACTCACTCGTGGCGGAGAGCAGTGGAAGCGACCTTCTCGGTCGCGACGGCATTGATAATGATCACCGGCGTTTCTTCCTTGAAGTTGTAGAAAAAGAAGTCACACACCTGCAGCAAGGCACGCCGAGACAGAAGGGAGAGGTAAGAATGTTAAGCACATCACTCACTGGCTTTCTTCAACCGGTGTGGTAACGCTTCGACGGGAAGACATCGGAGAATCTGCCAAGTGTTAGGAAAGATCTTGAAATTTCTTGGAATCTATTCACCATGATTTGTCATCGCGCGCACCTACCAGGTTCCCATGCAGGTTACGTGGCTAGGAGAAACAACTACAATGCGGCATTGAATGCGAGTACGCTTGGCATAGGGTGGCGAGATGTTAATATTACTAACCGCAAGTGGGGCGACGCAGGGATCATATTTCTTTGGCTTGGGAGCTGCTTGGACGCTGATAGCCACCAAGCCTGGAGGTATTCGTGGGGGGAATCAGGCAAAAGGACACGAGCGATGAGAGCTTGAACGTATAGCACGAGTTTTCGCTGAACAAAAAAATCCTATGCATAGACAACTCACCTATTATTGCAGCGGCGAGAAGGAGACGGCGGGCCATGGCTTTAGGTTGATCAATCAAGAACGGGCAAGACATAACCTTGTATCACTGGCACTAGCAGCAGTTGAAGATCGATGGAGGTGAACTGGTCCGGAGATCAGCAATTATACGAAGTAGATAATGCGCCAGCAACTGTGGTTGCTTGAACAAGTAGAGAATCTTGTGCGCGGTTTGAACAATTTGGCACGAATAGCGACATCGACGGATTTCCTTCCATGAACTCCGGTCCGGTCTGGTGCGACTTGGCAATAAGCAGCTCTGGTCTGGTGCTGCCTGTGGTGTCCTGTACCGCTGAGCTCTGGAACTTGACATAAGTGGAGTCGAACCTGGTTTGGAAGGTGCCATGAGCGGCTTGGAGTCTTGACAGTGGATGAACACGTTGCGTGTTTTTCTCGCATGGGTCGTCCCGCAGCTTCGAGCCTGAAAATGCAGCGCCGCAAAGGACGGGAGCCAATAGGTGCAAGTCCCTGCCGGTTTGGAACAGGTCTCGCACAAATAAGCTTGGTTGTGCCTTCCGCGGCAAAGGAGGTGAGCCCATCGTGACGCCCGAAATTGCAACGCATGGGGAAATATGCCATAAGTAACCAACTTGGGACTCGATAACGTGAATGGAAAAAAAAAAAGCGTACGGTCACTGTATCGGATTTTCTGACGGGTTTGGTAAGTGGGGTCACAGATTCAGTCACTAACAACAGGTAATACATCACGCGAATGGTCAACAAAATTCCCGCTCGCGCCCAACCAATCTGCTAACTTGTAGAAAAACTAAAATCCAATCGAAATCGGATGCGGTTTGGGAACGGATCAACCCTAAACACCTGGCGAGTTACGTGTTTAGGGTTGATTCATCCGAAAATGCATCCCTTTTTGGGGAGTAATTACATTCTGGGTAACCAGCATTGAGCCCGCTGACGTCAAAAGTCACCTACGTGGCTCGATGGTACCCGTCAGATCATGCGCGCCCCTTGGTGGTACCCATCTTCCCTCCGTGGTACCCATCTTCCCTGCGTGGTACCCATCAACTGTGCGCGAATTCCCTGACTGGTGACGCAACATTTCAACCGAGCTGTACACCGTACAACAAGGGTGTCAATGCGTTTTTCACTATATTGTCTTAACGTTTACAAGCTCAATAGAGTCCGAAGCCCGAAGTGCCACATAATCGGGTCAAATTTTCAAGCGCATTACCTATAATAAAGTGTAGAAGAAAAGCTGAATTTAGGAAAACATTTATTGTGTAGATTTCTTTAGGCTCATAAACATCCACATTATAACGTGCTATAATTTAAATCACCACAGATATATTGCATCAACCGAAACACAAAAATTAACATCCGTGTAACAAACGATCAACTGACACGTAATATATATATTGACTTAAGGTTATTTGATTTTCATTAATGGGTATTGTTTTGTTTCCAGAAACCAACGAATGTACGTATTATTTGTTTATGCTTTTCTATTTAGCTGTGGGGGTACATGCTCAATTTATTTGCATACAACCTTATGAACTTTGTTCAGATTACCAACTGCGCGCTGAGAAACATGGTCGTAAGATTCACGCTACCTATCGCTCAGTGATGTGAGCTTACAAAGGTTCGGAGGTAACGTGAGAATTTTAGAAGGGGAGTTGATTTTTTCTATGTTGCACTCTATCCAGTGTAAGGCACGTTCAAAGGTATTAATGTTCAAATGTATTAATGTTCAATTGCAGACAGAAAACGTTGGTATAATATAGTGAAAATCGCATTGAAACCCTTGTTGTACGGTGTACAGCTCGGTTGAAATGTTGCGGTACCAGTCAGGGAATTCACGCACAGTTGATGGGTACCACGCAGGGAAGATGGGTACCACGGAGGGAAGATGGGTACCACCAAGGGGTGCGCATGATCTGACGGGTACCATCGAGCCACGTAGGTGACTTTTGACGTCAGCGGGCTCGATGTTGGTTACCCAGAATGTAATTACCCCTTTTTGGGCTTCATTATGTTTTGGCGGGAGTTTCATCTATGACCATTCACGTTTTTTTTTTTTTTTTTAACCAGTTGATAGTGACTGATTACGTGAAACATTTTCAGTCGCGTGAAAACACCCTTTGCAGTGACCGTACCCTTTATTTTTTTACCAAAAGAGTCCCATGATGGTTACGAATGGCATATATTCCCTGCAAAGCAGGGGCATTGAAGAGCTTTGGTCATGGTACAGTACTAGTAGTACTCATCAATCGAAAATACAGCTCTCAACAATGGTCTGATCAAAATTATGCTCTGTTGGGAGGGAAACCTATAATCACATCAGACCAAAATCCTCTCTATTTTTCTTGCTTTACCCTTGCATGATTCCACTAAGGTATGCAACCACCCATGCACATGCACATGTGTGCATTCCACTCACCTCCACACCACCATCTTGCCTACTCCCAAAGAAAGCCCTTTTCTCCCTTCCGTTCATGGCGCTCATCCTGTCTGAACACACAACGAGAAAAACCTGAACTCACTCCTGCTCCATGCCCCTCTCGTCCTGCCTGTGAATCCTCCTGGCCCCTTGCCCATCCCATTCCCAAACTCGCCCCAGACCCAATGCTCAAGCAACCACTCCCTTCCCCGCCTTGCACTTGCCAGCCTTGACCATAACCACCACCAGCAACAGCAGCACGACGAGCGGCAGGGGGGGAATGAAGAGCGGCAGCAGCAGCAGCAGCAGAAGAAGCAGCAGACCCAAGCAAATGGTCAAACCCGCCACCACTTTCCAACCAATTCACTGCACCAAGACGACATTCATCTGCATACTGGGTCCTGGCACACTCCCAACCGCCAGGGCCAGAGTAGCTGCTGGATGCCGATTGGCGTGAAGTCATGGCCGAGACAAACTCCCTGGAGTTGAAGCTACTGAATGCAGGCACACGGCTGCTGTAAGTGTTGGCATTTTGTGGCTGCGCGCTTTGATACCAGGTGCCGTCACGCTTGGCAGGATTGTGGCTGGAAGGGACAGGCACTGCGGATGACACCCGGTGTGCTGCTGCTGCTCCTGCTGCTGCGGCTGGAGCGAGTTGTGAGGCTGGTGCAATTGGAGCAGCTGACGGAAGTGAGGATGGCAAAACGGTTGAGAGTCCTGCTGGTGGTGCAGCATACATGGCATGATTGCCCCATGCAGTTGGACCTGGGATTCCTCGAGATGGTTCTGCCCCGCCATTGAAATGCACCCGGGTGGCCCATTGCCCAGCAGCAGCAGCACCTACTCTGTCCCCATACACCTCACAGCACCGCGCACCACCGCATCGGGCGCCACCACACCGCTCCCCTGCACGTGCACACGATCCTTGGGAAAGAAAATTACCGTCCGGAGCATGGGAACGCTGCATAGAAGCCGCGAGTGCCGGTGTGTGCTCCAGGCGAGCAGTGGGAGCAGCAGAGGCAGGGAGGGGGCGGGCGGTGCGGTGGTGCGCTGTGCCAAGCGCCCGCTGCATGCTCCTCAGCACAACAGCTGCAATCTCATCACTGCTGTCCGCCTCATGCTTGTAAGAACCACCATGGCTGGTAGAGGATGTTGCAGGCGTGCAGGTGGAGGCTGTGGCTGGGGGAGGGGTGGGTGATGGGTAGCGGTGAGAAGGGGCTTGACTGGAGATGTGATTGTAGGAGGAGTGGGTGTAAGTGGTGTGATTGTACGGCTGGTGCTGGGAGAAAGCGGGGTGATTGTGGGAAGCTGCGCGAAGGAGAGGGCTTGGATAACGGCGGTCAGTTGGAGGAGGTAGAGGGGAAGGAGAAGGAGAAGGAGAAGGAGCACGAAGTGGAGTTAATGGGGTGTGATGGTGCATTGGCATGAAGTGCTGAGACAACAAGGATGAGGCAGGTTGTTCTGCTGTTACAGACGGGTTACCACCAGTAGCACAAGCATAACCAGAAGCACTGCTGTTATTGTATGAAACAGGTTTGTTTCCCGTGCCAAAAGCACTGCCACTGCCGCTACTGCTATGGCCACTGCTACTGCTGCTGCTGTTGCTTCTGCTGTTGGCTCTGCTCCTGCTCCTGCCGCTGCCCGTGCTGCCGGTGCTGCTGCTGCTACTGCTGTTGTTTCGCCTGTGCATGCGCCTCCTCGCTTTCCCATCGTCCGTGCTGTCAGTACTCTGGGCGACAGGGCTGGAGAGGCCAGTGAGAGCAGTGCTAAGGGACTGGAACGCGAACACCGAGGCAGAAGAACCAGGCGCTGCTGCTGAGACAAAGGGGATCTGCTGCTGCTGGTGGGGGTGGAGGTGCTGGTGCTGCTGCTTCTGGTGATGCTGTTGCTGATGCTGCTGATGATGCTGCTGCTGTTGCTGGTGCTGATGCTGGTGCTGATGCTGCTGCTGTTGCTGGTGCTGCTGCTGGTGCTGCTGCTGGTGCTGCTGGTGCTGGTGCTGCTGCTGCTGGTTCTGCTGCTGGTGCTGCTGCTGGTGCTGCTGCTGGTGCTGTTGCGGCTGCTGTGAGGTATGCGGTTCGTGAACATAGAGCTCCGCCCAAATGCTCTCTGACAACAAATCATCATCATCACTGCCATCACCGTCATCATCAGCATCAGCATCAGCATTTCCAGTCTCAGCAAGTGGATAGGCAGGGGGCATAGCTGCACCGCTGCAAGTGATAGCATGAGCACCAGCAGGGGCTGTGAGCGACAATGCAGGAGAAGGAAGCAGAGCATGATCCATGAAGGCAGAAGCAGTGACTGCAGCTGCAGCTGCAGCGGCAACAGCCGCAGCAGTGACGGTTGAGAGTGCTGTGGCGGTGGCATCAGCAGCAGCTGCCGCCGCCAAAGCAGCAGCGGCAGCAGCACTAGCACCGGCACCGGCACCGGCACCAGCAGCAGAAGGGAGATGTGGGGCAGGAGGAGGAGTAGGAGAAGGAGCAGGAGCAGGAGCACATTGGAACGGCAGCAGTGATCCTTTGAAGTGGTTGCCAGACTCACGGTGCGCGAGAGTACCCCGGGATGGGAAGGCAGGCGGGGAGGGGGACGGGCGCTTAAGAGGAGGAGGAGGTGGGCGATGGGGCTGGAAGTTGAACGCATTGATTGCTGTGAGAGCACTGCATTCCTTCTTCACTACCTCCATTCCTTCCGCATTGTTGCCAAAAGAGCCGCCCACGTGGTTAACGCTAACATAGTGAACAGGACCCACCTCCATCCGCCCCATCCCCCCCATCCCCCCTATCCGCCCCGAACCCCTTCCTCCTTCTGCATTCCATTCTTTCCGAAAACTGCTGCTTCTGCACACTCTGTCTTCGTCTTCCACCTCCTCCTGTTCCTGTTCCCCACCATCCTCCTCTCTCTCTCCTTCCCCCCCCTCCTTCCCTTCTCCTTGCTCCTCGCCCCCATCTCGCCTACCAGCTCCACCACTCACCACCACCCCTAACTCTTCCCCCTCCCCCTCACCTTCCCCCCCTACCCTTACGCCTTCCCTTTCCCCTTCCTCTCCTCCCCCTCCTCCTTCTCCTTCCCCTCCGGTTTCCCCCTCGCCGCCCATGCAGGCCACGCGCTCCTCTAGCCGCTCCACGTGCTCAGTGGATGCGTCTAGGGCCTCTCTCAGTATCCCCACTTCGTCACAAAGCGACCACTTCTCCCGCTCCGCCTTTGCCGCTGCCTGCCGCAGCGCCGCGATCGACTGCTGCTGCTGCTCGATGAGGGACAAGAGCGACGCGTTCTCCAACAGCAGGAGCTCCGCGTTTCCCGCCTCAGCTGGCGCCTGTACGGCTGCGCCTGCTGCTGCTGCTGATGCCTGTTCGGCGGGAACTGCCGAAGCAACAGCAGCACGAACCCCGTATGATCCGGTGGTATTCTCGCCAGCAGAAACTCTACCTCGCTCACCCTCCATGCCCCCTCCCTTAAACCTTTCCGTCTCCGCTGCTTCCGACCTCCCCGTCCCCCACGGTTCGCCTTCCCCGCGCCCAGTTCCGCCCTCCGCTTCCCCCCCCAACTCGTTCCCCCTCGCGGAGTTCGCGCGCAGACCCAGCCCCTCCGCTGCGCTGCAGCGCTCACCCCCGATCCTGGAGGCTGGCTCACCACGAAACCCTTCCCCCTCGCTAAACGCACACTGCTTTCCATGACTCCAAGGAGAAGCCATAGTCTTCAATGTCAAAACAGAACCAGTCTCGTCCGTGATCTAGTACAAAAGGAGACAGCTCCCTTCTGCCGGTCACGGCACGCGTGGTCGCGGTTGCTGAAACCAGCCGATTCGCGTAGAGCAGCTCTGGTCTGAGGAAGAGAGAACTCGAATGACGAGTAGAGGAATCAGCCGTGTGTACTACACCAAGGGCGAGTGCGCGTTTCACGTAAATCGCACTTCACATCGGACGGCGAATACGGACACACACCGAACACTCCAAACTCCAACTGACGCGGCTGGCTGGCTTGTCCCCCATAAAACGCATGACTAGATGGCCCTGGAAGCTGGTTCTTGGTGTAGCGTTCGTCCTGGCTTCAAGTTATTGTCCAGGAATCGGTCGAGCTCGCAAACTTGATGCGCTTAAAGATTCTTGCTGCCGCTGGGAAACCAGAGCTGGGACAGCCACGTGGCACCAGCATGCGTTTGAAAAGAATTACCTCAGAACGGTCGACATGCATGGCAGAATGCTTCTAATGGGGTGCGCACGGCAAGGGAATTGGCAGGGAGGGAGGGAGGGAGGCAGCTAGGGCAAAAGACAAACCAAGGGCCCACGGAAATCACGGTGCACCACACCCTCCTGACATGGCAAATGCTGATTCGAGACCGTCCATTTTCAAGGGCCCACATATATAGCGGAAAACCACCTTACACACTGTAGTCCAAGTTCTTTTGCTATTACATACACGTTCCAAGTTCTCAACGATAGAGGTTATTGCCAATTATTCACCTTATCTTTAGCTGCCTCTGATTAAGGGATCAGGCTTCGTAGATTGCTATTTGGTCTCCATTTTATGAATGAGCCTTACAAGATGCACAAACATAGAATATTGGAAACAATAATGTGTTATCTGATCCTTACATCCTTCTAGATTACTCCGACCTCTTTCTTTTTTAGATGATGTTTATATGAGTATTCTGGACATGCAATAAAAACATCCTTATTGCAAGATAGTGCATTTGAGATAAGACGTTCATGCAGTGACGGATACACTCTAACGGTGGAGCAGAAACACGTTATTGGTGGTTTCCAGTTCTGCTGCGCGGCATCACTTGTGTACAGAATTTTCTCGCTATTCCTTACCGCGACCGTCCACATCGCGTAAAGCAGCAGCCGTTGTTCGCCCGTTACTGCTAACCGGATTTTGCCAACTTCGCGCGCACTGTTTCACCAAACCTCGCACTGCTGGAGTAGCCGAGTTGGCCTACGCTTCGGGAGTAGCTCGAACCTCGCGCCAACGTAGCACTAGCTTGTCAAAATGATATAATGCTTACATTGTTTAGGCTGTAGTGGGGTAGCCCATAAGGGATACAACCCAATTAGGGTTAGTACTAGTACCCAACTCATTCATAGTTCATTCATTCTCGTTCAGTGTTCTGACATGGTTTCAGAGCAGGTCCTGTTCCAGGACCGTTTTCTTTAGGGCCCACCGAATAGCGCTGCCCCACTAGTCGCGCTGCCCGGCCTGTCGCGCCGCCCTACTGGCCGCCGCGTCACCCTTTGCAGCCCACGCGCCACCCTTTGCAGCCCGCCGCGCTGCCCTTTGCAGACACGCACGCCGCCATTTGCAGCCCGCGCACCACCCTTTGCAACCCGCGCGCCGCCCTGCTGCTGCCCGCCCTGCCTTGCCCGCGCGCCGCCCTACTGGCCGCCGCGCCGCCCTTTGCAGCCCGCGCGCCGCCCTTTTACAGCCCGCCGCGCCGCCCCTTGCAGCCCGCGCGCCGCCCCTTGCACCCGCGCGCCGCCCCTTGCACCCGTGCGCCGCTTTGCTGCTGCCCGCCCTGCTGCGCGCAGCCCTATCGGCCGGCACCCTGCAGCCCGCACAGCCCTACTGCACGCCACCCGGCTGCTGCCCGCCCTGCTGCGTGCAGCCCTGCTGGCCGGCGCCCTCCTGCCCGCGCCGCCCTGCTGCTGCCCGCCCTGCTGGCCGACGCCCTGTTGCCCGCACCCCACCCTGCTGCCCGCGCGCCGCCTTGTTGGCAGTCGCATCGCCCTGTGTCAACATATATTTTATATGTGTTGTTTAGGTTAGTCTAGGTGTTACATTTCTACTTACTTGCATGATTAGGGTTTGCTATATCTAGGGTTGTACTTCACATTTTCTATCAATTCATTCTTATCGTAACATGGTATAGAGCTAGGTTTCCCTTAGGCGATTTTTCCCCTAGGCGATTTTTTCCCTTAGGCGAAATTTCTCTCGATAGTCTATGGGCCCACCACCCGCGCGCCTCGTAGCGACCCATAGCCCGAAGCGCCCTGCCCCGTAGAGCCCGAGTAGGTCGCGCCCCCCGTCGACATCGCGCGTCACCCGTTTCTGCCCTGCGCCCCACCCGTTTTTTGCCGAGCGTCACTCGGTTTTTAGCCCCGCGCCCCACTCGTTTTACCCCGCGTGTTGCCCCCCAGTCCTCTAGCGCGCACCAGACGAACGCACGTAGCTGCGCGCGCAGCCTTAGTCGCACCCGCAGCTCCGCGCTAGTACGTCGTAGCCGCGCGCACGTGCAGCCCACCGTCGTAACCGGCCCCCAGACCTGAAATCCCCCTCAGAACCGCACAGAACCGCCGCCTTAACAGCTTCCCCACCTGAAAACCGCCGCCCCAGACCTGACAACCGCCGCCCCACCTGGAAACCTGCTGCCCCACCCGTTCCAGGCACCTCACCCGGGATCAGCCGCCCCACCCAGTCCTCTCCACCGCATTGAACTGCACATAACTGCACAGAACCGCACAGAACCGCCGCCTTAACAGCTTCCCCACCTGAAAACCACCGCCCCAGACCTGACAACCGCCGCCCCACCTGGAAACCTGCTGCCCCACCCGTTCCAGGCACCTCACCCGGAATCAGCTGCCCCACCCACTCCTCTCCACCGCATTGAACCTCACAGAACCGCACAGTACTGCACATAACCGCACAGAACTGCACAGAACCGCCGCCTCACCCGTAGCCCGCTGCCTTAACAGCTTCCCCACCTGAAACCTGCCTCCCCACGATCTACCACACCCGCCGTCAGTAGCCCCAGCCGATTACACTGCCGCCAGCTACACCAGCAGCAGCATAGGCTGCCCCCAGCGCACCAGCAGCAACGTAGGCTGCCCCCAGCAGAACCAGCAGAACCAACAGAACCAGCAGAACCAGCAGAACCAGCAGAACCAGCAGAACCAGCAGAACCAGCAGAACCAGCAGCAGCATAGGCTGCCGCCAGCACACTAGCAGCAGCATAGGCTGCCCCCAGCGCACCAGCAGCAGCGTAGGCTGCCCCCAGCAGAACCAGAAGCGGCATAGGCTGCCACCAGCGCACCAGCAGCAGCATTGGCTGCCCCCAGCAAAACCAGTAGCAGCTAAGGCTGCCCCCAGCAGAGCCAGAAGCAGCATAGGCTGCCCCCAACGAACCAGCAGCAGCATAGGCTGCCGCCAGAGCACCAGCAGCAGCAGCATAGGCTGCCCCCAGCGAACCAGCAGCAGCATAGGCTGCCCCCAGCGCACCAGCAGCAGCTTAGGCTACCGCCAGCGCACCAGCAGCAGCTTAGGCAACTGCCAGCGCACTAGCAGCAGCATTGGCTGCCCCCTGGAGAACCAGTAGCAGCCTAGGCTGCCTCTCAGCAGAACCAGAAGCAGCACAGGCTGCCCCCAGCGCACCAGCAGCAGCTTAGGCTGCCCCCAGCAGAACCAGCAGCAGCATAGGCTCACATGGCATGTACTAGGGTTCTACAGCAGCAGGGCCAGCCGCAACACTCCCGTCAGTGGGGGCCTGCGGGTCCAAAGTGTGGCGCCCCCAGCAGTGGCTCAGCTAGCAGTGGGCGAGACGTCGGCCCCTGCGAGTACCGGGCCCTGACAGGCCCTGGTGCTGGCACTACCTGCTGGAGTCCTGACCACACTGCGTCCAGCTGCTACCGTCGACTCGACGACCTCCACCGTGAGCGTTTTGGTCCTCACGCTATTACACCGCACTGGCCTTCGCGCCTTCGCCAGCGCACTACTGCACCAGTTGAGTCTCACCTGCCTGGTCTAGGACCCTTTCCGGCTGCACGAGTAGAGACCTGTGTTTCCAGTCTTGGTGCGTGTGTTGTTTCCAGTCCCGGCGCCTCTGAGGGTCTTTGTGTAGAAGCTGCAGCTACCACTAGTCTAGCACTAGCCTTTGTAGCTGGTTCGGGTGCGACCCCACAGACTGCACAGCTTTCCTTCACCCTAGATTCTGGAGCGTCCAGCTGTTTCTTTCGCGACTGTACCGACCTCACACCACTGCGCACTCCAGTCACTGTCGCCTTGGCTGACCCCTCTGTGGGACGTGTAGTTGCTAGCAGCACCACCACTCTTCCGTGTCCGGCGGCTCCCTCAGGTTTTCTTACAGGTTACTACAGCCCCTCGTTCTCTAGGAACCTGGTGGGTGTCAGTCACCTTCACGACCTAGGCGTAGTCACTACTTTCCCACTGGACGAGCCTGTTGCCTCCTGCACTGTCGGTGCCACTGGGGCGCCCCTGGCCACATTCCACAGAGAGCCAGGATCTGGTCTGTACTCACTACACACTGGGTCCCACCACACTGAGTCGGGTCAGGTCAGGTCAGGTCAGGTAGCTGCTGTGTCGTGTGACTGTCGGTCCCTCACCCACCCGTCGGTCCTCTGGCACCACCGTCTAGGTCACCCGTCGTTCCCGCGTCTCAGTAGGATGGCACGTTACCGTCTGGTCTCAGGTCTCCCAGGGTCGCTTGCACCGCTTCCCCGCTCGCCTGCGCCGCTGTGCACTCCTTGCGTCGAGGGTCGGCAGCGCGCTGCCCCTCACTCCTCCTCGTTCCCCCCCACCACGGCTCCCTTCGAGACCCTGCACTTGGACGTCTGGGGCCCCTCTCCGGTCCTTGGCCCACGTCAGGAGCGCTACTTCCTGATTGTGGTGGACGACTACTCCCGCTACACCACGGTTTTCCCCTTGCGACGGAAGGCCGACGTGCCTACCGTCCTCGAGCCGTGGCTACTAGCGTGGGGTGGCGCCCAGGGCCTGTGTGGGCTTCGCCTACACTCGGACCGTGGTGGTGAGTTTTCTTCCACTCGCCTGGAGACGTTCTGTCAGGGTCGGGGGATCATCCAGTCTTACACGCTACCAGCATCACCGCAGCAGAACGGGGTAGCCGAGCGACGCATCGGCCTGGTCATGGAGGTTGCCCGGACCTCCATGTGCCATGCCAGTGCCCCCCAGTTCTTGTGGCCCCAGGCAGTCCACTACGCCGCGCACCAGCTGAACCTGTGGCCCAGTGACGCACGGCCAAGGGTGACGCCGGTCTCCCTTTGGACAGGTTCTCCGGGCGTAGCAGCTGACTTCCGCGTCTGGGGTTGTCTGGCTCACGTTCGCGCCCCTGGCGCGAACAAGTTGTCTCCGCGCACTCGTGCCTGCGTCTTTCTTGGCTTCCCTTTGGACGCCTCCGGCTGGGTGTTCTACGACCCGGTCACCTACCAGTTCTTCGCTTCGCAGGACGTCACGTTCGACGAGTCTGTCTGTTACTACAGGAGTCGCCCCCACCGAGGTACTGAGGCCTTTTCCCCCCCGCTGTTCCTCACCCTTGAGCCCCCACCAGTCGCCCCGGTAGCCCCCCCCCCTTCGCGTCCTGCCCCGTCAGGTGTGTCGCACGTCACTCCGCAGTCTTCCCCCCCACAGCGTCCAGTCCCTGTCGTGTCTGGGGGTGCGGGAGGTGCAGTTGCGGAGGGTGAGGGTACTGGGGCTGCAGGAGCTGGTGGTGTCGGCTCTGGGGGTGCAGGGGTTGTGGGCGTGGAGGTCACTCCTGTGGAGGACACGGCAGCCTCGACTCGGCGGCCTCGCCCTGCCTCACCCCCTGGCTTCCCGTCCGTCCCGCAGTTTCCTCCTCCTTCTTCTCTGCGGTCGGTTGCTGCGGAGCCTGGGGGTGTTCCTGCGGGAGGTACTGGAGGCCCCGGGGGTGTCGGTGGTGGAGGTGCTGGTTCTGGGGGTGCTGGAGCTGGAGGCACTGGCACTGTGGCGCCTACACCGCGCACTGTATGTTTCCTGACCCGTGAGCAGCGTCTCCTCCGGTTGGAGAGGGAGGAGCGTGAGCAATTTGAGAGGGCACAGCAGTAGCAGCAGCAGCAGCAGCAGCAGCGGCAGCAGCAGCAGCAGCAGCAGCAGCAGGAGAGAGTAGAGGAGGAGTCACAGCAGCAGCACGAGAGGGTAGCGCAGGAGTCCCGGTCGCAGCAGCGGGTGCAGCTGCAGCCGCAGCAGGAGAGGGTAGAGGAGGAGTCACGGCCGCACCAGGAGAGGGTAGAGCAGGAGTCCCGCCCGCAGCAGCAGGTGCAGTTACAGACACAGCAGGAGAGAGTAGAGGAGCAGTCACGGCCGCACCAGGAGAGGGTAGAGCAGGAGTCCCACCCGCAGCAGCAGGTGCAGTTACAGACGCAGCAGGAGAGAGTAGAGGAGGAGTCACGGCAGCAGCAGGAGAGGGTAGCGCAGGAGTCCCGGTCGCAGCAGCGGGTACAGCTGCAGCCGCAGCAGGAGAGGGCAGAGGCGGAGCCACAGGAGCAGCAGCAGGGGCCGGTACCGTCGCAGCAGACGCCAGAGGAGGCGGAGCAGCAGCGACTGCGACTACGCGACCTCCCCGACCCAGCACCTGCACGCTTTGTTCGTGGTCCCCTACCGTCCCCTCCTGTTCCACCAGTTGAGTCCCTTTTCTCCTCCCAGTGGACTCGTCGTCCTCCCCTCAGTCGTGCTGTGTCTCCACAGCCCCGTCGGTCCCGTTACCGTGCAGCCGGTCCGTTTCACCTTGTTCTCCGCTCTCGTGTTCCACCTCCTCCTATCCTTCCACAGCCCCCTGAGTCGTCCCTCACTGTGCTTCACGACCCGTTGTCCGACTACCTCCGTGCCTCCCGTCCTGTCGTCTCCCGTGTTTTGTCCGCGTTGGTCACTCACCCGACTGCACCTCTGTCGTCTGTCTCAGCACTTGTTACCACTGTCTCTGGCTTTGCCTCTTCCCACCGCCTTGACTACGCCGCTCACTTGGTGAGTGGCCCTGCACGTTCTCCGTCCTCTGGGGGTGCTCCTGTCTTTCCCCTGGAGGTCGTAGAGGACAGGCAGTTCGAGCTTGGTTTCCTTGCGGCCGCTGTTCCTCATCTCTGCGCCATGCTGCTTGCCCCTGAGGGGGATCCAGACGCCCTTGACATCCCGATCCCTCGCACTCACGCCGAGGCGGTCTCGGGACCCTGGGCTTCGTACTGGATAGCAGCTGAGGAGGCAGAGATGGCATCTTATAGGTCCACAGGCACTTACGTCGACGCAGTCCCACCACCTGGGACGAATGTCGTCAGTGGCCGATGGCTCTACAAGGTGAAGCGGCCGCCTGGATCACCACCTGTGTTCAAGGCGCGCTATGTTGCGAGAGGCTTTAGTCAGCGAGAGGGGGTGGACTTCTTCCAGACCTTCGCTCCCACCCCGAAGATGAGTACTCTTCGGGTGTTGCTGCATATTGCAGCCCAGCGCGACTACGAGTTGCACTCCTTGGACTTTTCCACCGCGTTCCTTCAGGGGAGCCTGCACGAGCAGATCTGGCTGCGTCGCCCGCCTGGCTTCACTGGCTCTTTCCCACCTGGGACCCAGTGGCAGCTGCGTCGACCAGTCTACGGCCTGCGTCAGGCCCCACGTGAGTGGCACGACACACTTCGCTCGACCCTTGCAGCTCTTGACTTCTTTCCGTCGTCTGCTGACCCGTCACTGTTCGTTCGCCGTGGCTCGACCCCGTTCTTTGTCCTGGTCTACGTCGACGACCTAGTGTTCGCCACTCCCGACCGACGCGCGCTGGCCTCCGTGAAGGAGGAACTGCAGAGGAGACACACTTGCACTGACCTTGGTGAGCTGCAGCACTACCTTGGCCTGCAGATCACCAGGGACAGGGCAGCTCGCACCATTACGCTGACTCAGTCGCATATGGTCGAGCAGATCCTCACGCGGTTTCGCTTCCCGTTCTCCAAGGTACAGCTCACCCCTCTTGGTGTGGATCATGGGCTCACGGCTCCACCTTCGGACGAGTCATTTGAGTCCAGTGGTCCATATCCTGAGCTGGTGGGTTGTCTCATGTACCTGATGACCTGTACTCGCCCAGACCTAGCTTACCCTCTTAGCGTCCTTGCGCGCTTTGTTGCGCCTGGGAGACACCGACCTTCCCACTGGTACGCTGCTAAGAGGGTGGCGAAGTATGTGGCGAGTACATCAGGCATGGGACTTGTCCTTGGAGGGAAGCAGCCAGTTACACTCACAGGTTACTCGGACTCGTCGTGGGCCGACGACGCGGAGACGCGTCGGTCTACACAGGGGTACTCCTTTAGCCTCGGGGCAGGTGCTGTTTCGTGGCGGTCGACTCGGGCGTCGTCCGTCGCCGGTTCCAGCTATGAGGCAGAGGTGTACGCTGCGGCCATGGCCGCTCAGGAGCTTCGCTGGCTGTCTTTCCTTCTCACCGACCTTGGTGAGCGGCCTCGCTCTCCCCCAGTCTTGTTCGCCGACAACAGGTCTGCTGTCCTGTTGTGTGAGGAGCCCCGACTGGTTGGGAAGGCGAAGCACATCCAGCTTCGTTACTTCCTTCTGCGTGAGTTGCAGCAGCGTGGACAGGCACTCGTTCGACGTGTGGTCTCTGAGGCCAACACGGCAGATATCTTCACCAAGGCGTTGCCGCCTTGTGACCACCAGCGTTTCTGCACCCAGCTTGGCCTTGTGCCTGCCCGTCCTCACTTGCTTGCTTAGAGATGCCTTGTCCTGCATGTCTTGTACTCTTGCATCTCTTTATATTTGCTATATACCTGCATGTGGACTGGCCTTGTGGCCCCTTGCTTGCTCTCGGAGTGTGTGGTGACTTTGAGCTCCACCCTGAGATTTGTCTTGTTCTTGTAGACTGGTCTTGTGACTGTTGCTTGCTCTTGTTGTTTCTACAGGACTTCCGTCACCTAGACTATGGGGGTGTGTCAACATATATTTTATATGTGTTGTTTAGGTTAGTCTAGGTGTTACATTTCTACTTACTTGCATGATTAGGGTTTGCTATATCTAGGGTTGTACTTCACATTTTCTATCAATTCATTCTTATCGTAACACCCTGCCCTTCCCTGCGCACTCCTCTAGTGCTCTAGTGCTCTAGTGCTCTAGTGCTCGCGCGCCACCGTGCCTGCGTGCCGCCCTGCTGGTCGCACGCCACCCTTCTCTGCCCGCTATGACTTCCTGCCACCCTTCGATCATGAGGGCCGTCCGATCCAGTTTGATACGTGGCTCGACTACTTACAGCTGTACCTATTGAGCGATTCTAGAGACAGCGTTTCGTTGTTTGACCACACGTTTGGAGCCTCTCTCGCCCCTCCCGCCACAGCTCACAGTGCGACTCGCTCACAGTGCGACTCGCTCACAGTGGCTTACCCGTGACGCTGCTGCTCACTTAGCCGTTCGCAACCACCTGCCGTTAGCCGAACACGCTCACTTTGGCCAGCACAAGACTGCCAAAGCCCTGTACGACGCTGTAATCGCTCGTTACTCTTCCCCTGCCATTGCGGCTCTCGTTACCTTGGTGCTGAGGATGTCGGGGCTGCTTCTGCTCTTAGTGGGAAGCGCTGCAGCAGCAAGGGCTAGGGTGGCAAGAGTGGTGGCGGTGGCAGCCGGGGTGGTGGTGGTGGAGGCAGTGGAGGCGGTGGAGGTGGCGGAGGTGGTGGCAGCGGTGGGAGTGGTGGCAGGAGTGGGGGCTTCGGTGGCGGCGGTGGTGGCAGCCGTGGGGGTGGGAGTGGCGGTGGTGGCGGCAGTGGGGATGGTGGCGGCGGCAGTGGTGACGGTCGGGGTGGAGCTGTTTAGAGGGGAGGTTCTGGCGATGGCCAAAGGCAGCAGAAGCAGCGTCAGAGTGAGACCCCTACGCCCCAGCAACTTCGTGCGTGGTTTGCTCAGCGTGGGGCGTTTGGGGGTAGTGCTCGCTGCCCGTATGTCATTCCCACGGGTGACCGCGCTGGTCAGACAAGCGGAAAGTTTCACTCTCAGCACCGCTGATTCTCCCGCCTTGACGACGCTTGGCGCGCAGAGTTTGGTGACGAGGCTGAGCGCCCCCGCTGGTCAGAGCTGCTTAGGGTCTGGAGTTGATATGTTTGCTGTTAAGTATGATGCTATCCTTGCTGCCATGTATGCCTTGTCTGTTAGTTCTCAGGGTGAATGTTACCTGTGTGTGCCGCCCAACCCAAGTATAGAGGCTGCTGCTCTAGGTGCTAGTGAGTCCGCTCTCCCTGGTACTGCGCCTGCTGAGGCCTTGCACACCTTTACGATTGACTCAGGTGCTTCCCGCTGTTTCTTTCGCGACAGTACCAACCTCACTCCACTCCCTGCACCTGTTCCGGTCAGACTAGCTGACCCCTCAGGAGGCCCAGTTCTTGCCCGTTCCTCCACTCTTCTCCCGTATCCTGCGGTTCCGTCCGGCTCACTCTCAGGTCTTCACCTCCCCTCGTTCTCTACGAACTTGGTGAGTACCGCTGCCCTCCAGGATCCGATGGTCACTACCACCACTCCTGGGGGTCAGCCTGTGTCGATCTGCACATGTACACGGACGGGCCGTCACCTGGCCACGTTCACCCATCGGCCTGGGTCAAGTCTGTACACACTGACTACCAAGCCTCCTCAAGTAGCTGCGTCTGGTCAGGTGTTCGCGTCAGGTCCGGTAGCAGCCCCCTGCTCGTGTCGCTTCCTGTCGCACCAGACTCTCATGTGGCACCACCGACTTGGTCACCCCTCCCTGCCACGCCTTCGTGGCATGCACTCCCCCCTCCTTGTTTCTGGTCTTCCCAGGTCTCTGCCTCCCCTCCTGCCCTCACCTGCCCCGCCCTGCCTTCCTTGCGTCGAGGGGCGACAGCGCGCCGCTCCTCACTCCTCCTCGTTTCCCCCGACGACTGCTCCCCTGCAGACTCTCTACATGGACGTGTGGGGCCCAGCCCGCGTCAGTGGACAGGGCCGCGAGCGCTACTTTTTGCTGGTTGTTGACGACTACACGCGTTACACCACTGTCTTCCCCTTGCGCAGCAAGGGTGAGGTCCCTGATGTCTTGATCCCTTGGATCCGCGCAGTCCGTCTCCAGCTCCGCGAGCGGTTTGGCCAGGACCTTCCTGTCCTGCGTCTGCACTCTGACAGAGGTGGTGAGTTCTCCTCCGACCTCTTGTAGGACTTTTGTCGTGGGGAGGGCATTCTCCAGTCGTTCACGCTTCCGGCCTCCTCGCAGCGAAATGGGGTTGCTGAGCGCCGCATTGGCTTAGTCATGGAGGTGGCTCGTACCTCCATGATCCATGCGGCTGCTCCCCATTATTTATGGCCGTTTGTGGTCCGGTGCGCTGCGCATCAGCTCAACCTCTGGCCCCGTGTCTCCTTGCCGGAGACCTCGCCTACACTGCATTGGACGGGGAAGGTTGGCGATGTGTCGGTGTTCCGGGTCTAGGGCTCTCGTGCCTTTGTTCGCGATACGTCCGCGGACAAGCTCTCCTCCCGCGCTATTCCCTGCGTCTTCCTTGATGCGCCAAGTTTTCCCCCTGACGTGCCTGGCTGGCAGTTTTACCAGCCCACCTCGCGCCGTGTCCTCCCCTCTCAGGACGTCACGTTTGACAAGTCGGTTCTCTTTTATCATCTCTTCCCCTACCGCACTGCCCCCCTCCCCCCCCCGCCGCTTTTCCTTGCTCCAGGTCCCCCTCCGGCAGACGCCCTCCCCCCTCAGGGTCCTGCTCCCTCAGGTGTGTCTCAGGTAGACCCACTCCCCCTGGCTGAGCCTGTTGAGGTCGCTGTAGACTCAGGTGCTGCTAGAGGTGCTGCGTCTGGGGGTGCTGCGTCTAGGAGTGCTGCGTCTGGAGGTGCTGAGCCTGCGAGTGCGGAGCCCGGGGGTGCTGAGCCTGAGGGTGCGGATCCTGGGGGAGCTGAGTCCAAGGGTGCGGAATCAGGGGGTGCTGAGCCTGAGGGTGCGGAGCCTGGGGGTACTGAGCCTGAGGGTGCGGAGCCTAGGGGTGCTGAGTCTGAGATTGCGGAGTCTGGGGTTGCTGATCCTAAGGGTACTGCGTCTGCCGGAGGTGCGTGGGTGCCTCGCCACGACTGTTTCCCCGGCGGGAGCCTCTCTCACCGGAGCAGCTGCGCGAGTGGTTTGCTCAGTGCACACGCCTTAGGAGTGGAGCTGCAGGAGCTGGAGGCTCTGCCGCTGGAGGCACTGGAGCAAGAGGTGTTGGAGCTACTAGTCTTGGAGGTGCTGGAGTTTTTGTTGGAGCTAGAGGTACTGGAGGTGCTGGAGCTGCTGCAACTGGAGGTTCTCGTACTAGAGGTAATGGAGCTGCCGGAGCTGGTGGTTTTGGAGGCGCTGGATCTGGAGACCCTGGAGCTGGAGACCCTGGAGCTGGAGGCACCGGCGCTAGAGGTGTTGGAGCTGAAGGAGCTAGAGCTGGAGACCCTGGCGCTGGAGGCGCTGGAAATGGAGGCACTGGTGCTGGAGGCGCAGAAGCTAGACGCACTAGAGCTGGAGACTCTGGAGCTGGAGGCACTGCCACTGGAGGCACTGGAGCTGGAGGCGCTGGAGCTGGAGGCACTGGAGCTGTTGTCTCTGGAGCTGGAGGTGCTGGCGGTGGGGGTGCTGGAGCTGGCGGTACTGGTGCTGGAGGCACTGTGCCATCGTCGTCTCTGCCGCCACCTGACTCGGTCCTTCACCAGGTTCTTAGTCTTCCGTTGTCTACTGGCCTTACTCCTCGCTTACTGTGTCCACCGCCTCACCAATTGCAGCCAAAGTTACAGCCAGACTCCCCTCTGCCTGCTCCTTCTCCTTACGCTGAGCAGACAGACTCTCTTACAGAGCGTCGTGAGCCTGAGTCTCGTCCATCTTCACCTTTTTGCGCTGTTTGCATTGGTCGTCGTGTTCCTCGTCCGCCTCCTCCTCCTGTCCCCGGCACTCACATTATGGCACTTCGTCCTTCCTCTGTTCCACTGCGATTTCCACTGCCGTCTCCTCCTACGTCCTCTCTTCCTCACGTTCCTGACCCTTAGTCTGACTTAGCTCATGCTGCCAGACCTACTGTCCCTCGTCTTCTAGCCACTGTTGTCACTGACCCTTCGTTTGAGTCCACTGCTGTGTCTGCCCTAGTTGCTGAGCTTGTTGACTTTGCTGCCGCCTATCGTCTCGACTACGCCACTAGTCTTGTTGCTGAGTCTAAGTCTGACTGTCCTCCGTCCGTCGGGGGTTAGTGTGCTCTTGGCACGGACGTCCTTGAGGACAGGTAGGAGGACTTTGAGTGTCTTGCAGCTGCTGTACCTCATATCGTGGCCATGCTGCTTGCACCTGAGGGAGACCCGGATGCTCCATACATCCCGACCCCGCGCTCTTACGCAGCGGCAATTACGGGTCCCTACTCCTCTCAGTGGCAGACAGCCATGGATGCAAAGATGGCATCTTGGAAGTCCACAGGCACCTATGTCGACGCAGTTCCCCCTTATGGGGCGAACATAGTCGATGACATGTGGATTTTCAGGGTGAAGCGGCCGCCGGGTTCTCCGCTCGTTACGTTGCACGAGGCTTCAGCCAGCGACAGGGAGTTGACTTCTTCCACGCCTTCTCCCCTGCCCCAAAGATGACCACTCTTCGGGTTCTACTGCACGTCGCCGCTCAGCGTGACTACGAGCTGCACTCTCTTGACTTCAGCATAGCTTTCTTACAGGGCAGCCTGCATGAGGAGATCTGGTTGCGCCGCCCACCTGGCTTCACTGGGTCGTTTCCTGCAGGTACCCAGTGGAGCCTCCGGCGGCCAGTCCACGGTATCTGCCAGGCGCCTCGCGAGTTGCACAACACACTAAGGATGACGCTTGCGGCTCTTGGGTTTGGTCCTTTGACTGCAAACCCATCGCTTTTTCTGCGCACCGACACTTTGCTGCCGCCGTTCTACGTCCTCGTGTACGTCGAATACTTGGTCTTTGCCACTACTGACACTGAGGCACTGGCCCTTGTGAAGTCGGAGTTGCAGAAGAGACACACCTGCACTGACCTGGATGAGCTGCGCAGCTATCTTGGCTTGTAGATCACCCAGGATAGAGCTCGGCGCACCATCACCCTGAATCAGTCACACATGGTGCACCAGGTCCTTCAGCGCTTCGGCTTCCGGTACTCCTCGCCACAGTCCAATCCTCTGCCTAGCGGTCACTCGCTCTCAGCTCCACCTTCGGACGAGTTCGTCGAGCCGATTGGCTCATATATAGAGCTTGTGGGCTGCCTCATGTACCTGATGACCTGCACTCGACCTCACCTTGCCTACCCTCTTAACATCCTGGCACGCTACGTTGCGCCCGGGAGACACCGACCAGAGCACTGGGAGTCCGCTAAGAGGGTGTTGCGTTACTTGTGCAGTACATCGAGCATGGGACTCGTGCTTGGAGGACGGGGTCCAGTTGTCCTCACTGGACACGCAAATGCTTCTTGGGTTGATGACATGGCTACGCAGTGGTCGTCACAGGGTTACACTTTCAGCCTTAGCTCTGGCTCTGTTTCTTGGCGGTCTACCCGCTCGTCTTCTGTTCTCAGTTCCAGTTGTGAGGCTGAGATCTACGTAGGGGCCATGGCTGCACAGGAGCTACGCTGGCTCACCTACCTTCTGACCGACTTGGGAGAGCGGCCTCGTTCTTCTCCTGTTCTGTACGTAGACAACAAGGCCATGATTGTCTTGTGTCAGGAGCACAGACTGGAGCACAGAACGAAGCACATCGCTCCGCGTTACTTCCTTGCTCGAGAGTTGCAGCAGCGTGGTTAGCTTCGTCTTGCTTACGTGGCCACTCGGGCCAAGACTGCTGATATATTCACCAAGGCACTTTAGTCTAGTGATCATCAGCCCTTCTCTACTGTGTCAGGCCTTGTGCCTACTTTGCCTCACTTGCTCACTGCGTGACTTTGCTTGTACTGTGATCCATATATATACCTGCATGCTTACTCTTGCTAGGGTATAATCACTGTACTGTTTGTTCTCTTTTATATAACTCTGCATGTGAACTGGCCTTGTGGCCATTTGTTTGTGCTCAGAATGTCTGGTGACTTTGTGATCCACCCTGAGCTTGCTTTGCTTTTCTTGATTGGTCTTGTGACCACTTCTTCTCCCCCACTTTGCCTATGGGGGTGTGTCAAAATGTTATAATGCTTACATTGTTTAGGTTGTAGTGGGGTAGCCCATAAGGGGTACAACCCAATTAGGGTTAGTACTTGTACCCAACTCATTCATAGTTCATTCATTCTCGTTCAGTATTCTGACATAGCTAGCTCGCACGCACCGCGTTACCGTTTGCACATTTTCACGTGTAAGTATTCGCTCATGCCTTCGCTCATATTTTGTACTCATTGAAGACTCTAGTTCAATCCTCGCTACTTCGATTCATTGCACTTGTAACACTTGGTATCAGAGCCACTTTCTTTCGGACCGCGCATCTCCGCACCCCAGGAAATCAACTTTTGATTTTTCACTTGAAGGGACTCACGCCCCTTAGCACCTAGGAGCCGATGCCCTCACATTCTCTCGTAAACGCATGCAGCAACGACTGCGCCTAGACTAAGCTGAGCCGACGCCCTTCGTTATGGCTGAACATATCGACGTCACGACGCTCACGCAGGACTGGTTGAACGAGATGCTGCGATATTTCTACGAAAGCTCTGAAGAAATCGCGGCACTGACGGCCGAACGCACGTCCCTGCAAAATGACGTCGCACGAGCACAGCAAGCACAATCAGAAGCACCTGGCACTATGGGACAACCTGCACCACAAGCATCGCAACATGGAAGTGTGGGGCAACCCGCGAGCGCGGCCAGTGATGGCGTCGTCCGCCACGACGGAGACGACGACCATGGCACGACACACCCCAAAGCGACGAATGCGGCGAGGAGCCCGCCTCGCGTCACGATTTTGGCACTGACCAATGATTCGGCACTGCCTTTACCGATGTCGCTGAAGCTGGAGCGTCCGCCATGCTTTGATCCGAGTCAACGGGGTGGTCCTACCGTTCAGGCGTGGTTGTTCACGTTGAACATATTTTTTGACGCCAACTATGTCTCAGAGGATACGGCAATGATTCGCTACGCCGTGTTGCTGCTGCAAGGACCTGCCATGGACTGGTGGCGCGTCATCGTCAGAAAGCCGATGGACTACGCGAATCTACCAACACGGGAAGGACAAACTAGACCCTGGGCGCCGTCGTATTTCGTAGAGGTGCCCCAATATTCCACGTGGGACGCGTGGTGCGCAGGTCTGCGCGCTCGATTTGAGCCAATTTCGGCTTCGATCTCGTCGCGTTAGAAGCTCCGCACTTGGCGCCAACTCGGTTCCGTCCAAGACTACACTAGCGGGTTCCTGGCGCTGTGTGAGAAAGTGGGATACATGCATGAAAGCGAGCGCATCGACCGCTACATCAGCGGCCTGAAGCATGATATCCCCAAAGAAATTCAGCTCCTCGACGTCACCGACTTCCAGGAAATTCTCGCCATGGCGGAGAAGCTCGACTTCTTTCGCCGACCGAGGCCAGGAAAGGGGGAAGCTGAGCAGCAGAAACATACCAAGCAGCAGGGAAACGGTGAGAGTCAGTAGCAGACGGGCCCTCTACTGACAGGTCATGCCGCTCGCCCGACCCAACCGACCCTCACCGAGTGATTGTGCCCGTTCACGCAATCGACCACACCCAGCCGAATAAGGAGGGGACTACGGTAGACATCCCCATACTGCTTAGCGGGAAAATCGGGACAGACTCAGTTAAAATATTTGTAGACGGGGGAGCCAGCCACAGCCTGATCAAAACCGCCACGGCACGAAAACCGAGACTGCCACTGGACAGATGTTTACCTGAGATCGACGCAAGATTGGTTGATGGCACGCCATTGGCGATACGGGAACGCGTAGACCGGGTTCGGATTCGATGCGGGGGTAACTTCACGTTTAGCTAGGAAATACTCGCGACAACCCTTGACGGAACCAACATTTTACTCGGCCGTGATTGGCTGCGACGACACAATCCGCGAATCGACTGGACAACGGGTGATTGCACCGTGCGAGTGAATAGTAACAACATTGCCTTACGTCGCTGGGGCTCGCCTGAGTCTTCGTCGGTGCGTGTCAACGCGATCACGATGAAACGCGCCATAGCGGCAGAAGCTGACATGTACGAGGTCGACATTCGGGAAGCCGAGGCATGAGACAAAGGGGGGGGTTTACAGAAACTGCTAGCCGACGTACCGGACAACTTGGTGGCACTACTGAAGCAGTAAAGTGGGATTTTCTCTTATGACCTGCCGACAGGACTGCCACCTCAGCGACCGCACGAGCACAGGATAGAGTTAGAACCGGGGGCACAGCCGACAATACAGCGACAATTCCGACTGACCCAACCCGAACTGGACGAACTGAGGAAGCAGCTAGATTACCTGCTCGAGAAGGAATTCATTCGCCCGAGTTCGTCACCCTTCGCAGCATCGATACTGTTCACATCGAAAAAGGACGAGGGTTTTCGCATGTGCATCGATTACCGCGCACTGAACATGGTTACCATCAAATCCCGTTACCCCATCCTACGATCCGACGAACTGATCGACCAACTGCGCACAGCCCGGGTTTTCTCGAAAATTGACCTTCGAGGAGTCTACCACTAGATCTGAGTCAACCCACCTGACTGCCCGGAAACAGCTTTCCGAACACGCTACGGATCCTTCGAATACACCATCATGCCCTTCGGACTGACCAACGCACTTGCAACCTTTCAAATGACCATGAACGAAGCCTTCTGCCAGCTTTTAGATAAGTGCGTCATCGTGTACCTAGACGACATACTGATTTACAGCCCAGACAGAGCACAGCACCTACAGGACATTGAAGCCGTTTTTAAGTACTGAGTGAGAACCGCCTATTGACGAAAGCATCTAAGTGTGAGTTATTACAAGACAAACTGGAGTTTTTGGGACACATTATTTCAGCTGAAGGAGTGGAAATAGACCCGAAGAAGAACGCGACGATTCAAGCGTGGCACACGCCGACAAACTTGACCGAGTTGTAGAGCTTTTTGGGGTTCCTCAACTACGTGCGCCGGTTCGTCCCCGACATGGCGAAGTTGACTGCTCTGTTGACCGACCTGCTGAGGAAGGGGGTTGAGCACACGTGGGGGGAGAAAGAGCTGTCAAACTTATATATGCTATAGTTTATTTAGGCTGTAGTGGGGTATTCCTTAGAAGGTACAACACTTTTGTGCTTCCTACTTGTACCCATCTCATTTCTAGTTCATTCATTCCATTCTCAATTCTCACATGGTATAGAGCTGGTTCGAGTTTTTTTTTTAGGGCCCACCACTCGAATTTTTTTTACCTGCCCGAGGCGCGTGTCGCGTTTGACCGAGTCGCGCCCTAGTGCCTGCCCTTAGCGACCCCTCTTAAGGCCCGTCGCGGCCCCTCCTAAGGCCCGTCGCGGCCCCTTCTTAAGGCCCGTCGCGGCCCCTCTTAAGGCCCGTCGCGCCCCCTCGTAAGGCCCGTCGCGGCCCCTTCTTAAGGCCCGTCGCGGCCCCTCTTAAGGCCCGTCGCGCCCCCTCGTAAGGCCCGTCGCGGCCCCTTCTTAAGGCCCGTCACGGCCCCTCTTAAGGCCCGTCGCACCCCCTCGTAAGGCCCGTCGCGGCCCCTTCTTAAGGCCCGTCGCGGCCCCCTCTTCAGGCCCGTCGCGGCCCCTCAATAGGCTCGTCGCGGCCCCTCAATAGGCCCGTCGCGGCCCTTCAATAGGCCCGTCGCGGCCCCTCAATAGGCCCGTCGCGGCCCCTCTTAAGGCCCATCGCGGCCCCTGTTCAGCCCGTCGCGGCCCCTCCTACGGCCCTTCGCGGCCCCTCGCGGCCCTTCGCGGCCCCTCTGACGGCCCTTCGCGGCCCCTCTGCCGGCCCTTCGCGGCCCCTCTGCCGGCCCGTCTCGGCCCCAACTGGCGCGCCCCCGGCCGGCCCCAACTGGCGCTCCTGCTGCCGAGCCCCTACCGGCCCCAACTCGCGCGGCCCGTTCTGGCGTGCCGCCACTGGCCCCTGCCGGATCCTGCTGACGAGCCCCTGCCGACCCCTGCCGGCGCCTGCACCTGTTTCTGGTGAGCCGAGCCGCGCCACCTAGCCGAGCCGCGCCACTGCTGCTACTGCTGCGCTGCTACTACTGCCGCTACTGCTGCTACTGCTGCACTACTGCTATTACTGCTACTGCTGCTCCTCTTCTTACTGCTTCCACTACTGCTATGGCTAGTCCTACAGTTCTGACCTTTGACTCTGAGGGATTTGCAGTTGACTTTGACGTATGGGTTGATGACCTACAGCTCTTTCTTCAGTGTGACTCTAGGGATGGGGTATCCCTTTTCGATCACACATCCGGTGTTTCCACTGCTCCTCCTGTCACTGCTGACAGTACTGTTCGCTCGCAGTGGACCACTCGTGACGCTGTTGCTCGTCTTGCTGTTCGTAGTCACCTGCCGCCTGCTGAGCGCGCACACTTTGGTCAGTACAAGACTGCTCAGTCTTTGTACGACGCTGTAGTTGCACGCTACTCCTCCCCTGCCACTGCTGCCCTCAGTCGCCTCATGCTGCCGTACCTGTTCCTTGACCTTGCCGCCTTTGCCACAGTCGCTGACCTAGTTGCTCACCTTCGTGCTAGTGACGCCTGCTACCACGCTGCCCTTCCCACTGAGTTCTGTGCCAAGAACCCCCCCCCCCATGTACATCACCCTTTACTACCTAGTCACCCGCCTCCCTGACTCTCTCTCTTCAGTCAGGGACCACTTTCTCTCCCTTTGCCCCACCGAGCTGATTGTCGACCTGCTAGAGGAGCGCCTTGCTGCAGCTGAGAAGAGTATCTTAGCTGTAGGTGCTTCTCGCGGCGACCGTCGCACCCCCTTCTTTGAGGGGTGTTCCCCTGTCCCCCTTCTCCCCTCTGTTGCTTCTGCTGCTACTGTCGACCTCGCTGGCACTGAGGAGGTTGGAGCTGCGTCGGCCCCTAGTGGGAGACGCCGCAAGAGCAAGGGCAAGGGGACCAGGGGTGGTGGAGGGGGTGGCGGTGGAGGTGGGGGTGGTACCGGGAGTGGGGGCTTCAGTGGTGGCAGTGGGGTGGTGGAGGCAGTGGCGGTGGTGGTGGAGGCAGTGGTGGAGGTGGTGGAGGCAGCGGCAGCGGCGGTGGAGGCGGAGGCGGCGGTGTTTCTGGTCGAGGGGCAGCCGCGCAGCGTGGAGGCTTTGGTGGCAGCCAGCGCCAGCAGCAGCTGCGCACCCGTGAGACCCCGTCGGTTCAGCAGCTTCGTGAGTGGTACGCTGGGCGTGGGAGGTCTGGGGGTGCAGGTCCCTGCGCTTACGTTCTTCGCACCGGCCCTCGTAGTGGGGAGGTGTGTGGGCTCCCACACACCACGCAGCGCTGCTTCGGTCGCTTGACTGACGCTTGGCGTACCCAGTTTCCTGACTCTGTTGAGCTCCCTCGCTGGCATGATCTGCTTCTGCAGAATGTGCCTATCTTTGATCTAGATTTTGATGCTATCCTTGCTGCCATGTATGCTCTTGCTGATATTACTGAGGGTGACTGTTACCTGAGTGTCCCGCCCGACCCGGGCACTGCGGCTGCTGCTCTGGGTGCTAGTGCGGCTACTACCCTAGGTGCTAGTGCGTCTGCTGCTCCAGGTACTGGCACGTCTACTCTCTCTGGTACTGCACCTACTGAGGCTTTGCACACTTTCACACTTGAATCTGGTGCTTCGCGCTCTTTCTTTAGAGACAGCACCACACTCACGCCGCTCAGCCAGCCTGTTGCGGTCTCCCTTGCTGACCCCTCAGGGGGCCCAGTCCTTGCACGCTCCTCTACAGTTTTACCGTGTCCTGCGGCCCCGTCGGGCTTGCTGTCGGGACTCCACCTCCCCTCGTTCTCTACGAACTTGGTGAGTGGAGCTGACCTCCAGGACGCGTGGGTTGACCAGTTCACCCCTGGAGGTCAGCGTGTGACCCACTGCACTTGCTCTCGGACGGGCCGCCACCTGGCCACGTTCACCCGTCGGCCAAGGTCGAGTCTGTACACACTGACTACTGCACCTCCTCCGGTCTATGTGTCTCGTCAGGTAGCTGCGTCTAGTCAGGTGTTTGCTGCCGCGTCCAGGTCTAGTCCTGCGTCTGCCCCCTGCTCGTGTCGTCCTCTGTCGCACGAGACTCTCCTTTGGCACCACCGCCTTGGTCACCCCTCCCTGCCTCGTCTTCGAGGTATGGCCTCCCGTGCTCTTGTCTCTGGTCTCCCCAGGTCCCTCCCTCCCCTTCCTCCGGGGCCTGCCCCCACCTGTGTTCCTTGTGTCGAGGGCCGGCAGCGCGCCGCCCCTCACTCCTCCTCGTTCCCTCCGACTGAGGCTCCCCTGCAGACACTTCACATGGACGTGTGGGGCCCAGCCCGCGTCCGTGGACAGGGTCACGAGCGTTACTTCCTGCTGGTCGTTGACGACTACTCGCGTTACACCACAGTCTTCCCCTTGCGCAGCAAGGGTGAGGTCCCTGAGGTGTTGATCGACTGGATCCGCGGTGCTCGTCGCCAGCTTCGTGAGAGTTTCGGCTCAGACCTTCCTGTTCTGCGTCTGCACTCAGACCGAGGTGGGGAGTTTTCCTCCGACCTCCTGAGAGCCTTCTGTCGTTCTGAGGGCATCCGCCAGACGTTCACGCTTCTGGCCTCCCCGCAACAAAATGGGATTGCTGAGCGCCGCATTGGCATGGTCATGGACGTCGCTCGTACGTCCATGATCCATGCGGCTGCTCCCCATTTTCTGTGGCCGTTCGCGGTTCAGTACGCAGCGCATCAGATCAACCTTCAGCCTCGTGTCTCCTTGCCTGAGACCACACCTACTCTGCGGTGGACGGGGAAGGTTGGCGATGCGTCCGCGTTCCGTGTCTGGGGATCTCGAGCTTTTGTCCGCGATACTACTGCGGACAAGCTGTCCTCCCGTGCCGTTCCCTGTGTCTTCCCTGGCTTCCCTCCTGACGCACCCGGGTGGCAGTTCTACCACCCCACCTCGCGTCGTGTTCTGTCCTCCCAGGACGTCACGTTTGACGAGTCGGTGTCATACTACCGTCTCTTTCCCTACCGCATTGCCTCTCCCCCCCCCCCGCCGCTCTTCCTTGCCCGAGGTACTCCCCCGGTAGACCCCCTCCCCCCTCAGGGTCCTGCCCCCTCAGGTGTGTCCCAGGTAGACCCTGTCGAGCCGGTCGAGGTAGCTGAGTCTGGGGGTGCTGAGCCTGCGGGTGCGGGGACTAGGGGTGCTGAGTCTGGGGGTGCTGAGTCTGGGCGTGCTGAGCCTGGGCGTGCAGAGCCTGAGGGTACTGTGTCTGGAGGTGCTGAGCCTGCGCGTGCTGCGTGTGGAGATGCTCTCGGTGTCCCGCCGCGGCGGGAGCCTCTCTCGCCACAGCAGCTTCGTGAGTGGTACTCTCGACGCTGTCGGGGTACTGCTGGGGCCTCTGGAGGTGCTGCTGGTGCTGGTCCTGCTGGAGGTGCTGCTGGGGCTTCTGGAGGTGCTGCTGGTGCTGGCGCTGCTGGAGTTGCTGGTGGTGCTGCTGGAGCTCCTGGAGGTGCTACTGGTGCTGGAGGTGCTGCTGGAGCTTCTGGAGGTGCTGCTGGTGCTTCTGGAGGTGCTGCTGGTGCTGGTGGTGCTAGAGGAGCTGCTGGAGGTGCTGCTGCTGCTCGAGGTGCTGCTGGGACTGTAGACCCTGGGGCTGAGGGTACAAGTGCTGTCTCTGCTGTTTCTGGAGGCGCTGCGCGGCCGCGGCCGTTCTACGTTCCGCTTCTTCAGCAGGTTCTTGGCTCCTCGCCTTCTCCTGGTCCTCCTCCTCCTCCTTCCTTGAGTCCACTGCCTGTCCCGTCTCAGTCGCAGTTACAGCCGGCCTCTCCGCTGCCTGGTCCTTCTCCTTACTCTGGACCGACTAGAGGTCTTACGGAGCGTCGTGAGCCTGAGTCGCGTCCTGTGTCGCCTGTGTCTCGTTCTACGTCGCCTGTCCGTTCTGTTCGCGCTGGTCGTGTTTCGCGTCCGCGTCCTCCTCCTGTCCCTGGCACTCACTCTATGACTCTGCGTTCTTCCACTGCTCCACAGCGTGTCCCTCTGCCCTCTCCTCCTGCGTCCTCTCTTCCTGCCGGTCCGGACCCGGAGTCTGACTCCCTCCGTGCTGCTTGTCCAGCTGTCACGCGCTTTCTGGCCACTGGTGCCACTGACCCTCTGTTTGAGTCCACTGCTGCGTCTGTTCTCGTTGCTGAGCTTGTTGACTTTGCTGCTACCTGTCGCCTAGACTTCGCCACTAGCCTTGTTCCTGAGTCTGCTGTCAGAATGTTGTATTTGTCTAGCCTGCAGTGGGGTACTCTATAGCGAGTACAGCCCAATCTAGGGTTTCCTATATGTACTCAACTGCTTGCTAGTGAACCTCCTCCTTTCTTCATTCTTACTTTCTACTGCTAGTTCTGACATGCTATCAGAGCAGGTCGATCCCCTTGGGTCGATCCTGTGGGTGGGCCCACCACCTCACTGCTTCCGCTGCTACTGCTACTCTGTGTGTTGCACGCCCCGTGGCGTGCGACGGATTTTTCATCCCGCCGCGCGCTCGGAGCGTGCGGCGGTTTTCTGCCCGCCGTGCGCCCCGAGGCGCGCGGCGGTTTTCTGCCCGCCGTGCGCCCCGAGGCGCGCGGCGGCTTTCTGCCCCGTCACTCCGCGCGTCGCTCCCGGGAGGTGCTGCGACGGGCGACGGGGACCCGCGCGTCGCCCCCCGTCGCCCGTCGCGGCCTGCGCGACCTGCGTAGGGCCCGCGCGCGGCCCGTACAGCCTGCGCGCGGCCCGTACGGGCTGCGCCAGGCCCGCGCGCGGCCCGTACGGGCTGCGCCAGGCCCGCGCGCAGCCCGTACGGGCAGCGCCAGGCCCGCGCGCGGCCCGTACGGACTGCGCCAGGCCAGGGCGCGCCTCGGGCCGCCCGCACGCGGTTCGTACGGGCTGCGCCAGGCCCGTGGGCGCCCTGTTTTCTCTGCCCCTGCGCTGCCCGCTGTCCCCCGTGCTTCTGACGGCGCCCCACCCCTCCTGCTGCCCGTTCTCCTGAATTAGGGTTTGGGGGTGGGGGGTATGGGGGTGCGGTTTCTGTGCGTCGTCCCCTACTCCTCCTCCTCCTCTGTCTCCCAGTGCTGCAGCTGCCGCTGAGGGGGGTGGGTGTGTGGGAGCCGAAGGAGTGGTACTAGGGGGGTGACGTGCAAGTGGAGTTAGGAGTGAAGCAGTGGGTGTGTGGGGGGTGTGTGGGACAGTTGGAGGAGGTTGAGCGGAGGCTGCTGTCTTGTCGTCCGCAGCACCTGTAGTCCGGGGCGCACTGTCCTGGTAGCCCAGAGAGTCTGCTGCGCCTGTCGCCCGAGGGTCCGTTGCTCCTGTAGCTCGTCGTAGCCCGTGAGCCAGTTACTCCAGTAGTCCGGGGCGCACTGTCCCGGTAGCCACTGTGCCAGCAGCTCCTGTTGCCCGTGTGTCTGCAGCTTCAGCCGCCGTCTCTCATCTTCTCTCCTCTCACAGTCCCTCCTCCTCCTCACTTGCCCGCTGTGATTACCTCTAGCTTTGCTTCTTATTGTGAACTCCTGCTATACCTGCTCATTGTGCTGATTACACCCCACTTTGGCTATGGGGGTGTGTCAGAATGTTGTATTTGTCTAGCCTGCAGTGGGGTACTCTATAGTGAGTACAGCCCAATCTAGGGTTTCCTATATGTACTCAACTGCTTGCTAGTGAACCTCCTCCTTTCTTCATTCTTACTTTCTACTGCTAGTTCTGACATCTGCGTCTGTGTCTGTTTGTCCTCCGTCCGTCGGGGGTGAGTGTGCCCTTGGCACGGACGTTCTTGAGGACAGACAGGAGGAGTTTGAGTGCTTTGCTGCTTCTGTACTTCATCTCGTGTCCATGCTGCTTGCCCCTGAGGGAGACCCGGATGCACCAGACATCCCGACCCCGCGCTCTTACGCAGAGGCGATAGAGGGTCCCTACTCCTCTCAGTGGCAGGCAGCCATGGACGCCGAGATGGCTTCCTGGAAGTCCACAGGCACTTACGTCGACGAGGTTCCCCCGCCTGGGGCGAACATCGTCAGTGGCATGTGGATCTTCAGGGTGAAGCGGCCACCGGGTTCTCCGCCTGTCTTCAAGGCGCGCTACGTTGCTCGTGGCTTCAATCAGCGACAGGGAGTTGACTTTGTTGGAATCACTGAACAGGAATGAATGAACTAGCAATGAAAAGAGTACAAGTACCTAACCCTAGAATTGTGTACCCCCTATAGGCTAACCCACTGTAGCCTAAACTAACACAACATATATAATGTTTGACACACCCCCATAGGCAAAGTGGGGGAGAACTAGGGGTCACAAGACCAGTCAAGGCAAAGCAAGGCAAAACAAGCTCAAGGTGGATCTCAAGGATACCACACAAATTCCGAGCACAAGCAAGTGGTCACAAGACCAGTTCACATGCAGGTTTATATATAGAGATCACAGTACAACAGACTCAAGAAGTAAGCAAGTGAGGTCCAGTAGGCACAAGGCCTAGAAGAGTGCAAAAGCGCTGATGGTCACAAGGCTGAAGCGCCTTGGTGAACACATCAGCAGTGTTGGCCTCAGAGGCCACGTAACGCAGGCGAAGCTGACCACGCTGCTGCAGCTCTCGAGCGAGGAAGTAACGCAGAGCAATGTGCTTCGTTCTGTGCTCCAGTCTGTGCTCCTCACACAAGGCAATGGCTGCCTTGTTGTCGACGTACAGCACTGGAGGAGAACGAGGCTGCTCTCCAAGGTCGGTCAGCAAGTAGGTGAGCCAGCGTAGCTCCTGGGCCGCCATGGCTGTGGCGTAGATCTCAGCCTCACAACTGGAGCTGAGAACAGAAGAAGAGCGAGTAGAACGCCAAGAAACAGAACCAGAGCCAAGACTGAAGGAGTAACCCTGAGACGACCGCTGAGTAGCCTGGTCGTCTGCCCAAGAAGCGTCTGAGTGCCCAGTGAGAACAACTGGGACTCGCCCTCCAAGCACTAGCCCCATGCCCGACGTACTGCACAAGTAGCGCAACACCCTCTTAGCTGCATCCATGTGCTCCTTCCGGTGACGGCCGGGAGCGACATAGCGTGCAAGAATGCTGAGAGGGTATGCAAGGTCTGGTCGAGTGCAGGTCATCAGGTACATGAGGCAACCCACAAGCTCTGGATACGGGCCACTCGGCTCTACGGACTCATCCGAAGGCAGAGCTGAGAGCGAGTGACCGGTAGGCAGAGGAGTGGGCTGAGGCGAGGAGTACGTGAAGCGGAAGCGCTGAAGGACCTGCTGCACCATGTGTGACTGAGTCAAGGTGATGGTGCGGCGTGCTCTGTCCCGGGTGATCCGCAAGCCAAGATAGCTTGTCAGTTCACCCAGGTCTGTGCACGTGTGTCTCTTCTGCAGCTCCGACTTCACGTGGGCGAGTGCCACAGTGTCAGCAGTAGCAAAGACCAAGTCGTCGACGTACACAAGGACGTAGAACGGCGGCAGTGAGGTGTCGGTGCGTAGAAACAGCGACGGGTCAGCAGTAGAAGGCGCGAACCCAAGAGCCGCAAGCGTAGTCCTCAGTGTGTCGTGCCACTCACGAGGCGCCTGGCGGAGACCGTAGACTGGCCGTCGGAGGCTCCACTGGGTACCAGGAGGGAACGACCCAGTGAAGCCAGGTGGACGGCGCAGCCAGATCTCCTCGTGCAGGCTGCCCTGCAGGAAAGCAGTGCTGAAGTCAAGCGAGTGGAGCTCGTAGTCACGCTGAGCGGCGACGTGCAGCAGAACCCGAAGAGTGGTCATCTTCGGGGTCGGCGAGAAGGTCTGGAAGAAGTCAACTCCCTCGCGCTGACTGAAGCCTCGTGCAACGTAACGCGCCTTGAAGACAGGCGGAGAACCCGGCGGCCGCTTCACCCTGAAAATCCACATGCCACTGACGATGTTCGCCCCAGGCGGGGGAACCTCGTCGACGTAGGTGCCTGTGGACTTCCAGGAAGCCATCTCTGTGTCCATGGCTGACTGCCACTGAGAGGAGTAGGGACCGGCCATCGCCTCTGCGTAAGAGCGTGGGGTCGGGATGTCTGGTGCATCCGGGTCTCCCTCAGGGGCAACAAGCATGGACACGAGATGGGGCAAAGCGGCAGCAAAGCACTGGAACTCCTCCTGCCTGTCCTCAAGGACGTCAGTGCCAAGAGCACACTCACCCCCGACGGACGGAGGACAGACAGACTCAGACTCAGCAACTAGGCTAGCAGCGTAGTCTAGACGACAGCGAGCAGCAAAGTCGACAAGCTCAGCAACTAAGGCAGACGCAGCAGCAGACTCAAAGGAAGGGTCAGTGACAACAGTGGCCAGGAGACGCGTGACAGCAGGACTGGTAGCACGAAGAGAGTCTGACCCAGGGTCAGGAAGAGCAGGAAGAGAGGAAGCAGGAGGAGACGGTAGTGGGACACGCTGTGGAGCAGTGGACGGACGAAGCGCCATCCGGTGAGTGCCTGGGACAGCAGGAAGACGCTGACGCTGGACTCGACGACTAGAGAGAGCAGTGCGGACAGGCGACCCAGGACGAGACTCAGGCGACGCAGGACGAGACGCAGGCTCACGCCGCTCAGTAAGACCTCCAGTCGGACCAGTGTAAGGAGCAGGACCAAGGAGAGAGGAGGCAGACGGTAACGCCGACTGCAGCTGGACAGGCTGAGGACACTCTAAGGAGGGAGGAGGAAAAGGAGGAGGAAGCTGACCAAGAACCTGCTGAAGGAGCGGAACAAAGTACGGCTGAGACCGAGCAGCGACACCAGAGCCAGCAGGGACACCCGCACCAGGGTCCGCAGCACCAGCAGCAGCTCCAGCGCCCACGTCCTCAGCACCAGCGGTAGCTCCAACGCCCGGGTCCTCAGCACCAGCAGTAGCTCCAACGCCTGGGTCCTCAGCACCAGCAGCAGCTCCAACGCCCGGGTCCTCAGCCAGCAGCGGCTCCAACGCCCGGGTCCTCAGCACCAGCAGCAGCTCCAACGCCCGGGTCCTCAGCACCAGCAGCGGCTCCAACGCCCGGGTCCTCAGCACCAGCAGCAGCTCCAACGCCCGGGTCCTCAGCACCAGCAGCAGCTCCAACGCCCGGGTCCTCAGCACCAGCAGCAGCTCCAACAGCAGCGGGGTTCGTAACACGAGGCACGCCACTCCGAAGAGTGCAGCGCCGCTCGTACCACTCACGGATCCGCTCGCGGGAGGGGAGCTCCCGAACGGGAGAAGAAGTACTAGCACCAGTCCCAGTAGTACGTCCGGCTCGAGTGGTACCTCTCCGGAGGCTGCAGTACTCTAAGTACCACGCACGTAGCTGCTCCGAGGAGAGGGCTCCTCCAGGTGCAGGACTCCCAGACCTCGTACCTCCAGACGCAGAACCCCCAGACTCCGGACTCCGCAGCTCAGTACCACGAGGCTCCACACCCCCAAGCTCAGCACCCTCAAGCTCCACACCCCCAGGCTCCACACCCCCAGGCTCCACACCCCCAGGCTCCACACCCCCAGGCTCCACACCCCCAGGCTCCACACCCCCAGGCTCCACACCCCCAGGCTCAGCACCCCCAGGCTCAGCACCCCCAGCAGGACGAGAGTCGACAGCTACCTCAACAGGCTCAACCGGGTCTACCTGAGACACACCTGAGGGAGCGGCACCCTGAGGGGGGAGGGGGTCTGCAACAGCAGCACCTGGCGAGAGGAAGAGAGGCGGGGGGGGGAGCGGGGCAGTGCGGTAGGGGAAGAGGCGGTAGTAGGGGACGGACTAGTCAAAAGTGACGTCCTGGGAGGGCAAGACTCGGCGCGAGGTGGCGTGGTAAAACTGCCAACCAGACGCGTCCGGGACAAAGCCGAGGAAGACGCAGGGAACAGCACGGGAGGAGAGCTTGTCCGCAGACGAATCGCGGACAAAAGCTCGAGACCCCCAGACCCGGAAACGCGACGCATCGCCAACCTCCCCCGTCCACAGTAGCGTGGGCGAGGTCTCCGGCAAGGAGACACGGGGCCAGAGGTTGAGCTGATGCGCAGCGTACCGGACCGCAAACGGCCACAGAAAGTGGGGGGCAGCCGCATGGATCAAGGAGGTACGGGCGACCTCCATGACCAGGCCAATGCGGCGCTCCGCAACCCCATTCTGCTGTGGAGAAGCCGGAAGCGTGAACGACTGCTCAATGCCGTGCTCAGCACAGTAGGCTGCCAAGAGGTCGGAGGAGAACTCACCACCTCTGTCAGAGTGCAAGCGCAGGACAGGAAAGTCCGAGTGAAAACGCTCGCTGAGCTGGAGACGGGCTCTGCGGATCCAAGGGATCAAGACATCAGGGACCTCACCCTTGGTGCGCAAGGGGAAGACCGAGGTGTAGCGCGAGTAGTCGTCAACAACTATCAGGAAGTACCTCTCCTGACCCTGACCACGGACGCGGGCTGGGCCCCACACGTCCATGTGGAGTGTCTGCAAGGGAGCAGTCGTCGGGGGGAACGAGGAGGAGTGAGGAGCGGCGCGCTGCCGTCCCTCGACACAGGGGAGACAGGTAGGAGCAGGCGAGGGTGGGAGAGGAGGAAGGACCCTGGGCAGGCCAGAGACAAGGTACCTGGAGTGCATGGCACGAAGCCGCTGCACAGACGGGTGGCCAAGGCGGTGGTGCCAGAGGACAGTCTCGTGTGCCAAAGAGCGACACGAGCAGGGGGCGGACAGCTGACCTGACGCGGACGCGGACGCAGTCGCAGCAACCTGAGGGGACTCAGTAGTCAGTGTGTACAGGTCCGACCCCGGCTGCCGAGTGAAGGTAGCCAAGTGACGGCCCGTACGAGCACACGTGCAGTGTGTCACGCGCTCGTAGGCAGGGGTGAACTGGTGAACACCCCCGTCCTGGAGTGCACAGCCTGCCACCAAGTTCGTAGAGAACGAGGGGAGGTGGAGACCTGACAGTGTGCCCGACGGGACCGCAGGGCAGGGAAGGACAGTGGAAGAGGTCGCAATGACCGGACCCCCAGAGGGGTCAGCAAGGGAGACAGCAACTGGTCGAGCAAGCGGCTCAAGGGCAGTGCGGTCACGAAAGAAGCAGCGAGAAGCACCTGAGTCCAGTGTGAAGGTGTGCAGTGCGGCAGTCGACGCAGTACCAAGGGGGGGAGACACACGAGCACCTAGAGCAGCAGCCTCACCAGCACCTGGGGTAGCCGACACGTGAGTACCTGGAGCGGCAGACGCACTGGCCCTAATGCCCGGGTCGGGCGGCACACACAAGTACTCAGCACCCTCTCCACTAGTAGACATCACATACATGGCAGATAGAATAGCATCAAAGTCTAGAGCATAGATATCAATCCCCTTCTTCAGGAGATCAAGCCAGCGGGGCAGCTCAGTGGCCTGAGGGAACTGAACACGCCAAGCGTCGTCGAGACGAGAGAAGCAGCGCTGTGTGGCGTGCGGTCGTCCACACTGCTGACCAGTGCGGTCACCAGTGCGAACGACGTACGTGCAGCTAAGACCACCCCCACCCCCGTGCTGAGAGTACCACTCACGGACCTCCTGGGGCGAGAGAGTGTGCTGCTGGCCCTGGCCACCGCCAGCGCCTCCACGGCCACCACCACCGCTGCCACCTCCTCGACCACCCCAACCCCTGCCGCCGCCTCGTCCACCGCCACCCCAACCGCCGCCTCCACTCCTGCCACCTCCCCCGCCGCTGCCGCCACCACCCCCACCGCTACCACTCGCCCCTCCAGCCGAGCCACCACCCCCACTGCCTCCACCGCCCCCACCGCCGCCTCCCCCGCCGTCACCGCCACTACCCTTGCCCCCTTTGCCCTTGCCGCTGCGGCGTCCGCTCGAGGCAGACGCAGTGCCGACCTTCTCAGTACCAAGAAGGTCGACAGCAGCAGCAGAGGCGACAGAGGGAAGAAGGGGGGAAGGAGAACACCCCTCAAAGAACGGGGTACGGGGGTCGCCACGAGAGGCACCTACAGCGACTATGCTAGCCTCAGCTGCAAGTAGCTCCTTCTCGAGGAGGGCAATGGTGAGCTCAGTGGGGCAACGAGCTAGGAAGTGGTCCCTGACAGCACGCAGTGTGTCAGGGAGGCGGGTAACTAGGTGATAGAGAGTGAGCCAGAGTGGAGGGGGGTGCGTGGCAAGGAACTCAGTAGGCATGGCGGCACGGAAGCGGGCCTCACTAGTACGGAGGTGCGTGATGAGGTCAGCGACTGTGTGAAAGGAGGCCAGGTCGGGAAACAGGTAGGGGAGGGAGAGACGGCCTAGTGCGGCAGAGGCAGGTGAGGAGTAGCGAGCAACTACAGCTGTGTACAGTGCCGGTGCAGTCTTGTGCTGACCAAAGTGCTCGCGTTCGTCTATCGGCAGGGAGTTGCGAATGGCGAAGCGAGCGTGGGCATCACGAGTCTGCCACTGTGAGCGAGCAGTGCTGTCAGCAGTAGCAGCAGGGGCAGTGACAAGGCCTAGGGCGTGATCGTACAGTGAGATGTCATCCTTGGCTGTGAGCTGTAGGTAGAGGTGCAGGTCATCGAGCCAGGTGTCAAACTTCACAGGGCGGCCCTCAGCATCGAACACGAGAACCTGTGGGCTAGCCATAGGAACAGTAGAAATAGCAGCAGTAGCGGTAGGAGAAGCAGGTAGGACGAACCAGGTAGGGCAGGGCGGCGCGGCTCGGTTCAGGTCGGGTCGCGGCTCGGCTGGGTGGCGCGGCTCGGCTCGGGGCGCGCGGCTCGGCTCAGGTCACGGCGGTGACGGGCCGCCCACTTTCCCTCTTGTGCTGCGGCGGGAACGGGCCGCCCGGGGCCTCTGGGTGGTGGGCACGGGTCGGCGAGGTAGGCACGGGGCCGGTTGGGGCCCTAGAGGGGCGAGCGCGGGGCCGATCGGGGTCTGAGCGGGGCTAGCGCGGGGCCAAACGGGGCCTTGACGGGGCTAGCAAGGGGCCGACGGGGCCTGAACGGGGCTAGCGCGGGGCCGACGGGGCCTGAAACGGGGCCGAAGGGGCCTGAAACGGGGCTAGCGAGGGCCTAAACGGGGCTAGCGCGGGGCCTGAACGGGGCCTTAAAGGGGCCGACGGGGCCTGAACGGGGCTAGCGCGGGGCCGTCAAGAGGGGCCTCTAGGGGCGTGACACGCCGAGGCGCCCTAGGGCACGGGTAGGTAGGTAGGTAGGTAGTTACGTAGTGGTGGGCCCTTAGAAAATTTCGGTCCTAGGAAGGACCTGCTCTATACCATGTTGGAATCACTGAACAGGAATGAATGAACTAGCAATGAAAAGAGTACAAGTACCTAACCCTAGAATTGTGTACCCCCTATAGGCTAACCCACTGTAGCCTAAACTAACACAACATATATAATGTTTGACAGACTTCTTTCACACCTTCTCCCCTACCCCGAAGATGACCACTCTTCGGGTACTGCTGCACGTTGCTGCTCAGCGTGACTACGAGCTCCACTCGCTTGACTTCAGCACAGCCTTCCTGCAGGGCAGCCTGCACGAGGAGATCTGGCTGCGCCGCCCACCTAGCTTCACTGGGTCGTTTCCTGCAGGTACTCAGTGGAGCCTCCGGCGGCCAGTCTACGGTCTCCGCCAGGCACCCCGTGAGTGGCACGACACACTCAGGACGACTCTTGCTTCTCTTGGCTTTGCTCCTTCCACTGCTGACCCTTCTCTGTTTCTACGCACTGACACTACTCTGCAGCCGTTCTACGTTCTCGTGTACGTAGACAACCTCGTGTTTGCTACTGCTGACACTGAGGAACTCGCCCACGTGAAGTCCGAGCTGCAGAAGAGACACACGTGCACAGACCTGGGTGAGCTGACAAGCTATCTTGGCTTGCGGATCACCCGGGACAGAGCACAGCGCACCATTACCTTGACTCAGTCACACATGGTGCAGCAGGTCCTTCAGCGCTTCGGCTTCACGTACTCCTTGCCACAGTCCACTCCTCTGCCTACCGGTCACTCGCTCTCAGCTCCACCTTCGGACGAGTCCGTAGAGCCGAGTGGCCCATATCCAGAGCTTGTGGGCTGCCTCATGTACCTGATGACTTGCACATGACCTGACCTCGCATACCCTCTCAGCCTTCTGGCTCGCTACGTGGCTCCCGGTAGGCACCGAAAGGTGCACTGGGATGCTGCGAAGAGGGTGTTACGATACTTGTGCAGTACATCGGGCATGGGGCTCGTGCTTGGAGGACGGGCTCGAGTTGTCCTCACTGGTCACGCTGACGCCTCCTGGGTTGACGACTTGGCTACGCAGCGGTCGTCACAGGGTTACACCTTCAGTCTTGGCTCCGGTTCTGTCTCTTGGCGGTCTACCCGCTCTTCTTCTGTTCTCAGCTCCAGTTGTGAGGCTGAGATCTACGCTGGAGCCATGGCTGCACAGGAGCTACGCTGGCTCACCTACCTGCTGACCGACTTGGGAGAGGCACCTCGTTCTCCTCCAGTTCTGTACGTCGACAACAAGGCCATGCTGGCCTTGTGTCAGGAGCACAGATTGGAGCACAGAACGAAGCACATTGCTCTGCGCTACTTCCTTGCTCGAGAGTTGCAGCAGCGTGGCCAGCTTCGTCTTGCTTACGTGGCCTCTCAGGCCAACACTGCTGATGTTTTCACCAAGGCACTTCAGCCTTGTGATCATCAGCGTTTCTGTACTGTGTTAGGCCTTGTACCTACTGTGCCTCACTTGCTGACTTCTTGACTCTGCATGTACTGTACTCTATATACTTATACCTGCATGCTTACACTTGCTAGGTTGTGTTCACTGTATTGTTTGCTTTCCTTTATATAACTCTGCATGTGAACTGGCCTTGTGGCCCCTTTTGCTTGTGCTCAGACTGTGTGGTGACTTTGTGATCCACCCTGGGCTTGCTTTGCTTTCTTGACTGGTCTTGTGACCTCTTGTTCTCCCCCACTTTGCCTATGGGGGTGTGTCAAACTTATATATGCTATAGTCTATTTAGGCTGTAGTGGGGTATTCCTTAGAGGGTACAACACTTTTGTGCTTCCTACTTGTACCCATCTCATTTCTAGTTCATTCATTCCATTCTCAATTCTCACAAGAGCAAGCTACCTTCTCGGCCCTCAAACAATTTTTGAGCTCGCCGCCCGTGCTTCACATCGCAGATCCGCACCATCCGTTCGAGCTCATCACCGATGCAAGTGACATCGCCGCGGGAGCTGTACTGTTGCAGGACTTCGGGAACGGCCTCCAGCCAATCGCGTACGAGTCCCGCAAGCTATACCCGCCCGAGCGCAACTACGCGATACACGACCGCGAAATGCTGGTGATCGTGCACGCGTTCAAAGTGTGGCGATGCTACCTGACTGGCGCCGACGTGACAGTATGGACAGATCGCCGATCACTACAGTACCTCCGCGCCCAACCGAATCTCAACCCACTGTCAGAATGTATTTGCTGTTTAGCCTACAGTGGGGTACTCTGTAGTGAGTACAACCCAATTTAGGGTTTGTTATTTGTATCCCAACTTCCTATAGTGAAACCATCTCTTTCTCGATTCTCCCTTTCCAATTCTCTCGACACTCAACTCTCTCGACATCCTTCCTAGCCATGGTTCCTAAGTCACTACCATTCTAACATGGTATTAAGAGCAATAAGTTCTAGGACCTAACATCAATGGGCCCACCACCTAATGCCCTGCTAGCCTAGGCCCCGGCCCGTCGCCACTTGGCGTAGCCCCTAGCCCCTAGGCTCGGCCCCTTGGCCCCATCGCCCCTAGCTGTGACACTCGGCCCCGTTGGCCCCGTCGCCCCTAGCCGCGCCCCTCGGCCCCGCTGGCCCCGTCGACTCTGTCGCCCCGCGCCCGGCCCGTACTTAGCCCGCGATCGGCCCGTACCTAGCCCGCGTTCGGCCCCGTTCCTAGCCCTGCGCCCGGCCCGTACCACGCCCGCTCTTGGCCCCGTACCTAGTCCGCGATCGGCCCGTACCTAGCCTCGCGCCCGGCCTCGTACCTAGCCCGCGCCTGGCCCCGTACCTAGCCCGCGATCGGCCCGTACCTAGCCTCGCGCCCGGCCTCCGTTCCGCACCCAACGCCCGGCCCGTACCTAGCCTCGCGACCGGCCCGTACCCTGCCCGCGCTCGGCCCCGTTCCTAGCCCCGCGCCCGGCCCGTACCTAGCCTCGCGACCTGCCCGTACCCTGCCCGCGCCCGGCCCCGTCTCTCGCCCGCGCTCGGCCCGTACCTAGCCCCGCGCCCGGCCCGTACCTAGCCCAGCGAACGGCCCCGACCCTAGCCAGCGTCCGGCCCCATACCTAGCCAGCGCCTGGCCCTGTACCTCGCCCGCGCCCGGCCACGTACCCTGCCCGCGCCCGGCCCCGTCTCTCGCCCGCGCTCGGCCCGTACCTAGCCCCGCGCCCGGCCCGTACCTAGCCCAGCGCACGGCCCCGATCCTAGCCAACGCCCGGCCCCGTACCTAGCCCTCACCCGGCCCCGTACCTGCCCAGCGCCCGGCCCCGTACCTGCCCAGCACCCGGCCCCGTCCCTAGCCCAGCGCCCGGCCCCATACCTAGCCGCACCCCTCGGCCCCACTGGCCTCGTCGCCCCTAGCTATGGCAAGAGGGGTGATGACTTCCTGCCCGCGTGCCCTGCAGTCGCACGCGCAGCTCCGCCCCCGCCCCCCTCTCCCCCCTCCCCCTCCTCCATGGGGACGGGGGGGAGAGGGTGTGAGGGGGTGGCGGATGTGCCTCAGCAGCAGCAGCTGCCGCCGCGCCTCCTCCTCTATCTCTCCCTGCCGCACCGTGTGTTGGGAGGAGGGGGGAGCTTGGAGGTTCAGGGGGAGGCAGGAGGGGATCTGCAGCACCAGCCCCCCCCGCCCCCCCCTTTCTCCTCCACCCCTGCTGCGGGTGCAGCAGTGGGGGGGAGGGGATCTGCAGCAGCAGTGGGGGGAGGGGATTGCAGCATCAGCCCCCCCCCCCCCCCCCCCCCCCCCTTTTCTCCTCTCTCTCTCCCTGCTGCACCCTGTGTTGGGAGGGGGGGGGGGCTTGGAGGTTCAGAGGGAGGCAGGAGGGGATCTGCAGCACCAGCCCCCCCCCCTTTCTCCTCCACCCCTGCTGCGGGTGCAGCAGTGGGGGGAGGGGATCTGCAGCAGCAGTGGGGGGAGGGGATTTGCAGCATCAGCCCCCCCCCCCCCACCGCCCGCCCTTTTCTCCTCTCTCTCTCCCTGCCGCACCCTGTGTTGGGAGGGGGGGGGAGCTTGGAGGTTCAGGGGGGGGCAGGAGGGGATCTGCAGCACCAGCCCCCCCCGCCCCCCCCTTTCTCCTCCACCCCTGCTGTGGGTGCAGCAGTGGGGGGGAGGGGATCTGCAGCAGGAGTGGGGGGAGGGGATTTGCAGCATCAGCCCCCCCCCCCCCCCCTTTTTTCTCCTCTCTCTCTCCCTGCCGCACCCTGTGTTGGGAGGGGGGGGGAGCTTGGAGGTTCAGAGGGAGGTAGGAGGGGATCTGCAGCACCAGCCCCCCCCGCCCCCCCCCCCTTTCTCCTCCACCCCTGCTGCGGGTGCAGCAGTGGGTGGAGGGGATCTGCAGCAGCAGTGGGGGGAGGGGATTTGCAGCATCAGCCCCCCCCCCCCCCCCCCCGCCCTTTTCTCCTCTCTCTCTCCCTGCCGCACCCTGTGTTGGGAGCTTGGAGGTTCAGGGGGAGGCAGGAGGGGATCTGCAGCACCAGCCCCCCCCAGCCCCCCCCCCCCCCCCCCCAATTCTCCTCCATCCCCCTGCTGCGGGTGCAGCAGTGGGGGGAAGGGGATCTGCAGCAGCAGTGGGGGGGAGGGGAGTTGCAGCATCAGCCCCCCCCCCCCCCCTCCCCCCCCAACTTCTCCTCTATCCCCCTGCTGAGGGTGCAGCAGTGGGGGGGAGGGGATCTGCAGCAGCAGTGGGGGGGAGGGGAGTTGCAGCATCAGCCCCCCCAACCCCCCCCCCCCCCCCAACTTCTCCTCCATCCCCCTGCTGCGGGTGCAGCGGTGGGGGGGAGGGGATCTGCAGCCCTGCGCGCCCTGCGCGCCCCGCTGTCCTGCTGCCCTGCGCGCCCTGCGCGCACTGCAGCCCTGCGCGCCCCGCGCGCCCTGCTGCCCTGTTTGCCCCTCGTTCCCTGCTGTCCTGCTGCCCTGTGCGCCATGCGCGCCCTGCAGCCCTGCGCGCCCCACGCGCCCTGCTGGCCTGCAGCCCTGTGCGCCCTGCTGCCCTGCAGCCCTGTGCGCCCTGCTGCCCTGCTGCTGCCGCTACAGCCCTTGCTGTTGCCGCTACAGCCCTTGCTGCTGCCCTGCGCGCCCCGCGCGCCCTGCAGCCCTGCTGCGCCCCGCGCGCCCTGCTGCCCTGTGCGCCCCGCGCGTCCTGCAGCCCTGCGCGCCCTGCTGTCCTGCTGCCCTGCGCGCCCTGCGCGCACTGCAGCCCTGCGCGCCCTGCTGCCCTGTGCGCCCTGCTGCCCTGCAGCCCTGTGCGCCCTGCTGCCCTGTTTGCCCCGCGCGCCCTGCTGCCCTGCAGCCCTGTGCGCCCTGCTGCCCTGCTGCCCTGTGCGCCCCGCGCGCCCTGCAGCCCTGTGCGCCCCGTGCGCCCTGCAGCCCTGCGCGCCCCGCGCGCCCTGCTGCCCTGCAGCCCTGCGCGCCCTGCTGCCTTGCTGTTGCCGCTACAGCCCTTGCTGCTGCCCTGCGCGCTCCGCGCGCCCTGCAGCCCTGCTGCGCCCCGTGCGCCCTGCAGCCCTGCGCGCCCTACGCGCCCTGCTGTCCTGCTGCCCTGCGCGCACTGCAGCCCTGCGCGCCCCGCGCGCCCTGCTGCCCTGCAGCCCTGTGCGCCCTGCTGCCCTGCAGCCCTGTGCGCCCTGCTGCCCTGTTTGCCCCGCGCGCCCTGCTGCCCTGCAGCCCTGTGCGCCCTGCTGCCCTGCTGCCCTGTGCGCCCCGCGCGCCCTGCAGCTCTGTGCGCCCCGCGCGCCCTGCTGCCCTGTGCGCCCTGCTGCCCTGCAGCCCTGTGCGCCCTGCTGCCCTGCTGCCCTGTGCGCCCCGTGCGCCCTGCTGCCCTCTGCACGCGCCATGCACAGCCCCCCCCCCCCCCCCCCCCCCCCCCCCCCACTTCTCCTCCATCCCCTGCTGCAGGTGCAGCAGTGGGGGGAGGGTATGGGGGTGGCGGGTGTGTGAACCGTCCCCTGCTCCTCCTCCTCCTCCGTCTCCCATTGCTGCAGCTGCCGCTGAGGGGGGTGGGTGTGTGGGAGCTGAGGGAGTGGTGCTAGGGGGGTGACGTGGGAGTGGAGCTAGGGGTGCAGCAAGGGGTGTGTGTAAGGGGGGTGGGACAGTTGGGGGAGGTTGAGCGGAGGCTGCCGTCTTGTCGTTCGCAGCACCTGTAGTCCAGGGCTCTGCTTCTGGTAGCTCAGAGAGCCTGCTGCGCCTGTCGCCCGTGGGTCCGTTGCTCCTGCCGCTCAGAGTTAGCCGCAGAGCCAGTTACTCCTGTAGTCCGGGGATACGGCCCTGGTAGCCACAGTGCGCGCCGCCCCTGTTGCCCGTGTGTCTGCAGCATCAGCCGTCGCCTCCTATCTCCTCTCCTCTCACAGTCCAGCCTCCTCCTCCTCGCTTGCCCTTTGTGAATGCCTCTAGCTTTGCTTGTACTTGTGAACCTGCTCTATGACTGCTTGCTCTGTTGATTATACCCCACTTTGACTATGGGGGTGTGTCAGAATGTATTTGCTGTTTAGCCTACAGTGGGGTACTCTGTAGTGAGTACAACCCAATTTAGGGTTTGTTATTTGTATCCCAACTTCCTATAGTGAAACCATCTCTTTCTCGATTCTCCCTTTCCAATTCTCTCGACACTCAACTCTCTCGACATCCTTCCTAGCCATGGTTCCTAAGTCACTACCATTCTAACACCCACGTCAGATCCGCTGGTTGGACTATCTGGAGTCCAACTTCCACTACACATTCACGTACAAAAAAGGCGCATCAAACATCCCCGATGCACTCACACGTCCTACCCCCCAACTCCACGCCATCCTACTCGTCCAAACCAACCAACTGATAACAGGCCTATTCATCCACGGATACAGTACCGACCCATTTTTCACGACTGGAAATTCGCAGAAACTGGCAGAAGCTAAGGGAGTTTATTACGTAAAAACAGGCACCAACCGCATTTGGGTACCCGCGTACTCACTACTGAGGGAACTGTTACTGCAGGAGGCACACGACGGGACTACCTCGGGCCATTTCGGGGTAGAAAAAACGCGACAGCAATTGCAGCGTTATTACTATTAGCAGGAGCTGTTGACCGACGTACAGCACCACGTGGGCTCGTGTCCTACGTGTCAGGTAATGAAGAGCTCGCGAAAGAGAAAGGCGGGTCAATTGCAGCCGATTCCACCGCCCGAGCGCGCATCGCAGCAGGTTACCATGGATTTCGTCACAGGGTTACCTTCGAACCCTAGGGGTAACGGTGTGGTTATGGTCGTCGTTGACAGACTGACGAAAATGGCTCACTTCGCTGCGTGCAAGAAATCGATCTCAGCCGAAGAAACCGCTCGCCTGTTCATCGCAGCCGTCGTTCGACTTCACGGGATACCAGCTGCGATAATCAGCGACCGCGACACGAAGTTTACCAGCAACTTCTGGAAGAACCTGTGGGAGCAGTTCGGGACCAGGCTACAGTTCGGTTCATCGTACCACCCTGAGACCGACGGTCAAACGGAGCGGACCAATCAGACGATGGAGCAGTTGATTCGTGCCACGTGCGACGACCCGACATCTTGGGAGCAGCAGCTGCCACTGATCGATTTCGCCTACAACAACGCCACGTCAGCCACGACGCAGCAATCCCCGTTTTACCTGAACTACGGGCAAAACCCAACAGTGCCCATGGCGCCGAGTCCGGACAACCCAACGCCACGCGCCCAACACTTTGACGAGATTCTGCAAGCTGCCCGCACCAGAGGCGCAGAAGCAATTAAAAAAGCCAACGTCATCGCTAAACGCAACGCTGACCGCCACCGCCGCCCAGTCACGTACCAGTCAGGGGATTACGTACTGCTCAACACTCAGGACTTAAGACTGCCCGTCGTACCGAAATTACGACCGCGCTACTGTGGACCATTTCAAATCAGCCACATGATCACCCCAGTTACCGCCCACTTACTGTTGCCGACAGACTGATACATCAGCCCATCATTCCACGCCAGCCTGCTTCGCCTTTACATCCCAAGCACGAGCCAACTGCCTCGTCATCGCCCGCCATCCATGACTCGCCCTGCATCGGAGCCGACCATCGAGCCCGAAAAAATTATGAGCCATCGGATTTGCCACCCCACAGGCATCAAGAGGATCGAGTTCCTCGTTCGCTGGAAGGACCGCACACCAACTGAGGATAGCTGGTTGCCCCTGGCCAACATAAAAAACCACCCTGCCCTGCAAGTGTTCCTGAGGAGCCGAGGTTTCCGCGATATACTCGCACTTGCGTAGCAGAGGGGGCTTCTTGAGAGGGGGGGGGGGGGGGGGGGGGGGGGGGGGGGGGTAGTGTAAGGAATTTTCTCGCTATTTCTTACCGCGACCGTCCACATCGCGTACAGAAGCAGCCTTTGTTCGCCCATAATTGCTAACGAGGCTTCGCCAACTTCGCCTGCACTATTTCACCAAACCTCGCACTTCTGGAGCAGCCGAGCCGGCCTACGCTTCGTGACTAGCCCGAACATCGCGCCAGCGTAGCACTAGCTAGCTCGCACACACTGCGTTACCGTTTGCACGTTTTCGCGTATAAGTATTCGCTCATGCCTTCGCTCATACTTCGTACTCATTGAACACTCTAGTGCAATCCTTGCTACCTCGATTTGTCATAGTAACTGTGCAGGAATGATTGGATTAGCAAAAGTTGGGGTACAAGTACTAACCCTAGAAGTGTTGTACCCCATAAGGAGTGCCCCACTATAGCCTACAAGTAAGATTGTACTTTGACACACCCTCATAGGCTAAATGGGGGACAACAAGACAATCACAAGACCAGTCAAGCAAGACAACAAAGCAAAGCAAAGCAATGCTCAGGGTGGATCTCAAGGACACCACACAATCCGAGCACAAGCAAGCGGCCACAGGGCCAGTTTACATGCAGAGTTAAAAGAACAAGGCAGTACACTGATCACAACATAGCAAGAGTAAACAAGCAGGTGTAAAGATATATATCACTGTACAACAAGAGCAAGTCAAGCAACCAGCAGGTGAGGCAGAGTGGGCACAAGCCCAAGAGCAGTACAGAAACGCTGATGGTCACCAGACCCAGAGCCTTGGTGAACACATCAGCAGTGTTGGCACGCGAGGCTACATAGGAAAGGCGGAGCTGACAACGCTGCTGCAGCTCACGCGCAAGGAAGTAGTGAAGAGCAATGTGCTTCGTTCTGTGCTCCAGTCTCTGCTCGTGACAGAAGGCAAGCATTGCCTTGTTGTCGACATACAGAACTGGAGGAGAACGAGGCCGCTCCCCCAAGTCGGTCAGCAAGTAGATCAGCCAGCGTAGCTCCTGTGCAGCCATGGCCCCAGCGTAGATCTCGGCCTCACACCTGGAACTAAGCACAGAAGAAGAACGAGTGGACCTCCACGAGACAGAACCAGAGCCAAGACTGAAGGTGTAACCCTGTGACGAACGCTGAGTTGCCTTGTCGTCGGCCCAAGAAGCGTCGGAGTGTCCTGTGAGTACCACTGAACCCTGTCCTCCAAGCATGAGCCCCATGCCTGGTGTACTGCACAAGTAACGCAGTACCCTCTTCGCAGCATCCCAGTGCACCTTTCGGTGTCTAGCGGGAGCCACGTAGCAAGCTACGAGGCTGAGAGGGTATGCGAGGTCAGGTCGTATGCACGTCATCAGGTACATGAGGCAACCCACAAGCTCTAGGTATGGACCACTCGGCTCTACGGACTCGTCCGAAGGTGGAGCTGAGAGCGAGTGGCCAGTAGACAGAGGAGTGGGCTGTGGCGAGGAGAACTGGAAGCTGAAGCGCTGAAGGACCTGGTGCACCATGTGTGACTGAGTCAGGGTGATGGTGCGCCGTGCTCTGTCCCGGGTGTCTGCAAGCCAAGATACTACGCAGCTCACCCAGGTCAGTGCAAGTGTGTCTCTCCTGCAGCTCTGCCTTCACTAGGGCCAGCGCCTCAGTGTCAGCAGTAGCAAAAACCAAGTCGTCGACGTACACTAGAACGAAGAACGGCGGCAGGGTAGTGTCGGTGCTTAGAAACAGCGATGGGTCAGCAGAGGAAGGAGCAAACCCAAAAGCCGCAAGTTTAGTCCTGAGTGTGTCGTGCCACTCTTGGGGCGCCTGTCGGAGACCGTAGACTAGCCACCGGAGGCTCCACTAGGTACCCGCAGGAAACAACCCAGTGAAGCCAGGTGGGCGGCGCAGCCAGATCTCCTCGTGAAGGGTGCCCTGCAAGAAAGCTGTGGAGAAGTCGAAGGAGTGCAGCTCGTAGTCACGCTGTGCTGCAACGTGCAGCAGCACCCGAAGAGTAGTCATCTTCGGGGTGGGGAAGAAGGTGTGGAAGAAGTCGACCCCCTGTCGCTGACTGAAGCCTCGAGCAACGTAACGCGCCTTGAAGGCAGGCGGAGCACCCGACGGCCGCTTCACTATGAAAATCCACATGCCATCGACTATGTTCGCCCCAGGAGGAGGAACCTCGTCGACATAGGTGCCTATGGACTTCCAGGAAGCCATCTCTGCGTCCATGGCTCTCTGCCACTGAGAGGAGTACTCACCCGCGATCGCTTCAGCGTAAGAGCGCGGGGTAGGGATGTCAAGTGCATCCGGGTCTCCCTCACGGCAAAGCAGCATGGATGCGAAACGAGGTAAAGCGGCCGCAAGACACTCAAGCTCAAACTGTCTGTCCTCAAGTACGTCACTGCCAAGGGCAAGCTCACCCTCGATGGACGGAGGACAGACAGACTCAGACTCAGTGACAAGAGTCACGACGTAGTCGAGACGACTCCTAGCTGCAAAGTCGACTAGCTCAGTAACTAAGGCAAACGCTGCAGTAGACTCAAGGTCAGGGTCAGTGACGACAGTAGCGAGGAGACGAGTGACTGTAGGACTAGTAGCACGTGTTATAATGTGAGAGAATGGAATGAATGAACTAGGAAGCAGGAGGATACAAGTAGGAAACCTAAAAGTGTTGTACCCTATAAGAACTACCCCACTACAGCCTAAATAGACTTAAGCATATATAAGTTTGACACACCCCCATAGGCAAAGTGGGGGAGAACAAGAGGTCACAAGACCAGTCAAGAAGGCAAAGCAAGCTCAGGGTGGATCACAAAGTCACCACGCAGTCTGAGCACAAGCAAAGGGCCACAAGGCCAGTTCACATGCAGAGTTATATGAAGGAAAGCAAACAATATAGTGAACACAACCTAGCAAGTGTAAGAATGCAGGTATATGTGTATAGAGTACAGTACAAGCAGAGTCAAGAAGTAAGCAAGTGAGGCACAGTAGGTACAAGGCCTAACACAGTACAGAAACGCTGATGATTACAAGGCTGAAGTGCCTTGGTGAAAACATCAGCAGTGTTGGCCTGTGAGGCCACGTAAGCGAGACGAAGCTGGCCACGCTGCTGCAACTCTCGAGCAATGAAGTAGCGCAAAGCAATGTGCTTCGTTCTGTGCTCCAGTCTGTGCTCCTGACTCAAGGCCAGCATGGCCTTGTTGTCGACGTACAGAACTGGAGGAGAACGAGGCGCCTCTCCCAAGTCGGTCAGCAGGTAGGTGAGCCAGCGTAGCTCCTGTGCAGCCATGGCCCCAGCGTAGATCTCAGCCTCACAACTGGAGCTGAGAACAGAAGAAGAGTGGGTAGACCGCCAAGAGACAGAACCGGAGCCAAGACTGAAGGTGTAACCCTGTGACGACCGCTGCGTAGCCAAGTCGTCAACCCAGGAGGCGTCAGCGTGACCAGTGAGGACAACTCGAGCCCGTCCTCCAAGCACGAGCCCCATGCCCGATGTACTGCACAAGTAGCGCAACACCCTCTTCGCAGCATCCCAGTGCACCTTTCGGTGCCTACCGGGAGCCACGTAGCGAGCTAGAAGGCTGAGAGGGTATGCGAGGCCAGGTCGTATGCAAGTCATCAAGTACATGAGGCAGCCCACAAGCTCTGGATACGGGCCACTCGGCTCTACGGACACGTCCGAAGGTGGAGCTGAGAGCGAGTGACCGGTAGGCAGAGGAGTGGACTGTGGCGAGGAGTACGTGAAGCCGAAGCGCTGAAGGACCTGCTGCACCATGTGTGACTGAGTCAAGGTAATGGTGCGCTGTGCTCTGTCCCGGGTGATCCGCAAGCCAAGATAGCTTGTCAGCTCACCCAGGTCTGTGCACGTGTGTCTCTTCTGCAGCTCGGACTTCACGTGGGCGAGTTCCTCAGTGTCAGCAGTAGCAAACACGAGGTTGTCTACGTACACGAGAACGTAGAACGGCTGCAGAGTAGTGTCAGTGCGTAGAAACAGAGAAGGGTCAGCAGTGGAAGGAGCAAAGCCAAGAGAAGCAAGAGTCGTCCTGAGTGTGTCGTGCCACTCACGGGGTGCCTGGCGGAGACCGTAGACTGGCCGCCAGAGGCTCCACTGGGTACCAGCAGGAAACGACCCAGTGAAGCCAGGTGGGCGGCGCAGCCAGATCTCCTCGTGCAGGCTGCCCTGTAGGAAGGCTGTGCTGAAGTCAAGCGAGTGGAGCTCGTAGTCACGCTGAGCAGCTACGTGCAGCAGTACCCAAAGAGTGGTCATCTTCGGGGTAGGGGAGAAGGTCTGGAAGAAGTCAACTCCCTGTCGCTGACTGAAGCCTCGTGCAACGTAACGCGCCTTGAAGGCAGGCGGAGAACCCGGCGGCCGCTTCACCCTGAAGATCCACATGCCACTGACAATGTTCGCCCCAGGTGGGGGAACCTCGTCTACGTAGGTGCCTGTGGACTTCCAGGAAGCCATCTCGGCGTCCATGGCTGCCTGCCACTGAGAGGAGTAGGGACCCTCGATCGCCTCTGCGTAAGAGCGCGGGGTCGGGATGTCAGGAGCATCCGGGTCTCCCTCAGGGGCAAGCAGCATGGATACGAGATGAGGTACAGCAGCGGCAAAGCACTCAAACTCCTCCTGTCTGTCCTCAAGAACGTCCGTGCCAAGAGCACACTCACCCCCGACGGACGGAGGACGGACAGACGCAGACGCAGACTCAGCAACAAGACTAGTGGCGTAGTCTAGGCGACAGGCAGCAGCAAAGTCAACAAGCTCAGCAACGAGAGCAGACGCAGCAGAGGACTCAAACAGAGGGTCAGTGATAGCAGTGTCCAGGAAGCGCGTGATAGTAGGACTAGCAGAACGAAGGGAGTCAGACTCCGGGTCAATATCGTCAGGAAGAGAGGACACAGGAGGAGAGGGCAGAGGGACACACTGTGGAGCAGTGGAAGGACGCTGTGTCATAGAGTGAGTGCCAGGGACAGGAGGAGGACGCGGACGCAAAACACGACCAGCGCGAGCAGTGCGGACAGGCAACGCAGCACGAGACACGGGCGACATAGGACGCAACTCAGGCTCACGACGCTCCGTAAGACCTCTTGTCGGTCCAGAGTAAGGAGAAGGACCAGGCAGTGGAGAGGACGGCTGTAACGGCAACTGTGACTGGACAGGCGGTGGACTCAGTAACGGAGGAGTAGGACCAGGAGAAGGCGGTAGACCAAGAACCTGCTGAAGCAGCGGAACGTAGTACGGCCGCGGCCGCGCAGCGCCTCCTGAAACAGCAAAGACAGCACCAGTACCTCCTCCAGCAGCTCCAGCACCAATAGCACCTCCAGCAGCACCAGCACCAGCAGCACCTCCAGTAGCTCCAGCACCTCCAGTAGCTCCAGCACCAGCAGCACCTCCAGCAGCTCCAGCACCAGCAGCACCTCCAGCAGCACCAGCACGAGCAGCACCTCCAGTAGCCCCAGCACCAGCAGCACCTCTAGTAGCTCCAGCACCAGCTGCACCTCCAGCAGCTCCAGCACCAGCTGCACCTCCGGCAGCTCCAGCACCAGCAGCACCTCCAGCAGCACCAGCACCAGCAGCTCCAGTACCGCCAGTACGAACGCCTCCAGGACCAGCGGCTCCAGCACCAGTAGCACTAGTAGCACGGCGACAGCGTCGAGCGTACCACTCACAAAGCCGCTGCGGAGAGAGGGGCTCCCGCCGTAACGGGACACCCGGAGAACCTCCAGACTCAGCACACGCAGGCTTAGCACCCCAAGACGCAGCACCCCCAGAGTCAGCACCCCTAGGCTCCACATGCTTAGGCTCAGCACCCCCAGTCCCCGCACCCGCATGCTCAGCACCCCTAGCAGCACCTGAGTCGACAGCTACCTCGACCGGCGCGGGAGGGTCTACCTGAGACACACCTGAGGGGGCAGGACCCTGAGGGGGGAGGGGGTCTACCGGAGGAGTACCTGGTACTAGGAAGAGTGGCGGGGGGGGGAGAGAGGCAGCGCGGTAGGGAAAGAGACGGTAGTAAGACACCGACTCGACAAACGTTACATCCTGAGAGGACAGAACACGACGCAAGGTGGGGTGGTAGAACTGCCACCCGGGTGCGTCAGGGGGGAAGCCAAGGAAAACACAGGGAACGGCACGGGAGGACAGCTTGTCCGCGGAAGTATCGCGGACAAAAGCTCGAGATCCCCATACACAGAACGCAGACGCATCGCCAACCTTCCCTGTCTACCTCAGAGTAGGTGTGGTCTTCGGCAAGGAGACACGAGGCTGAAGGTTGATCTGATGCGCCGCGTACTGAACCGCGAACGGCCACAGAAAATGGGGAGCAGCCGCATGGATCATGGACGTACGAGCGACGTCCATGACCATGCCAATGCGGCGCTCAGCAATCCCATTTTGTTGTGGGGAGGCCGGAAGCGTGAACGTCTGGCGGATGCCCTCCGCACGACAGAAGGCCCTCAGGAGGTCGGAGGAAAACTCACCACCTCTGTCGGAGTGCAGACGCAGAACAGGAAGGTCCGAGCCGAAACTCTTACTGAGATGGCGACGAGCACCGCGGATCCAGTCGATCAACACCTCAGGGACCTCACCCTTGCTACGCAAGGGGAAGACTGTGGTGTAACGCGAGTAGTCGTCAATGACCAGCAGGAAGTAACGCTCGTGACCCTGTCCACGGACGCGGGCTGGGCCCCACACGTCCATGTGAAGAGTCTGCAGGGGAGCCTCGGTCGGAGGGAACGAGGAGGAGTGAGGAGCGGCGCGCTGCCGGCCCTCGACACAGGGAACACAGGTGGGGGCAGGCCCTGGAGGAAGGGGAGGAAGGCACCGGGGGAGACCCGAGACAAGGGTACGAGAGGCCATGCCTCAAAGACGAGGCAGGGAGGGGTGACCAAGGCGGTGATGCCACAGGAGAGTCTCGTGTGCCAGAGGACGACACGAGTAGGGGGCAGACGCAGGACTAGACCTGGACTCAGCAGCAAACACCTGACTAGACGCGGCTACCTGACCAGACACAGAGACCGGAGGGGGCGCAGTAGTCAGTGTGTAGAGACTCGACCCAGGCCGACGGGTGAACGTGGCTAGGTGGCGGCCCGTCCGAGAGCAAGTGCAGTGGGTCACACGCTGACCTCCAGGGGCGAACTGGTCAACCCACACATCCTGGAGGTCAGCTCCACTCACCAGGTTCGTAGAGAACGAGGGGAGGTGGAGTCTCGACAGCAAGCCCGACGGGGCCGCAGGACACGGTAGAACCGTGGAAGAGTGCGCAAGGACTGGGCCCCCAGAGGGGTCAGCCAGGGAGACTGCAACAGGCCCACTGAGCGGCGTGAGTGTGGTGCTGTCGCGGAAGAAGGAGCGCGAAGCACCAGAGTCAAGTGTGAAAGTGTGCAAGGCCTCAGTAGGTGCAGTACCAGAGAGAGCAGACTCACCAGCACCTGGAGCAGCAGACTCACTAGTACCTGGAGCAGCAGACGCACTAGCACCTAGAGCAGCAGCGGCAATGCCCGGGTCGGGCGGGACACTCAGGTAACAGTCACCCTCAGCAGTATCAGTCAAAGCATACATGGCAGCAAGGATAGCATCGAATCAAGATCAAAGATAGCAACATTCTGCCTAAGCAGATCACCCCAGCGAGGGAGCTCAACAGCGTCAGGAAACTGGGCGCGCCAGGCGTCAGTCAGGCGACCGAAGCAGCGCTGCGCAGTGTGTGACAGTCCGCACGTCTCCCCTCGACGACTGCCGGTGCGAAGAACGTAAGTGCAGGGACCAGCACCCCCAGACCTCCCACGCCCAGCGTACCACTCACGAAGCTGCTGGGCCGACGGGGTCTCACGGGAACGCGGCTGCTGCTGGCGCTGGCTACCACCAAAGCATCCAGGCTGTGCGGCTGCACCTCGACCAACACCACCGCCACCGCCACCTCCGCCACCGCTGCCGCTGCCTCCACCACCAATGCCGCTGCCTCCACCACCTCCGCCGCTGCCTCCACCACCTCCACCGCCGCCACTGAAGCCCCCACTCCCGGCACCACCCCCACCTCCACCCCCACCCCCTCCGCCTCCTCCACCGCCTCCACCGCCGCCCCCGCCGTCCCCTCCACCACCCTTGCTCCCCTTGCCCTTGCTGTTGCGGCGTCTCCCACTAGGGGCAGACGCAGCTCCGACCTCCTCAATGCCAACGAGGTCGACAGCAGCAGCAGAAGCAACAGAGGGGAGAAGGGGGACAGGGGAACACCCCTCAAAGAAAGGGGAGCGCCGGTCACCGCGAGAAGCACCTACAGCTAAGATACTCTTCTCAGCTGCAGCTAGGCGCTCCTCTAGCAGGTCGTCAGTGAGCTCGGTGGGGCAAAGGGAGAGAAAGTGGTCCCTGACTGAAGAAAGGGAGTCAGGGAGGCGGGTGACTAGGTAGTAAAGGGCGATGTACATGGGGGGGGGGGGTTCTTGGCACAGAAATCAGTGGGAAGGGCAGCGCGGTAGCAGGCGTCACTAGTGCGGAGGTGAGAAACTAGGTCAGCGACTGTGGCAAAGGCGGCAAGGTCAGGGAAAAGGTACGGCAGCATGAGGCGGCTGAGGGCATCAGTGGCAGGGGAGGAGTAGCGCGCAACTACAGCGTCGTACAAAGACTGAGCAGTCTTGTATTGACCAAAATGCGCGCGCTCAGCAGGCGGCAGGTGACTACAAACAGCAAGACGAGCAACAGCGTCACGAGTGGTCCACTGCGAGCGAACCGTACTGTCAGCAGTGGCAGCAGGAGCAGTAGAGACACCGGACGTGTGATCGAAAAGTGATACCCCATCTCTAGAGTCACACTGAAGGAAGAGCTGCAGGTCGTCAACCCACACGTCAAAGTCAACTGCACGCCCCTCAGCATCAAAGGTGAGAACAGTAGGGCTAGCCATAGCAGCAGTAGGAGCAGTAGCAGCAGTAGCAGCAGTAGAAGCAATAGCAGTAGTAGCAGCAGTAGCAGTAGGGCAGTGCAGGGCAGTGCGGCTCGGTAGGGCGGCGTGGCTCGGCAGAGCGGCGCGGCTCGGTGGGCAGCGTGGCTCGGCTGGGCGGCGCGGCTCGGCTGGGCGGCGCGGCTCGGCAGCGCGGCGCGGGTGCTTACCAGGGGCTGGTGCAGGGCCGGGCCGTGACAGCAGGGGCCGCGCCAGTAGGGTTGGCGACAGCAGGGGGGGGGGCGCGACTACAGGGGGGGCCGCGCCAGTAGGGGCCGCGCCAGGAGGGGCCGCGCCAGGAGGAGGGGCCGCGCCAGCAGGGGGGCCGCGTCAGCAGGGGCCCGGGTCGTTACAGTAGGGGGCGCGCTAGTAGGGGTGGCGACAATAGGGGGGGGGGGGGCGACTGCAGGGGCCGCGCCAGTAGGGGCCGCGCCAGCAGGGGCTGGGCCGTGACAGCAGGGGGCCGTGCCAGCAGGGGCCACGACGGGCTAGGGCCGCGACGGCAGTAGGGGCCGCGTCGGCAGTAGGGGCCGCGACGGCAGGCGGGGTCGCGACGGCAGTAGGGGCGGCAACAGGTAGTAGGGGCCGCGACGGGCTAGGGGCCGCGACGGGCTAGGGGCCGCGACGGGCTAGGGGCCGCGACAGGCAGTAGGGGCCGCGACGGGCTAGGGGCCGCGACGGGCTAGGGGCCGCGACGGGCAGGGCGCGATGCGCGCTTCGGGCAGGGCAGGAAAAAAAAAATTGTGGTGGGCCCTTTAAAAACGTTCCCACTAGGGAACCTGCTTTGATACCATGTTAGAATGTGAGAGAATGGAATGAATGAACTAGGAAGCAGGAGGGTACAAGTAGGAAACCTAAAAGTGTTGTACCCTATAAGAACTACCCCACTACAGCCTAAACAGACTATAGCATATATAAGTTTGACAGCACGAGCAAGGTCGGACTCAGGGTCAGAAACGTGCGGAAGAGAGGACGCGGGAGGCTCATGCAGGACAACACGCTGTGGAACAGAAGAATGACGAAGTGCCATACCGTGAGTGCCTGGGATAGCAAGAGGACGAGGACGGGCAACACGACGAGCACAAACAGGTGTGGAAGCACGAGTCTCAGGCTCACGACGCTCAGTCAGGGACTCATTCACCTCAGTGTGAGGAGCAGGCGCAGGCAGTAGCTGCGGCTGAGACTGGTCTATCTGTGGACACAAGAGGGGTAGAGGGAGGCCACTGGAAGACGGGAGACTAAGAACCAAGCGAAGGACCAAGTCAGGTGGCGGCAGGGTCGACTGCGGCTGCGGGTAGAAAAACGGTCTGCGAAGGGCAGTACCAGCAGCTCCAGCTCCTCCGGCACCAGCAGCGTCAGAAGTACCTCCAACATCTTCTGTGCCAGTAGCACCTCCAGCACCAGCAGCACCACCTGCTTCGGCAGCCCTAGCACCTCTAGTACGAGCACCTTCAGGACCAGCAGCTCCAGCACCTCCAGTACCTCCAGTACCTCCAGCTCCAGCGCCTCCAGCACCAACAGTACCTCCAGCACCTCCAGCATCAGCGTCTTCAGTAGCACCTCCAACACCTCCAGCACCAGCAGTACCACCTGCTCCGGCAACTCCAGCACCTCAAGCACCTCAAGCACCAGCAGTACCTCCAGTACCTCCACTGCCAGTAGCTCCAATAGCACCTCCAGCACAAACAACACCACTAGCTCCGCCAGCTCCAGCACCTCCCGTACGAGCACCTCCAGGACCAGCAGCTCTAGCACCTCCAGTACCTCCAGCTCCAGCGCCTCCAGCACCAGCAGCACCTCCAGCACCTCCAGCACTAGCTGTACCTCCAGGACTAGTAGGTCCAGTACCTCCAGCAACAGTAGCACCTCTAGGACTAGTAGCTATGGCACCTCAAGCACCAGCAGCACCTCTAGTACCTCCAGCACCAGCAACACCTCCAGCACCTCCAGCAGTACCTCCAGTACCTCCAGCACCATCAGTACCTCTAGGACTAGCAGCTCCAGCACCAGCAAGACCGTACCCTCCACCACCACGATTGCCTCGCCGAACGATCCACGCACGAATCGCCTGCGGTGAGAGCGTCTCAAGTAGGTCAGGCTGCGGTGGCCGTCCAGCTCCAGGACCTCCTGCAGGGTCACCAACAGCTCCACCGCCACTAGGACTCGCAGGATCCCCAGAGTCAGAACCCCCAGTCGCAGCACCCCAAGAACCAGCACCCCCTATTGCAGCAACCTTAGTCGCAGCACCCCCAGAACCCTCACCCTCTGTCTCAGCACCCCCAGGCTCAGCACCAGCAGGCTCGGCTCAAGAGTCCACAACAGCAGGCTGCGGAGGCGGCGAAGACGGCCGAGGCGGAAAACCAGGGGGGGTCTCCAAGTGTGGAGAGCGGCGAGTGGCCGCCGTGTCGTCAGCGGTGGGGTCACCCCCCTCAGCTGGGTCGGAGGGGTCAGAAGAGATCTCCAAAGGCTCAACCAAGGGGGGTGAGTCTACCTGAGACACACCTGAGGGAGCAGGACCCTGTGGGGGGAGGGGGTCTACCGGGGGGGGGACTGGTACCAAGAAAAGAGGCGCTAGGAGGACTGGGTGGGACGTGTGCGGGTGTAGCCTGTAGTAACAGACAGACTCGTCAAAGGTGACGTCCTGGGAGGAGAAGACTCGACGCGAGCGCGGGTGGTAAAACTGCCATGGCGGGGCGTTGGTGGGGAAGCCAAGGAAGACGCAGCGGAGAGTGCAAGAGGAGAGCTTGCTCGCTTTGGCATCGCAAACAAGGGAGAGCGCGCCCCAAACCCGAAACACCGACACATCGCCAACCTTCCCCGTCCACCGGAGGCCTGGGCGAGGTCTCTGGCTCAGAGACACGGGGCCAGAGGTTGAGCTGAGGCGTAGCGTATCAGACCGCAAATGGCCACAGAAAATGGGGAGCAGCCGCATGGATCATGGAGGTACGAGCAACCTCCATGATCAAGCCAATGCGACGCTCAGCAATCCCATTATTGCTGAGGAGAGGCCGGAAGCGTGGACGAGTGGACGATGCCCTCGTCTCGACAAAACTCCGCAAGGAGGTCAGAAGAGATCTCACCGCCCCTGTGAGAGTGCAGACGCAGGACTGGGAAGTTCTGTCTGAACCGCTCACGCAGCTGGCGACGAGTAGCACGGATCCAGGGGATCAAAACACCGCTGACGTCCGCCTTGCACCGCAAGGGGAAGACACTGGTGTAACGTGTGTAGTCGTCAACAACCAGCAGGAAGTAGCGCTCCTGGTCCGTTCCACCAACGGGGGCTGGGCCCCAAACATCCATGTGGAGAATCTGTAGAGGAGCAGTGGTCGGAGGAAACTCGGAGGAGTGAGGAGCGGCGCGCTGCCGCCCCTCAACGCACGGAAGGCACGGCGGGGCAGGCGAGCGCGGGAGGGAGGGCAGGGACCTGGGAAGGCCAGAGACAAGGAGACGGGAGTGCATACCGCGGCGACGCGGTAGGGAGGGGTGACCAAGGCGGTGGTGCCAGAGGAGAGTTTGGTGGGAGAGTACCCGACATGAGCAAGACGCTGCAAGCTGACCAGACGCAGACATTTGACTCGACGTAGCCACCTGACCTGCCTCAGCCACCTGTGCAGATGCAGTGGTCAGTGTGTACAGACTAGACCCAGGCCGTCAAGTGAATGTAGCCAGGTGACGGCCAGTCCGGGAGCACGTACAGATCGCCACACGCTGCCCTCCAGGAATAAAGGTATCAGCCCATACATCCTGAATGGAAGCGTTGCTCACCAAGTTCGTCGAGAACGTGGGGAGGTGGAGACCTGACAAAGAACCGGAGGGGACTGCTGGACACGGGAGGACAGTGGAGGCTCGTGCGACTACTGGGCCCCCAGTGGGGTAAGCTAGTGAGACCAGTACCAGTGCAGCAAGTGGTGTGAGTGTGGTGCAGTCACGAAAGAAGCAACGTGACGCGCCTGAGTCAAGTGTGAAAGTGTGCAAGGCCTCAGCTGAGGAAGGACATGTGGCGGGAGACGCACGAGCACCTAAAGCTGCAGCAGACTCACTAGCACTTAGTGCTGCAGCAGAATCACTAGCACCTAGTGCGATAGCAGACTCACTATCACCTAGTGCAGCAGCCTCGACAGAACCAGTGACACATTGCTGAGGAAACAACTCACTAAGCACCTGAGGGGAGAAGGTCTCCTACTGACTCTGCTGCCGCCTCTATGCAGTGCGTAAAAAACCAAAGCCTCCACAAACTGGATGGGCTCGCTGAAGAACCCACTCGCAAAGCTGCTGAGGGGTGGGGTCGTCCGGGAGAGGTAGTGACCGCCGCTGTCCACCCCTAGCCGCTGCAACTGCCGTGATAGTGGCCATGACAGGCAGTGACGGACAGTAGTAGGTCCAGCACCTACAGCACTAGTAGCACCTCCAGCACTCCCAATCGCACCTCCAGCACCCCCAGCACCAGCAGCACTCCTAGCAGCACCTCCACCAGCAGCAGTAGTAGCACTAGCAGTAGCAGCAGCAGCAGCAGCAATAGTGGCAGCAGGGCGGCTCGGGCTGGGCGGCGCAACTCGGCCGGGCAGGGCGCGCAGCGGGCTGCAGGGCAGGGGGCGCGGTGGACAGGGCATCAAGGCGCGCGCTGTGTAGGGCAGCAGGGCGCGATGTGTGGGGCAGCAGAGCGCGTCGTGCTGGCTGCTGTAGGGCGCGACGCGAGGGGCAGTAGAGCGCAACACGCTGGGGCAGCAGAGCGCGACGCGCTGGCTGCATTAGGGCGCGACGCGCTGGCTGCATTAGGGCGCGACGCGCTGGCTGCAGCAAGGTGCAACGTGCAGGGCAGCAGAGCGCGACGCGCTGGCTGCAGTAGGGCGCGACGCGCTAGCTGCAGCAGGGCGCGACGCGCAGGGCAGCAGGGCGCGACGCGCTGGCTGCAGTAGGGCGCGACGCGCAGGGCAGCAGAGCGTGAGGTGCGGAGCAGCAGAGTGCGGAGCAGCAGAGCGCGGAGCAGTAGAGCGCGACGCGCGGGCTGCAGCAGGGCGCTACGTGCGGGGGGGCAGGTGGTGCGAGGAGCTGCAGGGCAGTGCGACACTGTGCGAGCAGGGCCGGATTGCGCAAGGGCGCTTCGGGCAGGAACGAGCGAGACTATCGTTGGGCCCTAAAAACTTAACAGGTTTGGTGCTCTGAATACCATGTCAGAATAACTGTGCATGAATGATTGGATTAGCAAGAGTTGGGGTACAAGTACTAACCCTAGAAGTGTTGTACCCCATAAGGAGTAAGATTGTACTTTGACATGATTCATTGCACCCGTAACAACTTGCAACAAATGAAATTTATGGACTGTAGATGAACAGATGTACGTGCTGAGCTGTTTGTCGTTTCTCCATCGGCTTCAAAAGGTCGTCAGGACAGCTCGCTGGTGTTCAAACGCTCTGGTCCCGCTTGTCTTCATCGATTTTGTTACGAATAGTAATTATTGAAGCATCACTGTGCACTCCTTACCGCAGCAATCGAAGCACGCATTACCAAGGATGAAGGCGAAAAGGCAGAAGTGACGCGAAGCGTCGTATGGTTACGAAAAGGATCTGGACAGACGGGCAGACAGCATCAGGCAGCAGCAGTGGCGAGGATTCTGCCCAGACAGTTTCGTAGCTGTCTGGAGTCGCGCGGTCGGATTTCACTGTAATAAGGGAATGTACTGTGAGAATAGTAGGCGAGAGTGATGGACTAGGAAAAGGGAAGGGGTACAAGTAGAATGTCGAGAGAAAATTGTACCCCCTAAGGCTGAACCCACTATAGCCTAGACAACTATAAACACATAAACTAAGCCTAGATATAACTAAGAATATATGTTTGACACACCCCCATAGGCGAAGTGGGGGATAGCCAGAACAAGCAATGGTCACAAGACCAGGCAAGAGAAGAAGCAAAGCAAAGCAAGCTTAGGGTGGATCACAAAGTCACCACACAGTCCGAGCACAAGCAAAGGGCCACAAGGCCAGTTCACATGCAGAGTTATATAAAGAGAACAAACAATACAGTGATCATACCCTAACAAGTGCAAGCATGCAGGTATATAGATAGATCACAGTACAGGCAGAGTCAGGCAGTAAGTAAGTGAGGCAACGTAGGCACAAGGCCTAACACAGTAACAAAGCGCTGATGGTCACCAGGCGGAAGTGCCTTGGTGAAGACATCAGCAGTGTTGGCCCGAGTGGCCACGTACGCTAGACGAAGCTGACCACCCTGCTGCAACTCTCGAGCAAGGAAGTATCGCAGAGCGATGTGCTTCGTTCTGTGCTCCAGTCTGTGCTCCTGACACAAGGCTATCATGGCCTTGTTGTCTACGTACGGGACTGGAGGCGAACGAGGCTGCTCTCCCAAGTCGGTCAGCAAGTAGGTGAGCCAGCGTAGCTCCTGAGCAGCCATGGCTCCGGCGTAGATCTCAGCCTCACAGCTGGAGCTGAGAACTGAAGACGAGCGGGTAGACCGCCAAGAAACTGAGCCGGACCCAAGGCTGAAGGTGTAACCCTGCGACGACCGCTGCGTAGCTGAGTCGTCAACCCAGGAGGCGTCTGCGTGACCAGTGAGAACAACAGGACCCCGTCCTCCAAGCACAAGCCCCATGCCCGACGTACTGCACAGGTAACGCAGTACCCTCTTCGCAGCATCCCAGTGCACCTTTCGGTGCCTACCAGGAGCCACGTAGCGAGCCAGAAGGCTGAGAGGGTACGCGAGGTCAGGTCGAGTGCAAGTCATCAGGTACATGAGGCAACCCACAAGCTCTGGGTACGGACCACTCGGCTCTACGGACTCGTCCAAAGGTGGAGCTGAGAGCGAGTGGCTGGTAGACAGAGGAGTGAGCTGTGGCGAGGAGTACTGGAAGCCGAAGCGCTGAAGGACCTGGTGCACCATGTGTGACTGAGTCAGTGTGATGGTGCGCCGTGCTCTGTCCCGGGTGATCTGCAGGCCAAGGTAGCTGCGCAGTTCGACCATGTCAGTGCAGGTATGTCTCTTCTGCAGCTCGGACTTCACTAGGGTCAGTGCCTCAGTGTCAGCCGTGGCAAAGACGAGGTCGTCGACGTACACTAGGACGTAGAAGGGCGGCAGTGAGGTGTCGGTGCGTAGAAACAGCGACGGGTCTGCTGTAGAAGGAACAAACCCAAGAGCCGCAAGTGTAGTCCTAAGTGTGTCGTGCCACTCGCGAGGCGCCTGGCGGAGACCGTAGACTGGCCGGCGGAGGCTCCACTGGGTACCTGTAGGAAACGACCCAGTGAAACCAGGTGGTCGGCGCAGCCAGATCTCCTCGTGCAGGCTGCCCTGCAGGAAAGCAGTACTGAAGTCCATGGAGTGTAACTCGTAGTCACGCTGAGCAGCTACGTGCAGCAACACCCGAAGAGTAGTCATCTTCGGGGTGGGGGAGAAGGTCTGGAAGTAGTCAACTCCCTGTCGCTGACTGAAGCCTCGAGCAACGTAGCGCGCCTTGAAGGCAGGCGGAGAACCCGGCGGCCGCTTCACCCTGAAGATCCACATGCCATCGACTATGTTCACCCCAGGTGGGGGAACCTCGTCAACGTAAGTGCCTGTGGACTTCCAGGATGCCATCTCGGCATCCATTGCTGCCTGCCACTGAGAGGAGTAAGGACCCGTAATCGCCTCTGCGTAAGAGCGCGGGGTCGGGATGTCAGGAGCATCCGGGTCTCCCTCAGGGGCAAGCAGCAAGGAGGCGAAACGAGGTACAGCAGCTGCAAGACACTCAAAGTCCTCCTGCCTGTCCTCAAGGACGTCCGTGCCAAGAGCACACTCACCCCCGACGGACGGAGGACTGGCAGGCACAGACTCAGCAACTAGAGCAGAGGCGTAGTCGAGACGGCAGGCAGCAGCAAAGTCAAGTAGCTCAGCAACGAGAGCAGAAGCAGCAGCAGACTCAAAGGACGGGTCAGTGACAGCAGTGGCAAGGAGACGAGCGACTGTGGGACTGGCAGCACGCGCTCGGTCAGACTCAGGGTCAGGGACCGCAGGAAGAGAGGACTCAGGAGGAGCAGGCAGAGGAACACGCAGTGGAACAGAGGAAGGACGGAGTGCCATGGTGTGTGTGCCTGGGACAGGAGGAGGACGCGAACGAGGAGCACGACGAGCAGTGCGAACAGGCGAGACAGGACGAGACGCAGGCTCACGACGCTCTGTAAGACCTCCGGACTGCTCAGTGTAAGGAGAGGGAACAGGCAGTGGGGAGGCGGCTGTAACGGCGGCTGCGTCTGGTCAGGCGGTGGACACAGGAAGGGAGGAGGAAGACCAGTAGAAGACGGGACACCAAGAACCTTCTGAAGTAGGGGAACGAAGTACGGGCGCGGCCGCACAGTGCCTTCAGCACCTCCAGCTCCAGGGTCAACAGCTCCAGCTCCTGCACCTCCAGCGCCGCCTGCGCCAGGGCCTCCAACTCCAGCTACTCCAGCTCCAGCGCCTCCAGCGCCAGCTGCTCCAGGCTCCGTAGGGTCTTCAACTCCAGTAGTAACAGCAGCACCTCCAGCTCCAGCGCCTCCAGGCTCGCCAGCTCCGGGAGCCCCACTCCGACGGTGTGCGCGCTGAACAAGCCACTCACGCAGCTGCTGCGAGGACAGTCGCGGTGAAGCACCAGCAGGACCTCCAGACAAAGCAGTACCCCGAGGCTCAGCACCCCCAGACTCCGCACCCTCCGACTCAGCACCCTCAGGCTCCGCACCCTCCGACTCAGCACCCCCATGCTCAACACCCTCAGGCTCAGCACCCCCAGACCCAGCACCCTCAGACCCCGCACCCCCCGGCTCCGCACCCCCAGACACAGCACCCCCAGACGCAGCACCTGGAGCAGCACCTGAGACGACAGCTACCTGAACAGGCGCAGTACCAGGGAGAGGGTCTACCTGAGAAACTCCCGATGGAGCAGGACCCTGGGGCGGGAGGGGGTCTACCGGAGGCGGACCGGGAGCAAAGAAGAGCGGCGGGGGCGGGGAAGGGGCAAAGCGGTAGGGGAAGAGACGGTAGAAGGGAACCGACTCGTCGAACGTGACGTCCTGAGAAGGGAGGACACGGCGCGAGGTGGGGTGGTAAAACTGCCAGCCAGGCGCATCAGGGACAAGGCCATGGAAGACGCAGGGAATAGCGCGAGCGGAGAGCTTGTCCGCGGACGTATCGCGAACAAAGGCACGAGAACCCCAGACCCGGAACACCGACGCATCGCCAACCTTCCCTGTCCAACGCAGTGTGGGCGAGGTCTCCGGCAAGGAGACACGGGGCCAAAGGTTGAGCTGATGCACAGCGTACCGGACCGCAAACGGCTACAGAAAATGGGGAGCGGCCGCATGAATCATGGAGGTACGAGCGACCTCCATGACTAAGCCAATGCGGCGCTCAGCAATCCCATTTTGCTGAGGGGAGTCCAGAAGCGTGAACGACTGGGTGATGCCTTCCCCACGACAAAAGTCCCGCAAGAGGTCGGAGGAGAACTCACCACCTCTGTCAGAGTGCAGACGCAGGACAGGAAGGTCCTGGCCGAAACGCTCACGCAGCTGGAGACGGACTGTGCGGATCCAAGGGATCAAGGCAGCAGAGACTTCACCCTTGCTGCGCAAGGGGAAGACTGTGGTGTATCGCGTGTAGTCGTCAACTACCAGCAGAAAGTAGCGCTCGCGGCCCTGTCCACTGACGCGGGCTGGGCCCCACACGTCCATGTGGAGGGTCTGCAGGGGAGCAGTCGTCGGGGGAAACGAGGAGGGGTGAGGAGCGGCGCGCTGCCGTCCCTCGACGCAAGGAAGACAGGGCGGGGCAGGCGAGGGCGGCAGGGGAGGCAGAGACCTGGGGAGACCACAGACAAGGAGACGGGAGTGCATGCCACGAGTACCAGACGCACTAGCACCTAGAGCAGCAGCGGCTATACCTGGGTCAGGCGGCACACACCAGTAACAGTCACCCTCAGCACTAAAAGACAAAGCATACATGGCAGAGATAATAACATCAAAGTCTAGGTCAAAGATGGCAACTCCCGACCTAAGCAACTCCGCCTAGCGAGGGCGCTCGACGTCATCACCAAACTCAGTGCGCCAGGCTTCGTCAAGGCGGGCAAAGCAGCGGCGCTCAGTGTGAAACCGCCCGCATGTCTTGCCCGCACGGGCACCCGTGCGAATGACATACGGGCAGGTCTCACTACCCTCGCCCGCCCCACGCTGAACCAACCACTCACGGAGCTGCTGAGGCGTCTGAGTCTCGCTCCGACGCTGCTGCTGCTGGCCCCGACCGCCACCAGAGCCTCCACGCTGAGGTCCAGACCGACCACCACTGGTCCCACCGCCTCCACTGCCTCCACCCCCTCCACTGCCTCCACCGCCGCCACCAGAGCCTCCACCTCCGCCACCGGTCCCACCGCCGCCACCACCTCCACCGCCTCCGCCTCCTCTACCGCTGCCCCCACTGCCACGCCCACTGCCACCTCCACCACCACCGCTGCCTCCTCCACTACCCCGGCCACCCTTGCCCTTGCTGTTGCGGCGCTTCGTACTAGTCGAAGCAGCACCGACGTCCTCAGGAACAGAGACGTCTTCCGCAGCAGCAGAGGCGAAGGAGGAGGAAAGGGGGGAGGGGGAGCACCCCTCAAAGAAGGGTGAGCGCGGAGTGCCACGAGCAGCACCTACAGCAACTGCACTAGTCTCAGCTGCGAGGAGATGCTGCTCGAGGAGGTCAACAGTGAGGGAAGTGGGGCCGAGGGTGAGGAAGTGGTCCCTGACAGAGCGAAGGGAGTCAAGGAGGCGAGTGACTATGAAGTAGAGGGTGATGAACATGGGGGGCTGGTTCGTGGGAAGGAACTCAGCAGGAACGGTAGCGCGGTAGCGAGCGTCGCTAGTGCGCAGGTGGGTAACCAGGTCCGCTACTGTGGCAAAAGCCGACAGCTCAGGGAACAGGTAGGGCAGTAGCAGTCTGCCAAGAGCAGCAGTGGCAGGGGAGGAGTAGCGAGCAACGACAGCGTCGTACAAGGCCTGTGCTGTCCTGTGCTCGCCAAAGTGAGCACATTCTATTGCGGGCAGGTGGTTGCGAATGGCCAAGCGGGCAGTAGCGTCACGAGACAGCCACTGGGAACGAGTCGAAACGTCAGCTGTGGCGGAAGGGTCTGGAGCGGCACCGGACACGTGGTCAAACAGTGAGACACTGTCCCGACTGTCGCTCAGTAGGTACAGTTGCAGATCGTCGTGCCACGTGTCAAATGATATAGGTCTACCCTCCGGGTCGAACGGGAGAACTCGAAGCGACGCCATAGGGGCCGAGGAGCCTGGGGGGCCGCGTGGCCAAACAAGAGGCCGTTGGTCTAGGGGAGCCGAGAGGCCTAGGGGGGGGCCGAGGGGCCAAACAAGAGGCCAGGGGGCCGGGCGCCGGGCTCGGAGGTGGAGCCGAGGGGCCTAGGGGCCGCGGGGCCAAACAAGGGGCCGGGGGGGGCCCAGGGGGGCCGAGGGGCCTAGGGGGCTGAGGGGCCAAACAAGGGGCCGGGGGGGCCAGGCGCCGGTCTCTAAGGTGGGGCCGAGTGGCCTAGAGGCCGCGGGGCCAAACAAGGGGCCGGGGGGGCCTAGGGGGGCCGAGGGGCCAAGGGGGCCGAGGGGCCAAACAAGGGGCCGGGGGGCCGGGCACCGGTCTTTGCGGTGGGGCCGAGTGGCCTAGGGGCCGCGGGGCCAAACAAGGGGCCGGGGGGGGGGGCGGGGGGCCGGGCGCCAGTCTCTGAGGTGGGGCCGAGGGGCCTAGGGGCCGCGGGGCCAAACAAGGGGCCGAGGGGCCTAGGGGGGGCCGAGGGGCCTAGGGGGCCGAGGGGCCAAACAAGGGGCCGAGGGGCCTAGGGGGCCGAGGGGCCAAACAAGGGGCGGGGGGGCCGGGCGCCAGTCTCTGAGGTGGGGCCGAGGGGCCTAGGGGCCGCGGGGCCAAACAAGGGGCCGAGGGGCCTAGGGGGGGGGGCGAGGGGCCTAGGGGGCCGAGGGGCCAAACAAGGGGCCGAGGGGCCTAGGGGGCCGAGGGGCCAAACAAGGGGCTGGGGGGCCGGGCGCCAGTCTTTGAGGTGGGGCCGAGGGGCCTAGGGGCCGCGGGGCCAAACAAGGGGCCGAGGGGCCTAGGGGGGGCCGAGGGGCCTAGGGGACTGAGGGGCCAAACAAGGGGCCGAGGGGCCTAGGGGGCCGAGGGGCCAAACAGGTACAGGGCCGGGCGCTGGGCAGGTACAGGGCCTGGCGCTGGGCAGGTACGGGGCCGGGCGCTGGGCAGGTACGGGGCCGGGCGCTGGGCAAGTACGGGGCCGGGCGCTGGGCTAGGTACGGGGCTGGGCGCAGGCAAGAGACGAGGCCGGGCGCTGGGCGAAGGACGGAGCCAGGCGTGGGCTAGGTACGGGCCGGGCGACGGGCTAGGTACGGGCCGGGCGACGGGCTAGGTACGGGCCGGGCGCGGGCGACGAAGTCGACGGGGCCAGCGGGGCCGAGGTGACGGGCTAGGTACGGGCCGGGCGACGGGCTAGGTACGGGCCGGGCGCAGGCAGGAGACGGGGCCGGGCGCGGGCTAGGTACGGGCCGGGCGACGGGCTAGGTACGGGCCGGGCGACGGGCTAGGTACGGGCCGGGCGCGGGCGACGAAGTCGACGGGGCCAGCGGGGCCGAGGCGACGGGCTAGGTACGGGCCGGGCGACGGGCTAGGTACGGGCCGGGCGACGGGCTAGGTACGGGCCGGGCGTCGGGCTAGGTACGGGCCGGGCGCGGGCAGGAGACGGGGCCGGGCGCGGGCTAGGTACGGGCCAGGCGACGGGCTAGGTACGGGCCGGGCGACGGGCTAGGTACGGGCCGGGCGCGGGCGACGAAGTCGACTGGGCCAGCGGGGCCGAGGCGACGGGGCCAAGGGGCCGAGCCTAGGGGCTAGGGGCGATGCCAAGGGGCGACGGGCTGGGGCCTAGGCGAGCAGGGCAGTAGGTGGTGGGCCCATTAACATTAGGTCCTAGGACTAATTGCTCTTAATACCATGTGAGAATAGTAGGCGAGAGTGATGGACTAGGAAAAGGGAAGGGGTACAAGTAGAATGTCGAGAGAAATTTGTACCCCCTAAGGCTAAACCCACTATAGCCTAGACAACTATAAACACATAAACTAAGCCTAGATATAACTAAGAATATATGTTTGACATGTACCCCTTAGCTTAGAGTACATGGCTACCTAGGTAGATTCGTATTCCTTCATGTACTCTTATTTATACCTTTGTTCTTGCATGTTTCAATCATCTCAAGCATTTTACATCCACTCTGCTACTGGGGTCAAGGGCCCACCACCACTACTCAGTCGTGTGCGAACCTTCCTGAGGTGATCCTAGGGACGATCAACTTCTGATCGCAGCAGATTTTACCGACAGTCAACTTATCTTCCAGCAGCTTTGCAAGTTTGGGGGGGTTGCTTGATGATAGGTGGTTTGTGTGCACCAGCCATCCAGTTTCTACGCTAGAAAAGCGTGTCCCATCTCATCCCACCCCAACAGCTAGTTCAGAAATCGGTGAAGCTGTATTCCAAAGAGGTAAAATACTAGTTTGCATGGTTGGGTATGGTACTGAGTGTATCACCCCAGTCAAAACTCATGACAGAACAGCGTTCATGTTCACCTCCGTATCAGGCGATGTTGGGGTGTAGATTCCGCTTCTTGTTGTGGGGGAAAATATGCCATTTGTAACCATAATGGGACTGGATAACATATTTGGTAAAAAAAATAAAGGGTAAGGTCACTGCAAAAGGTATTTTCACGTGATTGATAAATCTTTTCACGTAATCAGTCACTATCAAGTTGTAAAAAAAACACGTATGGTAATAGATGAAACTCCCGCCAAAACAAAATGAAACCCCAAAAGAGCCTGGATGCATTTTCGGATGAATCAACCCTAAACACGTAACTCGCCAGGTGTTTAGGGTTGATCCGTTCCCAAACCGCATCCGATTCCGATTGGGTTTTATTTTTTTTAGAAGTTAGCAGATTGGTTGGGCACGAGCGGGAATTTTGCCGAGTTTCAATCTTTTTGGGTGGGAGTTACATGTGTGACCATTCGCGTGATTTTTAACCTGTTGCTAGTGACTGAATCCGTGACCCCACTTACCAAACCCATCAGAAAACCCGATACAGTGACCGTACGCGTTTTTTTTTTTTACCATTCACGTTACCGAGTCCCAAGTTGGTTACTTATCGCATATTTTCCCCTTGTTGTGGTTTCATTAATAAATACACTTGAAGCACGTTACAGTCACCCTGCCTTACCTTACAAATTGAGTGAAGTGAAGTATTTCGCTTTACTCGCCATCCTTTGCCACGGAAAAACATGGGACTTTACGTAAATATGTGCCTCGAGTGGTAACACTTTCAAAATGTCTTAAGAACAGATGGATGGCAGCATGATAAGTTGAGTGATTGATGGCTGCAATGAAAGAAAATGCGTTTACACGATGGGCCGTTGCCCGTGTTCGAACGTACGGAATATCCCAGCGGAAACGGGTCGTCAAGCCTGACGACCTGTTGACGACTTGACGACATGCTGCCCCGGGCAGAAAAAAACTAAACCCCTATCGGATGGCATGTCATCCGAGGGAGGCATCAACCCTAAATGCATGCCTCCCTGTGTTTAGGGTTGATGCCTCCCTGACCGGATGCGTGCCCGAATGGATTTTTTTTGCCCGCGGGCAGCGAGCTCCCCCGGGCGGACTCGCTTGTCCGCTGAGATATTCGGCGAAATGAATGAGCCTCATGGGAAAATGTTGGGCATCAAGAAACGAAATCCAGGGAGAAAACAAAGCCGCACACATTTCTCCGAATAGGCAGTCGGGACCAGAGTGCACTGTACTCTACATGGATGAAGCAAGGGTTACCCCATTTTCAGTGACGACTTGAAAGAGCCCGCCTCATCAAAGAAACATGCGAAAAATGCCCCGAAATCGTGACGAAGCTCGAGGCGAGGGACTTGTTTCTGGTTAAGCAGAAGAAACTCTGCCATAAACAGAACAAGTGGGATCTATTCAGTAAATAAGGCGGTCCGTTGTCGAACTTCCACTCTCATGTACAGTTCCTTTCAGTTCTGGACAGTTCTGGGTAAACGTGAAAGTAAATGCCTACCTTCCCGTCCAGCTTCACCCAAGCATGCTCCCACACCCCCTCACGAAACCTGTTGTCGCATTCCCTCATTGCTCTTCTCTCCCACCGCCTCCCTTTTCGCTTTCTGCTCATGAAATAACGCCTAACGTTTGGTCGAGCCAGGCCAGAAAGCAGCTCATGCCCACCCACATCGGCCATAGCGTGAGTAGGCCCACTACGCAACGGTTGCACCTGCGTTGCTCTGTTCCCGCAACTACCACACCGCGTGTTTTGTTGATAGCTCAGTCAGGCCCTCCCTGCCGCTTAGCTCGCCTCCGTCGTTGCCAATCCAAGTCTGTCAGCAAGTCTTTTTTTTTTTTTTTCAGATTTGTCAGTCGCCGTCGTTTTCTGTCAGTAAATTGCAGACAGCTCCCTAGGTGTAGCCCGCACCATTCACGGTATGGGAAGAGCGGCCATCGATGGCGCATCTTCAGCGTTCCCCAGCAATGTAGTAGTGCCATCTCCTCCTTTCCTCGTATGTCCTAGACCACCATCGTCGCATATCTCAGTCGCTTCACCGATGGAAGCCGGCGCGGCAGCGGCACCGGCTGCGGCTGAAGGGAGCGGGTCTGCGGAACCAACAGGGTCGCCAGGCTCAGCGCATGCGGCGGCGTTGGTGGCGAGCCGCGTGACGAAATCTCGCGCTCGCAAGCTACGTATGATCGCGCACGCAGCGAAAACCTCGCAGAAAACGCCAAACGGGCCGTCGGGCGGCGGAGAAGACGACGAGGACGTGGACAACCCGTTTGCGGACATGCTTAGACGCAGCACGAGTGCCCGAGGTAGCAACAGCAGCGCAAGTGTGCAGAGCCGCGACGACTTAGTTGGAAGTTCCAGCGCGCGGGAGTTGGGATCTGGTGGTAGCATCGGCGGAAGCCACGCGCAACTAGCGGAGGTCCACTCATCGGCAGTTCCGCCGACTGTTCCGGCAGGACAAAACGCGGCTGACGCGACAACTGTTCCGGCGGTTTCAAACGGTATCGCTGAAGCCGAGGAAAAGGAACCCCAGCAGCAGCAGCAGCAGCACCTGCTGCGTGATGTCGAAACTGTTAGGAACGAGGATGCGAAGCCGGGTCTGGCGTTAAATGTATCTTGTGAACCTGATGAAAACTCGCGTAGTTGCCACGCGGGGGAAAGTGCGCACGCGGGGGAAAGTGCGCACGCGAACCCCTCCTCTTCCGCGTGGGCATTTGCGCCGGCGACAGCGGCGGTGGGGAGCACTGGTGTGGAGTCACCGGCGCGGGAGCAAGCTGGCTCCGGTGATTCGTCTGCCGCGTCGACGCCGCGCAGGCAGGGCCGGAGCAGCCGACGTGTCCTCCACGTCGGAGCGTCGCAGCGCCGAGCGCTGCTTCGCTGTCGCGCGGCGGAGAGGCGACTCAACGGCGTCTCGGGCGACGGCGTCGCAGGAGGAGGCGACGTGTTGGAGCGAAGCCAGACGTTGGACTACTCGCGGCTGCGGTCCCGCAGCGACATGCGCGACTCGCTGGATTCCTTCGCGGGCGAGGCGTACGCCGCAAGCGTCGGGATTCTGGAGGAAGATATTTTCGACTCGTTCGAGGATCTGCGGTCGGAAGATGGAGGTGAAAGTGTCGGGAGAGGCGGGGGAGGAGGAAGCGGCTCGGGTAGGTGGCTTCCGCCGTATTTCAGGACCGCAGAGAAGCAGCAGCAGCAGCAGCAGGGGGAACAGCCGCAGCAGCAGCAGCAGCAGCAGGGGGAGCAGGTGGAGCAGGATGAGCGGGAGGAGCGGGAGCAGCGGAATCAGCAGCAGCGGGGGCGGCGGAGCTTGAGCTGGAAAGAGAAGACAGACGATGGAGACGAGTTGACGGACTATCCGCGAAGCGGCAGCTATGGCGAGAGCGTGTGCGAGTCGGACGTGCAGAGCGTAGACGACGGCGAGTTCAGTATAGACGGCGATAACGAGTCGCTAGGCGGCGAAAGGAAAACGCGCGTCCGCTTTAGAAGGATCACCAACAGCAGGAGCCTGAAAGCGCTCTCCGGCCGCGACGCGGAATCTGACTGTAACGGCGACGCCGCCGCCGCCGGCGGCGGTGGTCCTAGATCCGCGGCAACGGTCACCAGCCCGTCGGACGCGCAGTACGCGCATTTCACGGCGGCTTTGCCGCCGCTATGCGCGTCCCCGCTAAGGACGTACAGCTCGCGGCGGCGCACTATGGAGCTCGCGCTGATCTCCCCCACCGCCGTCGCCAACAGGCGCAACAATTCCGCCTCTTCCCCCTCCGCTTCCCCCTACCATGCGCGTTCCGCGGGCCTCTCGCCTTCCTCCGCGAACGCTTCCGCGGGCTTCGGCAATGGTTCTGCTTCGGGGATAAGTCCCCCCGCCGGCAGCGCTTCTGCTGTGCCCTCTGGTCCTGCCGCCGTGGCCGGCGCTACCGCCGCGTCCGGGGAGCGTAGGGCGGTTCGGCAATGGACGGGGCCTCGAGCCGCGAGCCCTGACGTGCCGCCACCTGGCGGCGTGGTAGTGGTCAGAGAAAGGGCCTTCACTCGATCCCTCACGCTAGGATGCAATCCCAGCGCGAGCCAGCAGAGCCAGCAGCAGCAGCAACAGCGGGACGTGCGGAGAAGCTATGGCGGTAGTTTCAAGGACCGCGTGGGCGCGCTTGAGGGGGACGGGGAGATGATGGGGGGTGGGGGATGGGGCGCCTCTCGCGAGCCCACGCCCGTGCACAGCAGCAGCAGCAGCAGCAGCAGCAGGTACCAGGGCGGGATGAATGCGGGGAATGTGGAGAATGGCGGGGAGACAGTGGGCAATGGGGGAGGGTTGGTGGTTGCTCCGCAGTGCGCCGTGTGCCGTGGTGCTCGTGGTGGCGCTTCTGGCGCTGGTAGGGCCGGTGGCAGTGGCGGCGGCGGTGGTCGCCGTGGGAGCTGCAGCGGGTGTGACTGTTGCAGTGGGGCTGTTAGCGGGGCGGACGCTGGGGAGGGTTTGGAGGGGCCGGGCAGAGGGAGCAGAGGCGCAGGCGGAGCAGGGGGAGCAGGGGGAGGGGGGAGCAGAGGGAGCAGCTGCGGCGGAAGCCGGTGGGGCTCGCCACAAGACTGGGCATCAGCAGCAGCGGCAGTAGCGGGAGGAGTGCCAGGCGCAGCAGGCGGGGCAGGCCAGGCAGGCGGGGTAGGCGGAACAGCAGGCGCGGCGGGAAGCGCGATGGGCATGGGAGGCGGAGCTCCCAAGGTGATGGTATCCATTCTGCCGAGCTTCGCCCAGCACCGCGCCATGGTGGCGCAGGCGGAGCAGCAGGAGAAGGCGCTGCTGCTGGGGGACCTCGCAGGCAAGCTGGGGCGCAGGCGGAGGGGAGGTGCGGGAGGGGGAGGGGGTGCGCGGGTGCTAGTGGCTACTCACGCGGACGGTGATGGGGAGGAGGGGAGTGAGACGGAACCGCTGGGGAAAACGGGCAGTGAGGGGAGCGTTGTGGACGAGAGGGGAGGGGAGGGGGATGGTGTGGAGGGAGGAGAGCGGGGTGACAATGTTCAGATGTGCAGTGAGCAAGTAGGACACGCAGAGCAGGAGAAACAGGTGGAACAGGAGGGGCAGGTGGGTTGTGTAAGGCAAGGGGCAGGTGAAGGGACAGGTGAAGGGGCAGCTGATGCACCAGCAGGGCAGTCAGTGGATGGGCGCTTCCGGAGTGTTGCTTCCTCTACCTTTTCGGAGTCTCCTCTTTCTGATGGTCGTGAGACTTTAGGTGGCGATGCTAGTGGTGGTGGTGGTGATTCTGCAATTAGTGGTGCTGTTGATTACTCAGCTATCAGTGCAGGTGGGGTTGAGGCTTACGAGCAACAGCAGCAGCAGCAGCCGCCTCTTCATGCCTTAGCTGAGACGGGCAAGGCTCAGCAGCAACACTGGGAGGACCCTGTGCTGATCGCTCCCATGTACTCGGTTCGTGCTGAAACATAGGTGCCATGCCAAGCTTTGTGAACACATACATACATGTGCAACATAGGTGCGCCACTTATTTCCACTGGTACGGTCCCGTCCCGAGTCGTCGTGACTCGTGACTGAAGGCTTTGATTGATTTATTTCCTTTTACGGGTTTCCTGTTTTGCTTCTGGACCTTGAGTGTAGATGGTGAACATTTATTCGTATACGGTAGACTTGTGTGGTGTATAGTTTGTGTGTGAGTTGTAGTGTACACTTGGTAGCATTCTGTTGGCAACTGCACTCAGCATCCTGTGTTTGTTACAATGTGAAATGGGACTTAGCGAAGGAAGGATCGTCTCAGGGTTGATCGCAGAGTAGTGTTACAGCGGAAGTATTGACCTCAGGTCAGAGTGAATGTAAATGACTGAGATAATAATAGCATGCATACATCGAGTTTATTTAAGAAATACAAAGGAATGCGAAACGACCTAGACTAGCCATGTACTCTCAGGGGTACATTCCCTTATTACATCGAGTTCAAACCGTTTCAATACTGTTCTTGCTCTTTTCACTTAAAATGCTTCTGCCTGCATCGGTCCTGGTCAGACGGTTGCTGGTGTCGCTTCGACTCTTCTGACTCCCCGACTTCGTAATCGGTAGAGTCGGCTCCTGCAGCATACAGGAATGCCTTCTCATTGAATTCCATATTGTGAAAGCTTGCTTTCTGCAACTTGTGAAGGCATCGTGCTTCATTTCATATGGGCCTTCTGAGACAAGCGAGTGGTCGGTCGGCGATGCCGCTGGATAGACAATTGGTGCTGGTTCGGGGAGGGAGCCCGTATAGGATCCTGAATCAGCTGGGAGGCAGCCACAAGCTGGTCGTGTGCGATGGTGACGTAGAGGTCTTTTGCGTTGTCGCTGCGCCAACGGCCCAACCGCTTGAACATCCTATCTAAGACTCCGATGCCTGCCGCCGTCGTTGCTGCTCCTTTGCGGAAGGAGTGCGTGCCAAGGTGGTTGGCGTTGAGGCCAACCTTTTTGAATGCTTCCAAGCACCAATTGCGAACCGTTGGGTACGAAGGCGCGTGGTCGTGCGGAGTTGCTTTGGAGTCACGTGTGAACACCCGTATCAGTGGTCCTTTGGTCGAGGCGTCATAGCCGGCAAGCGAGATGAACTGTCTGGTGATATTTACTGGGCAATATGGTCCGGGTGTAGTCGCGATTGGGACCCATATTCCCTTGCCTTCTTGGTCTGTTTTGGAGTGGGGAATCAATAGCCACATCGCCGCCTCCTCGAACTGGATGTCTTGCCACTGAATTGCGACGAGGTCCGAGAAGCGGAGAAAGCCCGTGTACATGAGCAGTGGGATGAGGCCTTTCTAGAATACGGAGGGAATGTCGGATGCGATGAACTCGTGTGTCATCTGGTGAACCTGGTGAAGAGACACGGGTTCTTTAGTCCTGTTTGGGCGCGGGGAGCGGCGCTTGGCGAATTCTCGGACCTGGGAAGTGAAGGGGCCGTTCGTGGGACAAGTAAGGCCAGTCATCTTGTGTGCGAATGCGACTGCCGAACAGGTCAGCGTGATGGCGGACAGGGTGGCGTGCTTGTTGAGGGCGTATACCAGGTACAGCGCGAGTGTCAAGTCTGTGGCAGGTAGGTAGCTCAGTGATAGCTTGTTACAGAATGATCGGGATTTTCCCCAGTAGGGGTCGTAGGTGCGGATTGTTGAAGGAGCTCGTACTTGGCTGATTACCGAGAGGAGTTGCTTTTGAAGGTTGGATAATATATCTGCCATACATGGAATATATATGAGTTACATTGTAAAGTCAATGGACAATGCAATAATCGGGCTATTGGGAAATCCAGTGCCTGAGAATGCGGCAGTGTGTGTGCCTGGTTGGAGGCACTGACTCCCGCTTGCGAGGCGAAGGTGGCTAGTAATTCCTATGGCCCATGTTTGAGGGGCCGGTTGCACTAGGGGCCACCAGGCTGCCCCTGACCACTCAGGGATCACCAGGGTTAGCTTTGCCCGTGTGCGACGCGCGTGATGGAGAGTTGCAGGGACGAGGTGGGGGGGCGGAAATGCGAAGCCCCGTTCCCCGTGCCAATCCTTGGAGAATGCGTTGATGGCCTCGGCTCGCGGGTGAGGGACTTTAGAGAAGAAACGAGGCAGCAATGCGTTCTGTGCATTTGCGAACAGGTCGACGGAGCGAGCCCCCCACCGACGGTCCAAGAGACGAAACCAAGGTTGTTTCAACGTGTAGTCATCGTGGTCTTGCAGCTTTGAGAGCTCGTCCACGCAAGAGTTCTGATCTCTAGGAATCCATTCGATGGCTAGTCGCACCGCGTTGTCCGTGCATAGAGTGATGACCTCTTTGCAAGTGAGCGTGAGATCATTATTGCGCGAGCCGCCTTTTCGTAGGATGAACATGACCCCTTGGTTGTCCACGCGAACCAACGTGTGGCCGTGTCGAAGACGGTCCATGAAGGTGCGTAGCGCCCAGAGCACGCCTTCCAACTCGCGTCGCGTACTTGAGGTTGGCCACAGGTTGTCGGGCATGCCAGCGCTTGCGTTGCTCGGTGTTCCGTGAAAAGTAGAGAGGGTGGCACCCCAGCTGTGCGCGCTGGCATCCACCTGGATGATGGCGTCGTAGTGATGCGGATGATGGAATGGTGCACCATTGAAACGGTCGAACTGTTCCACCCAGAAGTGCAGTTCGTGGATGGCCTCAGTTGACAACGACACATTCGAGTGCCATGAGGGCGCGTTGTTGATAAGTTGCAATAGCTCGTGGCTGAAGGCTCGCGCGGTTGCTGTCAGAATATGTTATATTTGTCTAGCCTGCAGTGGGGTACTCAATAGTGAGTACAGCCCAATCTAGGGTTTCCTATATGTACTCAACTGCTTGCTAGTGAAACCCCTCTTTCTCATTTCTAACTTTCTACAACTATTCCTGTTGTTTCCAACATGGAATCAGAGCAGGTCGACCCTCACGGGTCGATCCTGTGGATGGGCCCACCTAAGCTTCCGCTGTCATCACTGCCTATCGCGCGCCTCGGGCGCGCGCTGCCTTTCTGCTTGCCGCGCGCCCGTGGCGCGCGGCAATTTTTCTTCCCGCCGCGCGCTCAGGGCGCGCGGCGGTTATCTGCTCGTCGCGTCGCCCTCGGGGCAGCGCGACGCCCTGCTCTGCCCGTCGTGCGCCCTGTGGCGCGCGACGGTTCTCTACCCGTCGCGCGCCCCGGGGCGCACGGCGGTTTCGTCGCCCGGGGGGGCTCGTGCGCGGCCCGTCCCGTCGCCCGTCTAGGCGCCTTCGGGGGGCCGCGCGCGCCCCCCCTCCCCTGACGCCCGCAATGGCGCCCTCGGGGGCCCGCGCGGCCGCCCCCCCCCCCCGGGTCGCCTCGACAGGCGACGGGAGGGGCGACAGAAGGGGGCCGCGCGTCGGCCCCTCCCGTCTTCGTCGCGGCCCTACCCGGCCCTACCCGGCCCTGCCGTCCTGCCCCGGCCCTGTCCCGGCCCTGCCCTGCCCAGCCCTGCCCTGTGTTAGGGTTTGGGGGTGGCGAGTGGGGGGTGGCGGGTGTGTGGCATCCCCTGCTCCTCCTCCTACTCCGTCTCCCACTGCTGCAGCTGCCGCTGAGGGGGGTGGGTGTGTGGGAGCCGACGGAGTGGTGCTAGGGGGTGGAGTGTGAGTGAACCTAGGGGTGCAGCTGGGGGTGTGTGAAAGGGGGGTGAGACAGCTAGAGGGAGGTTGGGCGGAGGCAGCCGTTGTGCCGCCAGCAGCGCCAGTAGTCCGGAGGCTACAATCTCCGGTAGCCACAGTGCGCGCTGCTCCTGTTGCCCGTGTGTCTGCGACTTCACCCGTCGTCTCCTCTCTCCTCTCCTCTCACAGTCCCTCCTCCTCCTCACTTACCGTCTGTGACTGCCTCTAGCTTTGCTTATATTTGTGAACTATAAACCACTACTTTTTGTACTTGTGCTCAGAATGTGTGGTGACATTGTGATCCACCCTGAGCTTGTTTTGCTTTGGCTGCTTGTGCTGATTACACCCCACTTTGGCTATGGGGGTGTGTCAGAATATGTTATATTTGTCTAGCCTGCAGTGGGGTACTCAATAGTGAGTACAGCCCAATCTAGGGTTTCCTATATGTACTCAACTGCTTGCTAGTGAAACCCCTCTTTCTCATTTCTAACTTTCTACAACTATTCCTGTTGATTTTCACAGTTGCGCCCAAAGCGAGGCTCATGGAAGCAAGCATTCCGGTCACTCGAGCGATTTGACGAACGTTCACGTGGTGACCAGCGCGTCCGGAATCGATGAGACTTGTGATTGTCGCTCGTAACAGGGAGCGCCGTTCTTCTCCGACCGAGAATTTGCCGACTTGTGTGTTCAACTCGAGTCCGAGGAAGCGAAGCTCCTGTGTGGGGACCAGACGCGACTTTTTCTCGTTGATTACTATGCCGGCGTCCCTCAGGTCCCTGACGACCTGTGCGCTTGCGGCTCCCGCTTGTTGTGCGGTCTCTGCCAGGATCAGTATATCATCCACATACGGGATAACCCGCCACCCGAGAGATCGCCATCGTCGGGCCAGCTGTTTGATGAGTTGCGTGAAGATGAAAGGGGCTGTGGCCAGACCGAATGGCAGGGATTGGAAGAAGTAGTAGTTGCCTTCGAACTGGAATCCTAAGTACTTCCAGCAGGTGGGATGGATGTCCACGTGATGATACCCTGACTTGAGATCAACCGATAGCATCCAATCGTTCGGTTGGATCAACTCCGCTACCCGGACGAGGCCTTCGTACTTGAATTTAGGAATGCACAAGTGCTCGTTGACCTTCCGCAGGTCGAGGATGAGCCGACATTTTTCTCGTTGTTCGACCACGTTGAGTGGGCTAATGCATAGTAGTGTTGATCGGTCAGGAGCTTTTGCCGCTGCTCCTGTTCGGAGGAGGTCCTGAATGGCATCGCGTGTGAAATCCGAATGCATCTGGGCGCCTGCGTGGTTTTTCCTTTCGAAAGGTGTCGGGGGCCCATCCTTCCATGGGAACCAATATCCGTGTGAGATAATAGACAGGATGAGGCTACTATCGCACCAGGAGCGCCACCAGTGTAGTGCTTGGTTGAGCCGTCCTCGCATTATAAACACTGTCTTGTCGGTTATCGCGTATTCGTATGTTGAGAGCGTCGTCCCGATCCAACGGTTGTCAATTTCTGCATGGGGTTTTCATGCACAATCGGCTATCCCACAACATTAGCGCGTGCATGAGCAGTTGAGTAACAGCGGACCGCGCTCTTGGGCGTCGTGTCTTTGCACGAGTGCAACCACGTGTGTAGATGTGCGTGTGCCTTGTGTTATGTGTGTTGGTGTGTGTGTGCCTGTGTGTGTGTATGTGTGTGTATGTGCGTGTGGGAGTATGTGTGTGTGTACGGGTGTGTGGGTGGGTGTGCATGTGGGTGCGTATGTGTGTGCATGTGAGTCTCTCTCTCTCTCTCTCTCTACCTTTATGGGCGTGACATGCCCTTGTGCTCCGTGAACTGCCTCGAGACCGACCGTCGTGTGGTCTGGCCTTCGTGGTGGGTTTGAAAGATTTGCCCCGTGTACACTCGCACGTATCCACGCACGTGGGCGAGTTGCGGTTGCATGATTCCTACCTTGAGTTTTTTTTTTTTTTTTTTTTTTTTTTTTTGCATTGCACGGCTCGGCTTGCACCTAGTGGGGTGCAGTTCAGGAGCCAAATTTTCTATGCAATGTGGAGCCCGACAAAAAACAAGAGAGGGAGACAACGCTTTTTCTCTTGCTCTCTCGCCCTCTTCTCTCTCTCTCTTTCCCTTTCTCTCTCTCTCTCTCTCTCTTTTTGTTTTTAAGACGTGTGTGTTAATAACCACACAGTGCACAACCCTCCATGTTGTTTCTTGGGTCCTCCTGGACCTTGATGGGTCTCTTGATGCGTGATGCGGCTCGCGCGTCCTTTGATTTCGTATTAAGGTGTATGATCATTGGCTCGATTTTTTTTTTTTTTCACATTTTTTTTTTCTTCTTTGCTTTGCACTGGTTGTTTGCTGGTTGCCCACATCATAGTGCAGCCCATCCTTGAGCCCAAGGTACCAAGTTGGACTAAAAACAACAAACACTTCCGTAGGCAACTTATCATTCCATAATAATCATTTCTTGCAAAAGTACACAATGCACCAATAGCTAATGGCCCCTAGGGCTCCTCCTTGGGCCCCCTGGCCCTTAGTTCCTTAGGCTGCTCCTCAGCCTTGCACCCCCTGGTGCAGCCCCGTTATGTCCCTTTGACATAAGGGGCAAGGGCTCCGCCTTTGGTCCCTCACACCACGGGTGTGGGACCTTGGCCTCCACGCCCCCCCATGGGGCAGGCGTTCGCCATGTGGCCTGGCTGGCCGCAGCGAAAACAGGTGCCCTTGAAGGTCCTTTCCTGGCAAGAGCCTTGCCCGGAGCCTTTGTTGCCGAGTTCGCCGGCGTTGAGGCCACCCCCGCGGGTGGGACGGTTGTAGGTCATACGAGCGCGCTTCGACGCGGCCACGTCGGCCACGGCCAGCTTGTACGAACGGGAGGTCAGCACACTCTTGGACTGGTAGAGCTGGAAGCGATCGGCCGCCTCGAAGCCCGCCTCGTCCGCCACCAAGAGCACCTCAAATCGCTTGTTAATGAGCGACTCGATTTGAGAAATGTTGGTGCGAGCGCCTTCCGCGTCGCCTTGCTGGAGCTTGAACTCAATGTGCCTGAGGTGGGCCTGGATAGCAGAGAAAACCTCTGCCTAGTCACGTACGCCCTTGCGGTTGAACGTGGAGTTTGTGGTTGCGGGGTTGAGGGGGGGAAGCGTAGACCAAGAAGCATGAGTGAAAATTGGGTTGTGACGGCGAGGGGAGGCCTCACCATTAGCGTCGTCTGACTCGTCGCTGTCATCTTCGACGGGAGCGGGGGCCGGGTCCTTCTCGATGCGGGCAGTCTTGGGAGGGCGCGGTGCGACGGCGGGAGCTTCTTCTTTCTTCTTATCATATTTTGCAGAAGTTGTAGCGTCCTCATTTTTTTAAGTCCCCGCCGTAACAGGCGCGTGCTGCTGTAACAGCGCCAGTAGTGCTTGGAGTTGCGCCGGGTTGAACGGGGGGTTGGGCTCGGTCGTGGCTGGCGTGTGGCTCGAGGGTGCTGGCGCGTGCTGCTTGACACGCGCGCCTGAGGGGCTCGAGGTGGTGGTCAAGACAGCGCGAGGGGCGGAAGGCTCCTTGGAAGGCGCCGGGGAGCCTCCGCCAAGCAGGACCTCGACGCCAGTGGCGAGGTCCTCGCGCGACTCCTCGGCAGCCCGTTTCGGGCGACGGGCGGTTGTCCCGGGCAGAATGTTGGCGTTCGCGGCGACGGGAGTGTCTGTCGCCTTGTTGCCCTCGTGATTAGCAGTGTTGTTCGCCGGCGCCATGGCTCCGATGTTGTACTTAAAAATATCCGCAAGTAGAGTCGTCGGGGCGGTGAAGCGAGGGAGGGACTGCGTCTTCGCCAGACTGGACGAGATTGAAAAACTCAAACTTCGAAATTGAAAAGAAGAACGTGGGTGAGGCCGAATGGCCTCAACCCCCTCTTTTGTAGCCAAAAGAGGGCGAGTAGCGATGCGACGCTGCCTTTGCTGCGTTGGCAATCGCTACACTTTCACAATACACAATTTTGGAAAGTGTTACACACTTTTAAAATTTTACATATCGTAACACTCCCCTTCATTCCTGGGCGCGCAGAGGGCTGACTTTCTTGACTACTCCCGTGAGGTCGGATCAGTGCTTGTACTGCTGACGTGGCAGTCGCTTGGTGAGGAAGTAATCTGCCATCTCGGTAGTGGGGCAGTATGCGAGGTCAACTTTGCCCTGGTCAATTTCGTCCTTGACGAAAAAGTATCAAACCGCAATGTGCTTCGTGCAGTTCACGAACCCTGGCTTGTTCGCGATCTTGATGGCGCTCAGGTTGTCACAGTAAAGGCGAAAGGTGGACGAAGTTGGAATTTTCGCTTCCTGCAGCAGTTCTTGCAGGTACAAACCTTCGCGAACTGCAGCTGTCACGACGATGTATGTCAAAACTGTTATAGTGCTTACTTAATGTAGGCTGTAGTGGGTAGCCCATAAGTGGTACAAACCAATTAGGGTTAGTACTTGTACCCAACTTCTGTTCAATCCAATCATTCTCGTTCCATAGTTCAGACATGGTTTCAGAGCATTTCCTTCCCTAGGACCGATTTTTTTTAGGGCCCACCACAGAGCTGCCCCACTAGCTGCCCTGCCGCCCTGCCCTAACGGTGCGCCGCCCTACTGGCCGTTGTGCCGCCCTAAGCAGCCCGTCGCGCCGCCCTTAGCCGCCCGCGAGCCGCCCCTGCAGCCAGCGCGCCGCCCCTGCAGCCCGGTCGCTGCCCCTGCAGCCCGCTTGCTGCCCCTGCTGCCCGCTTGCGGCCCGCTCGCCGCCCCTGCAGCCCGCTCGCCGCTCGCCTGCGGCCCGCTTACCGCCCTTGCAGCCCGCTCGCCGCCCGCTCGCCGCCCCTGCAGCCCGCTCGCCGCTCGCATGCGGCCCGCTCGCCACCCCTGCGGCCCGCTCGCCGCCCTTACGGCCCGCTTGCCGCCCCTGCGGCCCGCTCGCCGCCCTTTCGGCCCACTCGCCGCCCACTTGCGGCCCGCTCGCCGCCCCTTGCAGCCCGCGAGCTGCCCTCTGGCAGCCTGCTCGCCGCCCCTTGCAGCCCGCGAGCCACCCCTACAGCCTGCGCACCGCCCCTGCAGCCGGCTCGCTGCCCCTGCGGCCCGCTCGCCGCCCCAGCAGCCCGCTCGCAACCATCTGGCAACCTGCTCGCCGACTCTTTGCAGCCCTCGCGCCGCCCTCTGGCAGCCCGCTCGCCGCCCTTTTGCAGCCCACCCGCCGCCCCTTTGCAGCCCGCGTGCCCGCCCGGCTGCTGCCCGCCCTGTTGCTTGTGCTGCCTGCTGCTGCCCGCCCTGCCCTGCCCTGCGCACTTCCCTAGTGCTCGCGCGCCGCCCTGCCTGCGTGCTGTTCTCCTGGTAGCACGCCACCCTGCTCTGCTCGCTATGCCTTCTCTCAGTGTACTCACCTTCGATCATGAGGGCCGTCCGATCCTGTTTGATACGTGGCTCGATGACTTACAGCTGTACCTACTGAGCGATTCTAGAGACAGCGTTTTGTTGTTTGACCACACGTCTGGAGTCTCTCTCGCCCCTCCCGCCACAGCTGACAGTGCGACTCGCTCACAGTGGCTTACGTGTGACGACGCTGCTCGCTTAGCCGTTCGCAACCACCTGCTGTTAGCCGAACGCGCTCACTTTGGCCAGCACAAGACTGCTAAAGCACTGTACGATGCTGTAGTCGCTCATTACTCCTCCCCTGCCACTGCTGCTCTAGGCCGCCTTATACTGCCCTACCTGTTTCCCGAGCTGTCCGCCTTTGCCACAGTCGAGGACCTCGTTACCCACCTCCGCACTAGCGACGCTCGCTACCGCGCTGCCCTCCCAGCACAGTTCCTTGACAGGAACCCGCCCCCGATGTACATCACTCTCTACTTCATAGTCACCCGCCTCCCTGACTCTCTTCGCGCTGCCAGGGACCACTTTCTCGCACTTGACCCTACAGAACTCACTGTCGACCTGCTCGAGCAGCACCTCCTTGCAACTGAGACTAGCGTAGTCGCTGTAGGTGCTGCTCGTGGCACTGCTCGCACACCCTTCTTCGAGGGGTGTTCCCCCTCCCCCCTTGCCCCCTCCTACGCTTCTGCTGCTGCTGTTGACATCCTAGGCACTGAGGATGTCGGGCTTGCTTCTGCTCTTAGTGGGAAGCACCGCAGTAGCAAGGGCAAGGGTGGCAAGAGTGATGGCGGTGGCAGAGGGGGTGGTGGTGGTGGGGGCAGTGGAGGCAGTGGAGGTGGCGGAGGTGGTGGCAGTGGTGGGAGTGGTGGCGGGGGTGGGGGCTTCGGTGGTGGCAGCGGTGGGGGTGGGGGTGGCGCTGGTGGCGGCAGTGGGAGTGGTGGAGGCCGCAATGGTGGCGGTCGGGGTGGAGCTGCTCAGAGGGGAGGTTTTGGCGGTGGCCAGAGGCAGCAGCATCAGCATTAGAGTGAGACCCCTATGCCCCAGCAGCTTCGTGAGTGGTTTGCTCAGTGCACACGCCTTAGGAGTGGGGCGTCTGGGGGTAGTGTTCGCCCCATGCCGCCCGACCCAGGTATAGAGGCTGCTGCTCTAGGTGCTAGTGAGTCTGCTCTCCCTGGTAGTGCGCTAGAACCACACTCACTCCACTCCCTGCACCTGTTCCAGTCAGACTAGCTGACCCCTCAGGGGGCCCAGTTCTTGCACGTTCCTCCACTCTTCTCCCGTGACCGGCGGTTCCGTCCGGCTCATTCTGCACTGTCCGGACGACTCTGCACTCCGACCGGCGGTTCTGACCTGCACGTGTACACGGACGGGCCGTCACCTGGCCACGTTCACCCGTCGGCCTGGGTCAAGTCTGTATACACTGACTACTGAGCCTCCATAGGTAGCTGTGTCTTCTCAGGTGTCCGCGTCAGGTCCGGTAGCAGCCCCCTGCTCATGTCGCCTCCTGTCGCACCAGACTCTCCTGTGGCACCACCGAGTTGGTCACCCCTCCCTGCCACGTCTTCGTGGCATGCACTCCCGCCTCCTTGTTTCTGGTCTTTCCAGGTCTCTGCCTCCCCTCCCGCCCTCGCCTGCCCCGCCCTACCTAAATTGCGTCGAGAGGCGGCAGCGCGCCGCTCCTCACTCCTCCTCGTTTCCCCCGACGACTGCTCCCTTGCAGACTCTCCACATGGACGTGTGGGGCCCAGCCCGTGTCAGTGGTCAGGACCGCGAGCGCTACTTCCTGCTGGTTGTTGACGACTACACGCGTCACACCACAGTCTCCCCCTTGCGCAGCGAGGGTGAGGTCCCTAATGTCTTGATCCCTTGGATCCGCGCAGTCCGTCTCCAGCTCCACGAGCGGTTCCGCGAGGACCTTCCTGTCCTGCGTCTGCACTCTGACAGAGGTGGTGAGTTCTCCTCTGACCTCTTGCGGGAATTTTGTCGTGGGGAGGGCATCCTCCAGTCGTTCACTCTTCCGGCCTCCCCGTAGCGAAATGGGATTGCTGAGCGCCGCATTGGCTTAGTCATGGAGGTCGCTCATACCTCCATGATCCATGCGGCTGCTCCCCATTTTCTGTGGCCGTTTGCGGTCCGGTACGCTGCGCATCAGCTCAAACTCTGGCCCGGTGTCTCCTTGCCGGAGACCTCGCCTACACTGCGTTGGACGGGGAAGGTTGGCGATGCGTCGGTGTTCCGGGTCTGGGGCTCTCGTGCCTTTGTTCGCGATACGTCCGCGGATTAGCTCTCCTCCCGCGCTATTCCCTGCGTCTTCCTTGGCTTTCCCCCTGACGTGTCTGGCTGGCAGTTTTACCACCCCACCTCGCGCCGTGTCCTTCCCTCTCAAGACGTCACGTTTGACGAGTCGGTTCCCTTTTACCGTCTCTTCCCCTACCGATCTGCTCCTCTCCCACCCCCGCCGCTCTTGCTTACTCCAGGTCCCCCTCCGATAGACCACCTCCCCCCTCAGGGTCCTGCTCCCTCAGGTGTGTCTCAGGTAGACCCACTCCTCGGGACTGTGCCTGTCGAGGTCGCTGTAGACTCAGGTGCTGCTTGAGGTGCTGCGTCTGGGGGTGTTGAGCCTGCGAGTGCGAAGCCTGGGGGTGATGAGCCTGCGGGTGCGGAGCCTGGGGGTGCTGAGTCTGAGGGTGCGGGGTCTGGGGGTGCTGAGCATGGGGGTGCGGAGCCTGGGGGTACTGAGCCTGAGGGTGCGGAGCCTGGGGGTGCTGAGCCTGGGGGTGCGGAGCCTGGGGGTGCTGAGTCTGAGGGTGTGGAGTCTAGGGGTGCTGAGCCCAGGGGTACTGCGTCTGCTGGAGGTCCTGTGGGTGCCTCGCCACGACTATCTCCCTGGCAGGAGCTTCTTTCCTCGCCGCAGCTGCGCGAGTGGTTTGCTCATCGCACTCGCCTTAGGAGTGGAGCTGCCGGAGCTAGAGGCTCTGCCGCTGGAGGCACTGGAGCTGGAGGTGCTGGAGCTACTAGTCTTGGAGGTGCTGGAGTTCCTGCTGGAGCTGGAGGTACCAGAGGTGCTGGTGCTGCTGGTCCTGGAGGTGCTCATACTAGAGGTACTAGAGCTGCCGGGGCTGGTGGTGTTGGAGGCGCTGGAGCTGGAGGAGCTGGAGCTGGAGACCCTGGCGCTGGAGGCGCTGGAGCTGGAGCCACTGGAGCTGGAGGCACTAGCGCTGGCGGCGCTGGAGCTGGAGGAGCTGGAGCTGGAGACCCTGACGCTGGAGGCGCTGGAGGTGGAGGCACTGGCGCTGGAGGCGCTGGAGCTGGAGGTGCTGGCGTTGGGGGTGCTGGAGCTGGCGGTACTGGTGCTGGAGGCACTGTGCAGCGGCGACCGTTTTTCGTTCTCTGCCGCCACCTGACTCGGTCCTTCGCCAGGTTCTTAGTCTCATGTCTTCTACTAGCCTTCCTCCTAGCTTACTGAGTCCCCCGCCTCGCCAGTCGTAGCCACATTTACAGCCAGACTCCCCACTGCCTGCTCCTTCTCCTTACGCTGAGCAGACAGACTCTCTTACAGAGCGTCGTGAGCCTGAGTCTCATCCTGCCTCGCCTGTTTGCATTGTTCGCACTGGTCGTCGTGTTCTTCGTCCGTGTCCTCCGCCAGTCCCTGGCACCCACGTTATGGCACTTCGTCCTTCCTCTTTTCCACTGCGAGTTCCCCTGCCGCCTCCTTCCGAGTCCTCTCTTCCTGTCGTTCCTGACCCTGAGTCTGACCTAGCTCACGCTGCCAGTCCCACTGTCCCTCGTCTTCTAGCCACTGTTGTCACTGACCCTTCTTTTGAGTCCACTGCTGCGTCTGCCCTAGTTGCTGAGCTTGTTGACTTTGCTGTCGTCTGTCGTCTCGACTACGCCACTGCTCTTATTGCTGAGTCTGAGTCTACCTGTCCTCCGTCCGTCGAGGGTGAGTGTGCTCTGGACACGGACGTCCTTGAGGACAAGCAGGAGGACTTTGAGTGTCTTGCAGCTGCTGTACCTCATCTCGTTGCCATGCTGCTTGCCCCTGAGGGAGACCCGGATGCACCAGACATCCCGACCCCGCGCTCTTACGCAGAGGCGATTACGGGTCCCTACTCCTCTCAGTGGCAGACAGCCATGGACGCAGAGATGGCATCCTGGAAGGTGTGCAAGGCCTCAGCAGGCGCAATACCAGGGAGAGCAGACTCACTAGCACCTAGAGTAGCAGCCTCTATACCTGGGTCGGGCGGCACACACCGATAACAGTCACCCTCAGCACTAACAGACAAGGCATACATGGCAGCAAGGATAGCATCATAGTCAAGAGCAAAGATATCAACTCCAGACCTAAGCAGCTCTGCCTAGCGGGGGCGCTCAGCCTCCTTACCAAACTCTGCGCGCCAAGCGTCGTCTAGGCGGGAGAAGCAGTGGTGCTGAGAGTGAAGCTTCCCGCATGTCTGACCAGCACGGTCACCCGTGCGAATGACATACGGGCAGCGAATACTACCCCCAGACGCCCCACCCTGAGCAAACCACTCACAAAGCTGCTGAGGCGAAGGGGTCTCGCTCCGACGCTGCTGCTGCTACCTCTAGCCACCGCCAGAACCTCCCCTCTGAACAGCTCCACCCCGGCTGCCACCACTCCCACTGCCGCCACTACTGCCACCCCCACCGCTGCTACCACCGCCGCCACCAAAGCCCCCACTCCCGCCACCACTCCCACCGCTGCCACTACCTCCGCTACCTCCACCACCTCCACTGCCGCCACCACCACCACCCCCACTGCCAGCGCCACCACTCCTGCCACCCTTGCCCTTGCTACTACGGCGCTTCCCACTAATAGCAGAAGCAGCCCTGACATCATCAGCACGAAGGATGTCAACAGCAGCAGCAGAGGCGTAGGAGGGGGCAAGGGGGAAGGGGGAACACCCCTCAAAGAAGGGCGTGCGAGGAGTGCCACGAGCGGCACCTACAGCGACTACGCTAGTCTCTGCTGCAATGAGGTGCTGCTCGAGTAGGTCGACAGTGAGGTCTGTGGGGTCAAGTGCGAGAAAGCGAAGAGAGTCAGGGAGGCGGGTGACTATGAAGTAGAGAGTGATGTACATCGGGGGCGGGTTTTTGTCAAGGAACTCTGCTGGGAGGGCAGCGCGGTAGCGAGCTTCGCAAGTGCGTAGGTGGGTAGCGAGGTCCTCGACTGTGGCAAAGGCGGACAGCCCGGGAAACAGGTAGGGCAGTATAAGTTGGCCTAGAACATCAATTGCAGGGGAGGAGTAACGAGCAACTACATTGTCGTACAGTGCTTTAGCAGTCTTGTGCTGGCCAAAGTGAGCTCGTTCGGCTAACGGCAGGTGGTTGCGAATAGCTAAGCAAGCAGCAGCATCACGCGTAAGCCACTGTGAGCGAGTCGCGTTGTCAGCTGTGGCGGGAGGGGCGAGAGAGGCTCCAGACGTGTGGTCAAACAACGAAACGATGTCTCTAGAATTGCTCAGTAGGTACAGCTTGTAAGTCATCGAGCCACGTATCGAACTGGATCGGACGGCCCTCATGATCGAAGGTGAGTACACTGAGAGAAGCCATAGCGGGCAGAGCAGGGTGGCGCGCTACCAGCAGAACATCATGCAGGCAGGGCGGCGCACGAGCACTAGGGAAGAGCGCAGGGCAGGGCAGGGCGGGCAGCAGCCGGGCGGCGTAAGCAGCAGGGCGAGCAGCAGCCGGGCGGGCACGCAGGCTGCAAAGGGGCGGCGGGTGGGCTGCAAAAGGGCGGCGAGCGGGCTGCCAGAGGGCGGCGCAAGGGGTGCAAAGGGGCGGCGAGCGGGGCGCCAGAGGGCGGCGAGCGGGCTGCAAAGGGGCAGCAAGCGGGCAGCCAGCGGGCGGCGCGCGGGCTGCAAGGGGCGTAGAGCGGGCCGCAAGGGGCGGCAAGCGGGCTGCAAGGGGCGACGCGCAGGCTGCAAGGGGCGGTGAGCGGGCTGCAAGGGGCGGCAAGTGGGCCGCAAGGGCGGCTCGTGGGCTGCAAGGGGCGGCGAGCGTGCCGCAAGTGGGTGGCGAGCGGGCCGCAAGGGTGGCGAGCGGGCCACAAGGGCGGCGAGCGGGTCGCAGGGGCGGCGAGCAGGCCGCAGGCGAGTGGCGAGCGGGCTGCAGGGGCGGCGAGCAGGCCGCAAGCGGGCGCCGAGCGGGCTGCAAGGGCGGCGAGCGGGCCGCAAGGGCGGCGAGCGGGCCGCAAGCGAGCGGCGAGCGGGCTGCAGGGGCAGCGAGCGGGCTGCAGAGGCGGCGCGCTGGCTGAAGGGGCGGCTCGCGGGCTGAAGGGGCGGCTCGTGGGCTGCTAAGGGCGGCGCGACGGGCTGCAGGGGCCGCTTGCGGAGATGAGCTAGACTGCGGGCTAGGCACAGGGTAGGAGGAGTCTCTGCGTCGTTGAGTGTCGCCCTAGTGCTCGGCGCCAACGACAGTCGTTTCAGCAGGTTGTAGCTGCTCGTGAGCCCTTTGATAACGTGCGTGAGGTACGACGCCGTCGAGTAGTACACGCCGGCCATCCTCATGGTGGCGAGAATTCGCCGAGCCCGGTTGCAGTAGTCGGTCGCCGTCTCCTCTTCGCCCATCCGTATGTGCGACAGCTGCTCCTCAAGCTGGCCGATGTACAGGGCGTCGGTGACCTGGTACGTCGACTCGATGAAGTGCCATGCCCGGTGGCCGGCGTCGAGGTACTCCCTGCACGACTTCAAGGCGATCTGCACGCCCGGCGAGCAGCACCGCGAGATGACCGTGAAGGTCAGCAACTGCACGGCGCGAAACTCCGCACGCAAGTCGGGGTAGAGTTCCTCCGGCGTCGCCACAATCCCCCTGGTGAAGCCGATCAACCCGGCCATCTCCAGCTGGGGCTCGATGGCTTCCTTCCAGGTGAGGATATCAGGACGACCAACAAGCAAGGGGGTGACCGAGATCCTGTCCAGCGTAAAATTGAAGTAGGCGTAGCTCGGTGCAATCCCGCCTACTGTCACGTGGGTCGCCGACATCGGCGACAAATTGCTTCGTCGACCTCCAACATTGCCTTGCGAGGAGCCTGCAACCGCCGACGACCGCATCCCTCGCGCCTGAACACCGCCGACTTCATCGGCGTGTATCATACCTCACTGCCTCGACGTGCCTCTCGCATTACAGCCGACTTGGTCACCACCGGCATTGACGCCCGCGTCGACGCCTCCCTCAGTGTTCATCGGTCAAGGAGAGACAGGCCGAGAAGGGTGCTCCGTCGCCCACACGACACGGATGCCAGCCTCGACGACCGCCCAGGGCAGGTCACCATAATCGTTCGCCTCGTGACGTCTCCTCGCGTTCTCCAGCCGTGCCTTCAGGGTGTCCACCACCCCCGTGTCAACTACGGCGCCTACCATAGTGACTACCGCACAGCTGCCGGCCTACAAACACAAATGAGGTAAGTGACAACTACGTCGACCTGACTGAAAGGTAAGTCGTGTGCCTTCCACGCTCACCGCACCATGTGGAGATAACTCTATCAACGGGAGCTAGACTACGGGCTAGGCATGGGGTAGGAGGAGTCTCTGCGTTTGTTCACTTAGTCTTTCTCTAGCACTTGTGCGTTCACAGGGCAAAACCGCAAGATTTTCACTAGCGAAATTTGAGAACAATGGTAGCAACTAGATTGGCAAGGTAGACTACATTAGAAGCCTAGCATACAAGTCGACCACCAGCTCAGCACGAAGGCGACTTGCCAGCTGGTCGACCTCAGGCGTCCTCAGTCGACCTGCAAGGTTGGTGTGCCAGCACACCAACAACAGGCCACCACAAGTCACCACACGTGCTCATGTGCGCGCACCTACTTTGCAGGTGCAAGGTGACGGTAACGACATGCACCGCCACGCACATTGTGCAGGTGCCAAGTCGACCACATGTCGACGGTTGCACCTGAGGAGTCCTGTTGACCTCGTGCCACCGAACCGCGGATCGACTTTGCCGATCTACCTGGGCGATGGTCGCGAACCTCGCAGACCTCGTCGTCCGAGTAACCTGGTCGACCAGGCAACCATGTCGACCATGTGTGTCATCCCAGGCGCGTCGACCGCCCAGGTCGACGACCACCTCATGTCGACCACACCAGGTCGACCACTCGCTGGTCGACCACCTCCAGGTCGACAACCCACCTGGTCGACCAACCCCAGGTCGACCAGTATACCGGTCAGCCAACCACACCCAGTCGGCTTCCCCTGGTCGGCGTCACCCTTGTCGACGCCCTCCACTGGTCGACCTCCCAAGTCGACCAGCCCAAGTTGGCGCCCTCCCAAAGTCGGCGCCCTTGCAGTGGCCCTTGTGCAGGTCGACCAGGCTCGTCAACCAGCTCGCCCACTGTTGCAGGTCGGCTGCACTCCTCACACCCGACCCCGAGGTCGGCTCTGCCCAAGCGAGGACGGGGCAAACAACAACTCCCATTGACACCGCTCGCGGGCTGCTAAGGGCGGCGCGCCGTTAGGGCAAGGTGGCAGGGCAGCTAGTGGGGCAGCTCTGTGGTGGGCCCTAAAAAAAAAAAAATCGGTCATAGGGAAGGACCTGCTCTGAAACCATGTCAAAACTAAAGAACGAGAAATGATTGGATTGAACAGAAGTTGGGTACAAGTACTAACCCTAATTGGGTTGTACCCTTTATGGACTACCCCACTACAGCCTGCACAATGTAAGCACTATATAAGTTTGACACGTACGACCCAGCGTGCTTTGAAGCGTTCGATCGTTCCGCCAGCGGCGGTTTTCAGGCGAAAAAAACACTTTCCGCTTAGCACCCTCCTCCCCTTCACTGCTGCACGATCGACTAGGACCCATGTGTCGAGTGATTCTAGTGCCTGTAGCTCCGCATCTATAGCTGCGCGTCTATAGCTGCGCACCACTCCTTGGCATGGGGGCTGGTTAGGGCATGCCGCGGATTCTTGGGCTCGACGATTCGCGCGATGGTTGTGACGGCCGTGTGCAGACCGAGAAGCTGCAGGCCAGTGACTTTGGAGGCGCTTTTGGCTTCTGTAGTGGTGACCTCAACCACATCGGCATCGTCACTCTCGGGGGCGGGTGTGGAACTGCTTGGCTGAGCGTGGCGACGTGATGGTCCTGGCGCGGGAGCGTTGTTGCCGTCATCATCGTCGCGCGGGCGAGGCGACACGCCGGGATGTTCGTCGGCGGGGTCGCGGTCAAGTACTGCTGCTGCTGCCTCGTCTTCCGGAGATACAAAGCTGCGACTGTTGTTGGCGTAGGCGCGTGCGACGTTGCCGCGCTGGTCCTCGATCCACTGATGCAAGGTAAGTCGCTCATAGAAGAGGATGTCGCGCGCAGGTACTATCTTGTGCGTGTCGATGTCTAGGACCAGCCACCCCTTGTACTCGTGGTTTAGCCCCAGATGGACTCCCCAGCGTGCGCGGTGGGTGAATTTTCCGATGGTGGCGGAAGTTGGCCGGCACTGCACCACTCATCCCCAAACCCTCAGCATGGAGGTATCTCCCCTTGACCCGGTCCACTTCATTTGCGGGGAGAGGTCAACCCTGTTGGCCGTGCTAGAGAGGAGGTTGTGAAGGCGCACGGCATTGTTCATGGCGTACGGCCAGTACTTTTTGGGTAGGCCGGACTGGTTCATGAGGGCGCACACCTTCGTCATGAGGGTAAGGTTGACCCTTTCTGCGACGCCTTGCTGTTGGTGAGCGTAGGGGAGTGAGATTTATGCTTGATCCACTTCTCCGCGAAAGCTCCAGCACCAGCTCCAGCAGCAACGCCAGCACCTCCAGCTCCAGCACCTCCAGCTCCAGTAGCTCCACTCCAAAGGCGTGCGCGCCGAACAAACCACTCACGCAGCTGCTGCGGAAACAGTCTCAGCGAAGCACCAGCAGAACCTCCAGACAAAGCAGCACCCTGAGGCTCAGCACCTCCAGACTTCGCACCCTCCGACGCAGCACCCCCAGGCTCAACACCCTCAGGCTCAGCACCCCCAGGCTCAGCACCCCCAGTCACAACACCCCCAGGCTCAGCACCCCCAATCTCAGCACCCCCAGGCTCAGCACCCCCAGGCCCAGCACCCCCAAGCTCAGCACCCCCAGACACAGTACCTCTAGCAGCACCTGAGTCCACAGCTACCTCACCAGGCACAGCACCAGGGGGTGGGTCTACCTGAGAGACACCTAAGGGAGCAGGACCCTGAGGAGGGAGGGGGTCTACTGGAGGGGGGCCTGGAGCAAGGAAGAGCGGCAGGGGAGGGAGAGGGGTAGAGCGGTAGGGGAAGAGACGGTAAAAAGGAACGGACTCGTCAAACGTGACGTCCTGAGAGAGGAGGACACGGCGCGAAGTAGGGTGGTAAAACAGCCAGCCAGGCGCGTCAGGGACAAAGCCAAGGAAGACGTAGGGAATGGCGCAGGCGGAGAGCTTGTCCGCGGACGGATCGCGGACAAAGGCACGAGAACCCCAGACCCGGAACACTGACGCATCGCAAACCTTCCCCGTCCAACGCAGTGTGGGCGAGGTCTCCGGCAAGGAGACACGGGGCCAGAGGTTGAGCTGATACGCAGCGTACTAGACCGCAAACGGCCACAGAAAATGGGGAGCAGCCGCATGGATCATGGAGGTACGAGCGACCTCCATGACTAAGCCAATGCGGCGCTCACCAATCCCATTTTGCTGAGGTGAGTCCGGAAGCGTGAACGACTGGAGGATGCCCTCCCCACGACAAAAGTCCCTCAAGAGGTTGGAGGAGAACTCACCACCTCTGTCAGAGTGCAGACGCAGGTCAGGAAGGTCCTGGCCGAACCGCTCGCGGAGTTGGAGACGGACCGTGCGGATCCAAGGGATCAAGACATCAACGAACTGACCCTTGCTGCGCAAGGGGAAGACCGTGGTGTACTGCGTGTAGTCGTCAACGACCAGCAGAAAGTAGCGCTCGCGGCTCTGTCCACTGACGCGGGCTGGGCCCCACACGTCCATGTGGAGAGTTTGCAGGGGAGCAGACGTCGGGGGAAACGAGGAGGAGTGAGGAGCGGCGCGCTGCCGCCCCTCGACGCAAGGAAGGCAAGGCGGGGCAGGCGAGGGCGGCAGGGGAGGCAGGGACCTGGGAAGACAAGAGACAAGAAGAAGAGAGTGCATGCCACGAAGGCGTGGCAGGGAGGGGTGACCCAGGCGGTGGTGCCACAGAAGATTCTGGTGCGACAGGAGGCAACACGAGCAAGAGGCGGCTACCTGACCTGACGCGGACACCTGAGCAGACACAGCTACCTGAGGAGGCTCGGTAGCGAGTGTGTACTGACTCGAGTGAACGTGGCTAGGTGACGCCCCGTCCGTGTGCACGTGCAGATCGACACACGCTGACCCCCAGGAGTGTTGGTAGTGACCATCGCATTTTGGAGGGCAGCGGTACTCACCAAGTTCGTAGAGAACGAGGGGAGGTGAAGACCTGAGAGTGAGCCGGATGGAACCGCCGGACACGGGAGGACAGTGGAGGAACGGGCAACGACCGGGCCCCAAGAGGGTTCAGCCAGTCTTACCGGGACAGGTGCAGGGAGAGGAGTGAGAGTGGTGCTGTCACGAAAGAAACAGCGCGAGGCGCCTGAGTCCAACGTGAAGGTGTGCAAGGCTTGAGCAGGCACAGTACCAGGGAGAGTACCAGACTCACTAGCACCTAGAGCAGCAGCAGCAATACCTGGGTCAGGCGGCACACACCGGTAATAGTCACCCTCAGCACTAACAGACAAAGCATACATAGCAGAAATAATAGCATCAAAGTCTAGGTCAAAGATAGCAATCCTAGACCTAAGGAGATCAGCCCAGCGAGGGAGCTCGACGTCGTCACCAAACTCAGCACGCCAAGCATCGTCGAGGCGGGAGAAGCAACGGTGCTGAGTGTGAAGCTTCCTGCATGTCTGACCAGCACGGTCACCCGTGCGAATGACATACGGGCAGCAGCCACTACCCCCAGACGCCCCACGCTTCAAAAACCACTCATGAAGCTGCTGGGGCGACTAGGTCTCGCTCCGACGCTTCTGTTGCTGACGCTGGCCACCTCCAAGACCTCCACGCCGAGCACCAGTCCCACTGCCACCAGTCCCACCGCCGCCACTGCCGCCACTCCCACTGCTGCCTCCACCGCCGCCACCAACACCCCCACCCCCGCCACCACTCCCACCGCTGCCACCACCTCCACTGCCTCCACCACCTCCACTGGTGCCCCCACCACCACTCCCGCTGCCCCCTCCACCACCCTTGCTACCCTTGCCCTTGCCGCTGTGGCGCTTCGCACTAGCAGAAGCAGCTCCGACGTCCTCAGCACCAGGGACGTCTGCAGCAGCGGCAGAGGCGTAAGAGGGGGCAAGGGGGGAGGGGGAGCACCCCTTAAGGAAGGGCAGGCGCGGAGTGCCACGAGCAGCACCTACAGCAACTGCACTAGTCTCAGCTGTGAGGAGGTGCTGCTCGAGTAGGTCAACAGTGAGGGAGGTGGGGTCAAGTGAGAGAAAGTGGTCCCTGACAGAGCGAAGAGAGTCAGGGAGGCGAGTGACTATGATCTAGAGGGTGATGAACATTGGGGGCTGGTTCCTGTCAAGGAACTCAGCAGGGACGGTAGCGCGGTAGCGAGCGTCACTAGTGCGCAGGTGGGAAACAAGGTCCTCTACCGTGGTAAAGGCTGAAAGCTCGGGGAACAGGTAGGGCAGAAGCAGGCGGCCTAGAGCAGCAGTGGCAGGCGAAGAGTAGCGAGCGATTACAGCGTTGTACAGTGCCTGTGCTGTCCTGTGCTGTCCAAAGTGGGCACATTTGGCTAACGGCAGGTGGTTGCGAATGGCCAAGCGGGCAGCAGCGTCGCGAGTAAGCCACTGTGAGCGAGTCGCACTGTCAGCTGTGGCGGGAGGGGTAGGAGCGGCGCCTGACGCAAGGTCAAACAGCGAAACACTGTCCTTAGAATCGCTCAGTAGGTACAGCTGGAGGTCGTCGATCCACGTGTCAAACTGAACCGGTCTGCCCTCATGATCGAACGCAAGAACCCTAAGCGAAGCCATAGCATCGCAGCACACAGGAGCAACAGTAGAAGCAGTAGCAGCAGTAGCAGCAGCAGTAGCAGCAGTAGCAGTAGCAGTAGCAGCAGTAGCAGTAGCAGCAGCAGTAGCAGCTGTAGCAGTAGCAGCAGTAGTAGCAGCAAGGACAGAGAGGCCAAGGGGCCGAGGGTCCTGGGGACTAGGGGCCGAGGGGCCGAGGGGCGGGGCCGAGGGGCCTAGGGGCCAAGGGGCCAAACACGAAGGGGGGGGCCTAGGGGCCGAGGGGCCAAGGGGCCGAGGGGCCTGGGGCCTAGGGACAGAGAGGCCTAGGGGCCGAGGGGCCAAACACGAAGGTGGGGGGCCAAGGGGCCTAGGGGCCAAGGGGCCGAGGGGCGTGGGGCCTAGGGGCCGAGGGGCCGAGGGGCCGAGGTCGAAGGGGGGGGGGGGGGGGGGGGGGGGGGGGGGGCGACGGGTCGCTAGGGGCCGAGGCTAGGGCGACGGGGCGACGGGGCCGCGGCTAGGGGCGACAGGGCGACGGGGCAACGGGTCGTGAGTGGGGGGCTGCGGCTAGGGGCAACGGGGCCAAGGGGCCGCGGCTAGGGGCGACGGGGCCAAGGGGCCGAGGGTTGGGCAACAGGGCGACGGGTCGCTAGGGGCCGCGGCTAGGGGCGACAGGACGACGGGGCGACAGGTCGCTAGGGGCCGCGGCTAGGGCGACGGGGCCAAGGGGCCGTGGCTGGGAGTCGCGGCTAGGGGCGACGGGGCGATGGGGCGACGGGTCGCTAGGGGCCGTGGCTAGGGCGACGGGGCGACAGGGCCAAGGGGCCGCGGCTAGGGGCGAAGGGGCCAAGGGGCCGCGGCTAGGGGCGACGAGGCCAAGGGGCTGTGGCTAGGGGCGACGGGGCCAAGGGGCCGGGCTAGAGGCGACGGGTCGGGGCCTAGGGGGCCTACGGGTCGCGAGGGTGGCTAGCAGGGCAGCAGGTGGTGGGCCCAAAAAACGGTCCTAGAAGGAACCTGCTATGAAACCATGTCAAAGTAACGAACGAGAATGAATGAACTAGCAAGGAGTTGGGTACAAGTACTAACCCTAATTGGGTTGTACCCCTTATGGGCTACCCCACTACAGCCTACACAATGTAAGCTATATATAAGTTTGACACAGTGTGGGCGAGGTCTCTGGCAAGGAGACACGGGGCCAGAGGTTGAGCTGATGCGCAGCGTATCGGACCGCAAACGGCCACAGAAAATGGGGAGCAGCCGCATGGATCATGGAGGTACGAGCGACCTCCATCACTAAGCCAATGCGGCGCTCACCAATCCCATTTTGCTGAGGGGAGTCCGGAACCGTGAACGACTGGAGAATGCCCTCCCCACGACAAAAGTCCCGCAAGAGGTTGGAGGAGAACTCACCACCTCTGTCAGAGTGCAGACGCAGGACAGGAAGGTCCTGGTGGAACCGCTCGTGGAGCTGGAGACGTACTGCACGGATCCAAGGGATCAAGACATCAACGACTTGACCCTTGCTGCGCAACGACCAGCAGAAAGTAGCGCTCGCGGCCCTGTCTACTGACGCGGGCTGGGCCCCACACGTCCATGTGGAGAGTCTGCAGGGGAGCAGTCGTCGGGGGAAACGAGGAGGAGTGAGGAGCGGCGCGCTGCCGCCCCTTGACGCAAGGAAGGCAGGGCGGGGGAGGCGAGGGCGGGAGGGGAGGCAGAGACCCGGGAAGACCAAAGACAAGGAGGCAGGAGTGCATGCCACCCAGGCGTGGCAGGGAGGGGTGACCAAGGCGGTGGTGCCAGAGGAGAGTCTGGTGCGACAAGAGGCGACATGAGCAAGGGGGTGCTACCTGACCTGACGCGGACACCTGAGCAGACGCAACTACCTGAGGAGGCTCGGTAGCCAGTGTGTACATACTCGACCCTGGCCGACGAGTGAATGTGGCCAGGTGACAACCCGTCTGTGTACACGTGCAGATCGACACACGCTGACCCCCAGGAGTGGTGGTAGTGACCATCGAATCGTGGAGGGCAGCGGTACTCACCAAGTTCGTAGAGAACGAGGGGAGGTGAAGACCTGACAGTGAGCCGGACGGAACCGCAGAACACGGGAGAACAGTGGAGGAACGGGCAACGACTGGCCCCCCGGAGGGGTCAGCCAGTCTGACCGGGATAGGTGCAGGGAGAGGAGTGAGGGTGGTGCTGTCACGAAAGAAATAGCGTGAGGCACCTGAGTCTAGCGTGAAGGTGTGCAAGGCCTCAGCAGGCGCAGTACCAGGGAGAGAAGACTCACTAGCACCTAGAGCAGTAGCCTCTATACCTGGGTCAGGCGGCACACACCGGTAACAGTCACCCTCAGCACTAGCAGACAAAGCATACATAGCAGAAAGGATAGCATCATAGTCTAGGTCAAAGATTGCAACTCCATACCTAAGCAGCTCTGCCCAGTGGGGGCGCTCGACCTCGTCACCAAACTCAGCGCTCCAAGCATCGTCGAGGCGGGAGAAGCAGCGGTGCTGAGTGTGAGGCTTCCCGCATGTCTGACCAGCACGGTCACCCGTGCGAATGACATACGGGCAGCTCACACTACCCCCAGACGCCCCATGCTCAAACAACCACTCACGAAGCTGCTGGGGCGACTGGGTCTCGCTCCGACGCTGCTGCCGCTGCCTCTGGCCTCCTCCAGAACCTCCATGCTAAAATCCAGTCCTACCGCCACCACTCCCACCGTTGCCACTACCGCCACTCCCACCGCTGCCTCCACCATAGCCCCCACTCCCGCCACCACTCCCACTGCTGCCACCACCTCCACTGCCTCCACCACCTCCACTGGTGCCCCCACCACCACTCCCGCTGCCACCGCCACCACCCCTGCCACCCTTGCCCTTGGTGCTGCGGCGCTTTGTACTAGCAGAAGCAGCCCCAACGTCCTCAGCACTAGGGACGTCTGCAGCAGCGGCAAAGGCGTAAGAGGGGGCAAGGGGGAAGGGGGAGCACCCCTCAAAGAAGGGCATGCGCGGAGTGCCACGAGCCGCACCTACAGCAACTACACTAGTCTCAGCTGCAAGGAGGTGCTGCTCGAGTAGGTCAATAGTGAGGACTGTGGTGTCGAGGGAGAGAAAGTGGTCCCTGACAGAGCGAAGAGAGTCAGGGAGGCGAGTGACTATAAAGTAGAGAGTGATGAACATCGGGGGCTGGTTCCTGTCAAGGAACTCAGCTGGGGCGGCAGCGCGGTAGCGAGCATCGCTAGTGCGAAGGTGGGAAGCCAGGTCCTCTACTGTGGCAAAGGCGGACAGCTCGAGGAACAGGTAGGGCAGTAAGAGGTGGCCTAGAGCAGCAGTGGCAGGCGAGGAGTAGCGAGCAACGACAGCGTCGTACAGTGCCTGTGCTGTCCTGTGCTGTCCTGTGCTGTCCGAAGTGAGCGCATTCGGCCAACGGCAGGTGGTTGCGAATGGCCAAGCGGGCAGCAGCGTCGCGAGTAAGCCACTGTGAGCGGGTCACACTGTCAGCTGTGGTGGGAGGGGCGGGAGCAGCGCCAGATGTGTGGTCAAACAATGAAACACTGTCCCTAGAGTCGCTCAGTAGGTACAGCTGCAGGTCGTCGAGCCACGTGTCAAACTGTAGGGGGCGTCCCTCATGATCGAACGCTAGCACGCGGAGAGGAGCCATAGTGGCGCAGCACGCAGAGCGAGGAGAAGCAGGGCAGTGCAGAGCACAGGGCAGGCAGCAGAAAGGGTCAGTGAGAGGGCCGCAAGGGGCGGCTAGCAGAGCAGCAGAGGCAACGAGAGGGCCACCAGGGGCGGTGCGCGGGGCTGCAAGGGCGGCTCGCGGGGCCTGGGGTCGACTGTCGGGCCGGGGCCTAGGTGTGACGGGCGCTGGGCGACGGGCGACGAGCCGGGGCCGGGGCCTAGGGGCTACGGGCCTAGGGGCGACGGGCGCGGACTTAGGGGCGACAGGCGCGTCGGGCCGGGGCGTAGGGGCGTCGGTCGCGGGCCTAGGGGCGTCAGGCAACGGGCTGGGGCGCCTGGCCTAGGGGCGACGGGCCGGGCTAGGGGTGCCGGGCCTACAGGCGGGCTAGGGGCGACGGGCCGGCCTAGGGGCGACGGGCCGGGCTAGGGGCGACGGGCCGGGCTAGGGGCAACGGGCCTACGGGTTGGGCTAGGGGCGACGCGCCGGCCTAAGGGCGACGGGCCTAGGGGCGACGGGCCTACGGGCCAGGCTAGGGGCGACGGGCCAAGCTAGGGGCGACGGGCCTACGGGCCGGGCTAGGGGCGACGGGCCGGGCTAGAGGCAACGGGCCCGCGGGCCGGGCTAGAGGCGACGGGCCGGCCTAGGGGCGACGGGCCTAGGGGCGACGGGCCGGGCTAGGGGCGACGGGCCGACGGGCCGGGCTAGGGGCAACGGGCCGGCCTAGGGGCGACGGGCCGGGGCGACGGGCCTAAGGGCGACGGGCCTGGCTAGGGGCGACAAGCCGCACGAGGGCGGCGCGCTGGGCAGTAGGTGCGGCACGAGGGTCGCTAGGGGCGGCTAGTGGGGCAGCGCAGTGGTGGGCCCAAGGAAAAAAAAAACGGTCCTATCGAAGGACCTGCTCTGAAACCATGTCAAAAGAATGAACGAGAATGAATGAACTAGCAAAGAGTTGGGTACAAGTACTAACCCTAATTGGGTTGTACCCTTTATGGGCTACCCCACTATAGCCTACACAATATAAGCTACACAACATTTTGACAAAGGTCGCGGACGGTTCTCCTCGTCAAAGGTTGTGGTGTTTGCTTCCTCCAGGATCTAGCGAAGGGTTTCGGTGCGCGGCGTTGGTCGCTCCTGCTCATGTATGCCGAGGTTTTCATTTCCGGTGCCGAAGATGTGATTGGAGGTGACGGCTAGTTCCACCTCCGTCATGCCTTCTGGTTCTGCCTCAGCGCTTTCGGCTTCTTGTATTGCCGCGAGGTCCCTCTCGACTTCTTCTATTGCTTCGCAGTCTGAGAGTTGTGCCGCGGATAGTAGGTTAAAGTGCAGTTCCGGCATGAAGAGTACGTCGTTGAAGGTGGTGTGCGTGTTGCTGTCACGGGCTTGCAGTACGACGATGCCCTGTGCATTTGCGCGAAGTTGCTCATTGTTGGCGACAGTGACGTAGGTGGCGGGGGCGGGGCTGATGTTTGAGATGTAGCGAACAGAACCCACCATGTGTTGGCCGCAACAGTTGTCCAGGTACCAGGTATTGTGATTGGTATTGTTGTTGCGTAGGAGGAGTGTGAGCCGCGGTGTCACCAGGGTCGCCTTGTATCTTCTCTCGAAATATCCATCTTCTCTCCATCCCACGGGAACGAAGCGCTGGTGATCGTGGGGTGGGATTTCCCGCAGTTGTATTGGCTGGTGCCATTCTTGCACATCCTCGTCGTCGTAGTAGGAGTTCTCTGTTGAGGGGATTCTTCCACCCTTCTTCAAGTTGAATGATTGTGCCGCGAAGTTCCTCCTCTTCTTGTAGTGAGGTAGTTCGTGGTGTTATAGTCACAATAGGCTTGAATGTGCCTAAAACGAAAAATAGAGTGCACAGTCGGATTTCTGCACAGCGGCTTCAAACGTTGATAGCGTTCTGGTCACAGCTGAAAATGACTTGATTCAAATTGGATCTGGAGCGTCTTGACGTCGCCTACACTTGGCAATTTAGATTGCACGATTTCATTAAGAATTGACGACGCAACGTTGGTTTGAGCGAACAGCACTATGGCAGCCACTATAGACTTATTAGGAAGAGTTACGAGTTTGGAATGACTCCCAGCTCCTACAAACCCCAAGAGCCGAGGTACAGTGATGTGGAACAGTTCCACACTGTCCGCAACCACGAAGGGTCTCGAAACTACCCTCCACAAGGGCCTACACCAAGAGAAATGTTACACTACAAAAAGTAATGCAACTATTATCACTATCTTGAAGTTTATCATTTTGGAGAGCTTCGAAATCACTTGATTCTTGAAACCAAGGCTCTGGTTCTTCAAGATAAATTCTTCCTTGAGTTCTTGGAAGTCTGCTGCGCACACCTGCGACACGCCAAACGTTCCACACACGACAAAATAGAAAACCGCAAACGACACGCAAACGACGACGTGACACGCGACTAGCGATAACTCGCTATTGACTCGACACACACATTCAAATCATGCCTCATCATTCAAACACTATTGTAAGCATGAAATATATATTATTTCATGCCCTCATACCATTCCATGCACACACGCATGCACGCACACGGACGACAAGCCGAATGCAAACCGTAGGGTTGCACCAACAAACTCCCCCTCGGATTGTTGGCCTTAGGATCTTGCTCTCTCAGTTCAGAGCCATCCCAGCCAGCTTGCAAGACTTCCAATGCTGCTGCTCCACCAGCCTCTTGGTCATCATGTCAGCTGGCTGCCCCATCGTCTTCACGTAGGGCAACTCAACTTCACCCGCGGCCACCATGCTCCTCGTCCAATGCCACTTCACCCTCATGTGCTTGGTGAGGCCATGCAACACAGGGTTCTTAGTAAGAGCAATGGCACCCTGGCTGTCACAGTAGAGTGGGGTAGGTCCTTGCTGCTCCTCCCCCAATTCAGCCAACAAACGCCGCTGCCTCACAATCTCCCGTACGGCACGGAAGAGTGCCATGTACTCGGACTCCACCGAGCTCAATGCGTGATCCACCTGCTTCTTGCTCTCCCAAGCAGTTGGGCCTCCACCAACACAGCAAATGAACCCTCCAACACTTGTCATGTCCTCTGGTTCCGATGCATAAGAAGCATCCGAGAATGCGGTGAAGAACAAACGCCCGGGTTCAACACCATCCGCGCCCTTTTGACGCCTTTGCGTCGCCGCCGAGTATTGCAGCCCAACCGTCGCTGTTTGGCCAAGATACTTGGCCACCCTCATTCCATCAGCTACCTGCTCCTCATTAGGGCATTGAACAACCCTAGCCAACTGTCCGGTAGCAAACGCGACGTCCGGTCGTGTGTTTACCGCCGCGTACATGAGGCTGCCCACCAACGAGTGAAAACGACGCCTCTCCTCTTCACCAACGCTCTCCTCCTCTGGTCCCTTCACACACTTGAACCCAGAGGGAAAGGGTGTAGCCACATGGCCTTCACTCTGCCCAAAGTTGGCAGCCAATGCCTCCAGGTACTTTTGTTGATGCACCCGCATGCACCGCTTCTCCACATCGCGTTCAATGTGAAGCCCGAGGTAGAAGTTCACGTCACCAAGGGCCTTGCACTTGAACTTGTCTTGAAGATTCAGCATCACCTCCTTCACAAGGTCAGAGGAGGGTGAGAAAATGAGGATGTCATCCACATAAACCACCATGAAACTCCTCTGCTCCCCCTCGCCAAGCATGAACAAGGAATGATCGGCAGATGAGGGAGTGAACCCGATCTCCTCCAAGACTTCACGCAGCTTCAAGTACCACTGCCTAGGGGCTTGCTTGAGCCCATAGAGCGTCTTCTTCAGCTTCCACACTCTGCCACTACCATCATCAAACTCCTCTGGCTGCGCCATGAAAATCTCTTCTTTGAGAATGCCCTTGAGGAACGCGGTTGTCACGTCCATTTGTTTCACCACCCATCTTTTGATGGCAACACCCGCGAGTAGGGTTCTCAGCGTCGTCGGCTTCACCACAGGAGCAAACAACTCCTTATATTCCACCTTCTCCTTCTGCTGGTACCCCTTGGCCACAAGCCTAGACTTTTAGCGCTCGATTTTGCCGTCGGCGTCGGACTTGATCTTGAAGAGCCACTTGGACATAATCGCCTTACGCCCCTCCGGTAGCTCCACCAATTCCCACGTGCCGTTCTCCTCAATGCTCTTCAGCTCACTCTCCATTGCCTTCTTCCAATCCTCAGCATCATTACTCTCCAAGGCCTCCTTGAGAGTTGCTGGTTCCCGCGGCATCTCCACCGGAGAGAAGAACGCGAAGGCACACTCCTCGTAGTCACTCTCCTCGTCATCTCCAACCATAAGTGCCGCTCAGGCCAGAGCCGACTTGGCTGGCTTTCCCGGTGCATCATAGGTCAGCCTATTAGGGGCTTGGATTCTCCTCTTGCCCCTTCCTTCCTCCTCAGCTGCAGGGACATGAAGGCCTTGGCGTTGCTGCAGGGTGACTCGGATCCGTGGAGCACTCGTAGTGCGAGAAGGAAGTGTTGGTGCACGCTCGCTCACTTGCTGCACCTCCTCCTCTTATTCCTCTGCATCCTTGGCCTCCTCTCCCCCATTCACAAGGGAAGATTGCCTTGTGGTGGTGCTGCCGCTGCTCAGCTCCAAGGACAGCTCCACATGCTCCAAACCAGAACTCTTCACCTCCCCAAACCGCACGCCTATCTTCACCTCATTCTCCGCCTTCCAATCCTTGTACATCAGATTCTCCATGAACGTGCAGTCCCCGATCACCAAGAATTTCTTGGTGAATGGGTCCCAAAGAAGCCACCCCTTTCTGTTTTGAGCCATGCCCAAGTGCACAGCCCATATCGCCTTGGCACCGAGCTGCTTGTGCCAAAGATGCTTAGGCACGAGCGCCATGCACATGCACCCGAACACCCGAAGCATATCCACCTTTGGCTTCCTTCCAATACACTCCACATATGGCACCCATTTGTCTGCTCCCACATGATTCAAAGCTCTGTTCTTGGCCACACACGCACTCCGCACCGCATCAGGCCAGAAGTAGTCGGGTAGCCCGGCTTCAATGAGCAACCCGCGTGCCGTCTCCGTGATTGTGCGGTTCGCTCGCTCGGCGATGCCGTTCATTGCAGGGAAGTATGGCATGGTAAGGGAGTGCCTTATGCCATTCTTCTTCAGCCACAATCCAAACTCCTTGCTCAAAAACTCTCCCCCTCGATCGGTGCGGATTGACTTGACTAGCCAGTCTTGTTGCCGCTCCACCATCGGCAACCAATTGGCCTTCACCGTTTCAGCCACGTCGCTCTTCTTGGACAGCACGTACACCCAGGTCATGCGGGTGTAGACGTCCACAATGGTGAGGAAGTACTCTGCTCCAGCAGCTCCAAGCTTCAAGGGGCCCACCACGTCCATCACCACCTCATCAAGTGGTGCCTAAGCCGTTGCCTCCGAACTAGAGAACGGGTAACGGGTAAACTTGGCTTGCATGCACGTCGGGCAGCCAAGTACCTCATCGGGCTCCCCCTTCACACGTATGCCAGCAACCATCTCATTCTCCACTAGCTGCTGCAAGATGGGCAGGGCCACATGCTCCATTCGCCGATGCAAGGTGAGCCAATCACACTCCCCCGTAGCTGAAGTCGGATTGGAGAATGCCGCACTCGCAATAGTGCCCGACATGCTCTCTCCGTACTCCTCCTCCGCTGCTGCCTTGGGGTTCTCCTTACCCTTGTGCTGCTCCTTGGCTGCTGCACCACTCTCCTCGTGTTCATTGAGCTTGCTGGTCCCTCCAAGATTGCACTTCTTGGACTCAATCTCCTTAGCGCGACCGTTCGCGCCAACGCCGCTACCAACCGCTTCACCCTTGGTGCTGATGCTTGCTGCCACTTGCCTCTCCTTAGGCATGGGTACCACAGGGATCTGCCACATCTCTTTGTAGACATCCCTATCCTCGTGAAGGTCCCAAAGAATCCGCTCGCCAAGCCTCGCGGTGTAGGTCTTAGCTCCCTTCGAGCTCGTGTCCATGCCGACCTTTTGCAACCGCCGCACGGAAATCAGGTTGGCAGCAAGGTTGGGCACCCAAAGCACGTTCTTGAGGCCCACCATCTTCCCATCAGCACCCTTGAACATGGCCTTGCCCATGCCTTTCACCTCTGGTCGCTACCCCAAAGCCGATGTCACATGCTTCACCGGTGACGGCTCAAGTTCGGTGAGCAAGTCCGCACGAGGTGTCATGCTATAGGTAGCACCGCTATCGATCACCCAATAGTCCAGGGAGTGTAGGGTGACCTTCCCCACAGTTGCTGGCTCCTCAAAGCCTTCATCCTTCTCTGGACTAGCCGGTGCTTGCGTGGACACGAAGAAGACCCGGAAAGCGATCGTCCCTCGACTCGCTCTCGTTGCCGGCACTCTTCATACTTGCAGCACCACCTCCGCAACCGCCACGGCCTCCACGGCCTCTTCCTCTCCCTCCTCCTGCTCCTCTACCCTCTTGGCCTTGAGCAGGAGTCCATCAATCAAAGAGCTTGTAGCAATCGCGCCACATATGTCCGCTCTTATGACAATAGTGGCACTCGCCGTCGAATCGGCCGCGACCGCGTCCGTAGCTCTTGTTGTCGCTGCCGTATCCGCCACTCCCGCGGCCTCCATTGAAGTTATTGCTGCCAAATTTGCCTCCCCCTCGTCCTCTGCCCCTTCCACGGCCATACCCTCGGCCGATGCTTGCTGCCCCGGCGCCATCCGCACTCGCCAACTCACGGCGGTGGAAGTCCTCTTGAAGGATCGCTCGCTTCACGTCTTCAAGCGAGAGGCGGGGCAAGTCACGATTGAGGTTGATGATGAGCGAGGACCATGACTCTGGGAGTAAGGCCAGCAACTTGGTCTTCTTTTGGAGCTCACTGTGGTTCAAATCAGCTCCCTCAAGCCGCGTCAATAAGTCGAAGAATTTCTGCACCCCTTCTTCAATCGCTTCGTCTTCTTCAATTCGTAGTGCCGCCATTTGCCGTTCCAACACCACCGCTATCGCCGCTGTTGCAGGAGCGTGTACACCCTTGAGAGCAGCCCATGCCTTTGGTCCCTTCTCTGGTTCACGCTGGAATGGCTTGATGTGACGGATTTGGCTGCTCCCCAACGCTTGTCCAAGTAGGAGATAGCCTTGTGCGCTCTTCCGCACCCACGAGCTCTTCTCCGGGTCGTTCTTGGGGCGCTTCTCCATTCCTTCCATCACCTCCAGCAGGTCATAGTGGTCAAAGATGTTCTCCATCTTGAAGGACCATTCAGCAAAGTTATCACCATCGAACTTGTCAAGCCCAAACACCCTAGGCTCATCCCTAGGTGGGCCAAGACTTGGTTGCATGGGCGCCATGGCTGAATCACGGGGTTGGCCTTGAGCTTGGGCTTCTCCACTGCCACCAGCACCTGTGCCACCCCTTTCCTCAGGTCCAGCCATTGTCGAAACTGCTCCAAGGGGCTCTGATACCACTTGTTATAGTCACAATATGCTTGAATGTGCCTAAAACGAAAGATAGAGTGCACAGTCGGATTTCTGCACAGCAGCTTCAAACGTTGATATTGTTCCATTCACAGCTGCAAATGACTTGATTCAAATTGTATCTGGAGCGTCTTGTCATCGCCTACACTTGGAAATTTAGATTGCACTGTTTCTTTAAGAATTGACGACGCAAAGTCGGTTTGAGCGAACAGCACTATGGCAGCCACTATAGACTTAGAACACAAATTAGGAAGAGTTACGAGTTGGGAATGACTACCAGCTCCTACAAACCCCAAGAGCCGAGGTACAGTGATGTGGAACAGTTCCACACTGTCCCCAACCACGAAGGGTCTCGAAACTACCCTCCACAAGGGCCTACACCAAGAGAAATGTTTGTCAGAATCCCAACCACTAGACCATTAGGATAGAAGGGCTTGTTAAGTAGCGGGTCAGTGCGCCCATAACCCCCCAGGCCAACATGCCTGTAACCCTTCCCTATGATCAATCAGGGATCACTAGTGGACCTCTGACACCCCCCCGCACTGGGATGCCCGAAGTGCACACACTAGGATTCGAACCCGAGACCTTTGCTCTGATACCATGTCAGAATCCCAACCACTAGACCATTGGGATAAAAGGGCTTGTTAAGTAGCGGGTCAGTGCGCCCATAACCCCCCAGGCTAACACGCCTGTAACTCTTCCCTAGGATCAATCGGGGATCACCAGTGGACCTCTGACAATGTTACACTACAAAAAGTAATGCAACTATTTTCACTATCTTGAAGTTTACCCTTTTGGAGAGCTTCGAAATCACTTGATTCTTGAAACCAAGGCTCTGGCTCTTCAAGATAAATTCTTCCTTGAGTTCTTGGAAGTCTGTTGCGCACACCTGCGACACGCCAAACGTTCCACACACGACAAAATAGAAAACCGCACACGACACGCAAACGACGACGTGACACGCGACTAGCGATAACTCGCTATTGACTCGACACACACATTCAAAATCATTCCTCATCATTCACACACTATTGTAAGCATGAAATATATATTATTTCATGCCCTCATACCATTCCATGCACACACGCATGCACGCACACGGACAACAAGCCGAATGCAAACCGTAGGGTTGCACCAACACGTAGGCGACGCCTTGTTGCCATGTTCGCGATTACATTTCTGGTAGCTCCGGTCTGAGGTGTTTGTGTCTGCTGCTGCTGATGTTGTTGAGCAGGTGGACGCAAAGCTTGGTTTTGGGGCTGAGAATTACGAATGTCTTGTTGGCCAGCCCAGTTGCTCTAGTGAGTGGGGTTCTGGGGGCGATTGTTGAACCGATACCTGCATCGGTCCGTTGAATGTCCAAATATCTTGGATATTTTGCAGTAGTGGCGCCTCGGTTGTTATCGCTCTTCCTGATTGTCGGTGTAGAAGGCGAGCTGGTTCCGTCGTGGCGTGGAGTTGGACTTGCTTGAGTCCATATCTTGCTGTTCTGTCAGAAGAGCGGCGCACAGGGCAGCTTCTGAGATTATCCCCCTTTGTCGGAGAAGCGCTTTGCAGGGCTTCCACTTGGGCCCGAGTCATTTAAGGACTATGTTGACGAAGATTTCCTCCGAAATTACTCTTCCATGTTTCGTGATTTGAACACTGATGTTCCGACAACGATTGATGTACGAATTCGCTTTCTCCCCGTTCCCCATCTTTGTCGCCATGAGTTGCTGCAGGGGCTTGCTGGAGGTGACTAAGTCCTTCGTCTGATATACCTCAACAAGGTGCTTCCAGGCTTCCAAGGCTGGAGTGGCGCTCTCTTTGTAGGAGCGGATGCGAGTTGCTCCATGGGTGTCATGTTTCTTAGCAGCACACTGTACCCCATGAGGGACTCACTGTAGTATTGAGCCCGGGCGTCTTCGGTGTCTTCCACTGGTTTAGGATAGGGGTTGTCAAAGTAGTGGTAGATCTGCGCTGTCTACAGGAGGAGCTCTAGCTCAAAACTTTATGTATAGAAGTCTTTGCCGTTGAACGCGGCGGTGGTCTTGATTTTTGAAACACTGAGAAAATGTGCTTACGAAGAATTGATGACTTCATCACTTGGACGGGGGGCTGTTGGTGTTGACTTGTTTGTGTCGAGGGAAAAGGTGTGTGTGGTGGCATCACGACCTTTTGTGGACGGTTGAGAAGGTTGTGCTGGTTGCGACCAAGGCCTGTACTAGGATTTTGAGCATCCTGAGCCCCCAGGGCAACATTTGAAAATTCTCAAGAATGCCCTGATTTTTCAGGGCAATTTTATATGGCTATCCTGAAATTCCAGGGCACCAACATGAGTTCATCCTGATCTCTCAAGGCGAAAAAATCACAAGACATGAGAGGGGTGGAGGGGAAGGCACGATATGACTGGGAAGCCAGGTGCATGCATGGTACGGTACTACGAGGAAGTGGCGAAATCCTCGGGAGGAGACAAGACCAGTACACACACCCCCCCGCCCCTTCCCCACTCTCCCCCATCCCACCCCCCACGCCCCCACACCCCCACACCCCTTCCCCTTCTACATACGTGCTTCAAGGCAAAATCTCATGGCCTTCCTGAAATTTCAGGGCTCAACACAAAAAAAGATCCTGAAGTGACAGGGCAAAATATACCATCATCCTGAAATTGCAGGGAAAACACCTGACACTATCCTGAAATGAGGGTAATCAGGATGTTTTACCCTGATATCGTAGGGCATGGTTGCGAGGAGGTTCCCACATCGCCTTTGCGCAGTACTTGGAGATCTTTCTTCACAGTTGATAGTTGCGAAAACAGTTGCTCGAGTGCAGCTGTACTTATCGTGGTTGTCGCCTCATTTGTCGCGGCCGGGTTGGCTTGTATTTCAGCCGTTATATTCGTTTGGCCTCCGTATCCTCCGGCCATCTTGGTCTTGGAGCATGTGCCGCTCGCCAGATCTTGGTTCGGCGAATTTTTTCAAACTTATATGCTATAGTCTGTTTAGGCTGTAATGGGGTAGTTCATATAGGGTACAACACTTTTAGGTTTCCTACTTGTACCCACCTGCTTGCTAGCTCATTCATTTCCTTCACTATTCTGACATGGTATTCTGAGCAGGTTCCCTAGTGGGAACGTTTTTTTTAGGGCCCACCACGATTTTTTTTCCTGCCCTGCCCGAAGCGCGCCTCGCGCCTGCCTCACCTGCACCGTCGCGCGCCCTGCCCTAGTACGGCCCGTCGCGGCCCTGCCTTCGCTGGCCCGACGCGGCCCTGCCTTCGCCGCCTATGGCTGGCCCGTCCCGGCCCGTCCCGGCCTGTCGCCGCCCGTCGCTGGCCCGTCGCCACTCGTCGTGGCCCTGCCTTCGCCGCCCACTGTGGCCCTGCCCTGCAGCCGCCCTGTCGCGGCCCTGCCTTTCGCCGCCCGTCGCGTCCCGGCCCGTCGCCGGCCCGTCCCGGCCCGTTGCCGCCCGTCGCCGGCCCGTAGCCGCCCGTCGCTGGCCCGTCGCCGCTCGTCGCGGCCCTGCCTTTGCCGCCCTGTCGCGGCCCTGCCCTGCTGCCGCCCCAGTCGCGGCCCTGCCTTCGCCGCCCGTCGCGGCCCTGCCCTGCAGCCGCCCTGTCGCGGCCCTGCCCTGCTGCCGCCCCAATCGCGGCCCTGACCTAAACCGCCAGCTGCGGCCCTGCCCTGCACCCGCCCCTGGTAAGCACCCGCACCGCCCTGCCGCGCCGCGCTGCCAGGAGCTGAGCCGCGCCGCCAAGCCGAGCCGTGCCGCCCAGCCGAGCCGCGCCGCCCAGCCGAGCCGCGCCGCCTAGCCGAGCCGCGCCGCCCTACCGAGCCGCGCCGCCCTACTGAGCCGCACTGCCCTGCCTGCGCTGCTCCTGCTGCTACTGCTGCTTCTGCTGCCACTGCTGCTACTGCCGCTATGGCTAGCCCTACTGTTCTTACCTTTGATGCTGAGGGGCGTGCAGTTGACTTTGACGTGTGGGTTGATGACCTGCAGCTCTTTCTTCAGTGTGACTCTAGGGACGGGGTATCCCTTTTCGATCACACGTCCGGTGTCTCTACTGCACCTGCTGCCACTGCTGACAGTACGGTTCGCTCGCAGTGGACCACTCGTGACGCTGTTGCTCGCCTTGCTGTTCGTAGTCACCTGCCGTCTGCTGAGCGCGCGCACTTTGGCCAGTACAAGACTGCTCAGTCTTTGTACGACGCTGTAGTAGCACGCTACTCCTCCCCTGCCACTGCTGCCCTCAGCCGCCTCATGCTGCCATACCTGTTCCCCGACCTTGCCGCTTTTGCCACAGTCGCTGACCTCATTACTCACCTCCGCACTAGTGACGCCCGCTACCGAGCTGCGCTTCCCACTGAGTTCTGTGCCAAGAACCCCCCCCCCATGTACATCACCCTTTACTACCTAGTCACGCGCCTCCCTGACTCCCTTGCTTCAGTCAGGGACCACTTTCTCTCCCTTTGCCCCACCAAGCTCACCGTCAACCTGCTAGAGGAGCGCCTCACTGCAGCTGAGAAGAGTATCTTAGCTGTAGGTGCTTCTCGCAGCGACCCTCGCGCCCCTTTCTTTGAGGGGTGTTCCCCTGTCCCCCTTCTCCCCTCTGTTGCTTCTGCTGCTGCTGTCAACCTCGTTGGCACTGAGGAGGTCGGGGCTGCGTCTGCTCCTAGTGGGAGGCGCCGCAACAGCAAGGGCAAGGGGGGCAAGGGTGGTGGAGGGGACGGTGGGGGCGGCGGTGGAGGCGGTGGAGGAGGCGGAGGGGGTGGCGGTGGAGGTGGGGGTGGTGGCGGGAGTGGGGGCTTCGGTGGCGGCGATGGGGGTGGTGGAGGCAGCGGCAGCGGCGGTGGAGGCAGCGGCAGCGGTGGTGGAGGTGGCGATGGCGGTGGTGCTGGTCGAGGTGGAGCCGCGCAGCGTGGAGGCTTTGGTGGTAGCCAGCGCCAGCAGCAGCCGCGTTCCCGTGAGACCCCGTCGGCCCAGCAGATTTGTGAGTGGTACGCTGGGCGTGGGAGGTCTGGGGGTGTTGGTCCCAGCACTTACGTTCTTCGCACCGGCGGGCGCCGTGGGGAGACGTGCGGGCTGCCACACACTGCGCAACGCTGCTTCGGTCGCCTGACTGACGCCTGGCGCGCCCAGTTTCCTGACGCTGTTGAGCTCCCTCGCTGGGGTGATCTGCTTAAGCAGAATGTTGCTATCTTTGATCTTGATTTCGATGCTATCCTTGCTGCCATGTATGCTGTGACTGATAGTGCTGAGGGTGACTGTTACCTGTGTGTTCCGCCCGACTCGAACATTGAGGCTGCTGCTCTAGGTGCTGGTGCGTCTGCTGCTCTAGGTGCTAGTGAGTCTGCTACTCCAGGTACTAGTGAGTCTGCTGCTCCAGGTGCTGGTGAGTCTGCTCTCTCTGTTACTGCACCTACTGAGGCCTTGCAAACTTTCACACTTGACTCTTGTGCTTCGCGCTCCTCCTTTCGCGACAGCACCACACTCACGCCGCTCAGTCGGCCTATCGCAGTCTCCCTGGCTGACCCCTCTGGGGGCCCAGTCCTTGCACACTCCTCCTCGGTTCTACCGTGTCCCGCGGCCCCGTCGGGCTTGCTGTCGGGTCTCCACCTCCCCTCGTTCTCTACGAACTTGGTGAGTGGAGCTGACCTTCAGGACGCGTGGGTTGACCAGTTCACCCCTGGAGGTCAGCGTGTGACCCACTGCACCTGCTCTCGGACAGGCCGCCACCTGGCCACGTTCACCCGTCGGCCTGGGTCGAATCTGTACACACTGACTACTGCTTCTCCTCCGGTTACTGCGTCTGGTCAAGTAGCCGCGTCAGGTCAGGTGTTTTCTGCCGCGTCCGGGTCTAGTCCAGCGTTGGCCCCCTGCTCGTGGTGTCCTCTGTCACACGAGACTCTCCTTTGGCACCACCGCCTTGGTCACCCCTCCCTGCCTCGTCTTCGAGGTATGGCCTCCCGTACTCTTGTCTCTGGTCTCCCCCGGTCCCTCCCTCCCCTTCCTCCGGGGCCTGCCCCTACCTGTGTTCCTTGTGTCGAGGGCCGGCAGCACGCCGCTCCTCACTCCTCTGAGTTCCCTCCGACAGAGGCTCCCCTGCAGACTCTTCACATGGACGTGTGGGGCCCAGCCCGTGTCCGTGGACAGGGTCACGAGCGTTACTTCCTGCTGGTCGTTGACGACTACTCGCGTTACACCACAATCTTCCCCTTGCGCCGCAAGGGTGAGGTCACTGAGGTGTTGATCGACTGGATCCGCGGTGCCCGTCGCCAGCTCAGCGAGAGTTTCGGCTCGGACCTTCCTGTTCTGCGTCTGCACTTGGACAGAGGTGGAGAGTTTTCCTCCGACCTTCTGAGGGCCTTCTGACGTGCGGAGGGCATCCGCCAGACGTTCACGCTTCCGGCCTCCCCACAGCAAAATGGGATTGCTGAGCGCCGCATTGGCATGGTCATGGATGTCGCTCGTACGTCCATGATCCATGCGGCTGCTCCCCATTTTCTGTGGCCGTTCGCGGTTAAGTACGTTGCGCATCAGATCAACCTTCAGCCTCGTGTCTCCTTGCCGGAGACCACACCTACTCTGCGGTGGACGGGGGGGAAGGTTGGTGATGCGTCTGTGTTCCGTGTCTGGGGATCTCGAGCTTTTGTCCGCGATGCTTCCGCGGACAAGCTGTCCTCCCGTGCCGTTCCCTGCATCTTCCTTGGCTTCCCCCCTGACGCACCTGGGTGACAGTTTTACCACCCCACCTCGCGTCGTGTTCTGTCCTCTCAGGTTGTCACGTTTGATGAGTCGGAATCTTACTACCGTCTCTTTCCCTACCGCCCTGCCCCTCTCCCCCCCCCGCCACTCTTCCTAGCACCAGGTGCTCCTCCGGTAGACCCCCTCCCCCCTCAGGGTCCTGCCCCCTCAGGTGTGTCCCAGGTAGACCCTGTCGAGCCTGTCGAGGTAGCTGTCGACTCTGGTGCTGCTAGGGGTGCTGAGCCTGCGGGTGCGGGGCCTAGGGATGCTGAGCCTGGGGTTGCTGAGTCTGAGGGTGCGGAGCCTGGGGGTGTTGAGCTTGAGCGTGTGGAGCCTGAGGGTGCTGAGCCTGGGAGTGCTGAGTCTGGGGGTGCTGAGCCTGAGCGTGCTGAGTCTGGAGGTCCTCCGGGTGTCCCGTCACGGTGGGAGCCCCTCTCTCTGCAGCAGCTTCGTGAGTGGTATGCTCGGCGCTCTCGCCGTGCTGCTGGAGCTACTGGGCCTGCTGCTGGAGGTACTTCTGGAGCTGGAGCTACTGGAGGTGTTGCTGGTGCTGGAGCTGCTGGAGCTGCTGGTCCTGGAGGTGCTGGTGCTGGAGATACTGGCACTGTTGGAGGTCGTGCTGGTGTTGGAGCTGCTGGAGGTGCTGGAGCAGCTTGTCCCGGAGGTGCTCGTACTGGAGGTACTGGAGCTGCTGGGGCTGGTGGTGCTACAGGAGTTGGAGCTGTAGGTGCTGGAGCTGTTGCAACTGGAGGTGCTGCTGGAGCTAGAGCTGTTGGAGGTACTGGAGCTGGTGGTGCTGTGGGAGTTGTAGCTGGAGACCCTGGAGCTGAGGGTACTGGTGCTGTCTCTGCTGTTTCTGGAGGCGCTGTGCGGCCGCGGCCGTACTACGTTCCGCTCCTTCAGCAGGTTCTTGGTCTCCCGCCTTCTACTGGTCCTACTCCTCCTTTACTGAGTCCACCGCCTGTCCAATCACCGTCGCAGTTACAACCAGCCTCTCCACTGCCTGGTCCTTCTCCTTACTCTGGACCGACTAGAGGTCTTACGGAGCGTCGTGAGCCAGAGTCTCGTCCTGCGTCGCCTGAGTCTCGTCCTGCGTCACCTGAGTATCGTCCTGAGTCACCTGTTCGCCCTGTTTGCACTGGTCGTCGTGTTCCGCGTCAGCGTCCTCCTCCTGTCCCCGGCACTCACTCAATGACTCTGCGTCCTTTCACTGCTCCACAGCGTGTCCCTCTGCCGTCTCCTCCTGCGTCCTCTCTTCCTGCACTCCCTTTGTACTGCTAGTCCTACTGTCACGCGTCTCCTGGCCACTATTGTCACTGACCCTTCCTTTGAGTCCACTGCTGCGTCTGCCTTAGTTGCTGAGCTTGTCGACTTTGCTGCTCACTGTCGTCTAGAATACGCCGCTAGTCTTGTTGCTGAGTCTGAGTCTCCTTCTGTCTGTCCTTCGTCCGTCGAGGGTGAGTGTGCTCTTGGCACGAACGTCCTTGAGGACAGACAGGAGGAGTTTGAGTGCTTTGCCGCTGCTGTACCTCATCTCGTGTCCATGCTGCTTGCCCCTGAGGGAGACCCGGATGCACCAGACATCCCGACCCCGCGCTCTTACGCAGAGGCGATAGAGGGTCCTTACTCCTCTCAGTGGCAGGCAGCCATGGATGCCAAGATGGCATCCTGGAAGTCCACAGGCACCTACGTTGACGAGGTTGCCCCGCCTGGGGCGAACATCGTCAGTGGCATGTGGATTTTCAGGGTGAAGCGGACGCCGGGTTCTCCGCCTGTCTTCAAGGCGCGTTACGTTGCACGAGGCTTCAGTCAGCGACAGGGAGTTGACTTCTTCCAGACCTTCTCCCCTACCCCGAAGATGACCACTCTTCGGGTGCTGCTGCACGTCGCCGCTCAGCGTGACTACAAGCTACACTCGCTTGACTTCAGCACAGCCTTCCTACAGGGCAGCCTGCACGAGGAGATCTGGTTGCGCCGCCCACCTGGCTTCACTGGGTCGTTTCCTGCTGGTACCCAGTGGAGCCTCCGGCGGCCAGTCTACGGTCTCCGCCAGGCACCCCGTGAGTGGCACGACACACTGAGGACGACTCTTGCTGCTCTTGGTTTTGTTCCTTCCACTGCTGACCCGTCGCTGTTTCTACGCACCGACGCCACTCTGCCGCCGTTCTAGGTTCTCGTGTACGTAGACGCCTTGGTCTTTGCTACTGCTGACACTGAGGCACTCGCCCACGTGAAGTCGGAGCTGCAGAAGAGACACACGTGCACAGACCTGGGTGAGCTGACAAGCTATCTTGGCTTGCGGATCACCCGAGACAGAGCATTGCGCACCATTACCTTGACTCAGTCACACATGGTGCAGCAGGTCCTTCAGCGCTTCGGCTTCACGTACTCCTCGCCACAGTCCACTCCTCTGCCTACCCGTCACTCGCTCTCAGCTCCACCTTCGGACGAGTCCGTAGAGCCGAGTGGCCCGTATCCAGAGCTTTTGGGCTGCCTCATGTACCTGATGACTTGCACACGACCTGACCTCGCATACCCTCTCAGCCTTCTGGCTCGCTACGTGGCTCCCGGTAGGCACCAAAAGGTGCACTGGGATGCTGCGAAGAGGGTGTTGCGCTACTTGTGTAGTACGTTGGGCATGGGGATCGTGCTTGGAGGACGGGCTCGAGTTGTCCTCACTGGTCACGCAGACGCTTCCTGGGTTGACGACTTGGCTACGCAGCGATCGTCACAGGGTTACACCTTCAGCCTTGGCTCCGGTTCTGTCTCTTGGCGGTCTACCCGCTCGTCTTCTGTTCTCAGCTCCAGTTGTGAGGCTGAGATCTACGCTGGGGCCATGGCTGCGCAGGAGTTACGCTGGCTCACCTACCTGCTGGCCGACTTGGGAGAGGCGCCTCGTTCTCCTCCAGTTTCGTACGTCGACAACAAGGCAATGCTTGCCTTGTGTCAGGAGCACAGACTGGAGCACAGAACGAAGCACATTGCTCTGCGCTACTTCCTTGCTCGAGAGTTGCAGCAGCGTGGTCAGCTTCGTCTTGCTTACGTGGCCTCTCGGGCCAACACTGCTGATGTTTTCACCAAGGCACTTCAGCCTTGTGATCATCAGCGTTTCTGTACTGTTCTTGGCCTTGTACCTACTGTGCCTCACTTGCTTACTTCTTGACTCTGCTTGTACTGTGATCTCTATACGTATACCTGCATGCTTACCCTTGCTAGGTTGTGATCACTGTATTGCTTGTTCTCCTTTATATGACTCTGCATGTGAACTGGCCTTGTGGCCATTTGCTTGTGCTCAGAATGCGTGGTGACTTTGTGATCCACCCTGAGCTTGCTTTGCCTTTTTTGACCGGTCTTGTGACCTCTTGTTCTCCCCCACTTTGCCTATGGGGGTGTGTCAAACTTATATGCTATAGTGTGTTTAGGCTATTGTGGGGTAGTTCATATAGGGTACAACACTTTTAGGTTTCCTACTTGTACCCACTTGCTTGCTTGCTCATTCATTTCCTTCACTATTCTGACAAATTTTACGGAAGTGTAGTTGCGAAGAATCCCTGACTAGCTCTCATACCATGTTACAATCTGAAATGGGACTTAGCGAAGGATCTGTCAAACTATATGTTTGTGTTCTCTCTAGGCTATAGTAGGTTAGCCTACAAGGGGTACAACACCTTAGGGTTAGTACTTGTAAAGTGATTCATAGTTCATTCATAGTTCATTCATTCCTGCAAAGTGATTCTGACATGGTATTCAGAGCAGGAAACCTGTTAAGTTTTTAGGGCCCACCGATAGTTCCGCTTGTTCCTGCCCGAAGCACCCTTGCGCTGTCCGGCCCTGCTCACGCAGTGTCGCGCTGCCCTGCAGCTACTCGCACTGCCTGCCCCACGCACGTCGCGCTCTGCTGCAGCCTGCGAGTCGCGCCCTGCTGCCCTGCCCAGCGCGCGCCGCCCTGCCCTGCAGCCCGCGCCCAGCTGCCCTGCAGCCCGTGCATCGCGCTGCCCTGCCTTAGGCCCACGCGCCGCCCTGCCCTGCAGCCCAGCGCGTCGCGCCCTGCTGCCCTGCCCAGCGCGTCGCGCCCTACTGCCCCGCGCGTTGCGCCCTGCTGCAGCCCGCACGTCGCGCCCTGCTGCCCTGCGCGTCGTGCCCTGCTGCAGCCTGCGCGGCGCGCCCTATTGCAGCCCGCCCGTCGCGCTCTGCTGCCCCGCGCGTAGCGCCCTGCAGCTCTGCACAGCGCACCCCCTGCTGCCCTGTCCACCGCGCGCCCTGCCCTGCAGTCCGCGGCGCGCCCTACCTTGCCCAGCCACGCCGCCCAGCCCGGCCGAGCCGCGCCGCCCAGCCCGAGCCGCCCTGCCCAACCCGAGCCGCGCTGCCCTACCTCGATCACCAGCCCCACTGAGCCGCCCTGCTGCTACTAGTGCTGCTGCTGCTGCTGCTCGTGCTACTGCTGCTGCTGGTGGAGGTGCTGCTGGGAGTGCTGGGAGTGCTGCTGGTGCTGGAGGTGCTGGAGGTGCGACTGGGAGTGCTGGAGGTGCTGCTGGTGCTGGAGGTGCTGGACCTACTACTGACCGTCACTGCCTGTCATGGCCACTATCACGGCAGTTGCAGTGGCTAGGGGTGGACAGCGGCGGTCACTGCCTCTCCCGGACGAGTGGGTTCTTCAACAAGCCCGTCCAGGTGGTGGAGGCTTTGGTTTTCTGCGTACTGCACAGAGGCGGCAGCAGAGTCAGTAGGAGACCTTCTCCCCGCAGGTGCTTAGTGAGTTGGTTCCTCGGCGATGTGTCACTGGTTCTGTCGAGGCTGCTGAACTAGGTGCTAGTGAGTCTGCTACCGCACAAGGTGCTAGTGAGTCTACTGCCGCACTAGGTGCTAGTGATTCTGCTGCCGCACTAGGTGCTAGTGAGTCTACTACCGCTCCAGATGCTAGTGAGTCTGCTGCAGCTTTAGGTGCTCGTGCGTCTCCCGCCGCAGGTCCTTCCTCATCTGAGGACTTGCACACTTTCACACTTGACTCAGGCGCGTCATGTTGCTTCTTTCATTTCTGCACCGCACTCACACCACTTGCTGCACCGGTACCAGTCTCACTAGCTGACCCCACTGGGGGCCCAGTAGTCGCACGAGCCTCCACTGTCCCCCCGTGTCCAGCAGTCCCCTCCGGTTCTGTCAGGTCTCCACCTCCCCACGTTCTTCACGAACTTGGTGAGCAACGCTGCCATTCAGGATGTCTGGGTTGATACCTTTATTCCTGGAGGGCAGCGTGTGGCAATCTATACGTGCTCCCGGACTGGCCGTCACCTACTACGTTCATTCGACGGCCTGGGTCTAGTCTGTACACACTGACCACTGCGTCTGCACAGGTGGCTGAGACAAGTCAGGTGGCTGCGTCGAGTCAGGTGTCTGCGTCTGGTCAGCTTGCAGCGTCTTGCTCGTGTCGGGTACTCTCCCACCAGACTCTTCTCTGGCACCACCACCTCGGTCACCCCTCTCTGCCGCGTCTCCGCAGCATGCACTCCCATCTCCTTGTCTCTGGCCTTCCCAGGTCCCTGCCCTCCCTCCCGCGCTCGCCTGCCCCGCCGTGCCTTCCCTGCGTCGAGGGGCGGCAGCGCGCCACTCCTCATTCCTCCGAGTTTCCTCCGACCACTGCTCCTCTGCAGACTCTCCACATGGTCGTTTGGGGCCCAGCCCCCGTCGGTGGAACGAACCAAAAGCGCTACTTCCTGCTGGTTGTTGACAACTACACACGTTACACCACTGTCTTCCCCTTGCGGCGCAAGGCGGACGTCAGCGATGTTTTGATCCCCTGGATCCGTGCTACTCGTTGCCAGCTACGCGAGCGGTTCAGTCAGGACTTCCCAGTCCTGCGTCTGCACTCTGACAGAGGCGGTGAGTTCTCTTCTGACCTCCTTGCGGATTTTTGTCGAGACGAGGGCATCGTCCAGTCGTTCACGCTTTCGGCCTCTCCTCAGCAATAATGGGATTGCTGAGCGTCGCATTGGCTTGATCATGGAGGTTGCTCGTACCTCCATGATCCATGCGGCTGCTCCCCATTTTCTGTGGCCGTTTGCGGTCCGATACGCTGCGCATCAGCTCAACCTCTAGCCCCGTGTCTCTGAGCCAGAGACCTCGCCCACACTTCGGTGGACAGGGAAGGTTGGCGATGCGTCGGTGTTTCGGGTCTGGGGCGCGCTCTCCCTTGTTCGCGATGCCAAAGCGAGCAAGCTCTCCTCTCGCACTCTCCGCTGCGTCTTCCTTGGCTTCCCCACCGACGCCCCGCCGTGGCAGTTCTACTACCCGCGCGAGCGTCGAGTCTTCTCCTCCCAGGACGTCACCTTCGACAAGTCTGTCTGTTTCTACAGGCTACACCCGCACGCGTCCCACCTGGTCCCCCTAGTGCCTTTATTCTTGGTACCAGTCCCCCCCCCGGTAGACCCCCTCCCCCCACAGGGTCCTGCTCCCTCAGGTGTGTCTCAGGTAGACCCACTCCCCTTGGTTGAGCCTCTGGAGATCTTTTCTGACTCCTCTGACCCAGCTGAGGGGGGTGACCCCGCCGCTGACGACACGGCGGCCACTTGCCGCTCCCCATGCTTGGAGACCCCCCCAGGTTTTCCGCCTCGGCCGTCTTCGCCGCCTCCGCAGCCTGCTGCTGTGGACTCTAGAGCTGAGACTACTGGTGCTGAGCCTGGGGGTGCTGAGACTAAGGGTGTGGATTCTGGGGGTGCTGCGACTGGGGGTGCTGGTCCTGGGAGTGCTGCGACTGGGGGTGCTGGTTCTTGGGGTGTTGCGACTGGGGGTGCTGACTCTGGAGGTACTGCTGGTGCTGGAGGTACTGCAGGTACTGCTGGAGGTGCTGGAGGTGCTGCTGGTGCTGGAGGTACTAGCGGTGCTGCTGGTGCTGGAGGTGCCGGAGGTGCTACTAGTGCTGGAGTCGCTGGAGCTGGAGGTACTGGAGGTGCGGGAGCTGCTGGTCTTGGAGGTTCTCGTACTGGAGGTGCTGGAGCTGCTGGAGCTGCCGGAGCTGGTGGTGCTGTTTGTGTTGGAGGTGCTACTGGAGCTGCTGGCAGTGGAGGTGCTGGAGGTACTGCTGGTGCTGGAGGCGCTGGAGCTGGAGGTACTGGAGGTACTGGAGCTGCCGGAGCTGCTGGAGCTGCTGGTCCTAGAGTTGCTCGTACTAGAGGTGCTGGAGCTGCCGGAGCAGGTAGTGCTGCTGGTGCTGGAGGTGCTGGAGGTGCTACTGGAGCTGCTGGCACTGAAGGTGCTGGAGGTACTGCTGGTGCTGGAGGCGCTGGAGCTGGAGGTACTGGAGGTACTGGAGCTGCTGGAGCTGCTGGTGCTGAAGGTGTTGGTGCTGCTGGTGCTGAAGGAGCTGGAGCTGCTGGTTCTGCCCCGCGCCGACTGTTTTTCTACCCGCAGCCGCAGTCGTCCCTGCCGCCGCTTGACTCGGTCCTTCGTCAGGTTCTTAGTCTCCCGTCTTCCACTGGCCTCACTCCACCTCTCCTGCGTTCACCGACAGACCAGTCTCCGCCACAGCTACTGCCTGGCTCCTCGCTACCTGCTCCTGCTCCTCACACTGAGGTGATTGATTCCATGACTGAGCGTCGTGAGCCTGAGACTCGTGCTTCCACACCTGTTCGTGCTCGTCGTGTTGCCCGTCCTCGTCCTCCTGCTGTCCCAGGTACTCACGGTATGGCACTTCGTCCTTCCTCTGTTCCACAGCGTGTTGTCCTGCCTGAGCCTCCCGCGTCCTCTCTTCCGCACGTTCTTGACCCTGAGTCCGACCTTGCTTGTGCTGCCAATCCTACTGTCACTCGTCTCCTTGCTACTGTTGTCACTGACCGTGACCTTAAGTCTACTGCACCGTTTGCCCTAGTCACTGAGCTAGTCGACTTTGCAGCTAGGAGTCGACTCGACTACGTTGCGAGTCTTGTTACTGAGTCCGAGTCTGTCTGTCCTCCATCCGTCGGAGGTGAGTCTGCCCTTAACAGTGACGTCCTTGAGGACAGACAGTTTGAGCTTGAGTGTCTTGCGGTCGCTTTACCTCGTTTCGCATCCATGTTGTTTTGCCCTGAGGGAGACCCAGATGCACTTGACATCCCTACCCCGCGCTCTTACGCTGAGGCGATCGCGGGTGAGTACTCCTCTCAGTGGCAGACAGCCATGGACGCAGAGATGGCTTCCTGGAAGTCCACAGGCACCTACGTCGATGAGTTTCCTCCTCTTGGGGCGAACATAGTCTATGGCATGTGGATTTTCATAGTGAAGCGGCAGCCGGGTTCTCCGCCTGCCTTCAAGGCGCGTTACGTTGCTCGAGGCTTCAGTCAGCGACAGGGGGTCGACTTCTTTCATACCTTCTCCCCCACCCCAAAGATGACTACTCTTCGGGTGCTACTGCACGTTGCAGCACAGCGTGACTACGAGCTGCACTCCCTCAACTTCTCCACAGATTTCTTGCAGGGTAGCCTTCACGAGGAGATTTGGCTACGCCGCCCACCTGGCTTCACTGAGTCGTTTCGTGCGGGTACCCACTGGAGCCTCCGGTGGCCAGTCTACAGTCTCCGCTAGGCGCCCCGAGAGTGGCACGACACACTGAGGACTACACTTGCGGCTCTTGGTTTTGCTCCTTCCTCTGCTGACCCGTCGCTGTTTCTACGCACTGACACTACCCTGTCGCCGTTCTACGTTCTCGTGTACGTCGACGACTTGGTTTTCGTTACTGCTGATACTGAGGCGCTGGCCCTAGTGAAGGCAGAGCTGCAGGAGAGACACACCTGCACTGACCTGGGTGAGCTGCGTAGCTATCTTGGCTTGCAGATCACTCGGGACAAAGCACGGTGCACCATTAACTTGACTCAGTCACACATGGTGCACCAGGTCCTTCAGCGCTTCGGCTTCCATTTCTCCTCTCCACAGCCCACTCCTCTGTCTACCGGCCACTCGCTCTCGGCTCCACCTTCGGACGAGTCCGTAGAGCCAAGTGGTCCGTACCCAGAGCTTGTGGGTTGCCTCATCTACCTGATGACGTGCACACGACCTGACCTCGCGTACCCTCTCAGCCTCCTCGCTCGTTACGTGGCTCCCGGTAGACACCGAAAGGTGCACTGGGATGCTGCGAAAAAGGTACTGCATTACTTGTGCAGTACATCGGGCATGGGGCTCGTGCTTGGAGGACAGGGTTCAATGGTACTCACAGGACACTCCGACACTTCTTGGGTTGACGACTTGGCTACGCAGCGGTCGTCACAGGGTTACACCTTCAGTCTTGGCTCTAGTTCTATCTCGTGGAGGTCCACTCGTTCTTCTTCTGTGCTTAGTTCTAGCTGTGAGGCCGAGATCTACACTGGGGCCATGGCTGCACAGGAGCTACACTGGCTGACCTACCTGCTGACCGACTTGGGGGAGCGGCCTCCTTCTCCTCCAATTATGTACGTCGACAACAAGGCAATGCTTGCCTTGTGTCACGAGCAGATACTGGAGCACAGAACGAAGCACATTGCTCTTCGCTACTTCCTTGTGCGTGAGCTGCAGCAGCGTCATCAGCTCCACCTTTCCTACGTGGCCTCGCGGGCCAACACTGCTGATGTGTTCACCAAGGCCCTTGGGTCTGGTGACCATCAACGTTTTTACACTGCTCTTGGGTTTGTGCCCACTCTTTGTCACCTGCTGGTTGCTTGACTTGCTCTTGTTGTACACTGATATATATCTTTACACTTGCTTGTTTACTCTTTCTATGTTGTGATCAGCCTTGCTCTTATAACTCTGCATGTGAACTGGCCTTGTGGCCGCTTGCTTGTGCTCGGATTGTGTGGTGTCCTTCAAATCCACCCTGAGCTTTGCTTCGTTTTGTTCTCTTGCTTGACTGGTCTTGCGGCCGTCTGTTGTGTTTGCTATCTCCCACTTAGCCTATGGGGGTGTGTCAAACTATATGTTTGTGTTCTCTCTAGGCTATAGTGGGTTAGACTACAAGGGGTACAACACTTTAGGGTTAGTACTTGTACCCAACTCATTCATAGTTCATTCATTCTTGCACAGTGATTCTGACAGGATCGTCTCAGGGTTGATCGCAGAGTAGTGTTGCAGCGGAAGTATTGACCTCAAGTCAGAGTGAATGTAAATGACTGGGATACTAATAGCATGCATACATCGAGTTTATATCATAAATACAAAGGAATGCGAAACAACATAGACTAGCCATGTACTCTAAGGGGTACATTTCCTTATTACATCGAGTTCAAATCGTGCGGCGCGGGAACCCTTTTCAAACTTGTTCCCGCTCTTTTCACTTAAAATGCTTCTGCCTGCATCGGTCCTTGTCAGACGGTTGCTGGTGTCGCTTCGACTCTTCTGACTCCTCGACTTCGTGTCAGAATCCCAACCACTAGACCATTGGGATAAAAAGGGCTTGATAAGTAGCGGGTCAGTGCGCCCATAACCCCCCAAGCCAACATGCCTGTAACCCTTCTCTATGATCAATCGGGATTCACCAGTGGACCTCTGACCAGGGCTGATTTTATCAGGGTAATTACCCTGATTTCAGGGTGATTTCAGGCTTTCCACTTCGTGGGGACTGAAATTTCAGAGTTATTGAATTTCCAGCCCTGATCCAATCAGAGTAATAGTTTAGCTATCCCTGATTTTGAGTACAGTGTAACAGACTAGGCTGTTAGTGGACCCTGACTTAACAGAGTATCGACTGTGTGGACCCTGACTTATCGAGAGGAAGTTTCTCAGAAGTTTCCTTCCGATGACCCCGCCTTGGATTGATCGCAGTGATCCCCCCACATGTGCGTAATCCCCCCCCTTCCCGCTTTATCGAGACGAAGTTTCTTCGAAACTTCGAGACTTTATGGAGAGTGGGGATATTTTCCCCGACTTATCGAGAGGAAGTTTCTCGGAATTTTCTTTCCGATGACCCCGCCTTGGATTGATCGCAGTGATCCCCCCACATGTGCGTAATCCCCCCCCTTCCCGCTTTATCGAGACGAAGTTTCTTCGAAACTTCGTTCTGATCGAAACTTCGAGACTTTATGGAGAGTGGGGATATTTTCCCCGGTAACAAAGCGCGCGTTACTACACTGATGTTCAGTTCTCGACCCTGAACAATCAGTGTTAACTACTTTACAACCCTGAGCAATCAGGGTACTGCTTTTCTGGAAAATGTGCACCCATAATAGAGGGGGAAAATTTTCCCCGGAATCAGGGAAGCTTAAAATGAAACGTCAGCCCTGCCTCTGACACCCCCCCCACACTGAGATGCCCGAAGTGCACACACTGGGATACGAACCCGAGACCTTCGCTCTGATACCATGTCAGAATCCCAACCACTATACCATTGGGATAAAAGAGCTTGTTAAGTAGCGGGTCAGTGCGCCCATAACCCCCCAGGCCAACATGCCTGTAACCCTTCCCTATGATCAATCGGGATCACCAGTGGACCTCTGACACTTCGTACTCGGTAGAATCGGCTCCTGCAGCATACAGGAATGCCTTCTCATTGAATTTCATACTATATCAGATGTATCGCTGCATTGGAGAAGTGCCAATTCTACCATTCCCTCATCTTTTTGCCATCAGCTGGATTCCGCACCGCACCGCACGTACGGTTGTTCCTGGTAGATGAAATCATAGAAACGAGTACCGTACATTTGACACAAACGAGCAAACAAAACTCCACACCGTACTAGCTACTGTTTAGAACCTCAGACAAAACTCCATGAGATTTCGACGGGTTCAGGTCCGAACGTCTGACACCAATGTGAGGGTCTGGCCTGGTCTAAAACATAACGCTGCAGCAATAAAACATCACTTAAGTCAGTGTGTATAAGGCAGACGCATTTTGCTGTTGAGGCTGCTCCACTCTGCACACACCTACAGTATCATTCCAGCCTACTCTACAAGTCATTGCAGCGCAATAAGATAGTACCAGTAACACACGTTCTGGTAGCAGAGCTAGTAGTGGTAACCGCCTCGTGAAGACTGAGAGGACTGCTGCTGGTTGCCATACCCGCTACCACCACCAGCACCCCCTCTGCCTGTCCGCTCATACTCGTTGCCATACTCTCCTCCTCCATGACCGTATTCCTCCTCCTGATGCCCTTGCTGATGCTGCTGGTAGTGCTGGTGCTGCTGCTGGTGCTGCTGCTGGTGCTGCTGCTGGTGCTGCTGGTGTTGCTGCTGGTGCTGGTGCTGCTGCTGGTGCTGCTGGTACTGTGGTTGCTGGTGGTGATGATCCCGGCCACTGCTGCTGGAGCCTCCGCCGCCGCTGCTGCCGCTGCCTCCGCCTTGATCTGAAAGGAAGAGAAGGTGGGGGTGTTGGCAGGCATGGAAGAGCAGGGCCGTGAGCGTGGAAGTGCAGAGATGATACATATTGACAGGTGATCATGCAGGGGAACAAACGGAGAGGAACAGAGGAAGCGAGGAGAAACGAAGGGAAAAGGAGGGGAAGGGAGGGGACAAGGAGAAAGGATAGGAAGGAGAAACAAGGGGAAAACAAGAAGTTTCAGGAAACATACTAGCCTGCCCCCTTGCACCCCGCACTGCACCCTTCCATTGGCCTTGTAGGTACCGAGGGCAGTGAGCAGTCAACGGCACTCGCAACCCCAATGCCGCATGCATCACATACCCTCCCCACCCCAAACACTCCCTCACCTCCGAACAGGGCGTTGGCTGAGGGCCGCTTGGGCTTGCTCTTCTTCTTCAGCTCTGCTTGCCGTCAGTCCCACACAGCATGATGCGGCATGGCATGGCATGGCATGGCATGGTACGGCATGGCATGGTACAGCATGGCATCACATGGCATGGCAGAACAACACACGCAGGGGCCGGAAGAGAACGTGTGCATGATTAGAGGTTGTGCAAGCGTGGAGGAGGGGAGCGTGTTGTCAATGTGAGTGGGTGTTAAGGCAGGAAGAGGATGGGCGAGGGGTTGTGTGTGCATAAGATTGTGAGTGATAAAGAGAAAGGGAGGCAGGGGGGGAAGGTGGAGGGGCAGAAGAACAAGGGAGGGAGGAGGAAAATCACGCATTAACTGAGTGCACTCAAAGGACACACCAGCACCCATGACCCACCATCCATGACCCACCATCCATCACCCACCATCCATCACCCACCATCCATCACCCACCATCCATCACCCACCATCCATCACCCACCATCCATCACCCATCATCCATCACCCACCATCCATCACCCATCATCCACCACCCAGCACACACCTGCAGAGTGTGCTCCCTGCGAGATCTCCATGTTGCGATATGTGTATCCCACAAAGTTGATGTCCTTGGATGGCAGCATCTGCGATGCATGGGTGGGAGGGGGGGCGGGGGGAGAAAGATGGGAATGAACGGGAGAAGGGGCGAGGGAAGGAGAGAGCGTGTATTCCCCCCTGCGTGATTTCCATGTTGCGGTATGTGTATCCCACGAAGTTGATGTCCTTGGATGGCAGCATCTGGGACACATGGGTAGGAGGAGGGGGGGAGAGAGATAGGGAGAAATGGGACAAGGAGGACAGGGGAAGGAGCGAGTGTGTGTCCTGCCCCTCTGCACGATCTCCATGCTGCGATTTGTGTATCCCATGCAGTTGATGTTCTTGGATGGCAGCATCGGTGATAGGGACGGATAGAAGGGTGGCGCACACAGGGCAGGGCAAGGAGGGAGAGGAAAGGAGCGAGTGCAGCGTAAGGGAACACGGGAGGGGGAGACAGAGGGAGGGAAACGGGGGAAGGGGGAGAAGCGGGAGAAAGGGGGGAATGGGGGAATTTGGGTAAGAAGCTGTAAAAAAAGGAGCAAGAAAACTCGGAACTCCAGAGGCACCAGAAATTTCAGACCTTGTGTAGCCAAGAGGCTTAAGGGGCTAAACTCAAGTAAAATGCCAGCCGAAGGGCTTAACTCAATCTGAACAACAGAACACTGCTGGCATTGAGAGTATGCAGACAACTTAACCCATCCCACCCTGAATCCTTCCCACACTCGGGCATCCCCACAGCACAGTGAGCCCTCCCCTTTGCTAAGGCGTCCCGTCCCCAGCAGCGCACGCACCTTTCTCCATGGCCCGGCTCGTCCCTGACCCGATGGCATCTCGTCCACCTGCCGTGCCGTGCCGTGCCGAGCCGTGCCGTGCCGAGCCGTGCCGTGCCGTGCCCACCACGTTGAGGGGAACGGTGCAGAGGGGTGGGAACGAGAGGGGAGGGATGGGATGGGATGGGATGGATGGGATGGGATGGGGAGAGTGGATTGAAGGGAAAAGAGGGAGGGCGGGAAGGCTGCTTAGCTCAGATGTGCAAAGCGCAAGAGAACTGCATGTATCAGAAAGCCTTGAAATTGCCAGGCGGAAACAGAAGTCTTGTGAGTGTGTGTGTAACTGTCATATCACTCACCACCACCTTCTCGCTCCTCTTACTCTTCTTCTTCTTCTTCTTCTTGCGAGTGGTTCACGAGAATACTTACAAACCATTGGGAATCAAGACGCAAGGGCCACCTACGCACCTCGTCAAACTTTTCGAAGTTCATCCCAATGGTTGAGCTCGTCCATTGCTCGGCCACCACCTCGGGCTGGCGATGGTCCACGCCCTGCCCTTTCACCCTTCCGCGTGTGATGAGTCGATTTTCGAGTCGACTCAAAAATCGGCTCATCACACGCGGATTTTTGAGTCGACTCAAAAAACGATGGTCCACGCCCTGCCCTTTCACCCTTCCCCCATTCCTCCTTTTCACCCCCCCCCCCCACCAGTGCGCACCTCGTCAAACTTCTCAAAGTTCTGAGTGTCCAGCTCGTCCACCACCTCAGGCTGGAACGCCGCCTCCATGTTGTACAGCCGCTCCCACGGCAGCCCTGCGAACCACGGGTGGCTCTGCAGGGGACAGACAGACAGACAGACGCGAGAACGGAGGGAAGGGGAGCTACAGAGAGGATGTGGAGAGCGCGAGAGATTGGGACAAGGAGGGGCAGTGGTGTTGCTGTTAAAGCGACACATCGCACAGCAACAAGCGGCTCATTCCATCCTCCCTCGCCTCCTTTTCGAGTCATACTTAAACTTCAAAATCACTCTGCTCCCTTCCCTTCCCCTCCCCTTGCTCCCCTTCTCCTTCCCCTCCCTCTACCCTGCCCCTCCTTCTCCTCCTCGCCCCCTACCTTCTCTTCCCTTCCCCCCCCCCACCACGTCCCCCCCTGGCAGCACAGCACAGCACAGCACAGCACAGCACAGCAGCGCACCTTGATCTCGTCGACGCTGATGGTGCCGAGGCGGTGGTCGACGTCGCACAGCAGGCGGGGCGGCTGATCGAATGATTGCCTCCCGGAATGCAATGCAGCATGCACCACACACTGCGTTATACACACACCTCACGACACTCACAAGGACTCTTGAGCACCTTGATCTCGTCGACGCTGATGGTGCCGAGGCGGTGGTCCACATCGCACAGCAGGCAGGGCGGCTGATCAGGTCCCTGACCTCACATCGAGTCTTGTTCAAAATCATGCTGCCTCCCCTCCCCTCCCCTCCCCTCCCCTCCCCTCCCCTCCCCTCCCCTCCCCTCCCCTCCCCTCCCTTCCCCCCCCACCTCCACCATCCCCCCTTAGCAGCACAGCAGCGCACCTTGATCTCATCGACGCTGATGGTGCCGAGGCGGTGGTCCACGTCGCACAGCAGGCGGCTGATCAGGTCCCTGGCCTCCCACGTCAGCACCGCCTCCTCGGGGAACTTGAGGTGCGTCCGCCAGTTCACAATCTGGGTGGCATGGGCGCACACACGCATAAGGGCGGGCAGAGGAGCGGGAATGGGCGGGCGGGTGGACAGAAGCGAGGGAGGATGTGAGGGAGGGAGGGAGAAAGAGTGAGTGTACACACACGCACACATACACACGCGCATGCATACATCCAGCCTCCCTCTTCCCCCCTCCATGCACACATACCCGCACACCCACACCCAAACCCTCATTTCCCACCCCCCACCTTTCTGCAGGTGGTCATGGGGTCATCGGAGTAAAAGGGCGGGTACCCCACCAGCATCTCGTACATGATGGCTCCCAGAGACCACCTGCCCACGGGCACGGGTAAGCGCGGGGAACGTGACAGGTGGGACACAGAGGGAAGGGAGGGGGGGGGGGGGGGTTTGGGGGGGGGGGAAGGAGGAGGAGTAGGAGAGGGGGTTGAGTCAGGATGCGATTTCAGGGAGAGCATTCGCTCACTTTCCAGGGAGAATCTGGAAGGTTAGCAGTGCTTGGAACATCGCTGTCCACTGCTCGCAAGGAGCCGCATGGCACCACAGCAGCAGAGCCTTCCAGATTAGCTTTCCAGAAACCCAGTGGGAGTCAGAAAGGGTAATCTGGAAGGCTCTGCTACCAGAGCACGCTATCACCAATCAACTGCCTCTTATCCCCTCTCACCCCCTCTCACCCCTTCTCATCCCCTTCTCATCCCCTTTCACCGTTGACCCCCAGGCGCCCCTCTCTCCAGGCACCCCTCCCTCTCACCAGTCGCATTCGAGCCCGTAGCCCTTCTTGAGCAGCACCTCTGGTGCGATGTAGTCCGGGGTCCCCACCGTTGAAAACGCCTGCCGTGGCGGGGTGCGGATGTAGGAGTAGGAGGCAGCAGAGCACGACACGGCATTGAATGGCATGGTTTGATGCGATATGACTGGCGACACGGCAGCTGAGGAAGTCAAGTGTAGCAGAAAGGACGCAAGACACATTTTCCGGGAGGGAAGGGGCGGGGGGGTGGGAAGTGGAGCAGGTGCGCTGTGCGCCGTTGGTGTGCGCTGCTTTGCACTGTTACATCACTGCTTGATCTATGTGCACTCACGGACAAAATCTTGCTGCTGTTACTATGTGGGCTAGGAACCGGTGTGTTTCGGGAGGGAGGTAGCGAAAAGGGGGAGGGGGGGGGAGCGGGGGAGAGGAAGCAGGTGGAGTATAGTAAAGGACTTTTGAGGCGCCTCAAAACTCTTGCTGCTGTTAGTATTGGGCTAGGAACCGGTGTGTTTCGGGAGGTAACAAAAAAGAGGGGGGGGGGAGAAGGTGGAGTAGAGTAAAGGAGAGTGAGAGAGAAAATAGTAATGGAACAGACCTTTGTCCTTACCCCACCCACTCCCGGCCCCATCCCACTCCCTCACTCCCACTTCCCACACTACCCCCCAAACATTCCTCCATACCACTCCCCAGCCCCCATCCCCTCTCTCCTTCCCCAGTCCCACTTCCCTCTCCCACCTTCACCTCCTCCTCTCTCCCCATCCCTCGTCCCCCTCCCCCTCCCCCTCGCCCCGACCACGCACCAGGCTGCGGCGGTTGCGCTGCCAGTGCTGCAGCTGCTCCTGCTGTGTGCGCCCGCTAGGGGAGGGACCCACAGGCCCGCCCGCGGCCATGCCGGCTTGCATGGCGTCCTCCTCGCTCTCTGTGATGGTGGGCAGGTGCCGGCAGTCCAGCGGCTTGCACAGGCCGAAATCCGAGAGCTTCATGTGCCCGTGCCGGTCCAAAAGCAGGTTGTCAGGCTTGATGTCCCTGGGGGGGGAGGTGGTGGGTGGGGGGAGAGGGGGCGGATGGGGAAAGGGATGTGGGAGGGTGCCGGGGGAATCGGGGAATGAGATGAGGCAGGGTTTCATGTGGCCGTGGCGGCCCAGCAGCAGGTTGTCCGGTTTGATTTCTCTGGAAGCGGGAGAATCGGGAAAGGAGGGGAGGAGGAGGAGGGGGAAGGGGAGGTGAGTTGGAGGATCAACTCATCAAGTTGTGAACACTTTTTTGCTAGAAAAAAAAAAAGGAACGGGAAAAAAAAAAAGAGCAAGGATTGCGGTACTTTACAGAATCTTACCGTTACTAATGGCCTGCAAAAATCGGTAGCCGTTTTTTGTTCTTACCTTGCAAGTTGCACCCACCTATGTGCAGTGCACCCTCCATTGGCCGCTCTGTTCCCCACCAGATCACCCACCTGTGCACGTAGTTGTGCGTGTGGGTGCTCTCAATGGCCAGCACCATCTCGCCCATAGAATGTAGTTGACTCCCAATGAACCCCTTTGAGTCAACTCAAAGCCCACCTGTGCACCTCTCTCCATCCCACCTGTAGAGCTCTGTGTAAATGTTTTTCAACGTAATCACCCACCCCGCCCACCCACCTGTGCACGTAGTTGTGCTTGTGAATGCTCTCGATCGCCAGCACCGTCTCGCCCACATAGAACCTCGCCTCGTCTTCAGTGAGCGTGTCCTTGCGCATGAGCAGCGTCATCATGTCGCCGCCCGGCAGGTACTCCATCACCAGGTACAGAAACTCCTCGTCCTGGAACGAGCAGTAGAGCTGCACGATGCACTTGCTGCCCACTTCGGCCAGTAGGTTGCGCTCTGCTTTCACGTGCTCCACCTGCAGTTGGGAAGGTGGGGTGGAGAGAGCGGGGCGGGCGGGCAAAGCAGGGTAGACGAGGAGGGGGAAGAGGGGGGCGAGGGGGGGAGGGGTTGCATTTAGGAAGAAACTCCTCGTCCTGGAACGAGCAGTAGAGCTGCACGATGCACTTGCTGCCCACCTCGGCCAGTAGGTTCCGCTTTGCTTTCACGTGCTCCACCTGCAGTTGGGAGGGTGGGGCGCGCGAGGGAGGGGAGAGGGGAGAGGGGGGGGGGTGGGAGAGGGGTAGAAGCGGTGGGGGCAGAAGTTGCATTTGGACAGAAACTCCTCGACCTGGAAGGAGAAGTAGAGCTGCACGATGCACTTGCACACACACACGCACACACACACACACACACACATCCAACTCCTCCCTTAACCACACACCAACGCACCTGGCCGCGGCGAAGCATCTCGGCCTTCTTGAGCTTCTTCATCGCGTACACGTTCCCCGTCGCCCTCTCCCGACACAGCCGCACCTGCTCGCCGCCGACAGGCGGAAATGCGAGCACGCGTGAGGAAAGACAGGGGGGGAGAGAGGGTATGGGTGGGTGTGTGTGGCCGAGAGAAAGGGGGAAGGGGGAGGGAGGGGGGAAGGAATGTGTGAGTGTGAGAGGGCATGAGGAGGAGGGGAAGAAGAACGACGAGATAAGGGGGAGAACGGGGGGAAGAGAGGAGCGGGGAGGGCGGAACAGCAGGGGGGGATGGAGGAGAGGGGAAGGGGCCATGGAGGGGAAGAAGCGAGCGCATGAGAAGAAAGTTGGAAGCAAGTATTGGGACAAGTCAAGTCAAGTCAAGTCAAGTCAAGTCAACCGAGAGGAATGAAGAAAAGCACTCGCCACAGCAGCTCGCCCACTGCCCTCGCACTCTCCGCTCCGCTCAATCCAATTCCCACTTACCTCTTTCCCTACCCACCCTTTCCTCCTCCCCGCTCCTGTTACAACTCTTCCCTCCACTCCAACAACCACTCCTCCTTCTTTTCTCCCTACGCACTTATCATAACCGCATTTCACCCCTCGGAATTCCCCCTTTTTCCCCGCTCTCCCTCTCCCCCGCCCGCTCCTCATCCCCCCCCGCCCTCCCTATCCTCGATACCCAGCCTTCCGCGTCCCTATTTCCCCACGTGTCCCATCCTCTCAACCCCCCCATTCCCCCTCCGCCCCTCGGCCAGTAGAACCGCCCTTTCCGCCGCTCAGATGGTCCCCCCAGTCAACCACGCGGTCCACGCCCAGCCTGGGGATTCCCAGATGTCCCATTCCCATATAGACCTCCCCACCTCCACCTCGCAATTCCACCGTCTCCTCCCTCCCTCTCCGCGCTCGCGCGTGACGCGCCCAAGGCCCCGCGGCAGACGGCGATGGTGCTTCCAGAAAGCCAAACGCCGCCATCCACGCCCAACGCGTCCCGCATTCTCCCCTGCTCTCCGCTCTCTTCTTCCCCCCTTCCCTCCCCGCCCCCCCAACCCCCCAAAACCGGACCGTACCTCGACGAAAGCCCCTCCGCCGAGAACGGCGCGCAGGTCCAAGCCGTCGATCGACGCTCACCTTCTGCCCTGCTCCTCCCCCATTACCTCGCCCAAGGCCCCGCGGCCAATCATGTCATCAACCAACCCGTGAGAGCGGCCGGGGCCAAGTCATCAACGCCCAGCTAGTGCTCTCCATTCCTGCCATACCCTTTTCTTCCGTTCCCCCAACTCCTTTCCCATCACTCTTCACCCCAACCCCCCATCCCCCTCTCTTACCTCGCCGAAGGCCCCGCGGCCGATGAGGGTGAGGAGGTCCAAGTCGTCGACGCCCAGCTTGTCGCGAACTCCTTCCCTACCCTTGTCTTCCGTTCTCCCACCCTCCCCCCGCCCTCTCCCCACCCTCTCACCACTCTCCCCCTACCCCCACCTACCTCGCCGAAGGCCCCGCGGCCGATGATGGTGAGGAGGTCGAAGTCGTCGACCCCCAGCTTGTGGCGCTGCAGGCGCATGATCTCCGCCTCGCGCTGCTCCAGCTCGCGCAGCGCGCCCTCCTGCTCCTCGTTTGATACGCCCTCCTCCTCCAGTCGCCGCTCCAGCTCATGCCGCCTGTGTTGCGCGCGCCGCGGATGGGTGAGGAAGCGAGGGGAGGGAGAGGGAGAGAAAGCGAGAGAAAGAGAGGGAGAAAGTGGTAGAGGAGAGTGAGAAGACAAGCATTTGCGTGCGAGCGTGGTGCGTGCGCGCGCGCGGGCGCCTTCCTCACGTACCGCTCCTCTCCTCCCCTTCCCGCCTCCGTCGTCCCCTCCCCATCCGCCCCTGACATTCTCTTCCCAGCTCGATCCCCACGTCCTTTGCACTCACCTTTTCTCCACCTCTCCCTCCCTCCCTTAAGCTCGAACGCAAGTAACCACAGATGGCGAAATAGCCTCTCGCGGACGTGTGAACAATAGCGCGTAAAGGGGCAAGCAACTAGATACGGATAAAGCGCTTAAACACGTTAAGGAAGGCACATCTAAAAGCTCCAGCCACCCACCTCTCTTTCCGTTCTTGCAGCGTGCGCATGCGCTGCTTATAGTGCTGCTCGATATAGTTCTTCGCAGCGGCTACTTTCTGCTTTGTGATATCCGATGCCACGTCAGCGTCCTGCACGCCCTCCTCGTCTTCGCGGATGGTTCCCGGCGCTGCGGGACGCGGCGCCCGCATGCTGGTCCATTGCCGATCGCCCATTGCGGCTGTACGGGGTTTTTAATTAGACTCGTCAGTGCTCCGGAATGTCAGCTGGTCGCACCCTATATTCTACTGGAAGAATAGTTGGTCGTGGGTGCGAGGGCGTTAATTTCTTGAGAGTGGAGTGACTTGAACTGAAATAGTTCCGGGCTGACCTATTTGCGAATGGTAGTTATGACCACCCTAAGCAAACTATGGACTGAGGAACGGTTAAACTTCCTGCAAGGTCAATCGGAACGACTAAGCACCTACTCCACACGACTTTCTTAGCAGCAGGATCTTTCCGAACCGAAAAGATGCAATTAGATTGAAATGACACTCGATAAAAATTACTGAGCCATTAACCTAGGGACAGGAAGAGCGAAGAAACTCTTGCCGTAAACCAAGGATGATGTTGGAAACGAACGCACAGAGTAGGAAAGGGGTTCAGTATCACGGTCTCCAGTACGTTGTCAAACGCAGAAGCTTCGGAAGGTCAACCTGACCTACGGAAATTAATCTGTCAGGTTGTTCCGCCAGGTCCTTGGAGCAATGAGACCGTTCGCACGGTGCAGCGCGAGGAGAACAAAGAACAAGACCTCCTAGGAGCCTGGGCCGCAGAAGCGAGGAAGGTACCAGCACGCGAGCACAATTTCCAGAAGTTCCAGAAGTGCTCACTACAAAACAAACAAGCGTCCACATGCAGCAGGAAAGCACAGCACTCCACCAGAGCAGAACAAGGCGGAGTTGATGAACCACGTTCAGGTTCAGCCCCCTGCGAAGCTGTTGGAGTAAAATGTGGTGCTGTGATGAGTTTTGAGTCTCGAAATGTTTAAAGCTCGCGTCTCTAATTTCCAACCGTTTAACACTTGGTTGGGTTTGCCAGGGTTTGATTGGGTAACGAAAGTCGAAATATTTGACGAGTGGGCGAAAAAAACACAGCGAACTCCAAAAGATCGAGGCCAAAACAAACCAGGGTGGGTTGGTTTGGGGGGAAACCGAGGCAAGGGTGACAGGTTTGGTCCTGGGTTCTGTCAACGTTCAGTTCAGAGTCTCATATGTTTGGGAGTTGTAAACACTTGGTGTGCACGGGGAAGTGTGCGACAGCCAACTTTCCCAACCACCCCTTGCTTTGGTGTGCTTCGCGACAAACTCTGCTGTTACCGGATTCCAACCGTTTAACACTTGGTTGGATGGCAGAAATATGAGACGCGAGCTTTAAAGCGACGGTGCACATTTGCCACCCAAAACCCAGAACCCTGGCGAACTGTTACTGCGGATGGAAAGTGTCCGCACGAAATCCTGGTTTTCGCCAGCCAGCACTTTCGCGCTGGCAAGCCTGGTTCAAAAAAAAAACTTCTGAACCCAACACTGCCAAAAGTTGCCTAGTTCAATAGCAAACACGGCCACTTTATCACAACCACATCAGAAGGGTACTCTATGACGCAAACCTAGGCAAACTCCCCAGAATGAAACCACCAGCACTCGAAAACTGCCCAACCTGACTGCCATCTCATGATGATCTGCTAGAGAGTTGGTGAGGCGCGGGCAGTAGCGAAGGGGCGATGCAGCAAACAAGCAACGAACAACCCCAGCGATATGTGGAAACCAAGCAGCATGGAGGGAGGGTGATTGGCGGTCATTGTTCCTCCTAGGGTGTGTAACTAAATGCGCGAAAGTTGTTTCATCAAAACTCGGGACACTGTTACGAATGAAATAAGTTGTGGGTCACATCAGCACACACGTAACTTTGTGAAGTAGCAACGTTGTAGAGTTCGAGTGGAGGAGAGTTTTCAAACTCTCGAAAGGAACTGGGAGTGCAGAGAGAGGAAAAAACAAAACGGATCTCCCGATACCTCACCGCCTGGCCAGTGGTTCGCACCCAGAATCTTCTAATAAGGACAAGACAAAACTGGAGAGTGGGCCAATTGCCTTGGCTTCAAGCATTTTGCCATGGTTCGTCGTTGTTGACCCGAACCCATCGTAATTTGTTGAATCGTATATCCGCGATAATGAGAGGCCACCATCAAAGTAAGGTAGCTTAACCGAACGTCGTCGAGCTTATATGTAACGTGAAGGTCGTGATATCATAATCCATGCCATCCAACTAGGTATGTAATTACACTTGTGTTCCAGCCGCATTCCCCACAATTTCCCGCCAAATACCTAAATTTTATTCCTAAACTCTGCATGGCATGTCCCACTTAGAAGCTTTTGTACCAAGCTCGCCTATTCATCCTGCCAAAACAAACGAGTAAAGAAACAAACATCAGCAACACAGATACGGTAGGTATTAGAGAACTTCAACTAAACTCAGACAGACTAAAGCTTCCCCAATCTTACCAATACAGAGGCAACACCGTGAAGAAGGCGAGGTACCCCAAGGCAGTTGCCCCTTGCATGTAACTGCAAAACCGATTCCTGACAAACAGCAAAACACAGGACACCTCCTTTCACATGGCTGAAGGGGACACTGGCAAGCAAAATTAGCAGCATAGCAGGTTTTAGCGGTGTCAGAAACATATAGATGTCTCTTACGATCCAAATCCAAGGATGTCGGCACTGGAGCAAAGGCTGACAAGTTGATGGCGTCCCATGATGGTCACCCCTTGCTCATTCTGACCCGTCTGGCATGCTGCTGCTGTGGCAGCCGCGAAAAGCAGGAGAGCCACTAGCTGGAAAAGAAGAAAGAAGAAATAAAACAGCAAAAAAAAAAAAACAAATTGAATGAGATAGTGTGTTAGAACATGGAGGAGCACTCGGTAAAAGTTCAGAAATATAGGAATTAATAAGCAAATTGTGAGTAGATGTTATGAGCTCATGAGAAACTATGAGTCAAAGGTAGAAGTGAAGATAACTCACGAAGTCCATGAACATTTGCGCTCCTGTCATGAACCGCCCCCAAGCATGGCGCGCACGGAATATCCATGCACAGGAGAAGATGACGAGGAGGAAGGAATAGAGTATGGAGACGGAAGCCATAGCAAAGAGGAGAGAATAGGCGACGAAGAAGGTAAAGGTGTACTGGCCCGTTGGCGCACCCAGTAGCACGCTGTTTTCGAATCAGGGCGAAGACAAATAGGAGGTAAGAGGGGAGAGTATAAAAAAGAGTCTTGAAGAAATTTCACATCATGCGAAGAATTTTCAGTTTATGAATAGAATTGTAAGGTCGAACAGATCTTCTCAGATGGTTTCCTCCAGTGATACATGTTGTAGAGGACTCTCCTCTACTTTGCAGGAACTGGGAGTTGTTTTAAACGATAGAGCTCTGTCTTAGCTTTCCAACGAGTCGTCAAACACGTCGATCGCCTAAGTATTCTCCGAGATATAGGCGTTCACGTGCTAGGTGGTGCTCTTGAATGCAAGTAAAGAAGCTCTCTGGAATTTGTGTTCGAATGTACCTTGTACAAAGAACTCTGAGTTTCACCATGATGGCATGCAATACAAAGAAAACAGATTTATAGCATGCAAACAAGATCGAATCGCACAAGTAACCTCGAACCGCTACACTCGCGAATGTTCGAGTAACATCGAAAGGGTGAAATTCGACTCTCGAATTTCACCGATCCGAATTCTCCTTGGGTCTCGAATGTTCCTGGTGCTGCCATGTGGCACCGAATCGAATGGGTCTTCCGAAGTCAATCCTCAACCCCACGCAAACCTGCAACTCACTCGAAGGTGAGCACAAGTCACACATTCGGTGGGTTGGGGGCATACAAACGCCCCACCACCACCTTGCTTCCAACACACGTAATCTCCAACACTCCCCCTTGCACCCAACCCACTAGGTGTGCAAACCAACATGCTCATAGCATGCACGGGATGAATCTTTAGGGGGTGGTTCCATGAGAGATTTCGCGTGTTCATCATCACCCTTGGTTGCGAAGCAAAATGCCGCGCCCTCCTTATCCGTCTCCCCAACGGCTACCGTAGCGTAGTCGTTGTACTTGGAGGAAGGACGAACCTCACGACGCTCGCGGGTCAAGGCCAATGGTAGGGAGGAAGGTGTGGAGGTAGTTGCCGCCTCGGTTGGTGACACCTCCACGACATCATCAATGCTCTCCTCGTTGTTCGCCCCCCCTCCATCGGCTTCCTTCTCCACTTGAGGTGGAGTCTCACTCTCTTCAACCTCCTCTCGTGGCGGAAGGATGAAGGTGAGTTGTTGAGTGGGTTTCTCCTTCGACGGGAACTTGTCTTCATCGAAGACCACGTCCCGAGACGTGACGACGCACTTGTCGCCCAAGTCCCACACTCGCCACGCACGCTCGTTCGCCGCATTCCCAAGTAGATCGCCGCACGAGCCTTCGGTTGCAACTTGTGGCGAAGGGGATCCGGTACATGGTAGTAGCAAAGGCACCCAAAGGTGCGAAGGCGGGATAGGTTCGGCTTCGTTCCGGTCCATGCTTCGAACGGAGTCATTCCCGGGAGCACCTTCGTCGGCAAACGGTTGCGAATCCACGCCGCTAGCGAACTCGCCTCGCCCCACCACTCTTTCCCAAGCTTGGAGTGTTGAAGAAGAGAACGAACGGCTTCCACCAACGTGCGATTAAGCCGCTCCGCCGCTCCATTTTGTTGGGGTGTGTAGGGTGTTGTGACGTCGTGCTTAATGCCCTTGCACTTCATCCATTTCTCGAGCTCCGCATTCACGAATTCGCCACCACCATCGGTGCGAATACACTTGATCCGCTTCCTGTCATCGTCGCAAACTTCGAGCGCCCACTCTTGAATCGCCTTGGCCGCATCTCCCTTAGCCTTCAAAAGTCGGGTCCAACACATCCGCGTCGCATCGTCGAGCATTACCAAGAGGAACCGCGCTCCTCCCTTTGATGCATGCCGCATCGGTCCACACACGTCCATGTGAACAAGCGCAAGCGGGTCCTTAGCGAGGGGTGACGTTCGGCTCCCAAATGGCTTGCGAGCCATTTTTCCTTCGACACACGCCGCGCACACGCCCTTCTCGTCGTCGCCGGCGATCACGTCGACTCCCTTCGCGAGTCCTTTGTTGGCTAACTCCTTGACCGAGTCGTAGTTGGCGTGCGCAAGTCGACTATGCCACGCCTTGAGAGTCGCCTTGGAACCTTGCGCCACGTTGGATGAAGCCGCTCCCGGGTGCGTCTTGAGTTGGTAGAGTTCTCCGTTGAGAACGCCTTGTGCGAATTGCTTCCCCTTCCAAAAAAGGTTCATGTTCGCGCCGTCGATCGTGGCGATCACTCCCTTCTTCGCAAGTTGCGGGACGGATAGAAGGTTCACCTTCATCCCCGAGACGTGAAACACGTTCGTCACGTCCACCGGACCGCTATCGACGATGAGGCGCGTACTCCCAACTCCGACCACCGGTAGCGATTCGTTGTTTCCGAACACGATGCTCGTGACGTCTCCCGGAGCGCCAATGTTGTTGAGGAGCGACGCCGAGTGCGTCATGTGTTGCATTGCGCCGGTATCGAGGAACCACGCGTCGCTTGGAGTTTTGTTCCCGTTGCCGGCCACTAACACGAGCGACTCCTTTGAATCATCGGCCTCGCCGGATGCCGTGTGCGCGTTGCCCTCTTGGTCCCGCGCCATCGATGGAGTCCAATCGCTCGGCCGCTTTCGACACTCACGCCAAAAGTGTCCCGGTTTGCGGCAATAGTGACACTTGCCGCGATGCTCGCTCCCACCGGACGATTCCTTCGTTGCGTCCTTGCTCCACTTGGACTTCTTTCCGGAACTCCCTCCGGAGTACATGGCGGCACCCTCGCTCTCATTAGCGAATTGTCGGCGACGCGATTCTTCATGGAGAAGCCGACCGACCACCATTTCCTTCGTCCAAGTGCCTTGCACGCTATCGAGTGTCGTAATCACCGTCGACCACTCTTCCGGAAGGCCGCAAAGCAAGGTGAGAATCCAATCCTCCTCCGTGACCGTTCCACCGAGGTCCATGAACGATTCCCCGAGTTCCTCCACACGAGTCGCATACTCGTGCATCGATTCGCCCGCGCGCATCTTCACCGTGTAGAACGCATTCCGGGCTAGGATCTTGCCGTGGAGAGTCTTGTTCACGTGGATGGTCTCGAGCCGCTTCCACGCTTCATGCGCCGACGCTTCGAGCTTGATGCACATGCGCACCGAGCTCACGAGATTGATGCCGATGCGCGAATCAACGTAGCGAACGCCTTTTGGTCCTTCTTCTTCCATGCCGCGATGCCGCTCTCGTCGTCCGGCTTCTTCTCCGTTCCATCGAAGAAACCCCAAAGTTCCCGCTCCATCATGAGCACTTGGAACTTAAACTTCCACGCGGAGTAGTTTTGTCCCGTGAAAATCGGTACCGCCGACGTGTCGAACATCGTCGCGGTTGCCCAGGGTTCGCCGGAATTTACAACGACACCATCCAAGGAAGTGCGGGAGGTCTCGCTTGAAGTCATCATGCGTGCTCCTTGTCGCGCGCGTAGACTCCTCCGACCAGCTCTGATACCACTGTTGTAGAGGACTCTCCTCTACTTTGCAGGAACTGGGAGTTGTTCTAAACGATAGAGCTCTGTCTTAGCTTTCCAACGAGCCGTCAAACACGTCGATCGCCTAAGTATTCTCCGAGATATAGGCGTTCACGTGCTAGGTGGTGCTCTTGAATGCAAGTAAAGAAGCTCTCTGGAATTTGTGTTCGAATGTACCTTGTACAAAGAACTCTGAGTTTCACTATGATGGTATGCAATACAAAGAAAACAGATTTATAGCATGCAAACAAGATCGAATCGCACAAGTAACCTCGAACCGCTACACTCGCGAATGTTCGAGTAACATCGAAAGGGTGAAATTCGACTCTCAAATTTCACCGATCCGAATTCTCCTTGGGTCTCGAATGTTCCTGGTGCTGCCATGTGGCACCGAATCGAATGGGTCTTCCGAAGTCAATCCTCAACCCCACGCAAACCTGCAACTCACTCGAAGGTGAGCACAAGTCACACATTCGGTGGGTTGGGGGCATACAAACGCCCCACCACCACCTTGCTTCCAACACACGTAATCTCCAACAATACATTAAAGGAAAAGCATATCACCTTGTTCGGAGACTCATCGTAAACACTTTCTTTTCGGTTGAGAGCCTCTTTCTGTTTAGTGTGGGCCTTTCCTTTTACCGTCAATTAAATCATCATCACGTCGAAGTAGTTAAGCTGTAGTTAGGAATTACCTGATGCACAGCACACTGAAGATAAACGTCAGGATGCGCAACACGAGCAGACGCTTCACATGCGGTGCCTCCACACGACTCTGCACATAGCACTCGTGAAACCCAGCCGAAAGCGGAGCAGACTGAGATACATTCACAGGCTGTCCGCTAACCGGTTCGCCATATGCACCTGTCCCAGATCCACCGCCAACGCCACCACCAGCACCAGCAGGGGAGCCCCAAGCAGTTCCCCACGCGGGGTTTGTCCCCCAGAAATTTGTGTTACTGGTAGGCGTGGTGCCTTCTCCAGCCCCTGCTGCAGAGCCATCGGTGGGCCGGCGCGCGCCTACTATTCCGGAAAATCCACCAGCGCTAGTCATGCTCAATAATCTGTTGTTGGCTTCTACTAGAACAGAAGGAAATTATGGAAAGAAAAAAGACAGACCAATTAGTTGGAGATTGTGAGATGAATGTACGTGATATACAAGGCAACATGAAGTCATGTTGGGGCTGGAGGAATTGGCCTCGGTGAATGTGAAAGAGAGAAGCAAATCCCCAATTGGGACATTGGCTGCTTGTTCTTCGAATCGCGCATTTTGTTGAATCAGATTTGCGATGCAGATTGCGTGCAGTTATCGATGCTGTTTATCTGCCGTTGGATCTGCTAATTGAGACCACATGCAAGAATCCAGGGAAGCGTCTCGCGACATTAGATATAGGTCGCCTGAGATGTTACAGTGGATCGTCGTGCAATTTCAGAATGTACAGAAAATACGACACACCGCTCTAAATAAAAATAAATATTCACTCGTTCTAATCACAAACTTTCCTCACCCGAGATTCCAACCTAGCTTTCTCTGGGCGGAACCTGTTCCCCACCCATCGGCGCACACCCACATGCACCTTACTTCCCCTCATCTTCCCCCCTTTCCGCGCCAAAGCGGAAGAATAGCAGTAGCTACAGCGGCTGCTCCGCACCAACCCCTCCAGTTATCCTTTCCCCCCGCCAATCACCCCACCCTCTTTCCTCTGCTGCCTCAACAGCAGCTTCAGTACGATATCGCCACTATCCTGGGACCGCGCGATCCCTGATCGTGTCTTTATCCTCTGATACCTCGAATCCTTTTCTCCCTCTCGGCCTTACTCTAGCGTTTGCGAGAGCTAGCAACGGTGATAGTTGCTCGTCGTGACGGATTTGCAGCAGTCCCTCGAGGGTTCGTTATCTCGCTTCGCGTTGTCCTAAACGCCTTAAGACTGATCCACCGTCACGTTGGATCTTCCCGTCAGTAATTAACGTATTTTCGGACGACTGTCTAGCGAGCTTCGCGGTCCCGAGTTCCAAATCGCCAATCCTCGAGGAAACTCGCCTTCCTTCCCAGATTAGGGTTACCGTGTTACTGTTCGAATTTGGACGTCTTCCCATTGGTCGGGCAGCCGAACAAGATGGCGACTCTGGTCCCCACATCCGAGGAAGAGCCCACGCTCGTCGTGGCGCGATTCTGCGCGGAGATCGCGTGGGCCGAAGGTGGTGAGGAGGTAGGTGCAGATCCGCGATATAGGCTTCTTCGAGAGGATTGTTGGTTATATTGGCCGAATCACGTGTCGGATCGGGGGTCCAAGCTTTAGTGTTCGCGTGCGGGGTTGAGGGTTTTTTTGTCACGGAAACCAGCCGCTGATGCTAGCAGCCGGTCAGATTCGAAGGCAGGAGTGCGTGATGGTGCAGTATCTAGTTCACAAGTAGACTTTCGCGAACGGAAATATACGTTGAGTATTCCCAAGTTTAGACTTAAAGACTTTGGGGCTCGGCGGTGACGTTGGGGGTGCGTGAGGGGACAGAGGAGGGTAGCGAGAGGAGCGTGAGACGAGAAAGTCGAGTTATAGAGCTGAGGAGGAGGGTGTGAGTTGCCGATGGCTATGGTGGGCTGTGGTGTAACTTGTACCTGCGTTAACGCTTCTCTGTCCTTCTGACCCGCGTCTGTCTCTCCTTTTGTTCCTTCGTCATATTAACTTCACCTTTTCTTCTCACTTTCACCTTTATGGCACTCTCCATCCCTCCCCTTCCCTCCCCGGCTCTCCACCTACGATTCCCTCATCAAAATCCTTACGTTGATTTCTCGGCGCAGGTGGCGGGCCCGGCTGTAGCGCAGGCTGTAGCTGAGGCCGGCACGTTGCTGGCGGCGAACCGCAATGCCGACCTGGTGAGCCTGCTGCTGACGTCAGCGGAGACTGTCCTCGCCAAGGGATCGGAGAAAGGTGGGCACGGGGAAGGGGAAAAAGGAAGGGGGAATGGGAAGGGGGAGGGGAAAGAGGAAGGGAGAATGGGAAGGCGGAGGGGAAAGGGGGTAGGGGAAGAGGAAGAGAAGGGAGAAGCGGAAGTGGGAGAGGGGAAAGGAAAAGTTAACGTGGGAAAAGGGAAGGTGAAGGCGATCCGGAGAGAGTGCATGGCAAAGGACCTGTAGCTTGAAACGGGGAAGGCCAAGCGGGAAGGTGAACCCGGAGAGCAAGGGTACGAAAGGAAAGGGGAGGGGTAGCGAGGCGGGCATAGGATGTGGAATCTCCTCCTGTGTGAAATTGCCATCTGAACCGGAATCAATCTCTTCGCTTCTCCCCTCCCCTCCCCTTCCCCCCTCTCCCATCTCGGCCCCCTAATCTAGCTTCATCAGGGAATCCCAGTGGCAGACTACCCACCCCCTTCCCTTCCCACCTCCCCCTCCGCCTTTGCTCCCCCCCCTTCCCTTCCCACTTCCCCCTCCGCCCTTGCTACCCCCCCTCTTCCCCGTTCCCGTGCGCAGACGTGGAGGGCGCGTTCACGTTCATCGCGAGTTTGATCCCCAAGGCGGACGCCAAGGAGCAGGTGGAGGCGCTCGCCAGCCAGCTCGCGTCCAAGCTGCTCATGGCGCCCGCCGACAAGCCTGCGCTCAAACTCAAAATGTAGGCGCGCGCGCGCGGGGGTGGAGGGGGGCGCGCATGGGGAGGCGCGGCGGGGAGAGAACGGGGAGGGAGGGGGGCGGGGAGAGGACGGGGATGAGCGCGACAGGGAGAGGGGAAATGCGGAAGTGGGGGGAAATGGGGAGTGGGAACGGCGGGAGAGGGGAAATGCGGAAGTGGAGGGAAATGGGGAGTGGGAACGGCGGGAGAGGGGAAATGCGGAAGTGGAGGAAAATGGGGAGTGGGAACGGCGGGAGAGGGGAAATGCGGAAGTGGAGGGAAATGGGGAGTGGGAACGGCGGGAGAGGGGGGAAAGGTGCGGAGGAGAAGGCAGCGGTGAAGAGCGGATATCAGCGGATATGCAGGAACATGTAGCGAAGAGCTCAGAGGGCTTGGTGGTTATACGCACCTAGTGGGGGGAGAGGGAGTTGCCTAAGGGGAAACCAGAGCGCCTCAGGCACAAACGAGGAGCCGCAGGGGGAGAGCGGGGGGAATGCGGAGGGAGAGCAGCGTGAAAGGGGACTTGAGCACCGTTCACACCACTTTTTTAGGACCCTCAAACACGGTTGTACACCTGGTTTCGGCCTTCCCCTTCCTCCCTATCCCCCCGCTCTTCCACTCTGCACCTCACCCCGCACGAGCTTCCCAAGACCCATCCTCTCTTTACCCCTCTTCCCCTTCTCCCGGCCACTTCTATCTCTCTAACCCCGCTTCCCGCCCCCTTCCTCTCCCCGTTCTCCCCCTTTCACCCCACTTCCCCCCCACGCCCCCCCGCCCCCCAGCCTCGTCTTCCTTTACAACGCGCTAGTCGCGTGTCCGCGCGCGCGCTACGTGGTGTTCGCGGCGGCGCTGCGCCTGGCGCTGGCCGCCAAGCAGCACGAGCTGATGCTGCCGCTGGCGCGGCGCTTCTCGTCCGCATGCTTCCGCGAGTGGGGCGGCGCCGTCGACAAGGAGGAGCTCAAAGAGCTCTACCTCGCGCTCGGCGCGCTGCTGCAGGACACCAAAGGGTGAGCGCGCGCAGGGCGGCCAATGGATGGGGTCTTTTTTTAAGATGCGCTGTGGTGGATGCTTGGGGCGGAGATGGGGGGAAAGGAACGGAGGAGGTCGGGGAACCTACATGGTGCTCGTCGCCCTGCTGCAGGAGTCCAGTATCAGGTGATGAGGCATAGACCGAGGGGATGGGGGATGGATGGCCTTTGCAAGCCCTAGCTTGGCTAGGCTGGAGTTGGGATGGAAAGGGGGGATAGGAGCAGTGTAGGCCAACTGAACGAGGCATCCTGCAATATCCCTCCCTCCCCCACTCCCCCCTCCCTCCTCTCCAGTCCGCCCTCCCCTGCACGCCAGAGGAGCCAAGGACGCGAGTGTGTTCACCATCAAGTACCTCTCTCGTGCGCTAATGCCTTCATCTCTCCCTCCCCCCCCTCCCTCCAACTCCCTCTCCCTCCTCCTCCCTCCCTCATTTCTCCTCCCTTCTCCCACCACCCTCCGCCCCCGCCCTCATCCGCACGGCAGAGGGGCCAAGGAAGCAAGCGCATTCACCATCAAGTACCTCTCGCTCTTCACAGCGGCAGAGGCAGCAGCGTCCCCAGCAGCGCAGCAGGCAGCGGCGCAGGCGGCCATCGACTTCATCCGCACACCCGACGCCTTCCAGAGCGACCTGCTGGACCTGCCCGCCGTGCACCACCTCGCCTCCGTGCCTGAGCACGCGCCCCTGCACGCGCTGCTCTGCGTGTTTCTGAAGGAGCGCCTGCCGCAGTTCCATGCGTTTGTCCAGGCCAACCCCACTGCGCTGGAGACCTACGGTATGGGGTGTACAGGCGTGCGGGGTTACGCAGGCAGGGATGCATGCGCGCGTGCGTCTTGCGTGCATGTCTGTCGTCGCTTCCTGCCTCTCGCAACAGCCGCTGGTTCAGCCTTCCCCCGTTCCCCCTCCTCCCACCCCGCCGTCTCTCGCATCTCGTTTGTCCAGCCCCAGCCTACCCAGCTCTCTCCGTCCTTCACATTCTCCACCTTATTATCCTCCCTCCTTCGTCCCTCCTCCCCTCACCCTACTCCTTCCTACCTACCCTCCGCCCTCCCACCTCCCGCGCAGGGCTGAGTCACGACGAGTGCGAGGCCAAGATGCGTCTGCTCTCCCTCGCAGCCCTCGCCTCTGACAGCTTCGCAGCTGCAGCCTCCGCTGCTGCCGCTGCCTCCGGTGCCGGCGCTGCCGGCAGTGTTGCCTCCCCCACGGCTGCTGCAGGGGGAAGCGGTGGTGCTGCTGCTGCTGGCGGTGGTGCCTTTGCTGTGGGCGAGATCCGCTATGCGCTGCTGCAAGACACTCTCCAGGTGCTTCACTCTATCTATCCCTCCTACTTCCCCCTCATCCCCCCTCTCCCCCCGCTTCACCTCTTCCTCCTCCCTGACTCTCTCTCCCTTTCCCTCCATCCATCCTGCTTTGCGCCATCTTCGTTTTAACGTACTTCAGTCCGGTATTCATCCATCATGCTTATTAAAGCACATCTGCTGTGTCTCATGATCTTCTGCCCTTTCCCTGCACCGGCGTGCCTGTCCCTGCCTCCTATCTGCTGGCCGCTGTCTCCGCGTGCCATCCCGTTCCCGCTGCTCCCTCACTGGTGCATGCATGGCAGGTGGCGGAGGAGGAGGTGGAGCAGTGGGTGGTGCGTGCCATCGCAGCCAAGGTCGTGGACGCTCGCATGGACCAACAGCGCCGCGTTGTGGTCGTCACGTGAGTATGGTTAGAGGGTGGGATGGGGGGAAGGGGGAGGAGGTGGAAGGGAGGAGGGGAGGCGGCGGGGATAGAGTGAGGATTTGGGTGGGGTTGAGGGGACCAGGGTGGAAGGGCCGGTGTGGAGAGAGGAGGGACTAGGGAAGAACGGAGGGGAAGCAAATGAGGGGTTTTCTGAATGTTGACATGGAGCGAGAGGATAATGGTTGCTAGATGTGCTCCGAACATTTGCTGTTGCATTTGTTTATTAAGTCGGTCCATCCATCTGTTTTCTGCTCTAACACATGGTTGGCCTGTGTGGATTGGTTTCTTCTGTGGTGTGTGATGTGAGTGCAGGCGCAGCACACAGAGAGTGTTTGGACTGCCGCAATGGGTGGAGCTTAGGAACCGCCTGGCAATGTGGAAGGTGTGTATAACGGGGGCGTGTATAGCAGTTCCTGCTTGCGTGACCTTTGTTGGAACATTGTCTGCATGACATGTAGACATGCCCTTCGTTGGAACATTGCCTTCTACACCACTTGGAAAACGCGCCAAGTCATCGATCTCTAGGGCTTATCCCATCCTGCACAAGATGCATGTTTGCTCCAATGCCGCCTCTCCTATTGCTCCCCTCGTCCTTATGCTCCCTGTTTCAGGAGAACATCTCCAATGTGTCAAGGGTTGCTCAGAGCGCCCGTCTGTCTGGCTCCCTTGGTCCCCGTGGTGCTGCTGCAGCTGCTGCAGCTTCTGCCGCCGCTGCCACCACAACTGCATGAAGGATAGGAATGGCAGATTGAACTAGGGATCCAGAAGGAAAAAAAAAATGCTGAAAAAGATTATATTTTTTTAGTAGTAGGGTTTTTTCTGTGCTCAAAACTGTCATTTGTGGATGGTCTGGTCTCTTGCAGTTAATGTTTTTTTTGCATATGGTACGTGGTGAGGTACCTAGATTTTATATGATGGTTTTGTTATTAATCAATGTTTCTGGGGTCAGCAAGAGCAAGAAAGTATCGCAGGCGGTTTTACAGGCTGCTATTCTGCAACATGCAGAGTCTGCTTATTCCTGCATCTCTTGCAGATATGTGGACGTAACGTCGCGAATATTGAAGTGTATTTGCAACTTATCTACAGGCTTTATTCAGCACGCATTTTGGTCTTCGCTAATGCCCAGGCCTTGTCACACCATCTGCATCTCACGACGATGTCAGATTTGATGCGCCACGTCACTCCACTACTTTCCCGTTACATGTTTCCCTGTTACGAGATTTTCGCTTTTCCTTCCCGACTCACTTTGTGTCACAATTTCGCGCATGAACCATTCCCCTGCAACTTCCCCTTCTCCGCCGACTCCCTGATTCCGCTCTCTCAGCATTCCGCCTTCACCGTCCCCGTGCTCTCCCCTCGCCTGCGACCTGATCCCCGTGCGCCCATCTTCCCCCTCATCCCCTCCAAACCCTCCTCTGCTGCACCATTCTCTGCCTTGCCTTACAAAGTACTACCCTTGATCCTGCAGAAACTCTCTGCTCCTGACCATCTCCTAGAGCCTGCCTGTCTGTCTGTTCATACACCCCCTCCTCGCCCAGTTACCACTCAGGCTCTCCATTCTGTAAGCCAGCTTTCGCTCACTGACCTTTTTGTTGTTTCCGCGAAACGTGCTATGGAATCTTGCTTCCGCTCGTCGATTAGCTGAGTGGGGAATCGTAGCGTGTTCTTTCTCGTCATCTCCTGCAACATGCCCAGATAGTCGTTCGTAGCAATCTCTAGGCTCAGTCGCGTCAGATAGCCACTCCAAGGATTGTTCTCGTAGTTTAACTTATTTCCGTCCTCCTATGAATCTTGGGTTCCTTCCATGATCGTTATTCGCCAGCACACCGTTTATTGATGCCACTTGTGACATGGCCCGGTTCCTTGCATCCATTATCATCCCCTCGTTTACCTGTCTTAAGTTACCGCGATTCACTTGGTAGGGAGTTTCCGCTTATGCTGCAGGTGCCAGCTACACTTCGATACCTACGAAACACTCATCGTTTCCATTCTCGTCTCTATCTTTGTTTTTGAATGGTGTGTGTTTTTGCTCCCGTTTTCGTTTTCCACAGCGGAGGCAGCCATGGCCAAGTCGAAGAACCACACGGCGCACAACCAGACGTACAAGCAGCACAAGAATGGTATCAAGAAGCCCAAGAAGCACAGATACTCTTCCACGCTTGGGGTAAGTAGTGCTGAAAGGGAATTAAGCGATGGTGGTTCCACCGTTCTTGAGTTTTTTTGTTCACTTGCGTGAGGGATCAAGGTCGTTGGCTCTACGATCGCCTCACCTTAGAGATTCGAGAGTGATAAATGGTGGTAGTTCTTCATCTGGTTCTCACATACCCGTGTAGAGGCACGACTGAACGTCGTTTAAGGTGGACCGTAGCATTCCTTGGGATGTTGCTGGGCGAGTGCTGCCAAGGTGGAGGAAGTCGGAAGGTAATTTGTGCTGTTCTTCATCCTCCATCAGCTCCTCTGTCGCGTCATTATCAGAAACGTAACATTCCACAAATCCGTTTTACGCTGCCGGTCCTCGGTATCATCAATCGGAAGGAGAGGTGTTGGGTGTGGGAAGTTTCTCTGTAGTTGACTACTGCGGTTAAGAACTTTCGCCAGTCTCATTTGTAATTCTAGTAGTCTCATAGGGACCTTGTTAGAGAATAGGAAGTTCAGGCACGAGTCTTCGCATTGCACACACCTCACTTACGCCCGCTGTATGTCATCCATCCCTCTGCTTTTATGCTCATTTTTCTTCCTCTTGCTCTTCCCCCTTCCCCCCCCCCCCCCCCCCCCCCTCCCCTCCCCGCGTTTTCCTCTTCCCCGTCCTCCCTTCCGTCCTGCCTTCCTCTTTCTTCTGCGTTTCGCCTTGCAGATGGACGCGAAGTTCGTGCGCAACATGAGGTACTCGCGCAAGGGCAATGTGCACAACAAGAAGGGCGAGGAGTAAATGTGACTTCCTCAAAGACTCGGATTCCCTTGCCTCGCCTTCCGCTTGCTCCTGAGTCGCTGTTTAATGGCTCAAGGTTGTACCTCCGTTGCCCGAGATTGAACAGGGATGGAGTGGTATGATCAAATGCTAGAAACAGCAATACCAAGCAGCTGTTACGTTTAGACCAGGACTAGCAGCAGCAGCAGCAGCAGTAACCATAGGTGGTTGTGGTGCAGCTGCTGTATCAGGAGTGGTGGGAGCAGGGGGGAGGCTGAGTTTGACATGGTCTTGCTTGTGGAGGGTTTAGGGAAATTCGTGTACAAGTCCCCAATTTACATGACATTTTCGGTTCTGGTTTCAGTTTCCTTCCGTTGTTGCACTGATTTGAATCCATGCTTTGTTGCCTTATGTCAGTTCAGGTGAGAGGGAAACTATCATGGACTTAAGTTTCAATGCAACCAAGCATGTAGAATCAGCACCTTCTTGCAGTGGATCAGTTCACTCCTTTTTTACGTCCACAACTGTTGAGACACCGAGAATTCCGCACTCTCTCTCTGCCAAACTTCATCTGCTACCTCTGATGTTACAACTGGGTGCATTAAAACCCACCACTCGACGGCAGTTGCTCGTAGTGACAATATCACTCGATTTTCTGTACTGAAACCTTTGCTTGGACACTGAGGCGTCTGCCAGCGAGGATAGAGTTGTTGCTTCGGGTGTCGTTCTCCATGTTGCTGCAGTCTCTGCTGCCGCTACTGCTGCTGAAGACAATGAGTGTACCGAATCTGGTGTTGTAGAGCATAATGCTGTAGAGGCGGTGGTATCTACGGTGGAGTTGCTGCTTGCAGTGAGTGGAGGAGTCACGGGTGAACTACGGCGCTCCGCGCCAGGCGAAGCTTCATCACATGAAGCTACCCCGCAGGCGCACTCAATATGACTCGTAGAATCGTGCAGGGGAAGTCCGCAGGAGCAGCAGTCGGCGGAATCTCGGTCGCACTGGCAGGTGGGCGACTGAATCGCGAGCCTTGAGTTACCGGTTACTGCAAACGGTAAGATTGTTCCGACGTCGAAGCGCACGGGCGGTGAGGGTAACTTGAAGGACGGCGAGTCTAAGCCGGAAAATCCAAACAGCCAAGCCGTCTCCGAGGCAGGACGTACGGCGAGCGCGATATCAGGAATGCGTTCGGAACATAATTCCCCCCGAGTTTCCGCCCCGGTATGATTTGCGCAGTGACCTACTGGCGACTCGGAAAAGCCCTTGGGCGCAACGAAACCCGAGGGGAAGAGCCCGCTGTTGCTGCGCGAGTAGGTCCGTCGAATGGAAGAGGAGCGTTTGAGCGGGCGGGTTTCGTTTGGAGTGAGTGGGAGCGGCGGACGATGGACCTTGACGCAGGCAGTTGTCGCTGCACGTGTCGTACATGTCGCAGATGCCGTCGTCGCTAAAGTCGCTGAGTCGCTCGCGTGGTTCTGTGAGGCTTTGTTGAATCCGCAGAGGTCGCTGAGCGCCATGGCTGAATGGTTAACGAAAGAACCCTACTACGGCTGGTTGTCGAGTCGACGAATTATGCTCCTTAAAGAAACACGTGCTAGGCGAACCTAAACGGAGAAGATTTTTTTTTATAATATTACGAGCTGTCTGATGGACAGAGCGAGGGAAGTATACGTGGCTGTCAAAAGATTGCAATCGATGAAGTTGTAATCAGGTACGGCTGGAGCCGAGCTACTTATTGAAAGAGCACCAGTGAGCACGTTGTGTCGAGTCGAGCCTCGAATCAAAAGTCTAGACTCGAGAGACGAGAGACGGCTAGTGAGACGAGACTGAAGAGGTGGGTCGCATGTGTGACACGCACTCGTCGGAAAGTGAGGTGAGCTGACCTGGCCACCGACCGATATGTGAGCTGACATGTGAGATGAGGAGCACCGCACCGAGCAGCGTGAGAGTTTCAAGTGCGCGTGAGTGAGGTTTTTTCAGGGCCGGCAGCACCGCACCGCGCCTTTCTCCGTCGGTTCGACAACAAGTTGAACTTGAGAGGCCGATGTGGTGCGCGCACAGGGCGACGCGGATGTCTACACGGCAGAAAGTTAGCCGCCAATTTTTTCACGCGACGGAGAAAGGTGGGGTGGGGTGGGATGGGGTTGCTTCCTGGTGAGTGAGCGCGCGGGCGACTGAGGTGAGCGACTCGTGCCGCAGGAAGCGCGAGAACCTTCCTCCTTATCTTATGTGTTGTGTAAATTTTGTCTGTCTTTTCCGTCTCTCCGCGTCTTTGATCGTTGACCGAACATCCAGGTCGAACCGAACCACGGCGACACATCGCGTTTCAAATATAAGTGTAGGCTTGGCTTTAGTGGCAGCGAGGAGTGCAAGCTGGACCTGCAGTGCAGAAGGTTGGAGGCTCGGGGTTTGGCTCGAATATTGGTCGGCACGAATCGCCACCAGTGGATCGTGCTCGTGACTCGTCGACGATGTTGATGGTAGTGTAGTGTTGTTACTTGCTCTTGGCGCTGCCAGTGGGGGTGGATTGCCAGGGGGGAATGTGGGAGGAAGCTGAAGGAAAGATGGAGTGGTGGAGGGGATTCGTGATGGATGGCTGCTTGGCATTCAGTCATAGCAGTGCTCATCAAGCCGCACACGGCAACATCAAAGCCCATCAGTGGCTTGGTGCTTGTGGTGGGTTGGAGGCGGATATTGCTGCTTTGAGTGCGAGGCGTTTTTTTTGCGGTGATTACGGGAATGTCGAAATGGAAATGCGACTCGGAAAGCGATTGTCATCGTGACCGTGCAAATCATCGTGCAAAGGAAAGACGATTGTCCAGACGGACGGCCCGATGACTTCCCCCGTTATTTTTTTGAAAGGAAAACGAGTGTGCTTCAAGGGGAAAGAGTCGTTTTGGAGCAAAGTTCCCCGAAATCAAATGCCCCGAAACAAAACCACGGATTCAACCGAAACAGCAGCTAGGAAAGCTGCTCGATAATTATTTTGTATTCAGAGCGGACGTCAATTCGACTTCACGGCCCAGAATTTCATTCTGGGCAGAGAGCAATGCCCGCCTACTTATGAGCACCCTTACGACGGTCTGCGACGTTCACGGCACTTACGACGCCACTCACCGCAACGCAACCAGATGAACGACGCACGTGCGACGTCGACATGGTTACGATTCCTTTTGGTAATACGTATTGTAAGGGATTTTCCGGATTCCTTACTGGGTCACACTGTACGCGTACAACCCCGACTTTCGGAAAACCAGGCTCGGCCCGCCGACCTCGCCTTCCGAGCCACCACCGCGTCGCTTTCGGGTTTTCCAACCCCGAACCTGCACCCAACCATCTCGCGACCCCGCGACCTCGGCCTAGCTAGCCTTGCTATATTGTGCCTAGGCCTCGTTGTTCATTCAGACGTTGTAATCACTTCCGCATTATTGAGTTCTGCGCACTCTTTCCTTTCACAACTTATAACACTTGGTATCAGAGCCTAAAGTCCTAGGTTACCCTCGCGTTTCCGGGGTAGTTTGTAGAAGGGGAGCGATAGACTTGGTGGGCTGTTAAGCGGTCGGCCCGTGGAATAGATCTGATTATTCCACTCCGACTACGATAGCATTAACGCCTTCACCGAAGTCAGAAAAATCGCGAGCCACCCCCTGCCCGTTCGATGAAGCCTGAGGCACATGGAGCAGGCCATGTTCAACGAGTTCATGCAACAGTTCCGTGCGATGCAGGCCAACTTGCAGGGTATGACTGCAGAGATGGAGCGTCTACGGAAGGAAAACGCCGAACTACACCAGGCGCGTGGTGAAGCGCGCCAGGAGTCGCCTGTCGTGGACGACGCAAGTAGCAGCACTACACCAGATGAGCGGGTCTGGAGCGAGCTGGAAGGCGAGATGGATGCGGACGAAGCGAGGCAGGCGCAGCAGGAACAGTCGCCACAACAATCGCGTGCAGTACCACCACGTGCAGCAGCGACGACGACGGCGACGCCAGCAGCAATGCCAATAGCCCCGATGGCAGCAACGGCTTTTGTGAAAATCAAGCCGACAAACCCGCCCCCATTTAACCCGAGTGACAAGTTTGTCACTGTTTCCGCATGGTTATTCGGTGTGGAAGTGTTCTTTAATGCTGCTATGATTTATGACGACGCCACCCGCATTAATTTCGCAGTTTCACTGTTGCGAGGACCTGCGCTGGAGTGGTGGAGGCGAACGCTGCAACACGAAGGGACTTCGGCAGGGATAGCACGTGCGAACGACGGGACTTCAACACCTGTCACGCATCAGGCAACATCGATTTTCGGGACGGCCACGATACGCACATGGAAGGAGTGGGGCACCGCCTTGCGAACCAGATTCGAGCACGTATCCGCCTCGGACTCTGCTCGCATGCAGCTGCGTACCTGGAAGCAGCTGACTTCAGTCCAAGACTACACCAGCAAATTCTGCAACTTGGCGGACCAGGTGGACGACATGAGCGACGCGGAGCGGTTGGATCGCTACGTGGCGGGCCTGAAATACGAGATACAGTACGAGGTCCGACGAACCCGACCACGCAGCTTCAACGACGCCGTCCGGGAAGCCGAGTCAACGGATGCGCTGATGCAGTGGGCGAGATCGAGCTCCCGGGAGGGCCCTCGATTTCGTGGACCGACTCAGCAGCCCACGATCAACGGCGTGGATGCACCTAGCCGAGCCCTTGGGCCGTGCTTTTTATGCAACCAGCTGGGCCACCTGAAAAAAGATTGCCCGAGGCTTAAGCAGGGGAAGAAGAACGACGGAGAAGGGTCGGGAAAAGATACGAGTCAGTAGCAGACGGGCCACCTACTGACGAGACCCTGTCGCCCGACAATCACCATCCACACCGGGTCGTGGTACCGATCAGCGCTATCGACCAGAACCGGACGAATAACGTGGGTGAACACGTGGACTACCCTGTGCTGGTGGTAGGGAGGGTTAACGGTTATAAAATTAAAATTTTCGTTGACGGTGGGGCGAGCCACAGTCTCGTCAACCTGGCAACGGCCAAAAAAATAGGGGTGAAGCTGACCAGGTGTCTGCCAGAGATCGATGCAAGGTTGGTGGACGGGACACCGCTGGCCATCCGAGATGAGGCGCGAAAAATTCGGATACAGTGCGGCGACAAATTCGGGTTTGGCATGAGGATGTTGGCGACGACGTTGGACGGCTGCGATGTGCTGCTGGGGAGGGATTGGCTGCAGCGCTTCAATCCGACGATCGACTGGACGACTGGGGCGTGCGTCGTGCGAGGATACGGAGGGAAGACGACGCTTCCGAAATGGACGGAGCCGGAGCCGGTGACGACACGTGTCAACGCGGTCAACATGCAGCGTGCGATGAACAGCGGAGCTCAGGCCTTCTTAGTGCACCTGTACGAAGTGGCAGCTTCCGAGAAAATCGCGGACATCGACACCCTCTGCGCGGCAGTCCCCGAGGAATTGGCGAGCATTATTCGGAAGTATCCCGAAATTTTCGCGGATGACCTCCCGAATGGTTTGCCCCCCCAACGACCTGAGGATCATCGGATCCAACTGGAGCCCAGCGCGCAACCTACTGTGCGGACACAGTGGCGGCTCAGTCAACCAGAACTCGCCGAGTTGCGGGCCCAGCTGGATTACCTGCTCGCCAAGGGATTTATCCGGCCCAGCACGTCGCCGTATGCAGCACCGATACTGTTCACGCCGAAGAAGGACGGTGGCCTACGCATGTGCATTGATTATCGGGCGCTGAATCGGGTCACGATAAAGTCGCGTTACCCGATCCCGCGAACCGACGATCTGCTGGATCAACTTCGCGGAGCTCGATATTTTTCGAAAATCGACCTGCGAGGAGGCTACCACCAAATTCGCGTATTCGCCGACGACTGCCCGAAGACCGCTTTCCGCACACGCTACGGCAGTTACGAGTTCACAGTGATGCCGTTCGGCCTGACAAACGCGCCCTCGACGTTCCAGCTCACCATGAATGGAATTTTTCGGGACATGCTGGACAAGAAGGTCATCGTGTACCTGGACGATATACTGGTGTACAGCGCGACAAAAGAGGACCATCTGCGGGATTTAGAGGAGGTGTTCCGGCGTTTACAGGGGCATCGGCTAATTACAAAAGGGTCTAAGTGTGAGTTCCTGAAGCCGGAATTAGAGTTTTTGGGGCATGTGGTTTCTGGCGAAGGGATTAAAATCGACCCGCGTAAGGTGGACGCCATCGTTCAGTGGAAGCCGCCTACTAATATCCCTAAGTTGCAAAGTTTTCTGGGGTTTGTTAACTACGTTCGTCGTTTTGTACCCAATATGGCAGGGATAACCAAGCCGCTGACCGACCTGCTGCACCACGACAGCGATTTCAGGTGGGGGGAGAGGGAGCAATCCGCCTTCGACGCCCTCAAAAACATTTTGGGTTCACCCCCGGTACTCCGCCTCGCCGATCCATCTCGACCGTTCGAAGTCGTCACGGACGCCAGCGATTTCGCCGTCGGCGCCGTCCTGCTACAGGACTTCGGCCAAGGGCTGCAACCCATCGCCTACGAGTCACGCAAGATGCAGCCACCTGAGCGCAACTACCCAGTCCACGACAAAGAAATGCTGGCCATCGTCCATGCATTTCGCGTCTGGCGCTGCTACCTCACAGGAGCCGACGTGACGATTCGGACCGACCATAAATCACTACAGTACATGCGCACGCAACCGACACTCAACCCGCGACAAATCCGGTGGTTGGACTTCCTCGAATCCAATTTCCGGTACACCATCACGTACAAAAAGGGCGCCAACAACATCGCCGACGACCTTACCCGACCATCCATGCAAAACGCGGCAGTACTAACCGCCCACACCAACCCGATGCTAACAGGACTATTCACCCACGGCTACAAGATCGACATGTTTTTTCGGAACCCGCAACAACAGGCTGCTACACCGCACGGCAAATACTACCTAAAAACCGGTACGAACCGGATTTGGGTACCAGCATACCAGCCTTTACGGGAGCTGCTGACGCAGGAGGTTCACGACTCCAACCTCTCCGGGCATTTCGGCACCGACAAGACACTGAAGCTGCTGCAGCGGAATTATTACTGGCCGGACATGCAGACCGATGTGCAGCGCTACGTGTCAACTTGCCCGACCTGCCAAGCAATGAAGTCGTCGCGACAAAGGCCGGCCGGACTGCTGCAACCCCTCGCGCCACCCGAACGACCGTGGCAACAGGTGACGATGGATTTCGTCACGGGGCTCCCAGCTGGCACAAGTGGCAACGACTCGGTGTTGGTCATCGTCGATCGCCTAACGAAGATGGCGCATTTCGCCCCATGCCGAACGACGATCACAGCCGAAGATACAGCCAAACTGTTCATCTCCACCGTCGTACGCCTACACGGGTTACCTTCGGCGATCATCAGCGATCGTGATCCGAAATTTACGTCGAAGTTCTGGCAGGAAACGTGGGCACAGTACGGTACCCGCCTGCAGTTTTCGTCGTCATACCACCCGCAAACCGACGGACAGACGGAACGGACAAATCAGACCATGGAACAGCTGATTCGCACCAACTGCCCCGACATTTGCAAGTGGGAAGATTCGCTGCCGATGCTGGAATTCGCGTACAACAACGCCCCGTCGGCCACGACTAAACAATCACCCTTCTTCCTGAATTACGGGATAGACCCCGTGGTACCCTCTTCAACGACTGTGGACAACCCGGTACCAAGATCGCAGCAGTTTGTCACAGAACTGCAAACCGCCCGAACGAAAGCAGCCGATTTCATTCGCAAGGCTAATACCACGGCCAGTCGCCAGGCGGATAAACACCGACGAAATTTACCCTTCCGCACAGGGCAGGTTGTACTTCTGGACACCAAGAACCTTCGGCTGCCGCAGCCCGCGAAATTACGGCCCCGATACGTGGGACCATTCCGTATCATCCAGATGGTGACACCTGTCACCGCGAAGCTGCTGCTGCCCGACGTTTGGAAAATCCATGACGCCTTCCACGTCAGCCTGTTGCGTCATTACGAACAGCCGCAGTCGCCAGCTGTTGCTCGACCAACCATCGCGCCGACCACTCGCCCCGTGGCAGAGCCAACGCTGGAACCTTGGAAGATTCTTAACCATCGCGTGGATGTGACTGCCGCCGACCGCTCGGTGAAATTACTACTTCGCTGGAAAGACCGCACGAGCGAGGACGACACGTATGTCGCTGCTGATTCGCTACTGGGACACCCGGTTTTGGACGTTTACCTGGCCCGCCGAGGTGTTTCGGATATTCACCACCTTTCTTAAAGGGGGGGGTAGTGTAAGGAATTTTCCGGATTCCTTACTGGGTCACACTGTACGCGTACAACCCCGACTTTCGGAAAACCAGGCTCGGCCCGCCGACCTCGCCTTCCGAGCCACCACCGCGTCGCTTTCGGGTTTTCCAACCCCGAACCTGCACCCAACCATCTCGCGACCCCGCGACCTCGGCCTAGCTAGCCTTGCTATATTGTGCCTAGGCCTCGTTGTTCATTCAGACGTTGTAATCACTTCCGCATTATTGAGTTCTGCGCACTCTTTCCTTTCACAACTTATAACACGTATGACTGAACATGATGATGGTATGGAAATAGAAAATCTACCTGTAATAGTTCTCCTCTCTGTCTACATGTTTCTAGTTGCACTTGAGCGAGCTAGCGAGAATTGCACTATCGAAGCAAAAACAATACAATGAGCGAAGGCATGCGCGAATAATATATGGCGAACTAGAGTGGAAACGGTAACGCGAGAAATTGGGGTGCGCTGCAGGCCTAGCGCCGAGGTTGGGATATGTCGAGGCGGAGGTCCGGAGCGCGGGTTACCAACCGAGCCGTGAGTTCCGGTCGCATCGTTAACAGTGGCGGGAGTCGTAGTCGAGGCGAGTGTCGCGAGCGGGTAATGTTTCATTGTTTGGGTGCTGATGGCGTGAATGGTATTGTACGCGGTAAGCATAGGCGCGAAGTTAGGAAAATGAATTTTCCTTGTACACCCCCCCCCCCCCCCCACCCCCCCCCCCCCCCCCCCCCCAACCCCAAGGAGGCCCTCCTTACGAGAGTGCGTGTATATCTCGAAAAATTTGACTGCGCAGATACTCAGTGAGGACAGAGTGATTCTCAATTCTATCCAGTGGGGCCCAGTTGTCTTCGGTGGGCGTGCGGTCTTTCCAACGGATCAGGAATTCGATCCTGCGGGCTCCCTGTGGGTCACGTACTCGGTGGCTCTGTATTTTTTTCGGGCGTGATGATTGGTTTGTCAGAGGTCCACTGGTGATCCCTGATTGATCCTAGGGAAGGGTTACAGGCTCGCTAGTCCTGGGGGGTTATGGGCGCACTGACCCGCTACTTAACAAGCCCTTTTATCCCAATGGTCTAGTGGTTGGGATTCAGACATGGTATTCAGAGCAGGCACCTTCCTGCTGCCTTCCTTAACGGGCCCACCAAGTCTTCCGCTGCTGTCCTGCCTTTCTCGCGCTATGGGCGCGCGGCGGTTTTCTGCCCGTTGCGCCGCCCTGCTGAACGCGCGACGCCCTGCCTGCCCGTCGTGCGCCCCGAGGTGCGCGACGGTGCCCTGCCTGCCTGCCCGTCGTGCGCCCCGTGGCGCGCGACGGTGCCCTGCCTGCCCGTCGTGCGCCCCGTGGCGCGCGACGGTGCCCTGCCTGCCCGTCGTGCGCCCCGTGGCGCGCGACGGTGCCCTGCCCGTCGTGCGCCCCTAGGCGTGCGGCGGTTTCGTCGCCTGTCGAGCGCGCCCCCCCCAGGTCGCCTCGACAGGCGACGGGAGGGGCGACCTGGGGGGGGGCGCGCGTCGGAGCAGCCGCCCCTGGTGCAGCCGCCCCTGGAGCAGCCGCCCCTGGTGCAGCCGCCCCTGGACCTCAGCAGCCGCCCCTGGCCCCTGGAGCAGCCGCCCCTGGTGCAGCTGCCCCTGGACCCCGCGACGCCGCCCCTGGACCCCGCGACGCCGCCCCTGGACCCCACGGTGCCGACCCTGCAGCTGCATGCGACGCCGTTCCTGGACCCTGTGCTGCCCATTGCCGCCCGTTGCTGCCCGTGCCTGTGCTGCCCATTGCTGCTCTCCCCCCCCCCCCCTTCTTTGTCTCCCTGCTGCGCGTGCAGCCGTGGAACGGAGGGTCTGGGGGTGGCGGGTATGGGGGTGATGGGTGGTATGTTTCCCTTCCCCTCCTCCTCCTTTCGTTCCCACTGCTGCAGCTGCCGCTGGGGGGAGGGTGTGAGGGTGTGGGGGAGCCAGGGGAGTGGCATTGGGGTGGTGGGTGTGAGACCAATCAGCCCCCGTCCCTCTGAGGTGGGGGGGGGGGGGGGGAGGAGAGTAAAGGGGTGGCAGGAGTGCCTGCCCCTTTGCTGCTGTACCTGCTTTTTTACCTTGCATGTTGTTGCTGTTTTCTCTGTTCGTGGTGTACCCATCCAGGATGTGTCGCTGCACAGACTTCTGCTGCAGGCAGTTGTGGGGGAGTGATAGAATATATCTGTAACTGCCTGTAGCTGTAGTTAGTGTAGTTATTATAAATTTGTTGGTGGTGTACCTTCTTTGCATGCTTTGTTTGCTATTTGTACCTCGCTCCATAGTGAACTCACCCCTCTCTTTGCCTAAACTCTCTCGACTCCCTTTGGCCTAGGCTACTAAGCCTAGGCCCTACTCTTACTATTCAACATGGTATCAGAGCGAAGGTCTCGGGTTCGAATCCCAGTGTGTGCACTTCGGGCATCCCAGTGCGGGGGGGTGTCAGAGGTCCACTGGTGATCCCTGATTGATCCTAGGGAAGGGTTACAGGCTCGCTAGTCCTGGGGGGTTATGGGCGCACTGACCCGCTACTTAACAAGCCCTTTTATCCCAATGGTCTAGTGGTTGGGATTCTGACATGGTATCAGAGCGAAGGTCTCGGGTTCGAATCCCAGTGTGTGCACTTCGGGCATCCCAGTGCGGAGGGGTGTCAGAGGTCCACTGGTGATCCCTGATTGATCCTAGGGAAGGGTTACAGGCTCCTGGGGGGTTATGGGCGCACTGACCCGCTACTTAACAAGCCCTTTTATCCCAATGGTCTAGTGGTTGGGATTCTGACATGGTTCTGTCGGCGGTCGTGTCATGCTGGCGGGGCGGTTGCGAGGTAGTCGGCTGATGGATGGCACGTATGGGCGAAGCAGGCTGACGTGGAATGACGGGCCGACGTACCAGTCAGCAGGGAGGAAGAGGTGGGTGGTGACGGGTGTGATCATGTGGTTGATGCGAAATGGCCAGCAATATCGAGGGCGGAGTTTTTGGGTGATGGGCAGGCGGAGGTTTTGAGTATCGAGTAGTACGAGGTCGTCGGGCTGGTAAGTGATGGGTCGGCGATGGCGGTCGGCGTTACGCTTAGCGATGATGTTCGATTTTTTTATTGCGTCTGCTGCTCGGGTCCGTGCTGCTTGTAAAATTTATGCGAACTGTTGCGCGCGTGGCACCGGGTTGTCGGGATTCTGAGTCATGGGTACTGTGGGGTCTTGTCCGTAGTTCAGGTAAAACGGTAACTATTGGGTCGTGGCGGATGGTGAGTTGTTGTACGCGAACTCGATGAGTGGCAGTTACTGTTCCCGGGTGGTTGGGTCGTCGCACGTGGCTCGGATGAGTTGCTCAATGGTCTGGTTTGTCCGTTCTGTCTGTTCGTCGGTCTCAGGGTGGTATGGAGAACTGAACTGTAGTCACGTGCCGAACTGCTGCCACAGGTTCCGCCAGAAATTGCTGGTGAACTTCGTATCACGGTCGCTGATGATCGATGATGGTATCCCGTGTTTTGTCGAACGGCGGTGGAGATGAAGAGGCGGGTTGTTTCTTCGGCGGTGATCGATTTTTTGCAGGCTGCAAAATGTGCCATTTTCGTCAGCCGATCGACGACGACCAGTATCGCGTCGTTCCTACTTGCTCTAGCCGGTAACCCCGTGACGAAGTCCATCGTCACCTGCTTCCAAGCACGCTCCGGGGGTGGTATCGGTTGCAACTGCCCTGCCGGTCGTTTGGGTGATGACTTCATGAGTTGGCAGGTGGGACACGATGCCACGTGTCGTTGCACGTCAGTCAGCATTTTGGGCCAGTAGTAATACCGCTGCAGCTGCTGCCGTGTTTTCTCTACTCCGAAATGTCCTGAGGTAACCCCGTTGTGTGCCTCCTGTAGTAATAGCTCCCTTAGTAAAGTGTAGCCTGGTACCCAGATGCGGTCGGTGCCGGCTTTTACGTGATAAACCCCCTTTGCTGCTGTGAACTGCTGCGAATTTCCACCCGTGAAGAACGAGTCGGTTTGATAGCCGTGGTTAAATAGTCCTGTTAGTAGCGGGCTGGTCTGGGCGAGTAGTATGGCGTGGATTTGGGCAATGGGGCGGGTCGGTGCGTCGGCAATGTTCGATGCTCCTTTCTTGTAGGTGACCGTGTAGTGGAAGTTTGACTCGAGGAAATTGAGCTAACGGATCTGTCGTGGGTTGTGGCGGGGTTGTGCGCGTAGGTACATTAGTGATTTGTGGTCTGTCTGTACTGGGACGTCTGTGCGGTCAAGTAACAGCGCCACACTTTGAACGCATGCACGATCGCGAGCATTTCGAGGTCGTGTATTGGGTAATTCTTCTCGGGCGGATGCATCTTTCGTGACTCGTATGCGATGGGCTGTAAACCGTTGCCAAAATCCTGTAGCAGTACGGCTTGTTAGAGGTCCACTGGAGATCCTCGATTGATCCTAGGGAAGGGTTACAGGCATGTTGTCCTGGGGGGTTATGGGCGCACTGACCCGCTACTTAACAAGCCCTTTTATCCCAATGGTCTAGTGGTTGGGATTCTGACATGGATTTCTCATGTGCATAGACTACCGCACACTGAACCGAGTTACCATCAAGTTCCGTTACCCCATCCCGCGAGCCGACGAAATGATTGACCAACTGTGCACAGCACGGGTTTTCTCGAAAAAACGACTCGACGTAATTCGCGTCGAAGAAAACGTTCATCGTGAAAACCCACGATTGAACGGTCGGACCTCCACGTTGGCTAGGATCGAAGCAGGGCGGGCGCTTCAACTTGAGTGGCATCGGCGCCATGATGTCGTTGTTGCCACTCGTTGCAGCGAACTCCACGTGCCGGCGGGCTTCGCGAGGCCCTTGTGTGCTTGGTGCGGCCCTGTTCCTCTCCATGCCAGGCATAGATTGAGCGGCGCCATTACTGGCTGCGCCTGAGCGTTGTCCCACGCTGTCGTTCTGTGTCGGTGTGCCTGATGAGATGACGATCAGCTCCTCCGATTGTGCAGGTGCATTTGCAGGTGCATGTGTTGGTGCTGGTGCATTCACCGTCGATTGCTGGCGAGCGGAGTCGCGTTCCGCCGTGAGTGTCGCAATTTCGAGCGCCGAATCTTCGAGTTGGCGCACGAGACGGTCGAGCTGCTCCTGAGTCAATGTCGCGAGATTAATTTCGGCCATGGCGGGGGTGTCGAGCAAGCTCAGCGAGAGCCCATGTCGTGGCCGTGCGTGCTTACGAGAGAGCACTTCGAGCAGCGGTGCTTGTTCGCTGAGAGACGTCTACCCCCCCCAAAAATTGATATAATGGGGAAGCGAAGGTGTGGGTGCAGTCCGAGAGGAGATCGTAGGCTCTGAATACTGTTGGGCTGAGAAGCCCCTAGGATCTTTGCAGGGGTGAACTTTGGGTAGAGTTGATGTAGTAGCGGAAGCGTTAATTAAGAAGTTGTGAACCACCTTGCACTGGTATGTGAGAGCAAAGTAAGTTGATAATAATAAAAGAGATACAAGCTTTTATAAGAATACAAAGGAATATGAAGAGATACAGTTAACTGTTTTACTGTTGCTGTTGCGGTTCGATACAGTGTCGACTCGGGCAACTGCTCAGTATCGAGACAGTTGGTTGTCCTTGCTGTCGCGCTGCATTTGTCAGGTCAAAGGTCACTGACCTTTGACTTTCGCGTAACCTCCAACAGTTATTCAACCTCCGAGGGTTGACTCACCGATATTTCGATACGAGCTTCTTCGCTTCTGTCTTGGTGTTTCGACACGACAGAGGCACCTAAATCAGTTGTTTCCAACACTCCCCTTCACTTCTGGAGTGTCGCTGACGTGGCTCTGTCCAGTCAGCAACATGTAGTATTCGAACTTTTGCTTTCCGAGCTTCTTGGTCAGGTAGTCAGCTGCCATCTCAGACGTGGGACAGTATGACAGTTCGAGCCTTCCCTTCTCGAACTCATCCTTCACGAAGAAATATCGCAGGGCGATGTGTTTCGTCCTGTTTGCGAAGCCGTTCTTGTTGGCGATGCGAATTGCTGACTGGTTGTCGCAGAACAGGGTAAAGTTGGGTAACTCGGCTAACTTCGCTTCTTCCAGCAGCTCGCGAAGATAGAGTCCTTCCTTGGTGGCTGAGCAGAGTGCAATATATTCTGCTTCAGCTGACGAGAGGGCAATTAGTTCCTGCTTGCTCGACTGCCAAGAGATAGGTCCGATAGGTTCGAGGCGGTAGATGTAGCCGGTGCGGGAGCGCCTATTGTCAGAGTCGCCAGCGTGATCAGCGTCGACGTAGCCGATTAACTTAGTCGGTGTGGTTGCGTTCTTGTAGTAAGTTAGACCGATCGTTGGGGTGCTGACGAAGTAGTGAAGAGCGCGATCGAGCTCCGCCAGATGTTCTGCTTCAGGCTTCTTGAGGTAGGTGGCGAGCTGGCTTGCGGAATATGAGAGGTCGGGGCGACAGGTGACGGCTGCGAAGAGAAGACATCCCAGCTTCTTCTGGTAGTCTCGTATGCTGGCGGGCTTGAGTAGAGCGGAGCTTCCTTTGTCGTTCCCTGCCGTGTAGCGGTGTGGCGTGGAGATGGCTGTCGGTGTGAGCGTAAAGCGTTTGGCGATGGTGTCGGCATATTTCTCGGCGCTGAGGTAGATCGCGTCCTCCTCTTCCCGGATGTTGAGGCCGAGGTACTGAGTGACAGTAGATGAAACTGTGTGCGTGAGATCTCGCTGTAGCTCCCCTTCGAACCAGGTAGTGATGCCGTCATTCGAGCCGATGTAAAGGAGATCGTCCACGTAGACGATTAGTAGGATGTAGTCGTTGTTTTTTGTGAGCCGGTACATGCCTTGATCGTGCGGTAGTTGCTTGAAGCCGATGCGGATGAGGCGAGTGTGCAGGTACTGTTGCCACAGTCGCGGAGCCTGCTTGATGCCGTAGAGTGACTTGAGTAGCTGGCAGACTTGGTTGGGTTCTCTGTGGGAGCCGTGCGGTAGCTCGACGAAAATTTCTGCATCAACAGGTGCGTAGAGAAACGCGTTCGCGACGTCAATTTGTCGCATCTTCTTCTTCTTCATGGCGGCGATTGCGAGGAGAATGCGTAGTGAGGTGTGGCGGCTAACCGGAGCGAAAGTTTCGGTGAAGTCGCGTCCGTGTTCTTGGTCGAAGCCGCCTACAACCCAGCGAGCCTTAAATTTGTCAATGGTGCCGTCGGCCTTTGTCTTCACACGGAAGACCCACTTCCCGGTGAGCACTGTCTTGTTCCGTGCCACGCCGATAGGAACCACTTTCCACGTGTTGCGTTCCTCCAGTGCCTTCAGCTCCTTGTCCATGGCTTCGCGCCATTTTTCCTTATGCTCCCCCCCCCAGAGCCTGTTGAACCGTCGCAGGCTCTTTAGGAATGGCGGTGCCGTGGACTGCGGTGACGAGTCCGAGAATTTGCAGTCCACTCTGTGAGTAGCGGGGAAGATTTGCGTCCTCGGGATAAGCTGCTTCATCTCCCGCTTCTGGATCAGGTATGAAGTTGGGTCCTACTCGCTCTGCTTCGTTGGTGTTGACTGTCGCAGGTGTTACGTAACCGTTGTCGGCGAAATGGTAGAAGGTTTCGGCGTTGACACTTTCGCGAGGGTTATCTTCGTCCATGGGAACGTCCACGGAGCAGAACGGAAGGGGTCCGGCTTCTTCTGATGCGTTGTCCACATTCTGCTCGTCCCAGTCAGCTTCGTCCGTTGCTGAGGCGAAGGCTCGGTCACCGCGAAAACCACCTGTGGGATCCTGGTTTTCTTGTAGGTTGGCAAGGTATGTCTGGAGCGTGAGTCGTTCGTAGAAAATTACATCACGTGCTGCTACTGTTTCCTTGGAATGGACGTCGAAGATTTTCCATGCGTTGTAGTTCTTTTCGATTCCCAGGTGTAGTCCCCACTGTGCTCGTTGAGAAAATCGGCCCGCTCATGCTGCTGGGGGTCGGTACTGTACTATGCATCCGAATACTCGTAACATTTTTGTGCTGCCCTGTTTTCCTGTCCATAGCAGATGCGGTGATGCGTTGTTTGGAAGCGATGATGACGAGAGCAAGTTGTGCAGCATGACGGCGTGGTCCATTGCCGCAGGCCACTGGTGGTTGGGTAGCCGCATGCCACGTAACAGTTTGCGCATGCTGTTCTGCAAGGTCCTGTTCATTCTTTCTGCTACACCTTACTGCTGATGGGCGTAGGGAAGGGAGATGAGCCGCTTGATTCCCCTTTCCGCCAGGTACTGCTTGAATCGCTGAGAGGTGTATTCTCCTCCTCCGTCTGACTGGAAGCTTTTCAGTTTCACGCCCGATTCTCTCTCTGCTACTGGTAGCCAGGCAACGAAGGCTGCGAATGCCATGTCGCGGCTAGGGAGGTTTAGGTGCCAGACGTAACGGGTGGCGGCGTCGATGAAGGTGATTGTATAGTTGTACGTTGCTTGTCCTGGTTCCTGATTGTACAGGATGTCGCTATACACCTTCTCGAGTGGTGCGTACGCGGGTGCGCTCGGGTTGTGATGAGACACAAATGGTCGATGTGGTAAGTCACCTTCAGGGCAGGTGAAGCACGTTCCGCGTACTCGTTGAAGTTCTCGTCCGTCGGTCAGTAGGAGTGAGTCCTTGTCGAGTACTCCTGCTCTTATCGTATTGTTTAATACTGTGTTGCTTGGGTGTCCCATCCTTGCGTGCCAGGTGCTTTCGTCGGCGCGATGTCCGGGTGATCGTCGGTACATATCGGAGTTGGAGTAGAAGTTGGCGGTGAAGTTGGCGCTACGATGAATTTCTTGTGGTGCTGGGTGTAGTTGTTGCGCGGGTGTCGGTGGTGTGTCGTCGATGAGGAGCGGTGTCGTTGAAGGACTAGCAATTGGTGTTAACGTTCCTGCTGCTACCGTTAATGGTTCTGCTACTGCCGATGTTGTCTCTGCTGCTGCCGATGTTGTCTCTGCTGCTACCGATGTTGTCTGAATTGTTGCTAACGCCCTTGTTCTTTCTGCTTCAGGGATGGTGTGTGAGTACCAGAAGCCTTCTGGACTGAAGTCTGGATCAAGGTCTGGAGGGTGTGTCCAGTTGGTGAAGTTAACGATGGCGTCGCTGTCGGCGGTGCCAAGATCAGGAACGAAATCAAGAACGAAGACGTTGTTCTTGAGGACCGCCTTGCCGATGTAAAGTCCTCTTCTCCCATGATACAGCTTGAATTCTTGGGTGGTGCTGTCTGCTTCGAGGTGAATCCCTTTCGCCATTAGCTGACTGACGCTCAGTAAGTTGTAGCCGAGTCCCTCTGCGATTAGTACTTTTGACATTTGTAGTATAACGTTTGTTTCCCTTGACTGAAGTTGAACTACGCCTTGTCGTCGTGTTCGCAGGTTCTGATTGTTGGCGACTGTAATGACAACTTCGCGTTGAAGTTGGTGTTCTCGTTGAACGAAGCGTCCCGAGGAGCACATGTGCTGTCCGCAGCAACTGTCCAAGAACCATGTGTCTTTTCCGGATGGTTCGCTTTGGGCGATGGCGGCGTATGTCGGGTTCGGCTGAAGTGACTCGCGGCGAGGTGTGGTTTCGTCGAGTTGTTCTTCCGGTGAGTAGTGTGGTGGTGACTCGGTGATGCAGGAGTCACTCAGCTTTGCCATGCAGCTGACGATGTTTCTTGCTCCTTGTGCATGTTGTCCCGTTGAAGTCGTTGAGGCTTGAATCTGGGTCGTGGGATTTGCTTGCGTTGAGGCGATTTGGCTGCTTGAAGGTCGAAGTTGCCGCTGTGGGGTTGTTGACTGTTGACGATCTGGGCAGTGTGTACGCGGGTGTCCTGAAGTTTTGCAGATGTGGCAGAACGGAGGTACTGGCTTCGGTTGTTGCTGCCGATTGTTGTTGTTGTTGTAGCGTCGCTGAGTGTGGAACGCGAATTCCGGTGCTGATGTCTTCTTTTTGTGTCGTTCTTCTTGCAGGTCCATGTCTTGCTGCTCGGCGTGGATTTCGGCGCAGAGCGCTGCTTCAGAGATTCTTCCGTGAGCTCGGAGAATGGCCTTTGTGGCGCGCCATTGAGGACCGAGGCCGCCGATGATGACTGTTACGAAGGCGTCTTCAGAAATCGACCCTCCGCATCGAAGAAGTTTGTCGCGCAACTCGCGACATCGACTGATATACGCCATTCCTTTCTCCCCTGGTTTCATTTCAACCGTTGTCAGTTGCGCCATTAACCGACTTTGGCTTACGCTGTCTGTTGCTTGATACAGGCTCTTCAGGTGGTTGTACGCGAGCTCCGCGGAGTTGCCGTAACCTCGGTAAGACCTTATGTTCTGCTGTTGAGTCGGGGTGATATTCCTCAGTAGGATTGTGTACGCCATCATTGACTGATAGGTGTACTGCTGCTTCTCGTACTGTGTGCCGTTTGTTGGGTATGGCAGAGACCCGTCGAAGAACCCGAGTATCTGCGCGCCTTCCATCATCAGCTCGAACTCAAACGACCAGGTGAAGAAGTCCTTTCCATCGAAAGGTCTTGACGTCTGCATCTTCAGAACGTGTGCGAACTGCGACTGAACTTGTAATGCGTCCAGTGATTTTTCTTGTCCAGGTGAAGACTGTGGGTGTGGCATAAAGCTGATGGACCCGCGCTCGTACGGAGCAAAGGTAGGCTGCTGTTGTTGATTTCCTCGTGCATATGATGAGCCGTCGAGACTCATGGGTGTTGCTCCGTTGTTGTTGCTGTTGTGTGACTGCGCAGGTGCCGATTGTTGGTGTTGCTCGTAGAAGGACATGAAGGAGAAAAACTTCTCCATCATGCTCTGGTCGAAGTCTGCAGGTTGATTCGCGGGAGTCTCGGTAGATGTTGCTCTGGGTCTTGATGCTGTGCCCTCCTCTGTCTGTAGGCCAGAGGCAGGAGGTGGAGTAGGAGTAGTGCCCTGGGAGCCGTTGGAGTTGCTTCTTTCCTTTTGTGTAGCCATGCTTGTTGATGTTGTCGGTATAGAAGTTGAATTCCCCCTGATAGCTCTCATACCATGTTGGGCTGAGAAGCCCCTAGGATCTTTGCAGGGGTGAACTTTGGGTAGAGTTGATGTAGTAGCGGAAGCGTTAATTAAGAAGTTGTGAACCACCTTGCACTGGTATGTGAGAGCAAAGTAAGTTGATAATAATAAAAGAGATACAAGCTTTTATAAGAATACAAAGGAATATGAAGAGATACAGTTAACTGTTTTACTGTTGCTGTTGCGGTTCGATACAGTGTCGACTCGGGCAACTGCTCAGTATCGAGACAGTTGGTTGTCCTTGCTGTCGCGCTGCATTTGTCAGGTCAAAGGTCACTGACCTTTGACTTTCGCGTAACCTCCAACAGTTACTCAACCTCCGAGGGTTGACTCACCGATATTTCGATACGAGCTTCTTCGCTTCTGTCTTGGTGTTTCGACACGACAGAGGCACCTAAATCAGTTGTTTCCAACACTCCCCTTCACTTCTGGAGTGTCGCTGACGTGGCTCTGTCCAGTCAGCAACATGCAGTATTCGAACTTTTGCTTTCCGAGCTTCTTGGTCAGGTAGTCAGCTGCCATCTCAGACGTGGGACAGTATGACAGTTCGAGCCTTCCCTTCTCGAACTCATCCTTCACGAAGAAATATCGCAGGGCGATGTGTTTCGTCCTGTTTGCGAAGCCGTTCTTGTTGGCGATGCGAATTGCTGACTGGTTGTCGCAGAACAGGGTAAAGTTGGGTAACTCGGCTAACTTCGCTTCTTCCAGCAGCTCGCGAAGATAGAGTCCTTCCTTGGTGGCTGAGCAGAGTGCAATATATTCTGCTTCAGCTGACGAGAGGGCAATTAGTTCCTGCTTGCTCGACTGCCAAGAGATAGGTCCGATAGGTTCGAGGCGGTAGATGTAGCCGGTGCGGGAGCGCCTATTGTCAGAGTCGCCAGCGTGATCAGCGTCGACGTAGCCGATTAACTTAGTCGGTGTGGTTGCGTTCTTGTAGTAAGTTAGACCGATCGTTGGGGTGCTGACGAAGTAGTGAAGAGCGCGATCGAGCTCCGCCAGATGTTCTGCTTCAGGCTTCTTGAGGTAGGTGGCGAGCTGGCTTGCGGAATATGAGAGGTCGGGGCGACAGGTGACGGCTGCGAAGAGAAGACATCCCAGCTTCTTCTGGTAGTCTCGTATGCTGGCGGGCTTGAGTAGAGCGGAGCTTCCTTTGTCGTTCCCTGCCGTGTAGCGGTGTGGCGTGGAGATGGCTGTCGGTGTGAGCGTAAAGCGTTTGGCGATGGTGTCGGCATATTTCTCGGCGCTGAGGTAGATCGCGTCCTCCTCTTCCCGGATGTTGAGGCCGAGGTACTGAGTGACAGTAGATGAAACTGTGTGCGTGAGATCTCGCTGTAGCTCCCCTTCGAACCAGGTAGTGATGCCGTCATTCGAGCCGATGTAAAGGAGATCGTCCACGTAGACGATTAGTAGGATGTAGTCGTTGTTTTTTGTGAGCCGGTACATGCCTTGATCGTGCGGTAGTTGCTTGAAGCCGATGCGGATGAGGCGAGTGTGCAGGTACTGTTGCCACAGTCGCGGAGCCTGCTTGATGTCGTAGAGTGACTTGAGTAGCTGGCAGACTTGGTTGGGTTCTCTGTGGGAGCCGTGCGGTAGCTCGACGAAAATTTCTGCATCAACAGGTGCGTAGAGAAACGCGTTCGCGACGTCAATTTGTCGCATCTTCTTCTTCTTCATGGCGGCGATTGCGAGGAGAATGCGTAGTGAGGTGTGGCGGCTAACCGGAGCGAAAGTTTCGGTGAAGTCGCGTCCGTGTTCTTGGTCGAAGCCGCCTACAACCCAGCGAGCCTTAAATTTGTCAATGGTGCCGTCGGCCTTTGTCTTCACACGGAAGACCCACTTCCCGGTGAGCACTGTCTTGTTCCGTGCCACGCCGATAGGAACCACTTTCCACGTGTTGCGTTCCTCCAGTGCCTTCAGCTCCTTGTCCATGGCTTCGCGCCATTTTTCCTTATGCTCCCCCCCCCAGAGCCTGTTGAACCGTCGCAGGCTCTTTAGGAATGGCGGTGCCGTGGACTGCGGTGACGAGTCCGAGAATTTGCAGTCCACTCTGTGAGTAGCGGGGAAGATTTGCGTCCTCGGGATAAGCTGCTTCATCTCCCGCTTCTGGATCAGGTATGAAGTTGGGTCCTACTCGCTCTGCTTCGTTGGTGTTGACTGTCGCAGGTGTTACGTAACCGTTGTCGGCGAAATGGTAGAAGGTTTCGGCGTTGACACTTTCGCGAGGGTTATCTTCGTCCATGGGAACGTCCACGGAGCAGAACGGAAGGGGTCCGGCTTCTTCTGATGCGTTGTCCACATTCTGCTCGTCCCAGTCAGCTTCGTCCGTTGCTGAGGCGAAGGCTCGGTCACCGCGAAAACCACCTGTGGGATCCTGGTTTTCTTGTAGGTTGGCAAGGTATGTCTGGAGCGTGAGTCGTTCGTAGAAAATTACATCACGTGCTGCTACTGTTTCCTTGGAATGGACGTCGAAGATTTTCCATGCGTTGTAGTTCTTTTCGATTCCCAGGTGTAGTCCCCACTGTGCTCGTTGAGAAAATCGGCCCGCTCATGCTGCTGGGGGTCGGTACTGTACTATGCATCCGAATACTCGTAACATTTTTGTGCTGCCCTGTTTTCCTGTCTATAGCAGATGCGGTGATGCGTTGTTTGGAAGCGATGATGACGAGAGCAAGTTGTGCAGCATGACGGCGTGGTCCATTGCCGCAGGCCACTGGTGGTTGGGTAGCCGCATGCCACGTAACAGTTTGCGCATGCTGTTCTGCAAGGTCCTGTTCATTCTTTCTGCTACACCTTACTGCTGATGGGCGTAGGGAAGGGAGATGAGCCGCTTGATTCCCCTTTCCGCCAGGTACTGCTTGAATCGCTGAGAGGTGTATTCTCCTCCTCCGTCTGACTGGAAGCTTTTCAGTTTCACGCCCGATTCTCTCTCTGCTACTGGTAGCCAGGCAACGAAGGCTGCGAATGCCATGTCGCGGCTAGGGAGGTTTAGGTGCCAGACGTAACGGGTGGCGGCGTCGATGAAGGTGATTGTATAGTTGTACGTTGCTTGTCCTGGTTCCTGATTGTACAGGATGTCGCTATACACCTTCTCGAGTGGTGCGTACGCGGGTGCGCTCGGGTTGTGATGAGACACAAATGGTCGATGTGGTAAGTCACCTTCAGGGCAGGTGAAGCACGTTCCGCGTACTCGTTGAAGTTCTCGTCCGTCGGTCAGTAGGAGTGAGTCCTTGTCGAGTACTCCTGCTCTTATCGTATTGTTTAATACTGTGTTGCTTGGGTGTCCCATCCTTGCGTGCCAGGTGCTTTCGTCGGCGCGATGTCCGGGTGATCGTCGGTACATATCGGAGTTGGAGTAGAAGTTGGCGGTGAAGTTGGCGCTACGATGAATTTCTTGTGGTGCTGGGTGTAGTTGTTGCGCGGGTGTCGGTGGTGTGTCGTCGATGAGGAGCGGTGTCGTTGAAGGACTAGCAATTGGTGTTGACGTTCCTGCTGCTACCGTTAATGGTTCTGCTACTGCCGATGTTGTCTCTGCTGCTGCCGATGTTGTCTCTGCTGCTACCGATGTTGTCTGAATTGTTGCTAACGCCCTTGTTCTTTCTGCTTCAGGGATGGTGTGTGAGTACCAGAAGCCTTCTGGACTGAAGTCTGGATCAAGGTCTGGAGGGTGTGTCCAGTTGGTGAAGTTAACGATGGCGTCGCTGTCGGCGGTGCCAAGATCAGGAACGAAATCAAGAACGAAGACGTTGTTCTTGAGGACCGCCTTGCCGATGTAAAGTCCTCTTCTCCCATGATACAGCTTGAATTCTTGGGTGGTGCTGTCTGCTTCGAGGTGAATCCCTTTCGCCATTAGCTGACTGACGCTCAGTAAGTTGTAGCCGAGTCCCTCTGCGATTAGTACTTTTGACATTTGTAGTATAACGTTTGTTTCCCTTGACTGAAGTTGAACTACGCCTTGTCGTCGTGTTCGCAGGTTCTGATTGTTGGCGACTGTAATGACAACTTCGCGTTGAAGTTGGTGTTCTCGTTGAACGAAGCGTCCCGAGGAGCACATGTGCTGTCCGCAGCAACTGTCCAAGAACCATGTGTCTTTTCCGGATGGTTCGCTTTGGGCGATGGCGGCGTATGTCGGGTTCGGCTGAAGTGACTCGCGGCGAGGTGTGGTTTCGTCGAGTTGTTCTTCCGGTGAGTAGTGTGGTGGTGACTCGGTGATGCAGGAGTCACTCAGCTTTGCCATGCAGCTGACGATGTTTCTTGCTCCTTGTGCAGGTTGTCCCGTTGAAGTCGTTGAGGCTTGAATCTGGGTCGTGGGATTTGCTTGCGTTGAGGCGATTTGGCTGCTTGAAGGTCGAAGTTGCCGCTGTGGGGTTGTTGACTGTTGACGATCTGGTCAGTGTGTACGCGGGTGTCCTGAAGTTTTGCAGATGTGGCAGAACGGAGGTACTGGCTTCGGTTGTTGCTGCCGATTGTTGTTGTTGTTGTAGCGTCGCTGAGTGTGGAACGCGAATTCCGGTGCTGATGTCTTCTTTTTGTGTCGTTCTTCTTGCAGGTCCATGTCTTGCTGCTCGGCGTGGATTTCGGCGCAGAGCGCTGCTTCAGAGATTCTTCCGTGAGCTCGGAGAATGGCCTTTGTGGCGCGCCATTGAGGACCGAGGCCGCCGATGATGACTGTTACGAAGGCGTCTTCAGAAATCGACCCTCCGCATCGAAGAAGTTTGTCGCGCAACTCGCGACATCGACTGATATACGCCATTCCTTTCTCCCCTGGTTTCATTTCAACCGTTGTCAGTTGCGCCATTAACCGACTTTGGCTTACGCTGTCTGTTGCTTGATACAGGCTCTTCAGGTGGTTGTACGCGAGCTCCGCGGAGTTGCCGTAACCTCGGTAAGACCTTATGTTCTGCTGTTGAGTCGGGGTGATATTCCTCAGTAGGATTGTGTACGCCATCATTGACTGATAGGTGTACTGCTGCTTCTCGTACTGTGTGCCGTTTGTTGGGTATGGCAGAGACCCGTCGAAGAACCCGAGTATCTGCGCGCCTTCCATCATCAGCTCGAACTCAAACGACCAGGTGAAGAAGTCCTTTCCATCGAAAGGTCTTGACGTCTGCATCTTCAGAACGTGTGCGAACTGCGACTGAACTTGTAATGCGTCCAGTGATTTTTCTTGTCCAGGTGAAGACTGTGGGTGTGGCATAAAGCTGATGGACCCGCGCTCGTACGGAGCAAAGGTAGGCTGCTGTTGTTGATTTCCTCGTGCATATGATGAGCCGTCGAGACTCATGGGTGTTGCTCCGTTGTTGTTGCTGTTGTGTGACTGCGCAGGTGCCGATTGTTGGTGTTGCTCGTAGAAGGACATGAAGGAGAAAAACTTCTCCATCATGCTCTGGTCGAAGTCTGCAGGTTGATTCGCGGGAGTCTCGGTAGATGTTGCTCTGGGTCTTGATGCTGTGCCCTCCTCTGTCTGTAGGCCAGAGGCAGGAGGTGGAGTAGGAGTAGTGCCCTGGGAGCCGTTGGAGTTGCTTCTTTCCTTTTGTGTAGCCATGCTTGTTGATGTTGTCGGTATAGAAGTTGAATTCCCCCTGATAGCTCTCATACCATGTTGGGCTGAGAAGCCCCTAGGATCTTTGCAGGGGTGAACTTTGGGTAGAGTTGATGTAGTAGCGGAAGCGTTAATTAAGAAGTTGTGAACCACCTTGCACTGGTATGTGAGAGCAAAGTAAGTTGATAATAATAAAAGAGATACAAGCTTTTATAAGAATACAAAGGAATATGAAGAGATACAGTTAACTGTTTTACTGTTGCTGTTGCGGTTCGATACAGTGTCGACTCGGGCAACTGCTCAGTATCGAGACAGTTGGTTGTCCTTGCTGTCGCGCTGCATTTGTCAGGTCAAAGGTCACTGACCTTTGACTTTCGCGTAACCTCCAACAGTTATTCAACCTCCGAGGGTTGACTCACCGATATTTCGATACGAGCTTCTTCGCTTCTGTCTTGGTGTTTCGACACGACAGAGGCGCCTAAATCAGTTGTTTCCAACAAATACCAAGTGTTACGAGTGCAATTGAGCGAGCTAGCGAGAATTGCACTATCGAAGCAAAAACAATACAATGAGCGAAGGCATGCGCGAAGAATATATAGCGAACTAGAGTGGAAACGGTAACGCGAGAAATTGGGGTGCGCTACGGGCCTAGCGCCGAGGTTGGGATATGTCGAGGCGGAGGTCCGGAGCGCGGGTTACCAACCGAGCCGTGAGGTTGGGTCGCATAGCGAACAGTGGCGGGAGTCGTAGTCGAGGCGAGTGTCGCGAGCGGGCAATGTTTCACTGTCTGGGTGCTGATGGCGGGAATGGTCTTGTACCGTACGCGGTAAGCAGGGGCGCGAAGTAAGGAAAAGGAATTTTCCTTACAGAATGTCTTCTATCTGCATGGGACACCTTTCGAAGTCTCAAACTGCATATGAGCAGTCACATAAGCAAGACCGACCAACATGCTTGCAATATATTGCAACATTACAGCTCCGGCAGAGAAACGATTGCAGTTGGAATATACAACAGTGCCAGTCCTAGTAGTACAGATAAGCTGAAATATGCTGAAGATGTCACAGCTTCACTGCGCACTGGCATGCATGGTTACAGTGTTTTGGGTTGCAAGCATGCGGTCACCTCCCACACCTGATCCTCCACCACCTGCCCTGCCGAACTCCTCCCCTCACTCTGCTTCTCTCTCCCTCGTCCCACCTTCATCGTGCCCTCAGGCCCTTTACTCCTCTCCATTGCAACTCCCCCCCTCCTGTTCTCTTCCAAGGCCGCACTGCTCTTGTCTGGCACTCCCTCACGACCACCCAACACACGCCCAGTCAACCCTGCACTTGCAACATCCTCCAAAGCACTGCCCCCACTACATTCAACACCCTCGTCCTCGTTTCCTTTCTTCCCTCCACACGGGCTGAGGGCTGAACTGGTTCCGGCCACCAGGCTCAACCCAAGCCTGCGCCTTGGGCTATGCGTCGATCCCTGTGGCTGCTGTAGCTTCTCAATGCCCACGCTCTTGCAGCTCCTCCCAGAACCACTGCCGTTGCCACCACTGCTACTGCTGCTGCTGCTGCTGATGCCGCCTGACGCGCCACTGCTGCCGTTGTCACTGTTGCTGCTGTTGCTGTTGCTGCTGCCACTGATGCTCCCGCTGCTAGCCCCACTGCTGCTGCTGCCGCTACTGCTGCTGCCACCGCGGAGAAGCGACAGCAACCACCGGCGCTTGGAGCCCGGGGCATGAGAGGACAGCGGGGCCTGTCGCTGGTGGTAGCTGGTCGGCTGAGAAGGAGAGGAGAGAGAGGGCGCGAGAGAGGAGGCTTGGAGAGAGTGAACAGAGGGGAGAGGAGACGGTGGTTCGGAATGACTCGCTGGGAAGGAGGGGGACACGCCAGGAGAAGGCAAGAAAGGTGAATGCGGAGAGCTGGGAAGCGAGCCTAGAGGGGACAGGGAGCGTCTGCTGCTGGGGCTCGCGTTGCTGCTGCTGCACACACTGCTGCTGTTGCTGCCGGAGCTGCCTCCGCTGCTGCTCCTGCTCACCGACATGTGCTGCGGACCCCCAACAGCACCGCCACCGACACTCGACGACTTGTACAGCCAGAAGTCGGCAGAGTCTCGCCTCTCTCGCCCTTGCACGGCTCGCTCCGGCTGCTGCGAGTGGCGGTGCTGGTGATGGTGCCGTTCGTAGTGCTGCTGGTGCCTCTTCTGCCGGTACATCTGCCGCTCGTTGCTCTCCGCACCGACCCCCTTCTCCTTCCCTTGCTGTCGCCCCTCGTGCCAGTGTCTGTGACCGTCTCTCTGACCGTCACTGTAACTGTCGCGCCTATGCCGCCCGGACCTGCTGCCCGCCTCTCCTTCACTACCACTCCCGCTTCCGCTGCGATTGCCATCCTTCGACCGCCGCCTCCTTCCGGGATCATCGCTATCCGTCTCAGTCCCCGCATTCCTATCATGCTGCCGCTGCGGTTCCTGCTGCTGCTGCTGCTGCTGATGCTGCTGTTTGCGGCGGTGATGGCTGTACTTCTCCTTTTCCAATACGTCACGGAGCAGCGTGAGAGACGACACGGCATGCAGCATCCTCTCGCGGCTCGGACTCCCACTCTCGCTCCCGCTCCCGCTCGGGCTGCCGCTGCCGCTGCCGCTGCTGCCCCGCCCTCTCCCCCGACTACCCTGTCCGCTGCCCTTCTCCCTTCCGCTTCCGCTGCCTGCCTCCCAGTTTCTCTCCGCGGCCCTTTCCATACTGCCGGTTTGCGCGTTCCGATCGCCGGCCCTTTGCTTTTGAGCGCGGCCCTCCGCTCCGCTGATGCCGCCCGCCCACCGTTCCGCCCGCCTTTCTGCCGCTGCGCTGCTCTCCACTCGGAATCGATCCGCTGCCACCCATGGCCCGCCAACGGCAGCAGCAATGGCGGCTGCAGCCGCCATGTCCGTCAACCCGCGGTCAAGCTCTGCCGTTGATTCCTGACACGTGTCAGCAGAGGAGCGACCAGTTTGAGGATAAGAGCCGTCGCTGCTCCCACTTGTGATATCCCCCGCGCTTTCCGTTCGCTCATTCATTTGGGCGCTACATGTTCCGCCACTCGGGCTCCCGCCGGCGGCAGCAGGACTAGTCAGCATGTTACCGCTAACAGCGCCATCGGCACACGCGGAGGCGCTGGCGGCTCCCCCGAGAAGGCTGGGCGCAGCGGCTCCGCCGCTCCCCGAGCGCGGAAACGCGCCATGGTGGGCGGAGGGTTGCAGATGCGACGGCGGAAAACTGTTCTGGCTTAGCGGGCTCTGGCACCGGCTGCGCGGGCTGTCGAAGAGGCGCGCGGCTGCGCCCTTGGCGGAAGCGGAAGGGCTCCGCACGGAGGGGGTTCGCGCCGAGGGGCTGTCGAGCGCGAGGCGGAGCAACGGATACGGGGAAGCGGCGGAGGAGCAAGAGGAGGCGACGGAGGGGGAGAGGTCTGACCAGGTGGAAGAGGAAGGGGAGGCGGAGGAAGGGGTGGTGGTGAGGGATGAAAGCGAAGGCGGCCCGCCGAAAGGCGTGGAAGCTGCGGAGCTAGTCGAGGTGGAATAGGAGTAACATGGGGAATTAAGAGAGTCGGGGGAAATGAGGGAGTTGGGGAAGTTCGGGGAGTTAATAAGCGACGCGGGGGAAGGCTCTGCGGAGCCTTCGGACGGGGAATCGTGAAGCGAGGAGAGGAAGAGAGAGAAGGGATGTGGGCGGTTCTTAGAAGCGTGATCGACCGAGGGGGAGGGGATGGCGAGGTGCTCTAGGCGGCCGGAAAATGCGCGAGGGAGAGAGAGGCTTGAGATGGACCGCCATTGCTCCTTCACCTTGCCTAATTGCGGCAATGACGGAGGGGAAGGCGCCTGCTGCAGCTCCTTAAGGGGAAAGAGGTTTGGCAGAGGGGAAGTGGAGTCCAGGGGACATGAGTCTGACAGTTCCTGCGGCGGAACGGTGGGTTGCGGAGGGGATGAGGAGGGTGCCAATGTGCGGGGGTCTTTCCCGCCGGTCCATTCGGCAAAGGACGGATCGCGCTGGTGCGAGATTTGCGGGGGGAAATCCTTGAAGACGAGGGAGGAGGAGCGCGAATGGCGGCGGCCATGGAAAAACGAGTTGGAACGCGAGTGGGATGGTGCGTGGGTTTGATTAGGCGCCTCCGCAGCGGGAGGCGCGCCGAATAAGGACATGAAGGCGAAATAGTTTTCTGACTTGAGAATGCTACCGAGCGGAAAAGGCCAGATTGTTATTACTGTCAGTTGAAGGCTTACGTGTTGATAACAAGTGGGAACAAAGCACGCGATTGCGGGCACGGCTAGGTCTCGTTGATGTGGAACAATGTGGGTCCAGCGAAACTGAGATGAGCAGGTTGCATGGTTGGGAGATCTTGCGTCTGTTGGTGGCTGCTTCACAAAGCTCAACTGGGACAAGAAGGGGGGTTGGGTGGAGGGACAGTGGGGCTCACAGGACAGAAGCCACCGTGAAAGGTTGGTGGGGAACAAAAATGGATGTTGCAACTGCTGCTGAGTCAAACGCCCGTATCTGGTTGGAAGGGGGTAAGGTGTTGGATTTTCACAGCAATGCTGCTGCGGTGGTGACTCTGGAGAGAGAGAGGAGAGGAGAGGACACGAGGGAGTGGAAAGGACGCACGAATGTGACGCAGAGATGTGATGACAGCATGAAATTGAAGGATGAGGGCGTGTAGCAGCACTAGACGAGTCTGGAGGGGAGGGGAGATGATGGAATGATGGGATGGATGGGACCATGAAATGGTCAGGGGTCAGGGCTGGGATGGGAGGATGGACGGGACAGTGGGACTCAGGGCTGGGGTGGGGTGGGGGGGAAATGGGATGGAGGGACTATGTGCCGCCATCACAACTCGAAACACACGAATTCGATTAGTGTACGTGACAACAAGATCCGGGCGAAGACAGAAAGGACGCTGCCCGAAGCAAGCCAAACCACAATTTCTCGTCTACCAAAGCTAGGCAGGGTGTAGACTTTCGCTTGTAAAAAAGCATTCACGAACGATTGGCGGTTGCTGTAGATTGTTTTCCGCTTACCCGCCCAGAGTTGGCGTCCATCCAGCACCAACTGGACAATGGGCACGTGGACAGAGATCGGGGGTGTCGGCAGCAGGGCAGATGGCACTTTGGCTGGAAGGCACGCTGGGTGAAGGGCGGGTGTGCGGAAATGCGGCCTTGCGGGATTTGGCCGCGGTGACATCATGGGTTACTGTAACGAAAGAGGTCAAACTGCCAACGGACACTGCGGGATAACGGCTGATGACGATCCTGCCCAATGCCGTTCTCAATTGAGTCGGCGACTGGGCAGTGGTTACCGCATAATTTTGAAAGTTGTGGGTTATGGGGGGCGAGAGGTTGTCTTGCAGGTGGAGATGCTGTTGGTTGCAAAGTGGCAGCACAGCAACGAAATGAAAACCCTGACCAGCATTGCAACGGCAACTTGCCAATGTACAACCTTGATCAGGCGAGGCGAGGCGAGTGACGAACAACAACAAACAAGTGAGCAACAAAAAATCCTGTGAAGGGCTGAGGGGAAACTGGCGGTGATCTGCTGGGGCCACAGAATTACAGTACAACGAGCCTAATGGTGATAGGTTAACGATTCCGTATGCAATAAATTTATGAATCATAAATTCTGCCCAGGAAACGAGTTTCCCTGTATGAGGAAACAATGCTACACGCCAGCAACATCGCCGTTATTCTGGATACGATTCAACTTGGACTCCACGCTGTCAACTGACCATATGTGCAAGTAGGACTCGCCACTCAAAAAAAAACGACCAGTTGTAGTGAACAGAAAAGCCAGCTGATTCAATCCAGTTCATACCAGACATCTAGTAAGCGAGAATGTTAGAAAGTCGTAAAACAAGCATGCATTTCAATGCAATTGTTACGGGTGCAATGGAAAGAGATAACGAGCACAAAGTATGAGCGAAGTACTTACCGTATTCTCCCGGATATAGGACCCTCCCGAAAAAAAAAACCCCGGGACTTTTGAACGGTACTGGGACTCTTAATATGTAGCATATGTGAGAGGACCCCCCCTAAGCCTATAATCAGTATAAGACCCCCCCCCCCTTCCCCTAGGGGAGGGGATTCTGTTAAAGAAACCATTGCCCAACAGTTTAGAATTAATACTGCACTTGGATCCACACTAGACACGATGTGAAGGCATGGAACGAGTCAATACTACGGTACATCAAGCAACACAGTCATACACATCTACGGTCCGGCTTAGCTAACCTTTCTCTTGCACCCCCCTATTCCCTACTCCACCTCGTCCTCCTCCACGTCTCCCCACTCTGCCTCCCCCTCGATCTCCTCCTCCTCCTCCTCCGCCTCCATCTCGGCCTCCTCCTCCTCCTCCTCCTCCTCCTCCTCCTCCTCCTCCTCCTCCTCCTCCTCCTCCTCCTCCTCCTCCTCCTCCTCCTCCGCCTCCTCCTCCTCCGCGGGCATGTCCCCACAGTCCTCGTCGTCCGCCTCCCGGGCAGCTTCCTCGTCGTCAGCAGTCGTGGTGTAGAGGGGGTTGACCCACTCATCCACCAAGGGGGAGGAGTGGACGTCCTCTCCCACCTCGACCTGGCCAGCATCCCGCATGTGCGCCAGGACGAGGTGATCCTGGCTGCCGTCAACGGCGTTGCTGATGCCGGTGGTCAGGAACGCCTTGACGATGATGTGCTCCGGCACGTCGCTCCATGACTGGGCGATCCACTTCAGCACCGTCTCAGCGGGGGGCCTCTTCAGGTTCCCTGCAAGGTCGACCAACGCACACAGATTCGAGTGAGTGTGTTTATTGTGTCAACATGTGCTCTCACTTTGTTACGGTTTAGAACCCTTAAGGTACACGCACCTGCGGGGGTGAAGCTGTTCACCCCTTCATCGGTGAACCAGTCGTTGTAGAACGTGCGCAGTCCCGCCTTAAAGGAGCGGTTGATGCTCACGTCAAGGGGCTGCAGCAGGGGCGTGCACCCCCCCGGGATGATGGCGGGGATCACACGGTGCCACCTGAGCTTCGCAAGAACGCCGTCCGTGATGTGTCCACGGTAGGAGTCCAACACCAGGAGGGTCTTGGACCGACGGATGCCACGAGGCGGCTTGATGAAGGGGAGAAGGACGTTGTTAACCCAGTCGTCGACGAGTTTGCCGTCCATCCACCCCTTCTCATGAGCGCGGATGATGACACCTGCATACGAGAAACACGCAAGTGCACGGGGAGATTGTTAAACGTACTGAGGTATCACCCACCGCGGCTTCAGGGCCAATACGAAAATTACCTGGCGACACGCGGATCTTAGGGATGGTCTTGCGCTTGAAAATGACCATCGCTGGGAGCTTGCGTCCGTCCGCCGTGACGCCCAGCATCACGGTCACCCGTTGCTTCTCGTACCCCGCGCTGCGAACGTGCACAGACTTCTCGCCGCGGTGGTGAAGAGTCTGGTCGCACGGCATCTCCAAGAATATAGGGGTATGGTCCGTGTTTATGACGTTCCACGTGTCGATGCTCCACTTGATGACGTTCCGCCGTACGAACTCCCAGAAAGACTCGCATTTGGGCTTGCAATCTGCAAACGAAAAAAAAAAACCGGTAAACGAAGTGAATCACCCAGGTAAACAGCGGGAGGCGGCTTATACACTAACACGGAGGGTCAATGAGTCGCGAAGCAAATTATACATACCCTTCGTGAGGCGCTGCCCGATCTTCGTCTTCACACGGATGGCGAGGCCCCACCGTGCACGGAAGCGAAACGTCCAGCGCGCGGAGGCCATCCAAGCGATGTCCGGGTGGTGGTGCTTCATGAACGTCCTGCTCCACTGCCTGATGAGCTTGATCGGGACCGCTAACCCCCTGCCGCGGAAGTTCAGGAGCTTCTTGTACACGGCCTGCTCCATGTCGGGGTATTTCGCCCGCCGACCGCCACCCTTCAGCCGACGCCTGCACGGTGCAGCCTTTTCGATCTCCTGCGCGATCCTCAGCCAACGGCGGACGCTGATTGGCTGAACCCCTGCAAGACGGGCCGTGTGACGAATTGACAGATTCTCGTCTTTCATCCGCAGAAGCCACTGCCACTTCTCACCCATGGTGCGCGCCGTGCGACGGTGCGTACTCTTGCGAGAACGCGGACTTGCAGGCGCGGCGTCCTTCGTTGCCTCGGGACCACCTTCATCGTGGACGAGGTCTTCGGGAAAGGTGGGGATGGGGAAGTCGCCAACATCGTAGGCCGCCTCGTCGGTCTCATCGCGGTTTTCGCTGACGTCTTCTGGCGCGGGAAAGCCCTCCTTGTCCAGGGGCTCGAAGAGAGGCCGGTCCTGGTGGGAAACGAAACCCGGGGGAAACACGGGTGGCGCAGGCGGCGCCGGTGGAGCAGGCGGGGCAGGAGGTGCGGGAGGCGCAGGTGGTGCTGGCGGACGCGGGCTAGTAATCACAACGATGGCCGGCCGCGATGAAGTCATCGAGGCACGGCGCGTACGCCAAGGGCTTTCGAAAGCCGACATGGTGGAACTCTATTGCTAAACTATCGTACTTGGGGCGCATGACGACCTACTAGCGCCATGAGCCGTTCTTTGTAGTGCGGCTGAGCGAACGAAGTGAATCAGAAGCAATAGACACAGCGCTGGGGTACGATGTGACAAGCTCGGCTGCCTGCTGGAGTTGTGAGGGATCCGTTCCGCACCACGTCCAGAGCCTGTCCCTCGCTCTGTCGCTAAAGGAACAGACGTGCCTAGTTGGACGACGCGTGTCACACGCGATATGAGGTTTGGAGTGCTGTAAGCGGTGGATTTGGACGTGCAAAATAAAAGTCCCTCCCCCCCCCCCCAAAAAAACGAATGGTACACCCTAAATCGCATAACTGTACTTGATTAATAAGTGTACCCGGGTCTTATACAACTCGTTCCGATTAAATGTTCACCCTAACCAATTTGCCTCTATTTTAGGAAAGTCCCCCGGGTCTTATATCCGGGAGAATACGGGTATGTGCGAAAACATGCAACGGTTACGCGGTGCGTGCGAGCTAGCTAGTGCTAGGCTGGCATCGAGGTTCGGGCTAGTCCCGAAGCGCAGGCCGACTCGGCCAGGTCAGCGGTGCATGGTTTGGCAAAATAGTGCACGAGAAGTGGCAAAGCCCCGTTAGCAGTAACAGGCGAACAACGGCTGCTGCTGTACGCGATGTTGACGGTCGCGGTAAGGAATGCTGAAAAAAAACCTTATACTACCAAACCCCCCCCCCCCCTCCTCAAGAAACCCCCTTCCGCTATGCGAGTGCTGCGGAGATTCACTCTACAACGGTAGTGAGCTAGACTACGGGGGTTGGCACAAACTACTAGGAGTGATCGTAGCTTTGCCTAGTTCCTTAGTGCTTGCACAATCACGGGAGAAATCGGCAAGAGTTTCCACTAGCAAAGTTTACATTACATAATAGTTTAACAAACAATGACTACATCAGGCACCTAGCAACTCTGCAGCTAGCCTGGTCGACCGACAGCACAGCATGGTCGACCGCCTTCCAGCGTTGCGTAGAGGAGCCGCGCCAGCACTGCAGAAAGGCAACTTGCCAACACAGCAGGTCGACGGTGTGCCAACGCTGCAGCAGAGCGGCCGTCCAGCGTTGCCCCGTAGAAGACAGCAGTGCGCACGCTCGCAGATGCGCGCAGACGATTGGCCCGACTTGCACCATTGTGCATCGCTGTTGTCTGCGCCTGACAAGCCACATCGACTTCAGGATACCAGCCCGAAGTCGCCTTCGCCATCGCGACCTCAACGACGTTCGCGTGTCTTTGCAGAACTCGCCGAGCAGGTTACCCGGTCGACCACCGGGTCCCTCTGGTCGACCACCAGGTGCCACTGGTCAACCACAGCTCCCGTCGAGCTACCCCCCTGGTCGACGGACCCCTTCCATCGACCAGAACTGTCAGCTGTTGTCGCCGAGCTCCCCTTCTCGACCGATGTTCACTTGTCAGGTCAACGGATTGCTCCGTCGACCTCCCGGTCGAACTGCCCCTCCTGGTCGACGGCCCTATCGTCGCCCAGACCAGTCAGTTGTTGCTGTCGAGCTCCCTGGTCGACAGCAACACCACAGCGGTCCCCTGCAGCTCGACGAAGCCTGTCGAGCAGCTCTCCCACTGTGAATGGTCGGTTGCTACTCCCGTACATCTGACCAAGTCGTCGGTGTTGCCCAAGCGAGGGCGGGGCCAACACTCCACTCCCGTTAACAAGTGCGTGTATATCACGGAAACCCCATCTCCACAGGTACACTTGCAGGGCAAGGTGGTTTTCGATGTTGGCCAGGGGCACCCAGCTATCTTCAGTTGGCGTGCGGTCCTTCCAGCGAATAAGGAGCTCGATACTCTTGATGCCTGTAGAGTGGCAAACCCGATGGCTCAAAATCTCTTCGGGCTCAACGATCGGCTCCGATGCAAGGCGAGCCATCGACGGTGGGCGATGTCGTGGCAGTTGGCTTGTGGTCGGAATGTATGGGCGAAGCAGGCTGACGTGGAACAATGGGCTGATGTACCAGTCTGTCGGTAACAGTAAATGGGCGGTAACTGGGGTGATCAAGTGGTTAATTTGGAACGGTCCACAGTAGCGCGGTCGAAGTTTCGGTACAACGGCCAATCTTAAATTCCGTGTGTCGAGCAGTACGTACTCTCCTGACTGGTACGTGACTGGGCGGCGGTGGTGGTCAGCACTTCTCTTAGCGTTGACGTTTGCCTTTTTCATTGCCTCTGCTGCTCGTGTTCGGGCAGCTTGCAATATCTCGACGAACTGTTGTGCGCGTGGCGTGGGGCTGTCCGGACTCGGCGTCATTGGCACTATTGGGTTTTGCCCGTAGTTCAGGTAAAACAGGGACTGCTGCGTCGTAGCTGACGTGGCGTTGTTGTAGGCGAATTTGATTAGCGGCAACTGCTGCTCCAAAGTTGTCGGGTCGTTACACGTGGCACAAATCAACTGCTCCATGGTCTGGTTCGTCCGCTCCGTTTGACCGTCGGTCTCGGGGTGGTACGACGAGCTGAACTGTAGCCTGGTCCCGAACTGCTCCCAAAGATTCTTCCAGAAGTTGCTTGTAAACTTCATGTCGAGGTCGCTGATTGACGCGGCTGGTATCCTGTACAGTCGAACGACGGTTGCGATGAAGAGGCGAGCGGTTTCTTCGGCTGAGATCGATTTCTTGCACGCAGCGAAGTGAGCCACTTTCGTCAGTCTGTCAACGACGACCATAACCGCGTCGTTACCCCCAGGGTTCGAAGGTAACCCCATGACGAAATCCATGGTAACCTGCTGCCAGGCGCGCTCAGGTGGTGGGATCGGCTGCAACTAATCCGCCTTTCTTTTTCGCGAGCTCTTCATCACCTGACATGTAGGACACGAGCCCACGTGGTGCTATACGTCGGCCAACAGTTCCGGCCAGTAGTAATACCGCTGGAGTTGCTGACGCGTTTTTTCTACCCTGAAGTGGCCCGAGGTAACCCCGTCGTGTGCATCCCATAGCAGCAATTCCCTCAGTAGTAAGTACGCGGGTACCCAGACGCGGTTGGTGCCTGTCTTTACGTAATAGACTCCCTTTGCTTCTGCCAGTTGCTGTGAATTTCTGGCCGTGAAAAATGGGTCGGCGCGGTATCCGTGGGTGAATAGGCTTGTTAAAAGTGGGTTGGTTTGGGCGAGTAGGATGGCGTGAAGTTGGGCAGTAGGGCGGGTGAGTGCGTCGGCGATATTTGATGCCCCTTTTTTGTATGTGACGGTATAGTGGAAGTTGGACTCCAGGCAGTCCAACCAGCGGATTTGTCGCGGATTGAGATTCGGTTTCGCGCGAAGGTACTGTAGTGCACGATGGTGCGTCCGTACTGTCACGTCGGCTCCTGTTAGGTAGCACCCCCACACCTTGAACGTGTGCACGATTGCCAGAAACTCGCTGTCGTGTATCGGGTAGGTTGCGTTCGGGCGGGTGAAGTTTGCGGGACTCGTACACGGTTGGCTGGAGGCTGCTCCCACACCGATGTCACTTGCGTTGGTGACGAGCTCGAACGGACAATGAGGATCAGCGATGTGAAGCACGGGCGGCGAGCACAAAATATTTTTGAGGGCCGAGAAGGCAGCTTGCACTTTCTCTTCCCACGTGTACTCAAGCCCCTTCCTCAGCAAGTCAGTCAACGGGGCAGTCAAATGCGCCATGTCGGGGACGAACCGTCGCACGTAGTTGATGAACCCCAGAAAACTCTGCAACTCGGTCAAGTTGTTCGGCGCGTGCCATGCTTGAATTCTCGGGATATTTTTCGGGTATATTTCTACTTCGTTGGCTGAAATAACGTGCCCCAAAAACTCCAGTCTATCCTGTAGGAACTCACACTTATATGCTTTGGTCAGATGGCGATTCTCACTCAGTATTTTTAAAACTTCTTCGATGTCCTGTAGGTGCTGTGCTCGGTCTGGGCTGTAGCTCAGTATGTCGTCCAAGTAGACGATCACGCACTTATCTAAAAGCTGGCGGAAGGCTTCGTTCATGGTCATTTGGAAGGTCGTGGGGGCGTTGGTCAGACCGAAAAGCATTACTGTGCATTCGAAGGATCCGTAGCGAGTTCGGAAGGCGGTTTTCGGGCAGTCGGGCAGATTGACGCAGACATGGTGGTAACCCCTTCGAAGGTCAATTTTCGAGAAAACCCGTGCTGTGCACAGTTGGTCAATCATTTCGTCGGCTCGCGGGATGGGGTAACGGAACTTGATGGTAACTCGGTTCAGTGTGCGGTAGTCTATGCACATGAGAAATCCTTGTCAGAATCCCAACCACTAGACCATTGGGATAAAAGGGCTTGTTAAGTAGCGGGTCAGTGCGCCCATAACCCCCCAGGCGAACGCGCCTGTAACCCCTCGTAGGATCAATCGGGCATCCACAGTGCAGATCTACTGAGACCCCCCCACACTGGGAGGCCCAGGACTGAGCACAGCGGCAACGGCCTACATGTGCATACACCGGGATTCGAACCCGAGACCGCTCTGATACCATGTCAGAATCCCAACCACTAGACCATTGGGATAAAAGAGCTTGTTAAGTAGCGGGTCAGTGCGCCCATAACCCCCCAGGCGAACGCGCCTGTAACCCCCCGTAGGATCAATCGGGCATCCACAGTGCAGATCTACTGACAATCCTCCGTCTTTCTTCGGTGTGAACAGTATCGGTGCTGCGAAGGGCGACGAACTCGGGCGAATGAACTGTTTTTTCGAGCAAGTAATCTAACTATTTTTGCAGTTCATCCAGTTCCGGTTGGGTCAGTCGGAACTGTCATTGTTGATGGCTGTGCCCCCGGATCTAGTTCTATCCTGTGATCTTGCGGTCGCTGAGGTGGCAGTCCCTCCGGTAGGTCATCAGGAAAAATCTCGCTGTACTGCTTCAGTAGCGCTGCCAGGTCATCCGGTACGTAAGCGAGCAGTTTCTGCAAATCTATCGGCTTGTCTGCTGCCTCGGCTTCCCAAATGTCAACCGCATACACGTTAGCTCCTGCCGCTACGGCGCGTTTCATCGTGATCGCGTCGACACGCACTGACGAAGACTCAGGCGAGCTCCAGCAAGGCAAGGTGATGTTGTTACCGTTTACTTGCACGGTGCATTCACCCGTCGTCCAGTTGATTCGCGGATTGTGTCGTCGCAGCCAATCATGGCCGAGTAAAATGTCGGTTTCGTTAAGGTATTGTTGCGAGCATTTCCTGGGTAAACGTGAAGCTACCCCCATAGCGAATCCGAACTCGGTCCACACGTTCCCGTATCGCCAGTGGCGTGTCGTCGACCTGTCATGCGTAAACATCTGTCCAGTGGCTGTTTCAGTCTCCGTGTTATGGCAGTGTTGACCAGACTGTGGCTAGCCCCCCCATCTACGAAGATCTTAACTAAGTCTGAATGTATTTCCCCGCTAAGCAGTATGGGGCTGTCTACCAATGTACCCTCCTAATTTGATCGGGTGTGGTTGATTGCGTGAACCGGCACAATCACTCGGTGAGGGTCGGTTGGGTCGCGCGAGCGGTGTGACCTGTCAGTAGAGGGACTGTCTGCTACTGACTCCCAGCGATTCCCTGTTGCTTGGTCTGTTTCTGTTGCTCAGCTTCCCCATTTCCTTTAGTGATTTCCGTGCATTCGCTCTTACGGTGTCTCGGCCGGTTGCACACGAAGCAGCGTCCTTTGAACGGTGCGGCAGCGGCATTTGCGACGACGGCGCGTATCGTGTCGTGCTCGTTCATCCCACGAGACCGATGTCCCAAGTTAGTATTGTTGCCGTAGGATCCCGGTCTTGGTCGGTGTAAGAAGTCAAGCTTCTCCGCCATGACGAGAATGTCTTGAAATTCAGTGACGTTGCGGAGCTGGATTTCTTGGGCGATTTCGTGTTTCAGGCCGCTGATGTAGCGGTCGATGCGTTCGCCCTCGTGCATATAGCCCACCTGCTCGCACAGCGCCAGAAATTTGCTGGTGTAGTCCAAGACGGAAGCGAGCTGGCGCCGAGTGCGGAGCCTCTGACGCGTCACGATCGAAGACGAGATTTGCTCGAATCGTGCGCGCAAACCTACGCACCACGCGTCCCACGTGCGATATTGGGGCACCTCCACGAAATACGACGGTGCCCAGAGTCCGGTTTGTCCTTCCCGTATCGGTAGAGTCGCGTAGCCCACCGGCTTCATGACGATGACGTTCCACCAGTCCTTGGCGGGTCCTCGCAGCAGCAACACGGCGTATCGAATCTTTGCCGAATCCTCCGAGACGTAGTTCGCGTCATAGAAGATGTTCATCGTGAACAACCACGCCTGAACGGTAGGACCACCCCGTTGACTTGGGTCAAAGCAAGGCGGACGCTGCGGCGTCAGCCGCATAGGCGACGGCAGTGCTGACTCGCCGATCGGCACCGAAATCGTGGCGCGAGGTTGGCTTCTGGCCGCATTCGTCGCTTTGGGGTGTGTCGTGCCGTGGTCGTCGTCTCCGTCGTTGCAGTCGACGCCATCACTATCCGCGCTCGAGGGTTGCCCCATACTTCCCTGTTGTTATGCCTGTCGTGCGGGTTGTCTGTACGTGCCTTGTGTCTGTGATTTTTCTTGTTGCGCTCATGCGACATCATTCTGCAGGAACGTGCGTTCTGCCATCAGAGCCGCGATTTCTTTGGAATTTTCGCGTAGCTGTTGCAGTAGTTTGTTCAGACGCTCCTGCGTGAGGCTCGTGACATTGATATGTTTGTCCATGTCAAAGGACGACAGCTCGTCTTAGCTCTAGGCGCAGTCGTGGGTGCATGCGTTTACGAGAGAAAGCAAGGACAGGGCTCCTAGTTGCTAAAGGGCATGAGTCCCTTCGAGTGCATAAATCAAAAGTTATTTTCTCAGGGTGCGGAGATGCGTGAACCGGGGGGTGCGGAGTCTGAGGGTGCTGGGTCTGGGGGTGCTGAGCTTGGGGGTGAGGAGCTTGGGGGTGCTGAGCCTGCGAGTGTGGAGCCTGTGGGTGCTAAGACTGAGGGTGTTGAGACTGGGGGTGCTGAGTCGGAGGGTGCGGGGTAAGGGGGTGCTGAGCCTCGGGGTGCTGCTTCGTCTGGAGGTCCTACTGGTGCTTCGTCGAGACTCTCTCCGCAGCAGCTGCGTGAGTGGCTTGTTCGGCGCGCACGCCTTCGGAGTAGAGCTATTGGAGCTGGAGGCACTGGAGACGCTGGAGCTGGAGGTGCTGGAGTTATTGCTGGAGCTGGTGGTACTGGAGGTACTGCGGCTGCTGGTCCTGGAGTTGCTCGTACCAGGGGTACTGGAGTTGCCGGGACTGGTGGTGTTGGGTGCGCTGGAGCTGGAGGCCCTACGGAGCCTGGAGCTGCTGGAGCTGGAGGCTCTGGCGCTGGTGGCGCTGGAGCTGGAGGAGCTGGAGTTGGTGGCACTGGCGCGGGAGGCGCTGGAGCTGCACGAGCTGGAGCTGTTGACCCTGGAGCTGGAGGTGCTGGAGGCACTGTGCAGCCGCGACCATACTTCGTTCCCCTGCTTCACCAGGTTCTTGGTGTCACGTCTTCTACTAGCCTTACTCCTCCCCTCCTGTGTCCACCGCTTGACCAGTCGCAGCCGCCGTTACAGCCAGCCTCCCCACTGCCTGCTCCTTCTCCTTACACTGAGCAGTCCGGCAATCTTAGAGAGCATCGTGAGCCTGCGTCTCGTCCTGTCTCGCCTGTTTGCACTACTCGTCGCGTTCCTCATTCGCGTCCTCCTCCTGTCCCCGGCACGCACGCTATGGCACTTCGTCCTTCCTCTGTTCCACTGCGTGTTCCTCTGCCTGCTCCTCCTGAATCCTCTCTTCCTGAGGTCCCTGAACCTGAGTCTGACCGCGCTCGTGCTGCCAGTCCCACTGTCTCTCGTCTCCTCTCCACTGCTGTGACTGACCCTTCTTTTGAGTCTGCTACTGCGTCTGCCCTCGTTGCTGAGCTGCTTGACTTTGCTGCTGCCTGTCGTCAAGAATACTCCACTGCTCTTGTTGCTGAGTCTGAGTCTGCCGGTCCTCCGTACGTCGGGGGTGAGTGTGCTCTTGGCACGGACGTCCTTGAGGACAGGCAGGAGGAATTTGAGTGTCTTGCAGCTGCTGTACCTCGTTTCACTTCCATGTTGCTTGCCCCTGAGGAAGACCCGGATGCACCAGTCATCCCGACCCCGCGCTCTTACGCAGAGGCGATTACGGGTCCTTACTCCTCTCAGTGGCAGGTAGCCATGGATGCCGAGATGGCATCCTGGAAGTCCACAGGCACTTACGTCGACGAGGTTCCCCAACGTGGGGCGAACATAGTCGATGGCATGTGGATTTTCAGGGTGAAGCGGCCGCCGGGTTCTCCGCCTGCCTCCAAGGCGCGTTACGTTGCTCGAGGCTTCAGTCAGCGATAGGGGGTCGACTACTTTCAGACCTTCTCTCCCACCCCGAAGATGACTAGTCTTCGGATGTTGCTGCACGTCGCTGCTCAGCGTGACTACGAGCTGCACTCTCTGGACTTCAGTACAGCTTTCTTGCAGGGCAGCCTGCACAAGGAGATCTGGCTGCGCCGCCCACCTGGCTTCACTGGGTCGTTTCCTGCAGGTACCAAGTGGAGCCTCCGCCAGCCAGTCTACGGTCTCCGCCAGGCGCCTCGCGAGTGGCACGACACACTGAGGACTACACTTGCGGCTCTTAGGTTTGCTCCTTCTACTGCTGACCCGTCGCTGTTTCTACGCACCGACACCTCGCTGCCGCCGTTCTACGTCCTCGTGTACGTCGACGACCTCGTCTTTGCCACTGCTGACACCGAGGCACTGACCCTTGTGAAGTCAGAGCTGCAGAAGAGACACACCTGCACTGACCTGGGTGAACTGTGCAACTATCTTGGCTTGCAGATCACCCGGGACAGAGCACGGCGCACCATCACCCTGACTCAGTCACACATGGTGCACCAGGTCCTTCAGCGCTTCGGCTTCCAGTTCTCCTCGCCACAGCCCACTCCTCTGTCTACCGGCCACTCGCTCTCAGCTCCACCTTCGGACGAGTCCGTAGAGCTGAGTGGTCTGTACCCAGAGCTTGTGGGCTGCCTCATGTACCTGATGACGTGCACACGACCTGACCTCACATACCCTCTTAGCATCCTAGCACGCTATGTCGCTCCCGGCCGTCACCGGAAGGAGCACATGGATGCCGCTAAGAGGGTGTTGCGCTACTTGTGCAGTACTTCGGGCATGGGGCTCGTGCTTGGAGGTCGGAGCGACGTTGTCCTCACGGGTCACTCAGACGCTTCTTGGGCTGACGACCAGGCTACGCAGCGGTCGTCTCAGGGTTACACCTTCAGCCTTGGCTCTGGTTCAGTTTCTTGGCGTTCTACTCGCTCTTCTTCTGTTCTCAGCTCCAGTTGTGAGGCTGAGATCTACGCCACAGCCATGGCTGCACAGGAGTTACGCTGGCTCACCTACCTGCTGACCGACCTGGGAGAGCGGCCTCGTTCTCCTCCAGTGCTGTACGTTGACAACAAGGCCGCCATTGCCTTGTGTGAGGAGCACAGACTGGAGCACAGGACGAAGCACATCGCTCTGCGCTACTTCCTTGCTCGAGAGCTGCAGCAGCGTGGTCAGCTTCGTCTGCGTTACGTGGCCACTCGGGCCAACACTGCTGATGTGTTCACCAAGGCGCTTCAGCCTTGTGACCATCAGCGTTTCTGTACTGTTCTAGGCCTTGTGCCTACTCTCCCTCACTTGCTCACTTCTTGACTCTGCTTGTACTGTGATCTCTATATATATATACCTGCATGTTTACTCTTGTTAGGTTGTGATCACTGTACCTCTTGTTATATTATCAAACTGCATGTGAACTGGTCTTGTGACCACTTGCTTGTGCTCGGAATTTGTGTGGTTTCCTTGAGATCCACCCTGAGCTTGCTTTTCTTTGCTTTGACTGGTCTTGTGACCATCTGGTTGTCTCCCACTTAGCCTATGGGGGTGTGTCAAACATTATACATGTTCATATTGTGTAGGCTATAGTGGGTTTAGCCTTAGGGGGTACAAGATTGCTAGGGTTTCCTACTTGTATCACCCTGCTGCCTAGTTTCACACATTCTCGTTCAGTTCTACATTCTAACATGCGTGCCGGGGACAGGAGGAGGACGCAAACGAGGAACGCGACGAGTAGTGCGAACAGGCAAGACAAGACGAGACGCAGGCTCACAACGCTCTCTAAGACCGCCGGAGTGCTCAGTGTAAGGAGAATGAGCAGGCAGTGGGGAGGCTGGTTGTAACGGCAGCTGCGTCTGGTCAAGCGGTGGACACAAGAGAGGAGGAGTAAGGCTAGTAGAAGACGTGACACCAAGAACCTGCTGAGTCTCCAGCCGCGCAGTGTCTCCAGGGTCAACACCTCCAGCTCCTGCAACAGTGAGGGGGGGGAAGGAGGGTGTGGGCGTGGCGGGTGTGACCAGCCAGCACTCTCTCCTCTCCTCTCCTCACTCCAGCATCCATCTCTCCTCTCCTCCTCCTTGCTTGCGTCAGCTCCAACCGCCCTGCCTTGTGGGGGGGAAGTTCAGAGGGGGGGGGAGGGGGGGTGGGAGAGGTTTGAGGGGGTTTGGGGGAGCCGTGAACCCAGCAGCGCCAGTCGCCAGTGAGCCCGTTGCTCAAGTCGCCCGAGTGTCAGTTGCTCTAGCCGTACGAGCGGGATGCTCCAGGCATACGAGCCCGTTACCCCAGTAGCCCGTGAGCCAGTAGGTCCAGTTGCCAGTGTGCTAGCCGCTTCAGCCGCCACCCCCACCTCCTCTCCTCTTTCTCGCTCTCCCTCCTCACTTCTTTCTGCTTGGTGTACCCCTTCTAGGGGTGTTTCTGCACATGGTTCTTCACTATAGGCAGTTAGGGGGTGTGTTAAACTGTAATTGAATACATTATTCTATAACTGCCTGTAGTGTAGACTTAGTGTAGTTATATGCCTTGTTATTGTGGTGCACCTTCTTCCTTTGCATGTCCTTTCCTATTTGTACCCTCACTCAATATTGCATCGCCCTCTTTCTCCTATTTGGCTTGCTCCACTCTCTCGACATTCACGCTAGTACCCTCAAACCCTAGCTATGGCGCTCTAGCTTATGAGCTTGCTTTGACACAGCGAAACAACACGCGAGTCAACAACCGTAACAGCTGGAGGTTGCGCAAAGGTCAAAGGTCGCTGACCTTTGACTCGACGAAAAATGCAGTGCGACAACAAGGACACATAACTGACTCGATACTGAGCAGTTACCCGAGTCGTCACTGTATCGAACCGCAACAGCAAAAACAGTTAAAGTAGAACCTTTCATATTCCTTTATAATAATATAAAAGCTTTGTATCTCTCTGCTATTATCAACTTATCTTGTTCTCATATACCAGTGCAAGGTGGTTCAAGTAAATCCTTATTACGCTTCCGCAAACTACAACATTCCTACCACTTTAGATCTTAGCCTTGAAAAGATCCTAAGGGCTATTCCTCAGCCCAACATGGTATGAGAGCCTCCAAGGCAAGATCGATTTCCAAAACTCCTACGACAACACAAGACATGGCAATACAGAAGGAGAGAATCTCCTCCAACGGATCTCTCGGCACTACTCCTACTCCACCTCCAGCCTCTGCCCTACTGACAGAGGAAGTCGCAGTAACAAAACCAGCTGCGGAGTCGACCGAAACTCCCGGGAATCAAGCAGCAGGCTTCGATCCAAACATGATGGAGAAATTCTTCTCTTTCATGTCCTTCTACGAGAAACACCAGCAAGCAGCTCCTGCGCAATCAAACAACAGCGACAACAACAACAGAGCTACCCCGATGAGCCTCGACGGTTCATCCTATGCTCGCGGAAATCAGCAGCAACCTACCTTTGGTCCGCACGAACCTCAACGTGGCTCCATCAGCTTCGCGCCACACCAACAGTCTTCACCTAGAGAAGAGAAGACATTGGACGCGCTTTAGGTGCAATCGCAATTCGCACATGTTTTAAAACTGCAGACATCAACACCCTTCGACGGAAAAGACTTCTATACCTAGTCATTCGAGTTTGAGCTGATGATGGAGGGCGCGCAAATACCTGGATTCTTCGACGGATCCCTGCCATACCCAACGCATGGGACACAATATGACAAGCAGCAGTATACATATCAGTCGTTTCCTCCTACTCTCTCTCTCACTGCCGCACGTGTCGCTGTGGGGGGAGGGGGAGGGGGTGGCGAAAGGGGTGCGGCTGAACAAGGGGGGGGGGGTGAGAAAGAGGTTTGAGGGGGTTGGGGGGAGTCGTGGGCCCAGCAGCGCCATTCGCCAGTGAGCCCGTTGCTCCAGTCGCCCGAGGGTCAGTTGCTCTAGCCGTACGAGCCGGATGCTCCAGGCGTACGAGCCCGTTAACCCAGTAGCCCGTGAGCCAGTAGCTCCAGTTGCCAGTATGCTAGCCGCTTCAGCCGCCGCCCCCACCTCCTCTCCTCTTTCTCGCTCTCCCTCCTCACTTCCTTCTGCTTGGTGTACCCCTTCTGGGGGTGTTTCTGCACATGGTTCTTCACTATAGGCAGTAAGGGGGTGTGTTACAATGTAATTGAATACATTATTCTATAATTGCCTGTAGTGTAGACTTAGTGTAGTTATATGCCTTGTTGTTGTGGTGCACTTTCTTCCTATTGCATGTTTCTTTCCTATTTGTACCCTCGCTCAATATTGAATCAACCTCTTTCTTTCTCTTTGGCTTGCTCTACATTCTCGACACTCATGCTAATACCTAGAACCTTAGCCATGGTTCCTAAGTTTTACTAGCTACTTTCAACAACCACCAGTCCCGGCAGCTCCAGTACCCCTGGTACGAGCACCTCCAAGACCAGTAGCCGCAGTACCTCCAGTACCACCAGCTCCAGCAATAACTCCAGCACCTCCAGCTCCATCGGCTCCAGCGCCTCCAGCTCCGGTAGCTCCACTCCGAAGGCGTGCGCGCCGAACAAGCCACTCACGCAGCTGCTGTGGAGACAGGCTCGGCGAAGCACCAGCAGGACCTCCAGACGAAGCAGCACCCTTAGGCTCAGCACCCCCAGACTCCGCACCCTCCGACTCAGCACCCCCAGGCTCAACACCCCCAGGCTCCACACCCGCAGGCTCAGCACCCGCAGGCTCCTCACCCCCAGGCTCAGCACCCCCAGACCCAGCACCCTCAGACTCCGCATCCCCCGGCTCCGCACCCCCTGACGCAGCACCCCCAGACGCAGCACCTCGAGCAGCACATGAGCCGACAGCTACCTCAACAGGCGCAGTACCAAAGAGAGGGTCTACCTGAGACACAACTGAGGGAGCAGGACCCTGGGGGGGGAGGGGGTCTACCGGAGGGGGACCTGGAGCAAGGAAGAGTGGCGGGGGCGGGGGAGGGGCAGAGCGGTAGGGGAAGAGGCGGTAAAAGGGAACTGACTCGTCAAACGTGACGTCCTAAGAGGGGAAGACACGGCGTGAGGTGGGGTGGTAAAACTGCCAGCCAGGCGCGTCAGGGGAAAAGCCAAGGAAGACGAAAGGAATAGCGCGAGCGGAGAGCTTGTCCGCGGAAGTATCGCGGACAAAGGCACGAGAGCCCCAGACCCGGAACACCGACGCATCGCCAACCTTCCCCGTCCAACGCAGTGTAGGCAAGGTCTCCGGGAAGGAGACACGGGGCCAGAGGTTGAGTTGATGCGCAGCGTACCGGACCGCAAACGGCCACAGAAAATGGGGAGCAGCCGCATGGATCATGGAGGTACGAGCGACCTCCATGACTAAGCCAATGCGGCGCTCAGCAATCCCATTTTGCTGAGGGGAGTCCGGAAGCGTGAACGACTGGAGAATGCCCTCCCCACGACAAAAGTCCCGCAAGAGGTCGGAGGAGAACTCACCACCTCTCTCAGAGTGCAGACACAGGACAAGAAGGTCCGCACGGAACCGCTCGCGGAGCTGGAGATGGACTGCGCGGATCCTTGTTGCGCAAGGGGAAGACCGTGGTGTAGCGCGTGTAGTCGTCAACAACCAGCAGAAAGTAGCGCTCGCGGCCCTGTCTACTGACGCGGGCTGGGCCCCACACGTCCATGTGGAGAGTCTGCAGGGGAGCAGTCGTCGGGGGAAACGAGGAGGAGTGAGGAGCGGCGCGCTGCCGCCCCTCGACGCAAGGAAGGCAGGGCAGGGCAGGCGAGGGCGGGAGGGGAGGCAGAGACCTGGGAAGACCAGAGACAAGGAGACGAGAGTGCATGCTACGAAGGCGTGGCAGGGAGGGGTGACCCAAGCGGTGGTGCCACATAAGAGTCTGGTGCGACAGGAGGCGACACAAGCAAGGGGGTGCTACCGGACTTGACGCGGACACCTGAGCAAACGCAGCTACCTGAGGAGGCTTGGTAGCCAGTGTGTACAGACTCGACCCTGGCCGACGAGTGAACGTGGCCAGGTGACGACCCGTCCGTGTACACGTGCAGATCGACACACGCTGACCCCCAAGAATAGTGGTAGTGACCATCGCATCCTGGAGGGCAGCGGTACTCACCAAGTTCGTAGAGAACGAGGGGAGGTGAAGACCTGACAGTGAGCCGGACGGAACCGCCGGACACGGGAGTACAGTGGAGGAACGGGCAACGACCGGGCCCCTGGAGGGGTCACCCAGTCGGACCGGGATAGGTGCAGGGAGAGGAGTGAGAGTGGTGCTGTCACGAAAGAAACAGCGTGAGGCACCTGAGTCCAGCGTGAAGGTGTGCAAGGCCTCAGCAGGCGCAGTACCAGGGAGAACAGACTCACTAGCACTTAGAGCAGCAGCGTCTATACCTGGGTCAGCTGGCACACATCGGTAACAGTCACCCTCGGCACTAGCAGACAAAGCATACATAGCAAAAAGAATAGCATCATAGTCTAGGTCAAAGATTGCAACACCAGACCTAAGCAGCTCAGCCCATTGGGGGCGCTCGACCTCGTCACCAAACTCAGCACGCCAAGGGTCATCGAGACGGGAGAAGCAGCTGTGCTGCGTGTGCGCCTTCCCGCATGTCTGGCCAGCACGGTCACCCGTGCAAATGACATACGGGCAGCTCACACTACCCCCAGACGCCCCACGCTGAAACAACCACTCACAAAGCTGCTGGGGCGATGGGGTCTCGCTCCGACGCTGCTGCCGCTGCCGATGGCCTCCTCCAGATCCTCCACGCGGAGCTCCAGTCCTACCGCCACCATTGCCACCGCTGCCACTACCGCCACTCCCACCACTGCCTCCACCGCCGCCACCAACGCCCCCACCCCATCCACCACTCCCACCGCTGCCACCACCTCCACTGCCGCCACTGCCTCCACTCCTGCCCCCACCACCACTCCCGCTGCCTCCTCCATCAACCCTTCCACCCTTGCCCTTGCTGCTGCGGTGCTTCGCACTAGCAGAATCAGCCCCGACGTCCTCAGTACTAAGGACGTCTACAGCGGCAGCAGAGGCGTAGGAGGGGGCAAGGGGGGAGGGGGAGCACCCCTCAAAGAAGGGCGTGCGCGGAGTGCCACGAGCAGCACCTACAGCTACTGCACTAGTCTCAGCTGCAAGGAGGTGCTGCTCGAGTAGGTCAACAGTGAGGGAGGTGGGGTCAAGGGAGAGGAAGTGGTCCCTGACAGAGCGAAGAGAGTCAGGGAGGCGGGTGACCGTAAAGTAGAGAGTGATGTACATCTGGGGCGGGAACCTGTCAAGGAACGTCGCTAGCGCGAAGGTGGGAATCAGGTCCTCGACTGTGGCAAAGGAAGACAGCTCAGGGAACAGTTAGGGCAAGAGGATGTGGCCTAGAGCAGCAGTGGCAGGCGAGGAGTAGCGAGCGACTACAGCGTCGTACAGTGTCTGTGCTGTCCTGTGCTGTCCGAAGTGAGCGCATTCCGCCAACGGGAGGTGGTTGCGAATGGCTAAGCGGGCAGCAGCGTCGCGAGGCAGCCACTGTGAACGAGTCGCACTGTCATCTGTACCGGGAGGGGCGGGAGCGGTGCCAGACGTGTGGTCAAACAACGAAACACTGTCCCGAGAATCGCTCAGCAGGTACAGCTGCAGGTCGTCGAGCCACGTGTCAAACTGCAGGGGGCGTCCCCCATGATCGAACGCTAGCACGCGGAGAGAAGCCATAGCGGCGCAGCACGTAAGATCAGCTGAGAGGGGCGGCAGTAGTAGCAGTAGTAGCAGCAGTAGCAGCAGCAGCAGTAGCAGAAGTAGCAGCATCAGCAGTAGCAGCAGTAGCACGCAAGAAGCGGCGTGCGGGGCCTTGGGTCGACGGGCCGGGGCCTAGGGGCGACGGGTCGTGGGGCCGAGGGGCAACGGGCCCGGGGGCCTAAGGGGGGACGGGCCGCGGGGCCGAGAGCTAGGGGCCGGGGCGCTAGGGCTAGGGGCGTCGGGGCCGGGGCGCTCGGGCTAGGGTCGACGGAGCCTGGGCGCGGGGTCTAGGGTGGACGGGGCCGGGGCGCGCGGGCTAGGGGTCGACGGGGCCGGGCGCGTGGGCTAGAGGTCGACGGGGCCGGGCGCGCGGGCTAGGGGTCGACGGGGCCGGACGCACAGGCTAGGGGTCGACGGGGCCGGGCGCGCGGGCTATGGGTCGACGGAGCCTGGCGCGCGGGCTAGGGGTCGACGGGGCCGGGCGCTCAGGCTAGGGGTCGACGGGGCCGGGCGTGCGAGCTAGGGGTCAACGGGCTGGGCGCACGGGCTAGGGGTCGACGGGCCGGGGCGCGCGGGCTAGGGTCGACGGGGCCGGGCGCGCGGGCTAGGGGTCGTCGGAGCCGGACGCGCGAGCTAGGGGTCGACGGGCCGGGCGCACGGGCTAGGGGTCGACGGGCCGGGGTGCGCGGGCTAGGGGTCAACGGGGCCGGGCGCGCGGGCTAGGGGTCGACGGGGCCGGGCGCGCGGGCTAGGGGTCGATAGGGCCGGGCGCGCGGGCTAGGGGTCGACGGGCCGGGCGCACGGGCTAGGGGTCGATGGGCCGGTGCGCGCAGGCTTGGGGCAAGGGGCCGAGACGACGGGCGCCGGGGCGATGGGCCTACGGGCCAGGCTAGGAGCAACGGGCCTAGGGGCGACGGGCAAGGGGGCGACACGAGGGTCACTGGGAGCAGTGCAGTGGTGGGCCCAAGGAAAAAAGAACGGTCTTATTGGAGGACCTGCTCTGAAACCATGTCAAGAGAATGAACGAGAATGAATGAACTAGCAAAGAGTTGGGTACGAGTACTAACCCTAATTGGGTTGTACCCCTAATGGGCTACCCCACTATAGCCTACACAATATAAGCTATACAACATTTTGACAGTCGCAGCACATCGAGACTATGAGCTGCACTCGCTAGACGTTTCTACTGCCTTCCTCCAAGGCAAACTGCACGAGGAGATCTAGCTTCGCCGTTCTCCCGGCGTCATCAACACTTTCCCACCTAGGACCCAATGGAGCCTGAAACTACCAGTCTGCGGTCTGCGCCAGGCACCTTGTGAGTGGCACAGCACCTTACGTACCCCCCTGGATTCTCTCAGGTTCCGCCCTTCTTCCGTCACTGTTCGTTTCGATATGGGTCCATTCTTTTCTTTGTAATCGTACACGTGGACGTCTTTGTATTCGCTAGTGCATAGAGGGTTGCTCTTGCTTATATGGAGTCGGAACTGCAAAAGAGACAAAACAACACTAATCTCAGTGAGCTGCGCAACTATCTTGGTTTGCATATCGTCATGAACAGAGCAGTGCACACCATCACTCTGACTCAGTCACACATGGTGCAGCACGTCCTTCAGTGGTTTGAGCTTCAGTTCTCCACCACACAACCCACTCCTCTTGATATGGACCATAGGCTCACTGCTCTTGTTCCCGACGAGCCTACTGTTTAGCTTAATGGTTGCTATGCAGAGCTCGTGGGTTACCTCATGTACCTGGTGACGTCCACTCGACCGGACCTCACCTATCCTCCCAACGTCCTGGCTCACTTTGTTGCGTCTGTGATACATTGTCCTGTTCACTGGGAGTTTACTAAGAGGATAGCGAAGTATCTGGCGTCTACATTAGGCATGGGGCTCGTGCTTTGCGGGAGACAACCAGTACGTCTTATTGGGCAGTGCGACTTGTCCTAGGCGGACGACGAGGAGATCCGCAAGTCAACTCGCAGGTACCGTTTCATATTGGGCTCCAGAGTTGTGTCGCGGAGGTTTACTCAGTCGTTGTCTATCGTTTCGTCCAGTGCTGAGGCCGTATCATGGATCATCAAGAGCTTCGCTGGCTGACTGACTTTCTTGCTCACTGACCTAGGTGAGCGGCTTAGCTCTGTATCAACCTTGTTCGCTGGCAACAATGTCATAATCCTCTTGTGTCGAGAGCCTCGATTGGATAGCAAGTGAAGGATATTGATTTGGGGTACTTCCTACTGCGAGAGCTGCGATGACGTGGTTAGGCACGCTTGGCTGTGAACCGTGTCTTGGACTTACCATTCATAAACGCATCAGGGTCAAGACATTAACTTAGGCAGAGATCAAGGGACACAATGAAGCGAGGGGTCGATGGCTGTTACCATAAAGACCGGGCTTGGCAGAAATATTTGTGAGGGACACGGCGATATCTTGTTTGAAACAGATTCCCTTGCTGTGTAACTGTAATAAGAGAATGTACCGCATTTCCCCGCGTATATGACCTGGGGGGGGGGACCATCTTGGAAGTCGGAATTAATATTATACGTATATAAATTAGGGTGGACATTATAATGGCATGGGTTTTTTAAGACCCTCTGACATCTATCTATCCCGTATCGAAGCCGTTTTCTATTGTGCATACATGAATATGGGATAGAGGAGTGTACATTTTATTTTGCAAATGACAAAAACAAAATATGCGCTATAGGAGACTGTGATTTTGCGTTATGACGCGGTGTATGTGATTTTGCGATATTGTAACAGCAGCCTTGTCGGCATTGTGCAAAATATTACAATTATTTTGTGTCAACTATAGAAAGGGTCCTACTTCCAACGTTGTTTTGTAGAAGTATGACGTAATTAGAGAATACGAAAAAGACTCCCTTTATAGTTACACGCTCGCATCCAGTAAGGTCATAACTGTTGATAACATGGACCATAAGAACGCGTCACCTGAAGCGGTTCGGCCAAGGTTCGGCCGAACCGCACTGATCTTCATTTTGAGCCCAGGCTCGGCAGCAATTGGTGTCTGGAACTGCATAACTGTGATGGCAGCTGCTACACCGATATACAGGTGACTGTTTTTGTTAGGCAGGTTTCAGGTCTGGTACACCCAACCTGCATTAACTCCTCTGGAGTCGCACGCGACAAACAAAAGGTGTCGCATATACGCGAACAATGTAACCCTTTGCGTACGACTTCGCTCAGACTTCTAAGGTGATCGATCGTGCCTGTCACCCCTGGCGCGAAGTCCCACACCACGCCCCCCAATCCCATGATCAATATGGGCCCTCCCTATATCGATCTGGGTTTGTACAGGTGACAGGATCAATAGGACATTTGTGCTGCACATTCGTTAACATCCGCGACATTGGGTTACCTGGTTGATTACGACGCTACAGTTGTACACCCCACGCGCAAAACAGATCCCATAACCCATCGATCCGCTCCGCTTCAGGGCACGCGTCCTAAGTATCTCGTGTTCAATTCAAGGCGGCGAGCCTTGAAATCTTCCCATACAGTACCAGTTCACATGCTAGTAGTCGTGAGCCGTCCACACACACACAGACAACCGAGCTATTCCCCGTGCCGCGCCAAATGGACCTCAGCCCGCGACGGTGGGTGCCATGGCTGCTGGTGGTGACCTTGGTGTCTCCTCGCGTGCATCGCGCGCAGTCGCAGCTTCTCGACCCGTCACAAGGTGGGGTTCCTTCCAGGTGATGCCTGGTAATTCGCGAGGGTGCGCAACGCGGCTTGCATTTCGCAAACCTGAGGAAAGCCACGCCTCTGTACATTTCAACGGTGATAGTTTCTTCGTGACTAGCTGACCCTCGCCTCTGCATTGCGCCCAGCACTGATATGCGCTCTCCCCCAGGCCACCGCTCGGTCGTTCGTTTATCCAGGTGACTTTTGAGTGGACTCAGAAGTCGCCTGCGCGCTTTCCTAAGCCACCGCTCGGTCATTCGTTCATCCCTCCTCTCCCCGCCTTTCCTCTCTGAAATCCACCCTTTCGCACTTTCCCCCCCGTTCCACCTGGAATCCCCACCACTGGCTGCGAGCGCACATGCATGTGCGCAATGGCACACGGCTAATGGAAAATGACACTTGGCACATGGCGCATGGCACATGTTGCATTGCGCATGGCACATGGCACATTACACTTGGCACATCACACATGGCACATGGCACATGGCACGTCACTCATGGCACATTGCACATGGCACATCACACATGTCACATGACACATGGCACATCACACATGGCGCAACGCAACGCGTGTGTGTGATGCGATGACACTCCTCCAGCGGCGGTGCTGGAGGAGTGTCAGTCAGAGTGGAAGGTGCGGTTGAGCCAGTGGAGCAACGGCGGGGATTGCAGCAAGGCGGAGGCCATTCAGTGCAACGAGCAAGGCATGATCACCAGAATGTGTGTCACCCTGTCAGGCGCCGCACCGCACCGCACCGCACTCCACCCACCGACACCGCTCCACAACACACCACACCGATGCACATCACTCCTCAGCACTCCACACCACCCCACGCCACTCCACACCACCTGACGCAACCACTCCCACCTCAATAACTACCTTGTGCATTCACTCGCTCACGGCCTCCCTTCCTCAACCTCGGCCCGTCCCTCCCTCTCTTCTTTCTTCCCTCCTTTCCTCCTCTACCACTCTTCCCCTGCTCTTCCCACCTTCTCATGCGCTCCCCTCATCCCACACACATGCATGCACCGTGCCAGTGCAATTTCTCGAGGCATGAGCCAAGTGCCATGTGCCATATGTCATGTACCATGTGCCACGTCACGTCTCGTGCGTCATGCCTCATGTCTCATGTGCCATGTGCCATGTTATGCCACACACACAGGGCGCCTCAAGGCTACATGCTGCAGGGCTCTCTGCCCGCCTCCATAGGCAACCTCGTTTCCCTCTCCTACCTGTACGCGCCTCTCCTACCACCTGTACGCACCTCTCCTACCTGTACGCACCTCTCCTACCTGTACGCGCCTCTCCTACCTGTACGCACCTCTCCTACCTGTACGCGCCTCTCCTACCTGTACGCGCCTCTCCTACCTATACGCGCCTCACCTCTCGCACTTCTTGTACGCACTGCTGCACCACTCTCCTCTTCCCATAATCTTCTTCTCTCCTCTGATTGTAGACCCCAGGCTAGCATGCCGCCCGCATAGGATATGCATACTGCCATGCTGTTGATTTTCTTCTGTTGCATTTGGTTGCCTACCTGACGCTGTTTCTGGTTGCGTAGATGGAGCCAGGCGCACATGATTTCTGTTCTTTCCTCTGTTCTTTGGTGATGGGATGCGACTGATGATGTGGTGTGGTGTGGTGTGGAGTGGTGTGATGTTGTGTGGTGCGGTGCGGTGTGGTGCGGTGCGGTGTGGTCGGAGTGTGTGGATGGCAGAGACTTCTACGGAGCAAGGTTGAATGGGACTATACCTGATACCATTGGCCAGCTCACAGCACTCTCACACCTGTGAGCCCTCATGCCTCGGCTTGCCACCGCACCCTTGCCAACCCTATCCCACGCACCTCCCGCCACCCCCCTCCCTCCCTTCCACTCTCCCTTTACCCCTCATTCCGCTCCTCCCTCGCTCCCTGCCTCCCTTCCTTCCTCTTCACTCACTCCTCCCTCCCTCCCTTCCTCCCTCCCTCCCTCCCTCCCTCCCTCCCTCCCTCCCTCCCTCCCTCCCTCCCTCCCTCCCTCCCTCTCTCCCTCCCTCTCTCCCTCCCTCCCTCCCTCCCTCCCTCCCTCCCTCCCTCCCTCCCTCCCTCCCTCTCTCCCTCCCTCCCTCCCTCCATCTCTCCCTCCCTCCCTCCCTCCCTCCCTCCCTCCCTCCCTCCCTCCCTCCCTCCCTCCCTCCCTCCCTCCCTCCCTCCCTCCCTCCCTCCCTCCCTCCCTCCCTTCCTCCCTCCCTCCCTCTCTCCTTGTCTCCTTGCTTTCCTCCCTCCCTCTTCCCCCTTTCCGCCACAGTCATTGCATTGTCGTTTACCAGCCTGGTTTCACCACGTGACACTACACCCTTACTCTCTCTCGCATGCCAGTTCCATCCCTTTTCTCCCTCCCTGCTTCCGCACCCCTTACCCGTCTTCTCATCCCATTCTCACTTTAACCAACCCCCTTTTCCCCCCTTTTCCCCTCCCCCCTTCATCTCCCCGTCCTCTGCCCCCCCTTTCCTCTTCCAACCTCCCTCCTGCTCCCCGTCCCAGCTTGCTATGGTTCAACGATCTGAGCGGCACTATCCCCTACACCATTAGTGCGCTCACCAACCTTCAGCAGCTGTACGTATTCATCACCCCCTGCTGCCGCCGCTTCTACTGTTGTTTCTGCTGCTGCTTCGGCTCCTGCTCCCGCTTCTGCTACTCCAGATCCTCCTGCTGCAGCTGCCGCTGTGTCACCAGCACATGCCCGTGCAAGGCTCTCCACATGCCCGTGCAAGGCTCTCCACATGCCCGTGCAAGGCTCTCCACATGCCCGTGCAAGGCTCTCCACATGCCCGTGCAAGGCTCTGCACATGCCACACCCCCAATCACCATCTGCTCATAACCACATGCTTTCTTGCTCTTCCTTCCCCATCCTCCCACCCTGCTCATAACCACATGCTTTCTTGCTCTTCCTTCCCCATCCTCCCGCCCTGCTCATAACCCCTCCAGTGCCTACCCGCCCGATGCACTGCACCTCCCGCCTTGCCCTGCTGCGTGCATGTGACATGCCCCTCCCCTCCCCCCTTATACACACCGGCAGATGGCTGGGCATGAACAAGCTCTCAGGCTCCATCCCAGATGAACTCAGCGCCCTTACTGCCCTCACCTGGCTGTACGCTGCTTCCACCTCCTGCTTCTTCCACCCCTTGTTCCATCCCCTTTCTTCCTCTACCACCTCCTCTGACTTCCATCTGCCCTTAACGCGCTTGTGCCCAGCCCACCCAACCAGCCATCCTTTTCCCACGTCGTTCAGTAATCGCATCGCTCATTTTCCCACATCTCGAGTACCCCCGTCAACTTCCTCCCAGCCCCCCTTTCCCGTGTCTCTGCTGCCTCATCCCCTGACTTCCGTCGTGCCCTTTTCCCCGAATTTCCTCGTGCCCCTCCCCATTCCTGTCGCACCAATCCCCTGCGTCTCATCACATCCCTTCCTTTCCTCCCAACGAGCTCACCGCATCCCGTCCCCATCCCGTCCATTCCTTCCCAACCCTTCCCATCCCGTGCTGTGTGTCCCAACCTCCGCGCCTTTACACGCAGAGACTTGGGTAACAACCGTCTGTCAGGCCCTGTTCCCCACTCCCTGGGTCTGCTCTCCAACCTGCTTCAACTGTGAGCCGTTGCTGCTCTTGTCTCGAGGCGTGTCAAGAGCACCAGTCCCTAGGCCTGTCGTTTGGCATGCTGGGTTTGTAGGGCCTCGGGCGAGAGAATAGTGGTTCTGGCCTGATATCTCTCTCTGTTGTGTGCGTGTGTGCATCTTGCATGTCCATTCGCATGTGGATTTCTATTCCCAATTTTATGCTTATAGCCATACGCATGCCCGTCCCCATCCCCATGCCCATGCCCATGTGCGTGCCCCTGTCCATCTCCCTCCTCGCACACCGCTCGCGCCTGCACAGCAACCTGGGCAACAACCATCTGAATGGCAGCATACCACCGTCACTGGGGCACTTGTCGAGCCTCGACAGCCTGTGAGACGCACATGGGACAAATAGGGATGGATGGGGATGGATGTGGATGGATGGGATGGACAGGGATGGTTGGGGACGGTTGGGGACGGTTGGGGATGGTTGAGAGCGGATGGGATGAGCTTCTGGGCGATAGTCTTGGCTATTGGAGCCATTGGCGATAGTGGTGCAGCTGCAGTGCGAGCGTGCGTGTGTGCATGCATGCGTGCATGTGTGTGTGTGTGTGTGTGTGTGTGAGTGTGTGTGTGTGTGCACGCGAGCGCGAGTGCGTGTGTGCGTGCGTGCGTGTGTGCGTGCGTGGGTGTGTGCGTGTGTGTGTGTGTGCGTGCGTGTGTGTGTGTGTGTGTGTGTGTGTGTGTGTGTGTGTGTGTGTGTGTGTGCGTGCGCTTCAGTGTCCTGATTTGGTGTATTCCTGCATTGTCCAAGGTGGCAATTCAGCATCCCATGACCGTGGTCGCGACCTGGATGCTGCTGCTGCTCCTCTCTTCCCTCATATCCTTGCTCCTCGTGCGTTCCTCTCGCTCTCCAATGCCGCTTCAATCCCACCCATCCCATCCCATCCCATCCCATCCCATCCCGTCCCATCCCATCCCATCCCATCCCATCCCATCCCATCCCATCCCATCCCATCCCATCCCATCCCATCCCATCCCATCCCATCCCGTCCCATCCCATCCCATCCCATCCCATCCCATCCCATCCCATCCCATCCCATCCCATCCCATCCCATCCCATCCCATCCCATCCCATCCCATCCCATCCCATCCCATCCCATCCCATCCCATCCCATCATCCCATCTTATCCCATCCCATCCCATCCCATCCCATCCCATCCCATCCCATCCCATCCCATCCCATCCCATCCCATCCCATCCCATCCCATCATCCCATCTTATCCCATCCCATCCCATCCCATCCCATCCCATCCCATCCCATCCCATCCCATCCCATCCCATCCCATCCCATCCCATCCCATCCCATCCCATCCCATCCCATCCCATCCCATCCCATCCCTTCCCATCCCATCCCATCCCATCCCATCCCATCCCATCCCATCCCATCCCATCCCATCCCATCCCATCCCATCCCATCCCATCCCATCCCATCCCATCCCATCCCATCCCATCCCATCCCTTCCCATCCCATCCCATCCCATCCCATCCCATCCCATCCCATCCCATCCCATCCCATCCCATCCCATCCCATCCCATCCCATCCCATCCCATCCCATCCCATCCCATCCCTTCCCATCCCATCCCATCCCATCCCATCCCATCCCTTCCCATCCCTTCCCATCCCTTCCCATCCCATCCCATCCCATCCCTTCCCCCCCCCCCCCTTCCTCCACACAATGACTGCTTGAGCATGGCAGCAACCTGGTTCACAACCAGTTCGCGGGGTCTCTACCCGCCACCCTAGGCCAGCTCACCAACCTCACTCGCCTGTACGCCTCTGCGCTTCTCCCTCACATCCCATGCCCCCATATCCCATGTCTGAGCATACCTTGTCCCCCATATCCCAGGTCCCCACATCCCATGTCCCCACATCCCATGTCCCCACATCCCATGTCCCCACATCTCATGTCCCCACATCTCATGTCCCCACATCTCATGTCCCCACATCTCATGTCCCCACATCTCATGTCCCCACATCTCATGTCCCCACATCTCATGTCTCCACATCCCATGTCCCCACATCTCATGTCCCCACATCTCATGTCCCCACATCTCATGTCCCCACATCTCATGTCCCCACATCTCATGTCCCCACATCTCATGTCCCCACATCTCATGTCCCCACATCTCATGTCCCCACATCTCATGTCCCCATATCCCATATCTCAACGTACCATGTCCCCAAAATCCCATGTACCCACATCCTCTGTCCAGCACATCCCATTTCTTAGGCACCATATTCCCGCTTCCCCCATACCCCATTCTCTTCCCCTCTCCCCTTCTCCCTTTTCTCACCCTCCTCTCCCTCTCCCCATCTCCCACCCTTCCCTCTCATCTTCTCCCCTCTCTCCCCGTATCCCCTTCTCCCGCACATCCCTCTCCCTGGCCTTTCCCCCAGCTGGTTTGACAGGGACCGGGTGCAGTGTGCGGCAGGGGGCCCATGTGAGGTGCCGCAGGTGTCCATGTCTCGCTTCTGTGCTTCCTGCACTGGCTTCTGCGCTTCTTGCACCAACGAATCAGGTACGCTTCTCCAATCTCACTGCTTCAGAAAATTCCTGTGCCAGCAAATCAGGACTTTCAATTTTCCCTGCTTCTGCAACTGCCGCCGCCGCCGCCGCCGCCGCTGCTGCTGCTCTTTTTGTGAGCAACCCTTGAGAGTTCTCAGCTGTGCAGGAGCAAAAGGCATCTCCTGCTACTGGCACGGATGAACATAAAATGTGGCTCCTTAATTTGATTGAAGTAGCCATGGTGGCGGGAAGACAGGGGGATGCGTGGTGGCACTCGGCTCACCGTGACTGCTGCATATTGCGATGAAGTTGCCAACACCTCCCCTCCCTCGCTCCCTTCCACCACACCCCCTCCCCATCGGCACCACCCCTCCCTCTCCTCCCTCCCCCCTCCTCCCCCCCCCGCCCCCCCCCCCTTCCCCCCCCCCTCTTCTTCGCTCTCCTCTCTCCCCACATCGTGCCTGCCATCCATGCTGCTTCTGCCTATCCTGCCACAACGCTCGTGTAGATAGGTTATTTTTGAGACGTCTCAAAAATAACCTATCTACACGTCCCCCCTCTTCTTCTCCGCTCTCCTCTCTCCCCACATCGTGCCTGCCATCCATGCTGCTTCTGCCTATCCTGCCACAACGCTCTCTATCCCACCATCACCCCTTTTACCAACAATTCCCTCACCTTCCCCCGCATTTTCCCCATTCACCCCCCTCCTGCATCTCCCCCCACATCTATCCCCGTATCCCCGCGTATCCCCCCTCCACATTCCCCCCCTCGCATTTTCCCCTGCATCTCTCCTGCAGCGACTGGGCCGTCCAATTCACCTGCTCCAACTACCACCACCACCACCACCAAGGCTGCGTCTGCTCGTCTCTCTCAACCCACCTGCCTTTTGCCCCACTTTCTCCTGCTGCTTCTGTTCATCTCTGTATCTATCACCAATTGATGGCACCTTTTTGGTTCTTTGACTCGTGCCAGTAAATTACATTTGTGTTGTACCGTACCGTACATTGGGTTGAAGACTGAGAAATGCCAGTACGTGTAAGGAAAAGCCCTTTTCCTTACTTCGCGTCCCTGCTCAGCGCGTACACCACTGTTCCCGCCAACAACACCCCACAATATTCCGTTACCACTCGCGACATTCGCCTCGACCCCATTCCCGCCACTGTTCACGATGCGACCCAACCTCACGGTTCGGTTGGTAACCCGCGCTCCGGACCTCCGCCTCGACAGTCCCCCAACCTCGGCACCAGGCCCGTCGCGCACCCCATTTTCCACACGTTACCGTTACCACCGTAGCTTCGCTATATATTCTTCGCTCAATCCTTCGCTCATTGTATTGTTGTCTCGATAGTGCAATCCTCGCTCGTTCACTCAATTGCACTCGTAACACTTGGTTATCAGAGCCTTCGATCTTCTCTTGGACCGCACCCACACCTTCGTTTCCCCACTATCTCATTTTTTTTGGGGGGGTAGACGTCTCTCAGCGCCCAAGCACCGCCGCTCGTAGCGCCCTCTCGTAAGCACGCACGGCCACGACAGAGGCTCTCGCTGAGCTCGCCCGACACCCCCGCCATGGCAGAACTTAATGTTGCGACACTAACGTAGGAGCAGCTAGACCGGCTCGTGCGCCAACTTGAAGATTCGGCGCTTGAAATCGCCACACTCACGGCGGAACGCGACTCCGCTCGCCAACAATCGACGGTGAATGCACCTGCACAATCCGAGGAGCCGATCATCCTGTCCTCAGGCACACCGACACAGAACGACAGCGTGGGACAGCGCTCAGGCGTAGCCAGTGAGGGCGCCGCTCACTCAATGCCTGGCATGGAGAGAAACAGAGTCGCGCCAAGCCCACGGGAGCCCCGCGAAGCCCGTCGGCACGTGGAATTTGCAGCAACAAGTGGCGAGTATGCCATCACGGCACCAATGCCACTCAAGCCGCAGCGCCCGCCCTGTTTCGACCCAAGCCAACGCGGGGGTCCGACGGTTCAGTCATGGGTCTTCACGATGAACGTGTTCTTTGACGCGAACTACGTCGAGTCGGACGCAGCGAAGATTCGCTACGCTGTTTCGCTGCTGAGGGGCCCTGTCATGGACTGGTGGCGAGTCATCGTGACGTCGCCACGCGCCTATGAGCCACCGTCGCAAGAAGACGGGCCCACGGGCCCAGCCGTCACCTGGAGTTCATTCTGCGAGACAGCCCAGTACAGCACGTGGGATGCGTGGTGCGCAGGGCTTCGGGCGCGTTTCGAGCCGATTGCGGCTTCGATTTCGGCGCGTCAGAAATTGCGCACTTGGCGGCAGCTTGGATCGGTTCAAGACTACACGAGCGGTTTTCTCGCATTATGCGAGCAAGTCGGCTACATGCACGAAGCGGAGCGGGTGGACCGTTACGTCGGAGGGCTAAAGCCGGACATCTCACACGAAATTATGCTACGCGGGCTCTCGAATTTCAACGAGATCCTCGCGCTCGCCGAGAAAATCGACATCCTACGACGACCGAGACCGGGGTCCTACTACGGACAACGTCCTCGGGGACCGATCGAGCACGCCACCGTACACGCCGTTGCGACAAATGCAGCTGCCGCACCGTTTAAGGGGCGCTGCTTTGCTTGCAATAGGCCGGACCATCGCAAGGGTGAATGCCCAGAGGAGCTGAGGCGCCGCGGAACAGAGCAGGGGCGAGAGTCTCAGAGGCCGGGAAACGCCAACAGTCAGTAGAAGTTGGGCCAACTAGCAAACCACTCGCGCAGCTCCTGTGGAGAGAGTGGCTCCCGCCGAGACGAAGCACCCGGAGAACCTCCAGGCTCAGCACCGCCAGACGCCACACGAGCAGGCCCAGCTCCCTCAGGCTCCGCACCCCCAGGCTCAGCACCTCCAGGCGTAGCACCCCCAGGCTCAGCACCCCCAGGCTCAGCACCCCCAGTAGTAGCACCCCCAGGCTCAGCACCCCCAGGCTCAGGACCCCCAGTAGTAGCACCCTCAGGCTCAGCACCCCCAGGCGTAGCACCCACACGCTCAGCACCCCCAGAGTCAGCACCCCCAGGCTCAGCACCCTCAGCAGCACCAGAGTCACCAGTAACCTCGACAGGTTCGACTGCGTCTACCTGGGACACACCTGAAGGGGCAGGACCCTGAGGGGGGAGGGGGTCTGACGAGACTGCCTGCTCGCCCAACTTCACCGACCCCCACCGAGTCACAGTACCGATTCACGCTATCGATCGGGCTCGGACGAATAAGGAGGGTACAGCGACGGACTGCCTAGTATTGATTCATGGGAAAATACAGGGAGCAGCAGTGAAGATTTTGATAGACGGAGGCGCAGGTCACAGTTTAGTTAACACCGCGACTGCAAGGAAGCTGCAGCTGGCACTTAGTCGGTGTTTACCGGAGATCGATCCACGTTTAGTTGACGGAACGCCGCTGGCCATACGGGAAAAAGTGGAGAGAGTAAAAGTCCGCTGTGGGGGAAACTTCGGGTTTACACAGGAAATGCTCGCGACGACATTGGATGGGCACAAAATTTTACTAGGACGTGATTGGCTGCGACGGTACAACCCGCAAATCGACTGGACGACGGGTAGCTGTACTGTGCGAAGTAGCGGTAACTGGGTCGAACTACCTCGCTGGCTGTCGCCTGAGTCTTCAACGGTCCACGTCAACACCATCACGATGAAACGGGCTGTCGCCGCTGGAGCTGACGTGTACGCGGTGGATATCGCAATGGTGGAAGAAGCAGATCAACCGAGCGATTTTCAGAAACTACTGGCGGCAGTACCATCGGAGCTACAGGAACTGTTGAAATGGTTCCCGGGGATCTTCCCCGATGATTTACCGGAGGGTCTGCCACCTCAGCGGACGCACGATCACCGAATAGAACTAGAATCCGGGGCACAGCCAACCGTACAGTGACAGTTCAGATTGACACTGCCCGAGCTCGACGAATTAAGGAAGCAGTTAGATTACCTGTTAGAGAAAAAATTCATCCGACCGAGCTCGTCCCCATTCGCCGCACTGATCCTGTTCACACCGAAAAAGGACGGAGGATTTCGCATGTGCATCGATTACAGAGCACTGAACAGGGTTACAGTCAAATCGCGATACCCCATCCCCCGCGCCGACGAACTGATAGATCAACTGCGAAAATTGATTCACGGGGAGGTTACCGTCAGATTCGGGTCGAACCATCGGACTGTGCCAAGACAGCATTTAGGACTCGGTACGGGTCATTTGAGTACACAGTGATGCCTTTCGGGCTGACCAACGCACCGGCGACTTTTCAGATGACCATGAACGAGGCGTTTAGACCACTCTTAGATAAATGTGTCATCATCTACCTCGACGACATTCTAGTCTACAGTCGGGACAAGCAGCAGTACTTAGCCGATTTAGAAGCAGTATTTACAGTTTTAGACCAACACAGACTACTGACCAAGGGTTCCAAGTGCGAGTTTTGTTGGAATAACAGTTGCAAGTTAGAAACAAGAAAGGGGGTTTGCACTAGCAGGCAGTTGAGTACATATAGAAAACCCTAGATTGGGCTGTACTCACTATTGAGTACCGCACTGCAGGCTAGACAAATATAGCATTCTGACAAGTTTTTCCAGGATAGGCTAGAGTTTTTGGGGCACGTTATTTCAGAGGCTGGAGTAGAAATCGACCCGAAGAAACTGGACACGGTAAAAGCGTGGAATCCCCCTATGAACATCACGGAGCTGCAGAGTTCACCGCCCCTATGCAGTTCTGTTCACCGCCCGAACTGCGCATCGCCGACCCACACCGCCCATTTGAAGTGGTTACCGACGCAAGCGACATCGCCATTGGAGCCGTACTGCTACAGGATCTTGGCAACGGTTCACAGCCCATCGCATACGAATCACGAAAGTTGCATCCGCCCGAGAAGAATTACCCGATACACGATCGCGAAATGCTTGCGATCGTGCATGCATTCAAAGTGTGGCGCTGTTACTTGACCGGCGCCGACGTGACAGTACGGACCGACAACTGTCAGAAAGAACGAACGAGAATGAATGAACTAGCAAAGAGTTGGGTACAAGTACTAACCCTAATTGGGTTGTACCCCTTATGGGCTACCCCACTACAGCCTACACAAATGTAAAACCTATAATGTTCTGACACACCCCCATAAGCAAAGTGGGGGAGAACAAGTGGTCACAAGACCAGTCAAGAAAAGCAAAGCAAGCTCAGGGTGGATCACAAAGTCACCACACAGTCCGAGCACAAGCAAAGGGCCACAAGAACAGTTCACATGCAGTGTTATATAAAGAGAACAAACAATACAGTGATCATACTCTAGCAAGTGTAAGCATGCAGGTATATATATATATCACAGTACAAGCAGAGTCAAGCAGTAAGCAACTGAGGCAAAGTAGGCACAAGGCCTAACACAGTAGAGAAGCGCTGATGATCACAAGGCGGAAGTGCCTTGGTGAATATATCAGCAGTGTTGGCCCTAGTGGCCACGTACGCAAGATGAAGCTGGCCACGCTGCTGCAACTCTCGAGCAAGGAAGTATCGCAGAGCGATGTGCTTCGTTCGGTGCTCCAGTCTGTGCTCCTGAAACAAGGCAATCATGGCCTTATTGTCTACGTACAGAACTGGAGGCAAACGAGGCTGCTCTCCCAAGTCAGTCAGCAGGTAGGTGAGCCAGCGTAGCTCCTGTGCAGCCATGGCCCCTGCGTAGATCTCAGCCTCACAACTGGAGCTGAGAACCGAAGACGAGCAGGTAGACTACAAGGAAACAGAGCCGGAACCGAGGCTGAAGGTGTAACCCTGTGACGACCGCTGCGTAGCTGAGTCGTCAACCCAAGAAGCGTCTGCGTGACCAGTGAGGACAACTGGACCCCGTCCTCCAAGCACGAGCCCCATGCCCGACGTACTGCACAGGTAACGCAGTACCCTCTTCGCAGCATCCAAGTGCACCTTTTGGTGCCTACCGGGAGCCACGTAGCAAGCCAGGAGGCTGAGAGGGTACGCGAGGTCGGGTCGTGTGCACGTCATCGGGTACATGAGGCAACCCACAAGCTATGGGTACGGACCACTCGGCTCTACGGACTCGTCCGAAGGTGGAGCTGAGAGCGAGTGGCTGGTAGACAGAGGAGTGAGCTGTGGCGAGGAGAACTGGAAGCCGAAGCTCTGAAGGACCTGGTGCACCATGTGTGACTAAGTCAGGGTGATGGTGCGCCGTGCTCTGTCCCGGGTGATCTGCAAGCAAAGATAGTTGCGCAGTTCACCCAGGTCAGTGCAAGTGTGTCTCTTCTGCAGCTCCGACTTCACAAGGGTTAGTGCCTCAGTGTCAGCAGTGGCAAAGAGCAGGTCGTCGACGTACACGAGGATGTAGAACGGCGGCAGCGATGTGTCGGTGCGTAGAAACAGCGACGGGTCAGCAGTAGAAGGAGCAAACCCCAGAGCCGCAAGTGTAGTCCTCAGTGTGTCGTGCCACTCGCGAGGCGCCTAGCGGAGACCGTAGACTGGCCACCGGAGGCTCCACTGGGTACCTGCAGGAAACGACCCAGTGAAGCCAGGTGGGCGGCGCAGCCAGATCTCCTCGTGCAAGCTGCCATGCAAGAAACGTGTGCTGAAGTCCAGAGAGTGCAACTCGTAGTCACGCTGAGCAGCGACATGCAGGAACACCCGAAGAGTAGTCATCTTCGGGGTGGGGGAGAAGGTCTAGAAGTAGTCAACCCATGTCGCTGACTGAAGCCTCGAGCAACGTAACGCGCCTTGAAGGCAGGCGGAGAACCCGGCGGCCGCTTCACCCTGAAAATCCACATGCCATCGACTATGTTCACCCCAGGTGGGGGAACCTCGTCGACGTAGGTGCCTGTGGACTTCTAGGATGCCATCTCGGCATCCATGGCTGCCTGCCACTGAGAGGAGTAAGGAACCGTAATCGCCTCAGCGTAAGAGCGCGAGGTCGGGATGTCTGGTGCATCCGGGTCTCCCTCAGGGGTAAGCAGCATGGAAGCGAAACGAGGTACAGCAGCTGCAATACACTCAAAGTCCTCCTGCCTGTCCTCAAGGACGTCCGTGCCAAGAGCATACTCACCCCCGACGGATGGAGGACTGGCAGACGCAGACTCAGCAACAAGAGCAGTGGCGTAGTCTAGACGGCAGGCAGCAGCAAAGTCAAGCAGCGCAGCAACGAGAGCAGACGCAGCAGCAGACTCAAAAGAAGTGTCAGTGACAGCAGTGGCGAGGAGACGAGAGACAGTGGGACTGGCAGCACGAGCGCGGTCAGACTCAGGGTCAGGGACCTCAGGAAGAGAGGACTCAGGAGGAGCAGGCAGGGGAACACGCAGTGGAACAGAGGAAGGACGAAGTGCCATAGCGTGCGTGCCAGGGACAGGAAGAGGACGCGAACGACGAACACGACGAGTAGTGCGAACAGGCGAGACAGGACGAGACGCAGGCTCACGACGCTCTATAAGACCGCCGGACTGCTCAGTGTAAGGAGAAGGAGCAGGCAGTGGGGAGGCTGACAGTAACGGCGGCTGCGACCGGTCAGGCGGTGGACACAGGAGGGGAGGAGGAAGGTTAGTAGAAGACGGGACACCAAGAACCTGCTGAAGCAGGGGAACGAAGTACGGTCACGGCCGCACAGTGCCTCCAGCACCTCCAGCTCCAGGGTCAACAGCTCCAGCTCCTGCAGCTCCAGCGCCTCCCGCACCAGTGCCTCCAACTCCAGCTCCTCCAGCTCCAGCGCCTCCAGCGCCTCCAGCGCCAGCGTCACCAGCGCAAGAGCCTCCACCTCCAGCAGCTCCAGGCTTCGTAGGGTCTCCAACTCGAGCGCTCCCAACACCACCAGTCCCGGCAGCTCCAGCACCCCTGGTATGAGCACCTCCAGGACCAGCAGTCGCAGTACCCCGAGTACCACCAGCTCGAGAAGTAACTCCATCACCTCCGGCTCCAGTGTCTCCAGCACCTCCAGCTCCGGTAGCTCCACAAGGAAGGCGTGCGCGCCAAACAAGCCACTCATGCAGCTGCTACGGAGACAGTCGCGGCAAAGCACCAGCACGACCTCCAGACAAAGCAGCACCCCGAGGCTCAGCACCCCCAGTCGCCACTCCCGCAGGCACAGCACCCCCGGGCTCCTCATCCTTAGGCTCAGCACCCCCAGACCCAGCACCCTCAGACTCCGCACCCCCAGACGCAGCACCCCCAGACGCAGCACCTGGAGCAGCACCTGAGCCGACAGCTACCTGAACAGGCGCAGTACCAGGGAGAGGGTCTACCTGAGACACACCTCAGGGAGCAAGACCCTAGGGCGGGAGGGGGTCTACTGGAGGAGGACCGGGAGCAACGAAGAGCGGCGGAGGCGAGGGAGGGGCAGAGTGGTAGGGGAAGAGACGGTAGAAGGGAACGGACTCGTCAAACGTGACGTCCTGAGAAGGGAAGACACGGCGCAAGGTGGGGTGGTAAAACTGCCAGCCAGGCGCGTCAGGGACAAAGCCAAGGAAGACGCAGGGGATAGCACGGGCGCACTACCAGGGAGAGTACCAAACTCACTAGCACCTGGAGCAGCAGCAGCTATACCTGGGTCAGGCGGCACACACCGGAAACTGTCACCCTCAGCACTAACAGACTAAGCATACATAGCAGAAAGAATAGCATCAAAGTCTAGGTCAAAGATAGCAACCCTAGACCTAAGTAGATCTGCCCAGCGAGGGAGCTCGACGTCGTCACCAAACTCAGCACGCCAAGCGTCGTCGAGGCGGGAGAAGCAGCGGTGCTGAGTGTGAAGCTTCCCGCAGGTGTGACCAGCACGAACACCCGTGCGAATGACATACGGGCATCTATCACTACCCCCAGACGTCCCACGCTGAAACAACCACTCACGGAGCTGCTGGGGTGACTGGGTCTCGCTCCGACGCTGCTGCTGCTGCCGCTGGCCACTACCAGGGCCTCCATGCCGAGGTCCAGTCCTACCACCTCCAATCCCACCGCCTCCACTGCCGCCACTCCCACCACTGCCTCCACCGCCGCCATCAGAGCCCCCACTCCCGCCACCAGACCCACCGCTGCCACCACCTCCACTGCCTCCACTACCTCCACCACTCCTGCTGCCACCTCCACCACCACCGCTGCCACCTCCACCACCCCTGCCACCCTTGCCCTTGCTGCTGCGGCGCTTCACACTAGCAGAAGTAGCCCCGACGTCCTCAGCAACAGAGACGTCTGCAGCAGTAGCAGCAGGGGGCAAGGGGGGAGGGGGAGAACCCCTCAAAGTAGGGCGGGTGCGGAGTGCCACGAGCAGCACCTACAGCAACTGCACTAGTCTCAGCTGCGAGGAGATGTTGCTCGAGGAGGTCAACAGTGAGGGAGGTGGGGTCAAAGGAGAGAAAGTGGTCCCTGACAGAGCGAAGAGAGTCAGGGAGGCGAGTGACTATGAAGTAGAGGGTGATGAACATCGGGGGCTGGTTCCTGTCAAGGAACTCAGCAGTGACGGTAGCGCGGTAGCGAGCGTCACTAGTGCGAAGGTGGGAAACCAGGTCCTCTACTGTAGCAAAAGCTGACAGCTCGGGGAACAGGTAGGGCAGTAGCAGTCGGCCTAGCGCAGCAGTGGCAGGCGAGGAGTAGCGAGCGACTACAGCGTCGTACAGGGCTTGTGCTGTCCTGTGCTGTCCGTAGTGAGCGCATTCGGCTAACGGCAGGTGGTTGCGAATGGCGAAGCGGGCAGCAGCGTCGCGAGTAAGCCACTGTGAGCGAGTCGCACTGTCAGCTGTGGTGGGAGGGGCGGTAGCAGGACCTGACGCGAGGTTTAACAGCGAGACACTGTCCTTAGAATCGCTCAGTAGGTACAGCTGCAGGTCATCGAGCCACGTGTCAAACTGAACCGGTCTGCCCTCATGATCGAACGCGAGAACCCTAAGCGAAGCCATAGTGGCGCAGTATGCAGGATCAGCAGTAGCAGTAGCAGCAGTAGCAGTAGCAGTAGCAGCAGTAGCAGTAGCAGGGGCCGAGGGGTCGGGGGCCTAGGGATGCCGGGCCGCGGGGCCAGGTACAAAGAGGGCCGTGAGGGGCCGAGGGGCCAAGGGGCCGAGGGGCCCAAGGGGCCAAGGGGCCAAGGGGCCAAGGGGCCGAGGGGCCGTGGGGCCGAGGTGCTGGGGGGGGCCTAGGGGTCGAGGCTAGGGGCGACGGGGCGACGGGGCGACGGGTCGCGAGGGGCCGAGGCTAATGGCGACGGGGCGCCGGGGCCGCGGCTAGGGGCGACGGGTCGCGAGGGGCCGAGACTAGGGGCGACGGGGCCGCGGTTAGGGGCGGCAGGTCGCGAGGGGCCGAGGCTAGGGGCGACGGGGCGACGGGTCGCGAGGGGCCTCGGCTAGGTGCGACGGGGCAACAGGTCGCGAGGGGCCGCTGGGCCGAGGCTAGGGGTGACGGGGCCGCGGCTAGGGGCGACGGGGCCAAGGGGCCGAGGCTAGGTGCGACGGGGCCGCGGCTAGGGGCGACGGGGCCGAGGGGCCGAGGCTAGGGGCGACCGGTCGTGAGGGGCCACGGGGCCGAGGCTAGGGGCGACGAGGCCGCAGCTAGGGGCGACGGGGCAACGGGTCGCGAGGGGCCGCGGATAGGGGCGACGGGGCCAAGGGGCCGCGGCTAGGGTCGACGGGGCCAAGGGGCCGAGTCTAGGGGCGACGGGGCGACGTGGCCGCGGCTAGGGACGACGGGGCGACAGGTCGCGAGGGGGCCGCGGCTAGGGGCGACGGGGCCAAGGGGCCGCGGCTAGGGGCGACGGGGCCAAGGGGCCGAGTCTAGGGGCGACGGGGCGACGTGGCCGCGGCTAGGGGCGACGGGCGACGCCAAGGGGCGTCGGGCCTAAGGGCGACGGGCCGGGCTAGGAGCGGCGACGGGTCGGGGCCTAGGTGGCCTACGGGTCGCGATGGTGGCTAGCAGGGCAGCAGGTGGTGGGCCCAAAAAACGGTCCTAGAAGGGACCTGCTCTGAAACCATGTCAGAAAGAACGAACGAGAATGAATGAACTAGCAAAGAGTTGGGTACAAGTACTAACCCTAATTGGGTTGTACCCCTTATGGGCTACCCCACTACAGCCTACACAATGTAAGCTATATATAAGTTTGACAACCACAAATCTCTACAGTACCTCCGCGCACAACCCCACCTCAACCCACGACAAATCCGCTGGCTCGACTACCTCGAGTCGAATTTTCACTACACGGTCACCTACAAAAAGGGGGCATCGAACATCGCCGACGCATTAACCTGGCCCACAGCCCAACTCCACGCCATACTACTCACCCAGACCAGCCCACTGCTGACAGGCCTATTTACCCACGGTTATTAGACTGACCCATTTTTTACAGGCGGAAATCCGCAGCAATTTGCAACGGCAAGAGGGGTCTATTACGAAAAAGCAGGCACCGATCGCATCTGGGTACCGGGCTACACGCTCCTACGGGAATTACTGTTGGAAGAGGCACACGACGGAGTCACCTCAGGAGATTTCGGAGTAGAAAAAACACGGCAGCAGGTGCAGCGGTATTATTACTGGCCCGAAATGCTGACCGACGTGCAGCGACATGTGGCTGTCAGAATTATATTATTATAACTGCATGTAGTTCTAACCTTAGTGTAGTTATCCTAACTTCCTGCTTGGTGGTGTACCCCTCTTTCCTACCCTATTTGTACTTCACTCTCTATAGTGAAACCCCTCTTCTTGTTCTCAACTCTCTCGATAGTCCATGCCTAGCCTAAACTCTAGCATGGCTCCTAAGTACATCCCTCTCTACTAAGCTATTCATTTCAACATGGTAACAGAGCTACTACGGTCTTAGGACCTATCCTCTTTCGTGGAACATGGGCCCACCCACGCTGCAGCGCGAAATGCAGATTTTTTTTTTCCTCGTCACCGGTCGCGCACGGGGCGCCTACCGGTCCCGTCCCGTCAGCACATCGCGCTCTGCCCTGTCACGCCCGATGCGCTTGCCCGTCCCGTCCCGTCGTCGCCCTGCGCTCTGCCCATCGTCGTCGTCGTTCCGCCCGTTGCGCTGCCCGTCGTAAGCGCCAGCGCCAGCTCGGACCGCCAGCGCCAGCGCCTGCGACTGCCGTCAGCGCCAGTGCGGAGCGCAAGCGCCAACGCCAACGCCAACGCCTGCACCCAGCGCCAGCGCCGGAGCCTAAGCCTGCGCCACCGCCAGCGCCAGCGCCGGCAGCAGCTAACGCCGCCCCCCCCCCCCCCCCCCCCACTCCCCCTTCCCTCTCGCAGCTTCTGCCGTGGAAGGGGGGGAGATGTGGGGGTGGCGAGTGTGACCGACCAGCAGCCCGTCCCTCCCTTCCCTCTTCCTCTCTCCACTGCAGCGCTTGTTGCTGTGTGGGGGGGGGGGGGGAGGAGAGAGTTGTAGGGGGGATGAGAGCGGTTAAAGGGGGATGACAGAGTGTGGCGGACGAAGCAGCCCCACATCTGTGACTGCCGCCCTCTGCTCCCGTGGTACCTCCAGCTGCAGCCCCTGTCGCCACCTTTGTTTGTCTTTACTCTCTACTGCTGTTGAGCGGCAGGTGCTGCCGTTGAGCCCTGCTAAGCCGCCACCCTTGCCGCCGCACGCTCCTGCTCTCCAGGCGGCCTGCCGCCACATGCACCTACTTCTGCTGCTTCTACCTTGGCTGACGGGTTACTGCACCTGTATCTGCCACTATTGCACTGGTTGTCACTGCTCTTGCGTGCTGCTGTTTTGTTCTGCTTGGTGTACCCCTGCAGGTTGTGTCTAGCACTTGGCTCTTCCTGCATGCAGTTAAGGGGGGATGTCAGAATTATATTATTATAACTGCATGTAGTTCTAGCCTTAGTGTAGTTATCCTAACTTCCTGCTTGGTGGTGTACCCCCCTTTCCTACCCTATTTGTACTTCACTCTCTATAGTGAAACCCCTCTTCTTGTTCTCAACTCTCTCGATAGTCCATGCCTAGCCTAAACTCTAGCATGGCTCCTAATTACATCCCTTTCTACTAAGCTAATCATTTCAACAGTGGCATTGTGTCCCACCTGCCAAGTCATGAAATCATCACGGAAGCGACCGGCAGGACAGTTGCAGCCGATACCACCCCCAGAGCGTGCTTGGCAGCAGGTGACGATGGACTTCGTCACGGGGTTACCGGCCGGAGCAAGTGGGAACGACGCGATCCTGGTCGTCGTCGATCGGCTGACGAAAATGGCACATTTCGCAGCCTGGAAAAAATCAATCACAGCCGAGGAAACGGCCCGCCTCTTCATCTCAACCATCGTTCGATTACACGGGATACCAGCAGCAATCATCAGCGACCGCGATACGAAATTTACCAGCAATTTCTGGCGGAACATGTGGCAGCAGTTCGGCACGAGGCTGCAGTTCAGTTCTTCATACCACCCCGAAACCGACGGACAGACGGAACGGACAAATCAGACCATGGAACAGTTAATCCGAGCCACGTGCGACGACCCCACCACCTGGGAACAGCAACTGCCACTCATCGAATTCGCGTACAACAACTCGCCATCCGCCACGACCCAACAGTCACCGTTTTACCTGAACCACGGACAAGACCCTGTCGGATTTATATGACATAGCTACTGTAGGCTATAGTGGGGTAGCACATATGGGGTACAGTTTTCTAGGGTTTGCTTTTTGTACCCAACTTTCACTTAGTCATTTCATTCCTGTTTTTCTTAATTCACATGGTATAGAGCGGGTTCCTACATGGGACCGTTCCTTCCTAAGGGCCCACCATAACGAATTTTTTTTTTAGCTGCCCGACGCGCATTGCGCCCCTGCCCTAATTTTTTTTTTAGCGGCCCCCCCCTAGCGGCCCCTACGCGACCCCTACGCGGCCCCTGCGCGGCCCCTACGCGGCCCCTACCCGGCCCCTACGTCGCCCCTGACGCGGCCCCTACGCGGCCTCTGACGCGGCCCCAACGCGGCCCCTGACGTGGCCCCTACGCGGCCCCTGACGCGGCCCCAACGCGGCCCCTGACGCGGCCCCTACGCAGCCCCTGACGCGGCCCCTGCCGCGGCCCCTGACGCGGCCCCTACGCGGCCCCTACGCTGCCCCTGAGGCGGCCCCTGACGCGGCCCCTGACGCGGCCCCTCCGCCGCCACTACCGCGGCCCCTACGCCGCCCCTGACGCCGCCCCTGACGCGGCCCCTGACGCGGCCCCTGCCACGGCCCCTGACGAGGCCCCTGACGCGGCCCCTGACGCGGCCCCTACGCCGCCCCTGACGCGGCCCCTGACGCGGCCCCTGACGCGGCCCCTGACGCGGCCCCTGCCGCGGCCCCTGCCGCAGCCCCTGACGCGGCCCCTGACGCGGCCCCTGCCGCGGCCCCTGCCGCGGCCCCTGACGCGGCCCCTTCGCCGCCCCTGCCGCGGCCCCTACGCCGCCCCTGACGCGGCCCTCTCCTGCACCTGACGCGGCCCCTAGCGGCCGGCCGCTGCCGTCCCTGAGGTAGCAGCCGCCGCCGTCTCTGCAGCAGCAGTCGCAGCCGAACGGCCGAGCCGCCGAGCCGCCCAGCCGCCCAGCCGCCGAACCGCCCAGCAGCCGAGCCACCGAGCCGCCCAGCAGCCGAGCCGCCGAGCCGCCCAGCCGCCCAGCAGCCGAGCCGCCGAGCCGCCCTGCAGCCGAGCCACCCGAGCCGCCCTGTCCGGTAAGAGCAGCGCCCCTTTCACAGCACTGCCCTCACCCTACTGTTTGCGCTGCTAGTCTACTACTGTCATGGCTACCCCTAGTGTCCTCGCTTTTGACGCTGAGGGTCGGGCCATTGACTTTGATGTCTGGATAGATGACCTGCAGCTTTTCTTACAGTGCGACAGGGCAGACGGCCTCTCCCTCTTTGACCTCACTTCTGGTGCCTCTCCTGCCCCCGCTGCTGATGCTGACGCCACTGTTCGCTCACAGTGGGCCACGCGCGATGCTGCTGCACGTCTTGCTGTGCGTCGCCACCTGCCTACCTCTGAGCGTGCGCACTTTAGCCAGTACAAGAGTGCTCAGACCTTGTACGACGCTGTAGTTGCGCGCTACTCCTCCCCTGCCACTGCTGCACTGAGCCGCCTCATGCTACCGTACCTCTTCCCTGACCTTGCTGCCTTTTCCACAGTCGCTGACCTCATTACGCACCTCCGCACTAGTGACACTCGCTACCGCGCTGCGCTTCCTGCTGAGTTCTGCGCCAAGAACCCCCCCCCCATGTACATCACCCTCTACTACATAGTCACCCGGCTCCCTGACTCCCTTCGCGTAGTCAGGGACCACTTCCTCTCAGTTTGCCCCACCACTCTCACCGTTGACCTCCTCGAGAAGTCCCTCCTAGCAGCAGAGAAGAGCATAGTCGCTGTAGGAGCCTCTCGTGGTGACCCTCGCACCCCCATCTTTGAGGGGTGTTCCCCCTCCCCCCTTTTGCCCTCTGTTGCCTCTGCTGCTGCGGCCGACCTCGTTGGGCTTGAGTCGGTCGGTGCGGCGTCTACCCCTAGCGGGAGACGTCGCCCTGGCAAGGGCAAGGGGGGCAGGGGCACTGGAGGAGCTAGCGGGGGCGGTGGAGGCGGAGGTGGAGGCGGTGGAGGGGGTGGGGGTGGAGGTGGGGGTGGTGGCGGGGGTGGAGGTGTCGGTGGCGGCAGTGGAGGCGGAGGCGGAGGCGGCGGTGGCGGTGGGAGCGGAGGTGGCGGCGGTGGAGGAGGAGGCGGCGGAGGAGGTGGAGCTGGTCGGGGTGGCGCTGCGCAGAGGGTCGGCTCCGGTGGTGGTCAGCGCCAGCAGCAGCAGCAGCAGCAGCAGCAGCGCACTCGTGACATCCCCTCCCCTCAGCAGCTCCGTGAGTGGTACACTGCACGCCAGAGGGGTGGGGGTACTGGTCCGTGCACCTACGTCCTCCGCACCGGCGACCGCGCGGGTGACCAGTGCGGGGGTGCGCACTCCACCCAGCGCTGCTTTGGCCGCCTGACGGACGCTTGGCGTCACCAGTTCCCTGAGGCCACTGAGATCCCCCGCTGGGGTGAGCTGTCTAGGGCGGGTGTAGCTGTCTTTGACCTTGACTTTGATGCTATTCTTGCTGCCATGTATACTGTGACTATTAGTGATGAGGGTGACTGTTACCGGTGTTTTCCGCCTGACCCGGGCATTGAGACTGCTGCTCTAGGTACTGGTGAGGCTGCTGCTCTAGGTGCTAGCGAGGCTGCTGCTCTAGGTGCGTCTGCTCCCTCAGGTGCTGGTGAGTCTGCTCTCTCAGGTTCTGCGTCGGCTTCGGCCTCCCACACCTTCACTCTTGACTCGGGTGCTTCCCGCTCCTTCTTTCGAGACCGCACCACGCTTACGCCGCTCAGGCGGCCGGTTGCGGTCTCCCTGGCAGACCCCTCTGGGGGTCCTGTCCTTGCTCACTTCTCCACTGTCCTCCCGTGTCCGGCGGCCCCCTCTGGCACCCTGTCTGGTCTTTACCTCCCCTCGTTCTCTACGAACTTGGTGAGTGGTGCTGACCTACAGGATGCGGGGGTTCACCAGTTCACTCCTGCGAGTCAGCGGATGACCCACTGCACGGACACTCGGACAGGCCGACACCTGGCCACGTTTACACGTCGGCCGGGGTCGAGCCTGTACACACTGACCACTGCGTCTCCTCCAGTCACTGCGTCTGGTCAGGTAGCTGCGTCGGGTCAGGTGTTTGCTGCAGCGTCCAGGTCTGGTCCTGAGTCTGCCCCCTGTTTGTGTCGCCTCCTGTCTCACGAGACTCTCCTCTGGCACCACCGCCTTGGTCACCCCTCCCTGCTTCGTCTCCGAGGCATGGCCTCCCGTGTCCTTGTCTCTGGTCTTCCCCGGTCCCTCCCTCCCCTTCCTCCGGGGCCTGGCCCTACCTGCGTCCCCTGTGTCGAGGGGCGGCAGCGGGCTGCCCCTCACTCCTCCCAGTTTCCTCCGACAGAGGCCCCGCTGCAGACGCTTCACATGGACGTGTGGGGCCCGGCCCGCGTCCGTGGACAGGGTCACGAGCGCTACTTCCTGCTGGTGGTTGACGACTACTCGCGTTACACCACAGTCTTCCCCTTGCGCAGCAAGGGTGATGTCACTGAGGTGTTGATCGACTGGATCCGCGCAGCTCGTCTCCAGCTCAGGCAGAGCTTCGGCTCGGACTTTCCTGTTCTGCGTCTGCACTCTGACAGAGGTGGAGAGTTCTCCTCTGGCCTTCTGCGAGCCTACTGTCGTGCACGAGGCATCCGCCAGACCTTCACGCTTCCGGACTCTCCACAGAAAAATGGGATTGCTGAGCGCCGCATTGGCATGGTCATGGACGTCGCCCGTACGTCCATGATGCATGCGGCTGCCCCCCATTTTCTGTGGCCGTTTGCGGTTCGGTACGCGGCGCATCAGATCAACCTTCACCCCAGGGTCTCCATGCCGGAGACCTCCCCAGCCTTGCTGTGGACGGGGAAGGTTGGCGATGCGTCTGCGTTCCGTGTCTGGGGATCTCGGGCGTTTGTCCGCGACTTGTCTGCGGACAAGCTGTCCCCTAGTGCTGCTCCTTGCGTCTTCCTTGGCTTCCCCCCTGACGCGCCAGGGTGGCAGTTCTACCACCCCACCTCTCGCCGTGTTCTGTCCTCCCAGGACGTCAAGTTTGACGAGTCGGTCCCCTACTACCGCCTCTTCCCCTACCGCACTCCGTCCCTCCCCCCGCCACCGCTCTTCCTTGTACCAGGTCCCCCCCCGGTAGACCCCCTCCCCCCTCAGGGTCCTGCCCCTTCAGGTGTGTCCCAGGTAGATGCAGTCGAGCCTGTCGAGGTTACTGGTGACTCTGGTGCTGCTGAGGGTGCTGAGCCTGGGGGTGCTGACTCTGGGGGTGCTGAGCGTGTGGGTGCTACGCCTGGGGGTGCTGAGCCTGAGGGTGCTACTACTGGGGGTCCTGAGCCTGGGGGTGCTGAGCCTGGGGGTGCTACTACTGGGGGTGCTGAGCCTGGGGGTGCTACGCCTGGGGGTGCTGAGCCTGGGGGTGCCACGCCTGGAGGTGCTGAGCTTGGGGGTGCGGAGCCTGAGGGAGCTGGGCCTGCTCGTGTGGCGTCTGGCGGTGCTGAGCCTGGAGGTTCTCCGGGTGCTTCGTCTCGGCGGGAGCCACTCTCTCCACAGGAGCTGCGCGAGTGGTTTGCCCGGCGCTGGAGGCGTGCTGCTGGAGCTGGAGGTTCTTCGGCTGCTGAGGGTGCTGGTGCCGCGGGTCCCGGAGGTGCTCGTACTGGGAGTACTGGAGCTGCTAGGCCTGCGGGTACGACTGGAGCTGGAGCTGCTGAGGGTGTTGGCGCTGAGGCTACTGCTGTCGGTCCTAGAGGCGGTCCTGCTGGGGGTGCTACTGGTGCTGCTGGAGGTACTGGAGCTGGAGGTGCTGCTTGCGCTGGTGCTGCCGCTGGGGGTACTGGTGCTGTCCCTGCTGTGTCTGGAGTCGCCGCGCGGCCTCGGCCGTACTTCGTTCCGCTCCTTCAGCAGGTTCTTGGTCTCCCGCCTTCTACTGGTCCTCCTCCTCCCTTAGAGTGTCCACAGCCTGTCCCGTCACAGTTCCAGTTACAGCCGGCCTCCCCACTGCCTGCTCCTTCTCCCTACACTGGTCCTACTGGAGGTCTTGCTGAGCGTCGTGAGCCAGCGTCTCGCCCTGCGTCGCCTGTCCGTGCTGCTCGCACTAGTGGTCGTGGTTCGCGTCAGCGTCCTCCTCCTGTCCCTGGCACGCACCGGATGTCTCTGCGTCCGTCCACTGCTCCTCTGCGTGCCCCTTTGCCTTCTCCTCCTGAGTCCTCTCTTCCTGCTCTTCCTGACCCGGAGTCGGACTCTCTTCGTGCTGCCAGTCCTACTGTCACGCGTCTCCTTGCTACTGTTGTCACTGACCCTTCCTTTGAGTCCACTGCTGCGTCTGCCCTAGTTACTGAGCTCGTCGACTTTGCTGCTCGCTGTCGTCTAGACTACGCTGCTAGTCTTGTTGCTGAGTCTGAGTCTGTCTGTCCTCCGTCCGTCGGGGGTGAGTGTGCCCTTGGCACGGACGTCCTTGAGGACAGGCAGGAGGAGTTCCAGTGTTTGGCTGCTGCTTCACCTCATCTCGTGTCCGTACTGCTTACCCCTGAGGGAGACCCGGATGCACTTGACATCCCGACTCCGCGCTCTTACGCGGAGGCGATAGAGGGTCCCTACTCCTCTCAGTGGCAGGCAGCTATGGACGCAGAGATGGCTTCCTGGAAGTCCACAGGCACCTACGTTGACGAGGTTCCCCCGCCTGGGGCGAACATCGTCAGTGGCATGTGGATTTTCAGGGAAAAGCGGCCGCCGGGTTCTCCGCCTGTCTTCAAGGCGCGTTACGTGGCTCGTGGCTTCAGTCAGCGGCAGGGAGTTGACTACTTTCAGACCTTCTCTCCCACCCCGAAGATGACCACTCTTCGGGTACTGCTGCACATAGCTGCTCACCGCGACTACGAGCTGCACTCTCTTGACTTCAGCACTGCTTTCTTGCAGGGCAGCCTGCACGAGGAGATCTGGCTGCGTCGCCCACCTGGCTTCACTGGGTCTTTTCCTCCTGGCACCCAGTGGAGCCTCCGGCGGCCAGTCTAAGGTCTCCGCCAGGCACCGCGTGAGTGGCATGACACACTGAGGACTACACTTGCGGCTCTTGGGTTTGCTCCTTCTACTGCCGACCCGTCGCTGTTTCTGCGCACCGACACTTCTTTGCCGCCGTTCTACATCCTCGTGTACGTCGACGACTTGGTCTTCGCCACAGCTGACATTGCTGGACTCGCCCACGTGAAGTCCGAGCTGCAGAAGAGACACACGTGCACAGACCTGGGTGAACTGCGCAGCTACCTTGGCTTGCAGATCACCCGTGACAGAGCACGCCGCACCATTACCCTGACTCAGTCACACATGGTGCAGCAGGTCCTTCAGCGCTTCGGCTTCACGTACTCCTCGCCTCAGGCCACTCCTCTGCCTACTCGCCACTCGCTCTCAGCTCTGCCTTCGGATGAGTCCGTAGAGTCGAGTGGCCCGTACCCAGAGCTTGTTGGCTGCCTCATGTACCTGATGACCTGCACACGACCTGACCTTGCGTACCCTCTTAGCATTCTTGCACGCTATGTTGCTCCTGGGAGACACAGACCGGAGCACATGGCTGCAGCGAAGAGGGTGTTGCGCTACTTGTGCAGTACGTCGGGCATGGGGCTTGTGCTTGGAGGGCAGAGTCCAGTGGTCCTCACTGGGCACGCAGACGCTTCTTGGGCTGACGACCAGGCTACGCAGCGGTCGTCACAGGGTTACACCTTCAGCCTTGGTTCCGGCTCTGTTTCGTGGCGGGCTACCCGCTCGTCTTCTGTTCTCGGCTCCAGTTGTGAGGCTGAGATCTACGCCGGGGCCATGGCTGCACAGGAGCTTCGCTGGCTCACCTACCTGCTGACTGACCTCGGAGAGCCGCCTCGTTCTCCTCCAGTGCTGTACGTAGACAACAAGGCCATGCTGGCCTTGTGTCGAGAGCAGAGACTGGAGCACAGAACGAAGCACATTGCTCTCCGCTACTTCCTTGCTTATGAGCTACAGCAGCGTGGTCAGCTGCGGCTTGCGTACGTGGCCTCTGAGGCCAACACTGCTGATATCTTCACCAAGGCACTTGCGCCTTGTGATCATCAGCGCTTCTGTACTCAGCTTGGTCTTGTGCCTACCTTGCCTCACTTGCTCACCCCTTGACCTTGTTTGTACTGTTGCATATATATATACACCTGCTCTTGCTTGTCTAGTCTTATATATATATATATGCAATCCTGCATGTGAACTGGCCTTGTGGCCTTGAACTTGTGCTCGGAATGTGTGGTGACTTTGTGATCCACCCTGAGCTTGTTTTGCTTTGCTTGACTGGTCCTGTGACCCCTTGTTCTCCCCCACTTTGCCTATGGGGGTGTGTCAGATTTATATGACATAGCTACTGTAGGCTATAGTGGGGTAGCACATATGGGGTACAGTTTTCTAGGGTTTGCTTTTTGTACCCAACTTTCACTTAGTCATTTCATTCCTGTTTTTCTTAATTCACAGACCCTACAGTACCCATGACCCCGAATCCCGACAACCCAGTACCACGTGCGCAACAATTCGCAGAAGTTTTACAGGCAGCACGAACCAGGGCAGCACAGGCAATAAAAAAAGCCAACGTCATCGCTAAGCGCAACGCCGACCGCCACCGCAGACCCGTCACTTACCAGCCCGATGACTTAGTTCTACTCGACACCCAAAAGCTCCGCCTGCCCATAACTCCGAAACTCCGCCCCCGATATTGCGGGTCATTTCGCATCAGCCACATGATCACAACTGTCACCGCCCACCTCCTCCTCCCTGCTGACTGGTACGGCAGCCCGTCATTCCACGTCAGCCTGCTTCGCCCCTACATTCCATCCACCAGCCAACTGGCCCGAAATCGCCCAGCCAGCATGACACGACCACCGACCGAGCCAGTCATCACGCCCGAGAAAATTCTGAGCCACCGAGTTCCTGACCTTACGAGGAGCTCGAAGGGTCGAATTTCTAATCCGCTGGAGAGACCGCACGCCCACCGAGGACAATTGGGTTCCACTGGACAAAATCGAAGACCACCCCGTCCTTAACGAGTATCTGCGCAGCCGAAATTTCCGGGACATACACGCGCTCTTGTAAGAGAGGCCTCCTTGAGGGGGGGGGGAGGGGGGGGTAGTGTAAGGAAAAGCCATTTTCCTTACTTCGCGTCCCTGCTCAGCGCGTACACCACTGTTCCCGCCAAGGCTTCAGATTCGTTTTGGGCCACCCTTAGTAATCAGGGTTCTAGGTATATTCAACCCTGATGTGCAGGGTAAATTTTTTTTTTCCCTGACAAATGCAGGGTAAAAAAACAGTTAGTCTGTTTGGGCAGGGTATTTTTAAAAGTATAGTATATGAATAACGCCAAAGTGTTGAAGTTTAATAGTTAGTGGTTCAGCTAGTTCGATCACGCATTAGATTTGAAAGATCTCAGATTCGAATCTCGCTGTTGGGATCATTTTGCAGGGGTCTGTATAGTGTTTCGTTTCGATACGGAGCACTCGGTACCAGTATAGCTGGGATTGTACACTGTACAGTCAGCGTAATGTATTCGTTATGCTGTTTTTCAAAGGGTATTGAAAACCTTACACTTTCTGGCCTAGGGTAAAAAATCCACTACCCTGCCTGTGAAAGGGTAACTGAAAAAAAGCTGCCGCCAGTCAGTGCAAAAAGGGTATTTTACCCTGATAACGAGAGGCCTGGTTCCCGCCAACAGCACCCCACAATATTCCGTTACCACTCGCGACATTCGCCTCGACCCCATTCCCGCCACTGTTCACGATGTGACCCAATCTCACGGTTCGGTTGGTAACCCGCGCTCCGGACCTCCGCCTCGAGAGTCCCCCAACCTCTGCACCAGGCCCGTCGCGCACCCCATTTTCCACACGTTACCGTTACCACCGTAGCTTCGCTATATATTCTTCGCTCAATCCTTCGCTCATTGCATTGTTGTCTCGATAGTGCGATCCTCGCTCGTTCACTCAATTGCACTCGTAACAGTACGTAACGTTGCTATGTGTGGGCTTATTTGTGTGGTCATTGTTGCCTAGTTTCCCAAAGCCTTTTGTAGATCATGTTGCAACATCTATGTAAACAACATATCTATGGTTCAACCAAATTCTCATCATAACTGATGAATCATACCGTAGTTACAGCATACCCTCAGACACACCTCCACGGAACACGGCAAATCTACGTAACCTGACCAGGCACAGCAAATCTCTGCTCTCACAACCCCAAAAAACTATCTCCTGCCTCTCCCTGCCGCTTTCCCTCCCCTCCCCCTCCCTGCCGTCGAAGCCCCTCCTCTCTTGCTCAGTGCCTTCCCTCTCGGCATCATCTCGGCAAGTTTCTGCACCTGAGTCCCAGCCCCCGCGCCCTTCCCTCCTCCCCGCCCACCTCCTCTCCCTCCTCCTCTCCCCCCTCCTCTCCCTCCTCCCTTCCCCATCTTACTTGCCTTTGCCCCCTGGTATGACCCTCCCCCTCCCTGCCCTCCCTCACCACCCTCACCGCCTCCTCCTCCCCTCCCTCCTCCCCTCCCTCCCCCCCGACCAGCACCCGCAAAACCGCCACCCCTCCCCATCCCCCATCCGCCTCCTCTCCCTCCCCCATCTCCCGCTCCAACCGCCCCCGGCCTACCAGCCTTCCTCCCACGCTTCTCCGCCTGCATCTGGGCTTTAGCACGGGTCTGCTCCTGTGCCCTGAGAGACAGGGGCATCACTCTGACAGCTCGCCCCCGCACCTCTGCTCCCTTGCGCCGCTGGGACAGTGCTGTCCTCGCTGCCTCCTGTGGAGGAGAGGGGTGACGGAAAGTTGGGAAAGGGTTGCGACATGGCAGAATGAGAGAGCAGAGGGCAGGCAGCAGGCAGCAGGCAGCAGGCAGCAGGCAGCAGGGAGCAGGCAGCAGGCAGCAGGCAGAAAGCGAAGGGCTGTCAGTCTGACTGAGCGCGAAAAAAGCAGTTGTAAGCAGTGTGTGAATGCTTTGAAACGATTTGTTGAGGCTGTGAGATGGCAGAGGTTTCTAGCCCATAGCAACCTTCAATAGCTGCACGAGCAGATGTGCACAACAGGAGTGCAGAAGCAAGTGTGAGAACAGGGCGGCTAGGCAGCACAAGTGAAGGCAGTTGGGCGGCAAGAGCGAGTGCTCTTATCTTGGGTGGCAGCAGTACCCGGGTGTTGAAGAGCACGAATGCAATGCCCTTGCCCTGGTTGGTGTGGCGATCCCTCACCACGCGCACCCCCTCCACATCCCCAGCTGTCACAGCGGGTGCTGAGGAGCGGGCTGATGCTGCCAGGGGTGCTGAGAACAGCGATAGCACCTCCTCTTCCTGTGGGGTAGGGAAGAGTCGGAAGGAAGTCAAGGGTATGGTGGAGGTGGAGGCAGGATGAAGGGTGTGGATGAATTCGGGGCCCATGATGGGCGTGAGCGATGAAACGTGGGACAATGGGGTTGGGAAGTATGGGGAGCGGAACTACATGAGGCAGGGAGATAGATGGAGTGGATGGGAAATATGGTGGGAGCTGAGTGAGTGCATGATGCAATGCTGTGAGTTATGTGCCGTAAGTGCCACGTGCCATGTGCCATGCGTCACGAGATCATGTGCTGTGCACCGTGAGTGAGTGTGCAGCAGACCCCGACTCACATCAACGTCGTGTGGCAGGTTCCCCAGGAACAGCGACCGCCACGGGTCGTACTTGGCTGCTGCTGCTGGCACTGCTGCTTCCTCCGCTGCTGCTGCTGCCGAGGCTGCTGCAGAGGCGGACTTGGGGGGTGCGGGAGCAGCAGCACGGTCCACCCGAATATGCCTCCCCTCAAACTGCCATACAAGTTGATAGTACAAAGGGGAGGGGAAAAAACATAGGAACAAGTTATGAGGATGCCAGAGTTTCGTCGCCGGATAATGGGTGCACGGATGATGGTCCAGGGAGAGGCATGGCAAAGAAACGTGGAAGACAGGCATGGCATGGGGGGAGAGAAAGGACAGGGAGGTACCAGGGTCATGTTGAGAGCGAGTGATGGTGTGACTGAGTGTTGCCTCTTAAACACCACGTATGCATTGCAGCTGCATGCAGGGAGGAGAGGGAACGGGGAAGTTAAAGGAGGGGGAAAGGGGAGGATTGAAGCAGAAGTTTAGAGTTTGAAGGGATGAGGGGGGGGGTTGGGGGAGGATGGGGGAAAGGGACGCGGAGGGAGCCGAGAGGGAAGGGTGCAGTGGAAGAGAGAGGAGAATGAGGGATTAAGTGCGCAGCACCGCACAGAGAGAACGGGAGAAGAGACGAATGGGAGAGGAAGGAATGAGCTTTCAAGCATTTTGGGTTGAAAAAACAAAGCACCAATCCTTGCACCTTAGGACTTGTGCGCATGCATCGCACCCAGTCAAATCTTCCCGCCCACTGACCCTTCCCCCCCACCTCCCCTTTCCCCCCCCTTCCACCCCTCTCTTCCCAACCGCCTAGCGCACCTCTTGTGGGTGGCGGAGATTTTGTTCTTGAGCACCGCAGACCGACGCGGCATCTTCTTGATCTGACAGTGGACGAGGGAGAGGGGCGGAGGGAGAGAGGGAGGAACAGGGAGAGAGGGAGGAAGAGGGAGAGAGAGAGGGAGAGGGAGAGGCAGTGTCGAAGACATGAAGGCATGAGGTCACAGGGCAATAACGGCTAGGCCTGACTTGTGAGAATTCTCAAAAGTCACTCCAATATAGCGGGCGATAACGGCTAGGCCTGAAGAAACAAGGCTTGAGGAAAGAAAGCTTGAAGAACCAGAGGCTGACTCACGTCGTCGGCGAGGGGCATGGAGCGCAGGCGCACGGACTCGACAGGGCCGAAGGGCGTGAAGAGGCGCGCGAGGGCCTTGCGCCCCACGCCCACGGGCAGGTTCCCCACGAACACCGTGCGCTGTAGCTTCTCCGCGCGCTCCTCGCGCGCCTGCTGCTTCTCCGCGCGCTTCTGCGCGCGCCTCTCCGCCCCGGTCAGCGCCCGCTCCGCCGTCGCCGCCTCCGCCGAGGCCGCTGCTGTTGTCTTCGCCGTGCCCTTGGCCACGCTCTCCTCCGCCGCTCCTGCCACTCCTGCACCTTGCCCATCCTCCTTCTCCTCCGCTTCCTCCCCCTCTTCTTCTTCCTCTTCTTCCTCTTCTTCCTCTTCTTCCACCTCGCCCCATCCGACCAAATCTCCGTCTAACTCGTCTTTATCCTCCTCTTCCTCACTCGAGCTGCTGTCGCTGTGAGCATCTGCATCCTCCTCCCCATCATTCGCCGCACCTTCCTCCTCGCTCCCTAACTCCATAACCTCCATCTCTTCATCCTCCTCCACCTCCTCCTCCTCATCCTCTTCCCCGTCTTCCGCTCCGTCATCCCCACCGTCCTTCTCCCTCCCCTCGCTCTCAGAATGCGTCTTAAGCCCAGAACCCTGAACCTTTGGCGCGCTGTCTTTGCCCCTCCCTTTCTTCTCCTTCTTTGTCTTCTTCTTTTTGTCGTTGTTCTGGCAACCTTCTGTTGTAACAGCTTCTCGTTCCAAACTAGTCTGCGCCTCTCTAGACCCCTCATTTTCACGTTCAACAACCGCCTTCTTCCCCTTCTTTTGCTTCTCACCCTCCTCCCCCTTCCTTCTCTTCTTCTTCTTCTTCTTCCCCACATCCACCTGAGCCCCTTTCGCCGCTGTAACTTCCGCCAACTCTGCAACCTCCCCCTTTCCCCCCTGCGCCCCTTCCGCTTCCCCTTCCCCATCGCCCCCTCCACTCACTCCCCCGCCCCCCTCCGTCTCGCTCCCTTTGCGCTTCTTCGTCTTCTTTCCGCTCTTCTCTCTTTCTTCCGATTTCCCCTCCCCTTTCCCCGCGGGATTCCGGAACGCAGCGGCTTCCGCTAGCGCAGCCCCCAGCTTGGCGGAAGGGGATGGCCCTGTGCGCGCGGAAGGTGGGGGGGTTTTCCCGGCGGGCGCAGCTGCAGAGCCAGGGCCTGGGGAGGGCGCGGAGGGTATGGCGGCGCGGCGGAAGGGATTATTGTCGAAGAGACTCGAAAGGGTCGCCATGGCGGCGCGCGGAAGAGGGAGAGCGCTTCTAGCGCGGAAAGCCGCTGAGCGGAATGGCGGCGCGGACGCGCGGATAGAAATGCCGATGCCGGCCAATGAGAGTGCAAACAAGGATGCCTAAGCTATCAAGGTAAACTCGGTTCTCGTGTGTTTTTGTAGGAGCGAGGCTGTGTGGTTCCTTAGATGATTCCTAACAGGAGCTGGTTGGTTGGGATGGGGATGGGATGGGTTTTGCAACAGGGTTTTCAGGGGAAAAGGTGCAGAGCAACAAGTACTGAATTTGAGCCGTTGAGTGTAGGAAACTCGTTTCCAAAACATCCCAACCAAGTCAACAAAATCGCGTACAAAAAGGTCAGCATTCAACTCCGCCCCTCTCTCTCCCCTCCCCAATCTCGCCACTTCCAATCCAACGGGCGCCATTCCGCCGGACTCATCCTTCTCAGCGTGCACCGCCGTCTCCCGTCTCTCCGCAGTCGCGCCATGCGCGCTCTCGCACCGCTTCCCCGGGCCGTCGCCGCTACCGCCGCTGCCTCTGCTGCCGCATCCCCCCGTGCCTTCCCCGGCGGCCTCCTCCACAGCTTTTCGTTCCCGCGCGGCTCTTCCGCGAACCCGCCGCTGCGGCTGAGTGACGGCCGGCGCGCGGAGCGGAACAGCGGCGCGGGCGGTCGGCGCACTTCCGTCATGGCGTCGGGGAGCGCGGCGGCCGGGAACGGCAGCGCGGCGGCGTACGCGGATGAGCTGGCGGCGGCGGAGAGCGCCGTTCGGCTTGCGTGCGCGCTGTGCGAGGTGGGTTTGCATGCGCCGCGCAGCTTCGATGGCGATGGCGATGGCGATGGCGATGCGTGGGGTAGTAACAAACGGCGCGCTTCGCATGGGTCGGTTTGGTCGACCGTTGCTGCTGTTCCGCCAGCAGCGGGGCAAAAGGCGTCTTCTTCCCCGCCCCCACCACTGCTCGTCTCCCTTTCTTCCTCATTCCTGCATTCTCACACATTTTGCCAACCCCGTTCCCCCTTATCTTCTCATTTCCCCGGATGGGGAAAAGGGGGGAGACGGGCACCCACTCTCTCCTCTCTCCCCCCAGCATGTGCTCTCTCTCACCATGGCGCCACGACGACCGAAACAGCACACCCCATTCGCTGCTCCTGTGCAAACCCACCTGTTTGTTTTTGCCCCTCCCTTCCCCCACTCCTCCCTCTGCGCCTCCATCCCTCCCTCCCTCTCTCCTCCCCTCTCTCTATCCCCTCCCCCCCCTTCCGCCCCTGCTCCCCGTCCCCGTCCACCCCATTCCCCATCCGCCCTCCCCAGACGGTGCAGCGCGGGCTAAAGGCTGAGGAGTCAGCCAGCAAGTCTGACGAGTCGCCCGTTACCATCGCTGATTATGGTGCGCTCACCCGTGGCCCGTGGGGTGTGCGGGAATGGGGCGTGGGGGGTGCGGAATGGGCCGTGGGGAATGGGGCGTGGGGAATGGGGCGTGGGGAATGGGCTGTGGGGAATGGGCCGTGGGGGATGGGCTGTGGGGAATGGGCCAAGGGGGGTGGGCTGTGGGGAATGGGCCGTGGGGAATGGGCTGTGGGGGATGGGCTGTGGGGAATGGGCCGTGGGGGATGCGGGGATGCGCTCTTTTCTCGTTTCACCAAATTGTTCACTCACTCACTCACTCACTCACTCACGCGCTCACCTCTCACTTGAATGCATTAAAGCAACATTAACCCTGCCCTTCCCCCCCATCGCATCCCATACCATCCCATCCCTTGACACATCATCTTCCACCTACCACCAATCTCTCCGTGCAACCCCCTGCCTGCCCGTCCAGCCCATGCATGTACAACCCGCGTCTCTCTGTCTCTCCTCTTCCGCCCGTCGCTTCCCCCTAAACCTCTCCACCTTCCTCCCCCCTCCCCTGTCCCCATTCCCCCCCTGCCCTCTCCTCTCCCCTCCCCTGTCCCCTCTCCATTCCCCCCCCTGCCCTCCGCCCTCCCCTCTCCTGTCCCCGTTTCCCCTTTGCCTCCCTCGTCGCCCCTGCCCTCCATCCCTCCACTGCCTCCTGCCATCCTCCCTCGGCCTTTCTGCCGGATCCCTGCCCCCCCCCTGCCCCCCCCCTGCCCCCCCCTGCCCCCACCCTGCCCCCCCTCTGCCCCCCCACCTGCCCTCCCCCATGCCCCCCCCCTGCCCGCCCCCTGCCCTCCCCCTGCCGCCAGGCTCGCAGGTGCTGGTGGCGTGGGCGCTGCAGCAGCACGGGCTGCCAGGCGCCTTCTCCATGGTGGCGGAAGAGGTGGGGGGGAAGGGGAGGGGAGGGGGGAAAGAAGGGGGGGTGTAGAGTAGAGTCGGGGCGAATGAGGGGGGAATGGAGGCGGGAATGGAATGGTGGTGGGGGAATGCGCGGGGAACAAGGGGGAAGGAGGGGGGAAGGAAGGGGAGGGGAAAGGTGGGGGTGGAGGAGAGGAGGTTTGGGAAGAAGAGACTGGTGGAGGTGTGGGAATGGGAGGAGAGTCTATGGTAAATGGGATGAGGGGATGATGGAGAGAGAAAGGTAAGGGTGCAAGGTAAGGAAGGGGCCGAACCAAAAGTAGTTTCTCCCTTTCTGCTCTGCTGCCCCCTCTTCCTTCATCCACAATCCCTGCTCCTTCATACTTTTCCTCGCACCTGCTCGCCCCTCCTCCCCTTCTCCCCCTTTTCACCACACCAGGACTCGATCCAGCTGACGGCGCCAGGGGGCTGGGGGCATGCTGTAGTGACTTTTAAGGCGCCTCAAGAGCCCTCCCCTTCCCTCTCCCCCTCCCCCTCCCCCTCCCCCTCCCTCTCCCCCTTACCCCACTCCTCCTCACCACGCCAGGACTCCACGCAGCTGACGGCGCCAGAGGGGCGGGGCATGCTGCAGCGACTTTTAACACGCCTCAAAGCCCCTCCCCCTCCCCCTCCCCCTCCCTCTCCCCCTCCCCCTCACCCCACTCCTCCTCACCACGCCAGGACTCCACGCAGCTGACAGCGCCAGAGGGGCGGGGCATGCTGCAGCGCATCACAGCGCTCGTGAACGCCACCATTGCCGCCAGCACCAAGTGGGGCGGAGGGGTGGCGGCGCCGCTGAGTGAGGCGGAGGTGGTGGCGCTGATTGACGCGGGCGGCGCGAAGGGAGGGAGGACCGGGCGCCACTGGGTGCTGGACCCCATCGATGGCACGCGCGGGTCTGTCAGTCCAACTTCAGTCCGTCAGTGTGTCTGTCGTTAAATCGGTCATTCGGTCCGTCAGTCAGTCATGAGGGAGCAGCGGGCGCCACTGGGTGCTGGACCCCATTGATGGCACGCGCGGGTCTGTCCGTCTGCCGCTCTCTCACTTTGGCAGTCAGTCAGTCAGTCAGTCAGTCAATCAGTCACGTTGCTCTGTTCGTGTTTGAGGCGCCTGAAGCACCGACTGGTCCTCCTCTCCCTGATCTCTCTCCTCCGTTGCTTCTCCAATTTCCAACCAGCCCACCGTCCACCACACTCCTCCCGCTGTCCCCGCATCTCCACCCCCATCATCTCCCCTGCCGAGCCTCTGCTCCCCCCCCCCTCCACCCTCTCCCCCGCACCCTGATCCTCCCCCCCGCAGCGCAGCTTCATGCGGGGGGATCAATACGCGGTAGCGCTGGGGCTGCTAGAGTAAGACGAGGTGGTGGTGGGCGTGCTGGGCTGCCCCAACCTGCCCCTTGCTATTCCCCCACACCATCTCGCGCCCGCCCTCCCCCCTCCCCCTTCAGCGTCATGCGGGGCGACCAGTACGCAGTGGCGCTGGGGTTATTAGATCAGGGCGAGGTGGTGGTGGGCGTGCTGTGCTTTTCCGCCCTCCCCCACTGCTCTCCCTGCACGCCATCTCCCCTGTCATCTCCCCTGTCATCTCCCCCTTCCCCTCCCCCTCCCCACCACAGCTTCATGCGGGGGGATCAGTACGCAGTGGCGCTGGGGCTGTTAGATCAGGGAGACGTGGTGGTGGGCGTGCTGGGCTGCCCCAACCTGCCGTGTGCGTCCATAGCGCACGGGGTGGAAGCAGCAGTGGCCACGGGGCAGCCCGTGGGGTGTGTGTTCTCCGCTGTCAAGGGCCGCGGCACCACAGTGCAGCCGCTGCATGAGGCTGTGCCACCCAGACAGGTGCGAAGGGGAGGTGTGGAGGTGGGGGGGTGGGGAGGTGGGGACGTGGGAGGTTTGAGATGGGGAGGATGGAGAAAGGGAGGTGTGTTGGTCCCGTCTGTGCATGTTTGTGCATGTGCGGGTGTTTGCTGTTTATGCATGCGTCATTCTGTCAGTTTATGTCTGTGTGGGTGCACGCCTGCATGCATGTGTCCGGATGCTTGTGTGCGTGCATGCGTGCATGTGTGCATGTGTGCATGTGTGCATGTGTGCATGCGTGCATGTGTGCATGCGTGCATGTGTGCATGCGTGCATGTGAGCCCCTTGTGGCAGCAGGTGCAAGTAAGCTCGGAGAGCAACCCAGCCATGGCCACGTTCTGTGAATCGTACGAGTCGCGCCACTCCAAGCACAACCTCACAGCATCCATCGCACAGGTCCGTCCGCTTTTTAGGCGCCTCAAAATTAGCAACCTCACAGCATTTATCCCACACGACCATTTGTCCGTCACGCAACATTCCACCACCCCTGCCCATTGCACGTCCACCCCACCCCATGCCCACTGCATGCCCATCCCATGTTCATTCACACCCCATGCACAAACCCATGCCTACCACCACCGCATAGCCTTGTTTCTCTTTGCTTTTCCTCCTGCGGTTGCTGCTTCGATTCGAGCTACTGCATGGCTGTGCATCCACCACACTCATGCCCAAGCACTATCATTGTCGGATTGTCCCTCTCTGACACCTGGCCAAACCATCATCCATACAACCTCACACCTGCATTGAACCACCATCCCATAGACCCTAGATCCCACCTTGTTTTCCGTTTGTTTCGCCCTACAAATCTCCTACCCTCCCTCGCACGCTCTCATCCCAATTGCTGTCTCCCCTCTCTCCGCCCGCTCCCTCCCTGTCGTTCCCTTCCCGCAACAACTAGGCGCTGGGCGTGGTGGCTCCCCCCGTGCGCATCGACTCGCAAGCCAAGTACGGAGCCATGGCGCGCGGCGATGCTGCCATTTACATGCGCTTCCCGCCGGATGGATACCGGGAGAAGATCTGGGACCATGCTGCTGGCAGCCTTGTCATCTCTGGTGTGTGCCATGGGATGGGGTTGGGTGTGATGGGATGGGATGGGATGGGATGGGATGGGATGGGATGGGATGGGATGGGATGGGATGGGATGGGATGGGATGGGATGGGATGGGATGGGGGGGGGGGGGAGAGTGGGGAGAGGGGGTGTCAGGATGCCAGGGTGTTTGGTCTGCAAGGAATGTTGTATGCTTGGTCTGTCTGCTGCTGCCAATGTTTCCATCTGTCCTGGAATTTTCTGCTGCAATCCCTTTTTCCAGAGGCTGGAGGGCAAGTTTGTGACGCATCTGGGCAACCTCTTGACTTCTCTCGTGGTCGGTTCCTTGATCTAGATACAGGTATCATTGCAACCAATGCCACTTTGATGCCTGTGCTGCTTTCCACAGTTCAATCTGCGCTTAACAGATGAAAGAATTATAAGGGAGATAATGCCTTTGTAGGGTGCAGCATAAGAAGCGGTTCCTCAAACAGTAGTTGTTACATGGAGTCCCAAGAAACAGGTGTGATATTGTTTTCTGCTGTACATGTTACCTTGCCTGAATTTTCCTAAGGCTTCGTTGCCTGTAGTTTACATTGTTTTGGAAGGACCCACCAGTATACTGTACAACGCATATATTCAGTGATAACTTAGTCTGTAGGCACACAAGATATTGGCACTGCTGACAACGAGCTTCGCTGCACTTTTCCACACCTCGGGGCCTTTTTGTGAAACAGCCAATTATATAGCCCTGATGTCGCAGCACAGTTTGGATCGCCTTATCTTATTTGTCGTATCCCTTCCCAGCATTAAATGCCATTTGTAGAATGAAGGCATCCGCAGTCTTCGTCAATATGATCCAGCTGATGTTTTCCGCTTCTTCTTCATCGAGATGTTAGAGTCAATGACTGCGCAAAAGAGAACGTCATAGATATTCTTGTTGCCGCTGCCCGAAATTTCTGAACTGCAAGTACACCCTCTTTCGCGCTAGTAGAGCACCTGGTTGGAGAACGTACATGGATTGTAGAACGTCACCACGTTCAGAATGGTCTTGTCACCTACTGTACAAGCACAATGCGAAGAATGCGATTAGGTAAGGTTATGCACTTTACAAAAATCGTTGTCAACGTTTTCATCTGTTTGGGAAAGTTATGAAGCGATTACGGAGATTTTACGTCCTTGAGCCAGTTTGTCACGTGGTCCGGCTTTCCCCCCAGGTTGCCTAGGAACGTTTATTGGCACCAGATCGCATGAGACAAGTACTGTAGCGACGAGTCGCGCAAGGTGAAAAGGTTGAGAAAGAGGGTGTATCCAAACTAAAAATCGTGGACTGCAAGTGGCATTGCAATCCTGCAGTTGGACGTGTGATCGCTCTCTTGGAGGCTTGGTTTGGTGGTGGTGGCTGTCACTCTCAATAATTCCGCACGAGCGCGCTGCGATGTTCATCCACGCATCGTTGAGCCAGGCCACGACGTCGCGGAGGTTGGGCTTGAAACGAGCCACACGCGAGGTCGCGCCATCGGCATTCCAGCGGGTGGTGAAGGCGCGGAGCCAATGCTGCCGGTACCGCGCCTTCGCCATCGCGATGAGCCCCTGATCGAGAGGCTGGGTGAATGCGGTGGTGTTGGGTGGGAGATACACCAGGCGGACGTTCGAGAGAGAGCGCGGCGTGCGGAACCCGAATAGGTCCTTGTTAGAATCCCAACCGCTAGACCATTGGGATAAAAGAGCTTGTTAAGTAGCGGGTCAGTGCGCCCATAACCCCCCAGGACAACGAGCCTGTAACCCTTCCCTAGGATCAATCGGGGATCACCAGTGGACCTCTGACAGTCCTCAGAGGTGGCGCCGCGCGACGTGAGGACATGGCTGCTCGCGTTGTCGAGCAGAATCACAATATGCCAATCCTCGGCATACATGGCAGCGTTCAGCTGCTCGATGAAGAGAGTGAAAAGCTGCCATGAGGGACGGGTGTGACAGAGCGGGGGAATTTTAGTACACATTTACACGAACTAAAACATGAGCCTGAATATGGATTGACAGTCATAAAAAGAAACTCACCGGTGAGGTCATCCAGCCTTTGGCGGTGTTGCGCCAGTAGCAAAACTCCTCCGGATCGAAGTCAGGGCGGAAGTCGTGGGGGCGCTTCGCCTTGGAGATCACCAAGGGGCGGAAGGAGTGAGAGCCGTCAGCGTTGACGAGAAAGCCGACGGTGAGGCGGTCTTTCACCTCCTTCCTTCCCGCCACTCGGCCGGCGCCATAAGTCTTGCGAGGAAGCACCGAAATGTAGAGGGCAGTTTCATCGAAGTTGTAGGTGTCGCGCGGCCTCACGGAGAGGTGCATGAGGAGCTGCGGGAGCTTCTCCTGAGTCGTACGGACGGCGGCGAGATCCTGGTCGGCTGCCTCGCCACACGCCGCGATGCACCTGACACCCTGGCGGCGCAAGGCACGGCGGACCCATCCGATGGAGCACCGGAAAGTCGGCGGCAGAGACATGCGGCGCGCCATGTTCGCAACATGCTCGCGAATTGTCGCAAGGGTCAGCGGCACACCGGCCGGGCCAGCATTGGCGATCCAGCGCGCCATCGCACGCTCGAGTTCAGGATGGGCTCCGCCGCGCACGCGCACGAGATTGTTGTCAGATGCCGCGGATGCCCAACGCTCGGACGCCTTCAACACTCGGCCAATGGTGCTGCGATCAGGCCTGATGCCGAAGCGGGTGAAACACCAGCGGCTGAGATCGACGTGGCGCAGCTGGGGGTTGGCGACATGGTGGGCGCATATCGCCCGTTTGATATGCACAGCTAACTGGCTGCGGTGGTAGAGACGAGGCATGTTGTGCTAGCGGGATGGAGTGATTGATTGTCGAGTGAAATAGCTACCCTTTATAACTTGTAAGTTGAGCTGCTGACTGGGGCTTGAATGTGCGTTTGCAAGGGCAGTTGGTCGACCCATTGTGGCGTGCGGGATCGGGGTTACCACAACCAGTAGGTGTGACGTGTGAGTTTTGAACAACGCTTGGTTATCACTGTGTTTGTACCGAGCTTTGTCAGAATATGTTGTTTGTGTAGCCTGCAGTGGGGTACTCAATAGTGAGTACAGCCCCTTAGGGTTTGCTATTTGTATCCTGCTGCTTGCTAGTTCAATCATTCCTTCTCAATTGTGTTCGTGCACACATTCCTAGCTCGTACTTGGCGCCTCCTTACGTAGTCCTACTGTGGCATAGGCTACTAAGCCTAGGCCGTACTCCTACTATATTTGAGATGGTATCAGAGGGCGGCATGTCTGCCGCCTTCCTGTGTATGGGCCCACCACCCGCTTCCGCTGCCGTACTGTCCGCCGCGCGCCCCGTGGTGCGCGGCGGCGAAACCCTAATTTCTGCCCGCCGCGCGCTCGGGGCGCCTGGCGGTTTTCCCTTCCGTGGCGCCCGTCGTGGTGCCCTTGGGGGGCCTCCGCGGTCCCCTCCCGTCGAAGCGCCCGTCGAGGCGCTCTCGGGGACCCGCGCGGCCTCCCCTCCCGTCGCCCGTCGAGGCGACCTCGGGGACCCGCGCGGCCTCCCCTCCCGTCGCCCGTCGTGGCGACCTCGGGGACCCGCGCGGCCTCCCCTCCCGTTGCCCGTCGAGGCGACCACGGGGGCCCGCGCGGCCTCCCTACCAGTCGCCCGTCGTGGCGACCACGGGGGCCGCGCGCGGTCCCCTCCCGTCGCCCGTCGAGGCGACTTCGGGGGCCGTGCGCGGCGCCCTCCCCGTCGCCCGTCGAGGCGACTTCGGGGGCCGTGCGCGGCCCTCCCCGTCGCCCGTCGAGGCGACTTCGGGGGGCCCGCGCGGCGCCCTCCCCGTCGCCCGTCGAGGTGGCTCTGGGGGCCCGTCGCGGCGCCCTCCCTGGTGCCCGTCGCGGCGCCCCGGGGGGGGGGCCGCGCGGCTCCCTTCTCGTCGCCCCTCGGGGCGCCCTGGGGGCCGTGCGTTTTCCCCCCCTGCGGCCGCCCCTGGAGCCGCCCGCACCTGCAGCAGCCGCCCCTGGAGCCGCCCGCCACTGCAGCAGCCGCCCCTGGAGCAGCCCGCACCTGCAGCAGCCGCACCTGGAGCAGCCCGCACCTGCAGCAGCCGCCCCTGGAGCAGCCCGCACCTGCAGCAGCCGCCCCTGGAGCAGCCCGTGCCTGCAGCAGCCGCCCCAGGACCCGCGCGAGCCGCCCCTGCAGAAGCCCGTCCCGTCCCCCACCCCCCCCCCCCCCCCCCCCCCCCCCCCCCCCCCCCCCTCCCGTGCTGCCCATTGCTCCCATTCCACCGTGCGTTCCGCGGTGGTTGGGGTGTGGGGTGGCGAGCATGGGGGTGAGAGGTGTGGGTTCTCCCCTCCTCCTTTTTCGTCTCCCACTGCTGCAGCTGCCGCTGAGGGGGGTGGAGGTGTGGGAGTCGTGGGGAGTGGCACTAGGGGGGTGATGTGGGAGTAGAGCTAGGGGTGAAACTGGGGGTGTGTGTAGGGGGGTGTGGGACAGTTGGGGGAGGTTGAGTGGAGGCAGCCGTCGTGTCGTCCGCAGCGCCTGTATTCCGGGGCCCTTGTCGCCGGTAGCTCAGAGAGCCTGCTGCACCTGTTGCCCGTGGGTCCGTTGCTCCTGCCGCTCGTCGCAGCCGCATAGCCTGTTACTCCTGTATTCCGGGGCCCTTGCCTCGGTAGCCACTGAGAGCCTGCTGCACCAGTCGCCCGTGGGTCCGTTGCTTCTGCCGCTCGTCGTAGCCGCAGAGCCAGTTACTCCAGTAGTCCGGGGCCCTTGCCTCGGTAGCCACTGTGTCAGCCGCCACTGTGTCAGCCGCTTCTGTTGCCCGTGTGTCTGCAGCTTCAGTCGTCGCCTCCCATCTTCTCTCCTCTCACAGTCCCTCCTCCTCCTCACTTGCCCTCTGTGATAGCCTTTAGCTTTGCTGATAATTATGAACTATTGCTATGACTGCTCATTGTGCTGATTACACCCCACTTTGGCTATGGGGGTGTGTCAGAATATGTTGTTTGCGTAGCCTGCAGTGGGGTACTCAATAGTGAGTACAGCCCCTTAGGGTTTGCTATTTGTATCCTGCTGCTTGCTAGTTCAATCATTCCTTCTCAATTGTGTTCGTGCACACATTCCTAGCTCGTACTTGGCGCCTCCTTACGTAGTCCTACTGTGGCCTAGGCTACTAAGCCTAGGCCGTACTCCTACTATATTTGACAAGCTTGTGCAAGGTACACGTCAGATTGTTGCACCTCTCCTAGAATGTGTTTGACGCACCCTGAACCTCCCTACGTTGCAGCTAGTCATCTGCGAAGTGACGCGCGACGTCAACGGAGTTTCCGCTGTTGGAATATCAGATGAAAGTTAGAAATGAGAAAGAGGGGTTGCACTAGCAAGCAGTTGAGTACATATAGCAAACCCTAGATTGAGCTGTACTCACTATTGAGTACCCCACTGCAAGCTAGACAAACATAACATTCTGACACACCCCCATAGCCAAAGTGGGGTGTAATCAGCACAACAAGCAAGCAAAAACAAGCTCAGGGTGGATCACAATGTCACCACACATTCTGAGCACAAGTACAGGAAGTAGCAGTTTATAGTTCACAAATGTAAGCAAAGCTAGAGGCTATCACAGAGGGCAAGTGAGGAGGAGGAGGCTGGACTAATAGGAAAGGAGAGAGGAGGCAACGGCAGAAGCTGCAGACACACGGGCAACAGGAGCGGCGTGCACTGTGGCTACCGAAGGCGCACCTCCGGACTACAGGAGTAACTGGCTCCGCGGCTAAGACGAGCGGCAGGAGCAACGGACCCACGGGCGACTGGCGGAGCGGCATCACTGGGCTACCGGAAGCGCACTTCCGGACTACTGGCACTGCTAGCAACACAACGGCTACTTCCCTTCAACCTCCCCCACTGTCGCACCCCCCTTTCACACTCCCACACGACACACCCCTTAGCACCACTCCATAGGCTCCCACACACCCACCCCCCTCAGCGGCAGCTGCAGCAGTGGGAGACGGAGGAGGAGGAGGAGTAGTAGGGGAGACCACTCACATCCGTCACCCCCACACTCGCCACCCCCAAACCCCAACACAGGGCAGGGCAGCAGCAGGGGCGGCAGCTGGGCAGGGCCGCGACGAAGACGGGAGGGGCGACGGGAAAAGGCGGGGGCAGGGTCGGGGCAGGTCCGGGACAGGGCCGCGACGGGGCCGGGGCAGGGCCGGGGCAGGGCCGGGGCCGGGCCGCGACAAGCGACGGGGGAGGGCCAGGGCGGGGCCGGGACGACGACGGGAGGGGCCGACGCGCGCCCCCCCCCCCCCCCCGGGCGCCGCGACGGGCGACAGGAATTGGGGCCGCGCGGGCCCCCGTTGGCGCCGCGACGGGCGACGAGAGGGGGCCGCGCACGAGCCCCCCGGGCGACGAAACCGCCGTGCGCCCCGGGGCGCGCGACGGGCAGGGCACCGCCGCGCGCAACGGGGCGCACGACGGGCAGAGAAGGGCGTCGCGCGGCCCCCAGGGCGGCGCGACGGTCAGAAAACCGCCGCGCGACTCGAGCGCGCGGCGGGAAGAAAAAGGGCCGCGCGCCATGGGCGCGCGGCAGACAGAACGACAGTGCGCGCCCGAGGCGCGCGATAGGCAGTATAGCAGCGGAAGACAATGGTGGGCCCATGCACAGGATCGACCCAGGAGGGTCGACCTGCTCTGATTCCATGTTGGAATATCAGATGAAAGTTAGAAATGAGAAAGAGGGGTTGCACTAGCAAGCAGTTGAGTACATATAGTAAACCCTAGATTGGGATGTACTCACTATTGAGTACCCCACTGCAGGCTAGACAAACATAACATTCTGACATCCGCCTGTCATTTCGCGATGTTTGTCTCTGGCCAAGAAACACGGCAGACCCTGGTCGACTGGGTCTGTTTTATGATGCAGTTTGGGTGTTTTGGAGTTTACCAACCTAGTAGCAAGTTGTGTGGGGGGCTTGTACCTGGGGTGCAACCTCTAGGGCACCTTGTCATCGCGGGCAGGGCATCTAAAATGTGCAAGGCAATTTTGCGTGCAGGAGGTGAGCATCACCTGTACAGTGATGATGCAAACCGCAATTCAACAGAGTTGGCTGGGGCGAGGACCAAGGCAGTGCGCATCTTGGGGGTCCGTGTGAGGGTCGTGGGGTTCGAGAAAGGGCAAGCGGGAGATTGGTAGGGGAGACGGCAGGATCGAGGTGGAAGAAATGGCTTGGCTGGCTTGGAAGGAGAGGCTACACATGATGCCCGCGAAACGGCCCACTTTCAACACGCGCACAGACAACCGACAGGAGCAGCGGTCAACATTCACAGCCAACGGCCCAGAGCCTACACGCCCAAGTAAGCCCCCAAATCTTTTACCGCGAATAAGCTAGCCAAATTTCCTATGCAAAACACTCGAGGCTACCCGTAAAATTGGAACTGTAGCTCAAATTGTAACCACACTCCTACTAACAGGCCCAATTTGCTCCTGATTGACGCGAGTGCGAGACAGGAGCAAACTGAAAGATGGGTAAGGGGAGTGAAAGGGGCATCATGTTGTACAAGGGTTGATAGGGGAGCCTGCTGGTGTAATGTACTGTGATGGGAGTAGACGGATGATACACCCTGCCACTGCACCGTCTTCTGTACAGTGCAATGCAATGCAGTACAGATCTTGTTCCCTTGCTTTTGTGCAATTGGTCTAAATTGTAGTTTCCGGAGATCCCAAATTGCATAATAGTGTATTGCCCGAAATGCTTAGTGGAATAACAGTTCCAAGATGCTTTGAACTCCAAGCCTACTAGGTACTTGGAGGAACCATCCTACACCTAGTCCGCGGTATTTTAACCGCCGCTATCTTAACCGCGCGAGGGTACTTCTCCTTGGTCAAACTTGTTTAAACGAGTAGTTTGAAAATTAATGAGGGTAGAATCTAGCATTCCTCTCGCGAGATAGGGCAATTCAAACTCTGCCAATGCCGATACGCCCCCTATCTCGGACCACTAAGTGTGCGTTTCTTCAGACGGAAAGGCATCTGGCTGTAAAATAATAACCTCGAAGTCTTTGGGTGCCCATCTCATTACCCGAAAACTAATAAAGGGTGTTTGAAACAAAACAGTTCACGTGGTTAAAATACCGCGGACTAGGTGTAGTAGAATCTCCAGTCAGCTTGCGGTAGTGTATGGAAACGAGGGAGAAAGCCTTGAAATTCGGGCTGGATGCTGACTCGCGAATCGCGACCGCTATTGCAGGGTCCTCGATTGTTTTGGGGCCCCTGCTAGATCAGAGTTGCTACCCAGCTCAAAGGTGTCCGGTGCGGCCTAAGGAAATTGCAGGATGATTCGGTTTTCTTTGTCCGAACTAGGAAGACGTTCTCGTGAGCCCAGTAAGTTTTGTTTTACGACTCAAAAGTAGACTTTTGCGAACTAAGCAAGCAGCTTTCCTAGTTTTGTGCCAGTGGCGAAGGCTAAGAGGAGAAGGGAATTTGTTTGTGACGGGTCATGTGCGTGTGAGTGTGTATTTGCGTTGCATTGCATTTGCTTCCAGTTGCTCTTGCGAGAAACACTTCCAAAGTTCCATCCAGTCGGTCACAACATTTGGGCAAATCAAAGCGGGAAAATATGCCGTTCGTAACCATCATGGGACTCGAAAACATTTTTGGTAAAAAAATAAAGGGTACGGTCACTGCAAAGGGTGTTTTCACGCGACTGATAAAGCGTTTCACGGAATCAGTCACAATCAGCTGGTAAAAAAAAAAACGCGAATGGTCACAGATGAAACTCCCGCCAAAACAAAATGAAACCCAGAAAGAACCTGGATGCATTTTCGGATGATTAACCCTAAACACGTAACTCGCCAGGTGTTTAGGGTTGATCCGTTCCCAAACCGCATCCGATTCCGATTGGGTTTTAGTTTTTTTACAAGTTCGCAGATTGGTTGGGCGCGAGCGGGAATTTTGTTGAGTTTCAAGTTTTTTTGGCGGGAGTTACATGTGTGACCATTCGCGTGATTTTTTACCTGTTGTTAGTGACTGAATCCGTGACCCCGCTTACCAAACCTGTCAGAAAACCCGATACAGTGACCGTACGCGTTTTTTTTTACCATTCACGTTATCGAGTTCCAAGTTGGTTACTTGTGGCATATTTTCCCAATCAAAGCTCCCAACACTTGATTGATTTGGAACCTATCAACACTACTTCGTATACTTCACGTATTATGTTTAACAAAGACTACTTAGGCGAGCTTTAACAAGACTGGATTTTCATAATTGCCTAGACAGTAGTTGTAGGGTGAATCCAGACTCCTGTCGAGCGGTGTCATCGTCGAAGTTCGTTGTAGGAGGGCGATGCAAGATCCTCATTCTAGGGGAAAAAATGATGGAAAAGAAACAATCACCCTGACTCCCGCAGAGCTGGCCAAGGCTGGTGATGTCTGTCAGAAGAAGCCACCTACCAGCTGTGGGGGCAGAAGGAATGGGACCAGAGGCGACGGAGTTGTCACAATTTGAACATCATCCCGTACTCGAAAGGTTGATACAAACTCGAATGCTACCTGGTATCTGTGAGGACTTGCATTTTAGGCGCCCCAGCGAAGGGCTGTCCACATGGTCGCAGAGCACAACAGACGACTATGTTGTTTCTCAATTACAACTTGCAATGTCGCATTTCGCGTTCGCAGACATCGTGTGGACGAAAACTTCCAATAGAATCACGAACCGTCGTACAGCCGTCAAAATGACGGTGACGATGCAGCCGACTTCTCCGCTGCAGTCGAGTTACACGAACCGGTGTTACATGACACCTGTACAGAGATCTCTCAAGTTGAATACACCCCACTCCGAAACCAACTGCCCAAACTTGTTGTGAATCACAATTCCGGGACCCACGTCCCTTGGGTCCTCCAACTTCTTGTGAGATGTGGTGCGGAGGACCAGCCAAGGCAGGCAAGTGTGTGTGGGTGCAAGTAGGGTTCCCCACTCTGAAGGGTCGGGTTGGTGGGCAAAAACATACCGCTCAAAACAGGATAGTTACAGCTTTGTTGTCAAGTAGTGTGTGTTTTTACAGCCCTGCATTGCAGGACACTTGATGGAGCTAGTAGCGAATTTATGCGTGATGGAGTAGATTTGCGGGGCTGTCTTCAAGCAGTGCATTCGTTTTCAGTGCTCGGAGGATGCCTCAGAGATCTCGACTACTTAGGTAATGTCGTATAAGAAATTACTGATGTCTTGGGTGCGTGGGAGACTCGTTATGAATTTGTTGATGAATGCTAAGTACGGAGTAAGAGGAGATATGGAAAACGAGTGCAAGTTGATACCACGCTCAAGATGTTATGGCGAGTGATGATGGCCGGATTGGAGTTAACAAGCCCAGAAAAGTTTGGATTCCCTCTGAAGAAAAACTGCATTTGAAGGGCAACCACAATGAGACTGTTTTCAATGGGAGACCTGGATCATGCAAGGCAAGCCAGATTCGCCAAAAGTGCCGTACTGTATCTGTGGGTAAAATATCTGCACGAAAATATCATAGATCGCGTCGTTGGAACCGACCCAACTAAATGGATCGAAACGCTGGGGTGGCTCGTTCAGATTCTCCGCTCTTCCTCACTGGCCAGTTATCGCTCCGACTCACTTCTCTCCCATCCCATCCCTTACCATCCTTCACACGGCATGCTTGTTGATGGCACCATCAGCCATCTACTCCAAACACCAACTGTGACCAGCACATTCGCCCTCCTTGAACTGGACTCCGACACGCTGATTGCAAACGCATTTTTTATTTCCCAAATCGCTTGACTCTGTGCTTGTCAATTTCCTGCATCCAGTCCTCTGTAGGTTCTATTCAGTGGCGCACTCGGATCGCATCGATTTGCCTCTGGCTGCCAACTGTGTTTCCTCAGGACCCCTGGGTTTAGTATCAGGCGCACCTTTTTCGTAAGATACTCTCACCCATGTAAGCACTCCCCCAGTCTTTGACGCAAGGCAGTGACGTAAAAGACCAACTCCGTACCGCCCCCTCCCAACCCCCCTTCCCCCTCGCCCTGCTCCCCAGTTCCAATAATTGGATATCCTCCTCATCAATATCTCTGGATATTCTGTAGAACCTTACAAGTGACAGCGAAGCTACTAAACGCAGCTACTAATCCTTCCTCCGATACCGAATGCTTAGAGTTCAAGCAACCATGGCCGCCACTGTCAGTCGCACCGGCCTTCCCGAGCAGCCGCCCACTTCCTTACACCCCGCTCCCTACTTTAATCTGTCCGGGTTACCACCAGCAGTCCCGCGTTCGCCATATCCGCCACATCACTCGCCGCATTATTCGCAACATTCAAGACAATCGCCGTACATTGTGTCTCAAGCAATTGCGCCACAAGCCGCGCAGCTGCCACCGTCAGCACTCTCGACACCCGCCGCGAGCCGCGAGTTGGCACTGCCAGCAGTACCGCCCCCAGTAGTAGCGCCCCCACTTGTTGCGCCCCCACTTGTCGCGCCCCCACTTGTGGTGCCCCCAGCTGTAGTAGCGCCCCCGGTTGTAGCGCCCATACAGGCATCACTGTCGCTAACCGATAACCTATCAACGATCTTGAAGTTCTCCCAACAATTCCCCCCACCCATACCCCACATCCCCACCATCCCCTCCGCCCCCGCGCCCATCAATGCCTGCGCGCGTCCCGCATCAGCCGTTATGCGCCCGCTCCCCCCGTCGCTGCACCAGAGCCTCTGCAAGCGCGCCCTCGAAACGCGCCACTGCCAGTGGGACGCGCACACGCCGTTCTTCCCGCCGCCTGCCGTCCCCTCACTCACCCCTTCGCTCCCGCCACTGCCCCTGCCGTCCTCACCAATTTTGTCGGCATCTCTCGCGGCGACGCCTGCGGCGCTAATCCACAGCGATGGCGGGAGTAACGGCGGACATAGCGGCGGCCATTGCGGCGGCCATGACGGCGCCGTCCCGTCTACGGCGGTCCCGACCCCCGCCGCTATCTCGTCCATTTCTGCGCTCCCTCGGCCTTTATCTTTCACCTCCGTTCCGTCGCTGCACGCGTCGCAGCCTTCGCCGACGTCGCAGCCGTCGCGGCCGTCGTCCGCGTCCTCGTCGCCCGAACTGTCGCAGCTCGTGCCGCGCTCGCCGTACCTGTCGGCGCCGGAGTCGCACTCCATCCCGTCCATGCACGCGCATTGTGCGACTGTGCCGCAGTCGCCGCCGCCGTTGTCGGACAGACCGGCGCAGAGCCCTCCGCAGCAGCAGCAGCCTCAACAACAGCAATCGCAACGTCAACAGGCGGAACAACAACAGGGGACGCCAGTTCAAGTGGGGAGTTATCATCATAGCCGTTATCATCACAGCCCGTCGGCCCTTGCGCGGCACGGAGACCACGACTTACTCGTCGTTGCGCGCGTCGAGTCAGCCGGGCTCGTCGCGGGCGAGAAGCGCGCACTTCCGCCTGCCTACTTGGCGGCCGGAACAGGCGGCCCCGCGGAGATCGCTCCGCAATTGGCGGTAGATGGAGGGTGAGTGTGATTGGTTGCTGAGGAAGGGGTGGATGAAGAGCTAAGAGGCGTCGTTATCAAAACCTGAAAGCTCAACCACCCCCCCCTATCTCCCCCAACCCCCCGCCTTCCTTCCCCCCCGTTCCCCCCGCTTTCCCCCCGCTCTCTCGTTATCTCTCTCGCTCTCGCACGCATACCCGTCCCTCCTTCCCGCCCTTGGCAGGTTCCCCCAGCAGAAGCGATCGTGCCCGCTCCCCCCGACCTCCCGGAACGGCGAGCGCGGAGCGATCCGCGCGGATTTCAAGGGGAAAGCCGCCTGCACGGGGGACGCGCAGCTTCCGGAGAGCGACAGAGCAGCGCCGGCGCCGTTCAGAGTGGCAGCGCCGTTCGGAGGAACAGCGGTAGCAGCGCCGTTCGGGAGAGCAGTGGGAGCAGCGCCGTTCGGGGGAACAGCGGGAGCAGCGCCGTGCGCGGTAGCATCGTTGTACGGGGGAGCAGCGGGAGCAGCGGCGTTCGCGGGAACAGCGGGACCAGAGGCGTTCGCGGGCGCAGGGGGAGCAGCGGCGTTTGCGGAAGCAGCGCCGTCCGCGGTAGCACCGTGGTTGGCACCCGTGGCTACTATGCATGGTTCGTTCGAAAGCTCCCCGAAATGCATGGCGATGGGGGCGCGCCTACTAGGCGGCGACGCGAGATCCATGGCGAGCCCTGCCGGCCTGCCGGCCCTGCGCGATGCAGCTGCGAGCAAGAGAGAAGCCGGCGCAACAGGCGGCGCTGCTGCTGCCGCCGCCGCCGCCGCTGCTGCTGTTCCTGCGCATGCTTATGCTCATGTCGCTGGTGGCAGTTGCAGTGGTGGTGGCGAATGCAGCAACGGGAGCAATGGTGGCGGCGGCAGCAGCAGCCAGCACTGTTTCGCGGTCAGCGTAGGCGAGAAGCAAGGTGGCGGTACCTGCAACGTCCTCCCTTGCGTTCCCAACCCGTGCTCCTCCCATCACTACGCCAGCGTTCCTCGCACTCCCACGCCCCTCATCCCCGCCATAAGCGCCATAAGTACGAGCGCAATGAGCGGAATGAGCGCCATGAGCGCTACGGGCGCTATTAGTGCGATGGGCACTATCAGCGCCAGGAGCGGAGGCATGGAGACTTATAGCAGCAACGGCAGCAGCTGTATCAATCCCTTCGGCTCAAACCCTTGGACTCCTATCCTACCTTCCCTTCCTTCCACTCCTTCCCTCCCTTCCACTCCGTCAACCTCATCGACACCCTTCACTTGTTATAACCCATCCTCCCCCGCTGTTGCCGCCACTCCCACCGCCAGCCACAGCAGCAGCACCCACACCCTCCTCGTTGCGCCCACCTTGTTCCGCTCCCCTCCTCTCGCCCCACACCCCCCTCCGCACCTCCCCGCTTCAACCTGCTCGTCCCCCCACGTTCTCTCTTCTCCTCGCGTCCTCTCCTCCTCTCCCCACATTCTCGCCTCTCCCCCACTCACACCCTCCTGCTCGGCCACACCACCCCCAGCGCCCCACCTCGGCCTATCACCTCTCCACAGCCAAGCCTTCCAGGCGAAACTCTCCGCTCCCCCCTCCGCCTTCTCCTCCCCTTATTCCCCCGCGCTACCAGCATATCCCCTCGCCCCGCTACCGTCCCCTGCACAGCCCTCCCCGCTAATACCAGCAGCAGCAGCAGCAGCAGCAGCAGCAGCAGCAGCAGCAGCAGCAGCAGCAGCAGCAGCAGCAGCAGCAGCAGCAGCAGCAGCAGCAGCAGCAGCAGCAGCAGGAGCAGCAGCAGCGGCGGCGGCAGCAGCAGCAGCAGCAGCAGCAGCAGCAGCAGCAGCAGCATCATGCAGCATGGGCAGTCCGCACAAGGCGCAAGTACCAGGGAGTCCGGGAATGCCTCCTGCGGGGCTCAGGGCAGCCACCATCCTCTCCATTATGGGAGTGGACGGCAACCGTTTGGGCGTGGACGGCGGCCGTTTGGGCGCGGACGGCAACCGTTTGGGCGCGGACGGGTGCAGGGCTGAGGGCAGTGAGGATGGCCACCGGGGTCAGAGCACCACGTCCGCCTTCTCCCGCTCGGCGTCGGCTCCACTGCCTGCCTCCCATGCCGCTCTGCCCACTGCTCTGCTCATTGCTGCTGACGCTAGTACCAGTGCTGCTGCTGGTGCTGCTGCTGCTGCCGGTGCTGGCGCTGCTGCTGCTGGTGCTGGCGCTGCTGCTGGCGCTGCTGCTGGTGCTGGCGCTGCTGCTGGTGCTGCTGCTGGTGCTGGCGCTGCTGCTTCCCACCCTGTTCTCGTTCCTCCTCTCACAGCCTCCAGCCCAATTTGTGCTTTGGCTGCATGTAGCGTCCCTAGTTGCTGCACTGCTCCTGCTGCTGCTGCTGTGGGGGGGAGTGCAGGCTCAAGCTCCTCTAGCGCACAGCACTTGCACGTGCAAGGGCCTGGTGTCGACGATGCTCAGCAGCGGGCATTGACACTCGCGCTAAAACATGCACACACACAACAGCGCATGCACCCGCACATGCACTCGGACATGCCATGGCACATGCATCCGGACATCAATACGGGCATGCATGCACGCATGAACCCACTCACGGCACAGCACATGGGCACTCAAAAAGCAGTGGATGGCGAGATATACAGTCCCGTGGACGACCAGCGGGTGAAAACACCCATGCTCCCACAAAACAATGCTTCCAGCCCCACTCAGCAATTCCAGAAGCCTGACACAGGCTTTCCAGCAGCTGCAGGAGGCTCATCGCCTGAAGAAGCAGTGTCGGCAGCAATAGCAGGTTCGGCAGTAGCATCAGGGTCGGCAGAAGCAGCAGGCTCGGCAGCAAGAACAGGGGTACGAGACAGTGTTTCTCAGAAGCAGAAGGGTCAGACCCAGGAGATGCCGCTACAGCAGTGGCTGCTGCTGCAACAGCATCAGACACAGCTGCAACTGCAGGAACAGCAGCTTCAGAAAGAGAAGCTACGAGAGCAGGAGAAGAACCAGCAGCGACAGCTACAGATACAGCAACAACAGCAACAGCAACGGCAGCAGCAGCTGGAGCAGCAGCAGCAGCAGCAGCAGCAACAGCAGCATCATCATCACCAGCAGCAGCAACAGCAGCTGCAGAAGCAACCGCTGCAGAACTGCTTCTCTCTTCAACCAGCAACACAAGGCGTACTCAGCACCATGTGTTCTCCACCCACTACCCTGACCAGCATCAGTCACCTTCCCACTGCTCCTACTCAAGACCCGCTTTTCCCCCCCAGCGTTCCTGTCCCCTTTCCTGCAACCCCTGTCATCCCTGTCATACCTCCTAGACCCCTGATCCCCACCATTCCTCACAGCCCTAGTCCTCCCATCTCTGCCACCCGTACTGTGACCCCTCTCCCTGTAACTCCTCTCTCTTTAAGCCAAACTAACACCTCTGCTGCACACAATGCACAGAGCATCACGCACCAGACTCCCGTTCCGGCCCACAAGCCTGACCACAATCCATCCCCCATTCCTCCTCCCCATGCTCCAGCTTCCCCTGCTCTAGCCCACACTCACGCAGCGCACAGCAGCAGCAACCAAGCAGCTGCGAAAGCTGTCCCTTTCACGGCGTTCCTCCCAATGCCCCTTCGCACTGCAGCCGCCACGCTGCCACTGCCCTCTGCCCGTGCCTACACCATCCCTGCTCTCAAACCCATGCCTATGGGCCTTCACCCCATCTCTCCTGGTGTGCGCCTCATTCCCTCTGCTCCGCTCCCTGCCCTGCCAGTGCGGTGGGGTGTGGCAGCAGCAGCAGCAGCAGCAGCAGCAGCACCTGTAGGCCGCAGCAGCAAAGCCATGGTTCAGCAACGGCCAAGGAGGCAGCAGCGGGGGAAGCCGCCAATAAGGGAGCAGCAGGTGGATGGGACGCAGCAGCTGCAACAGCAGCCACAGCCGCAGCAGCCGCAGCCACAGCAGCCACAGCAGCTGCAGCAGCAGCAGCCACAGCAGCCACAGCAGCTGCAGCAGCAGGGGCTTGTGCTCGGTGACAAGTGCAGTGGTGTCAGCAGCAACGGGAAGGGCAGTAGCAGGAGCAGCAGCAACAGTGCTGGGGTGGCAGCAGGTGCAGGTGGTGAAGGGACGGGCTTAGTAGTGGGCCCGGGAGGGTGTGTAGCGACACAGGAAGTGGCAGCTCCTGCGGTGGTTGCGGGTGGAGGAACGACAGGTGGAGCTAACTTGAAACAAGTAGGCATGCAAGCAGGCGTCGAGGCACCTGTCTCTGTGAGATACGGAGCCACAAACGGGGGTCTCAGTGAGACTGGGTCTGATGGGGCGGGTGGAACGGTCAGTGGTGCATTAGGGGGAGTGCAGATGAGGGGGGGGGAGCAGGTGGAGCAGATAGGGAGAGAAGAGGAGGACAGTGAAGGGACCAGGTGTGCAGGAACCGTCGGCGAGGCAGGTGGTACAAGCGAAACGGCGGCAACACGTGAGGAGGAGGAGGAACTGAGGAGTGGCTGCGCAAGGGCTGGGGAGGGCTGCTCTGGTGGAGTTATCCGCCAAGAAATCTGCGAGGGAGGAGGAGGAAGCAAGCCTAACGCTGCAGCAGCTGAAGATGAGGGCAAGGGTAAGGCATCAATCCAGGACGGAGAAGCGAGTGTGCAGCACCGAGAGGGTGAGCTAGAGGGTGGGCGAGAGGGAGAGAGAGAGGTTGAGCGAGAGAGAGACTATTACCGCTGTGACCGCAAGGGTCGAGTTGCGTGCGGGCCTGAGAGGGGTTTGCCAGAGAGCCTCAGTTGGGATGCTGCTGAGTGGTTCCGTAATGAGGGGTGGATGGTGGGGGAAATGGTGGGGATGGCTGTGCCAGGCATGGGCGAAGGGGAGGATGTTGTTTGTGCGAGTGAACAGAAGGGAGTGTGGAACGGTAGGAGGGAGAAGCAAAGAGAGGTGGGTGTGAAAGAGTTGGATAGTGTGGTGTGTCCTCAGCCCAACATGGCGGATGGTGTGGTGGATAGTGAGGATGGTGTGAACGGTGTGAACGGTGTGAATGGTGTGAATGGTGAGGAGGATGGGGTGGTGGGGATGGATGGAGTAGGGGAGTTAGATGACTGCATGGAGAGTGTGGTGGAGCTCTGGGGCGAGCTGAATGATGCTGACATTGCCAGCATCTGCTTGTGATGTTTGTCCTCGTTTTGGTTCACTTTCATAAGAATCGTATGATGGATTGGTTGGTTTGTTGGCTGGACATTGCATGTAGGTGTGTACACCTTTTCACAACAATAAGTACTTCCCTCCACCATTTTGGGGTTTAAACACTGATTTCCAAGACTCCTGATTAAGAACATGGAAATGCCAGAGAATGGCTGGTTTGATTCAAAACAGAAGAACTCAGTGACACACTGAAACCTAACAACCTCCTCCTAAGGTGGTGCTCTAGTCCTACAACAGAACTACTGCTGCAACAGTAAAGGTTTGCATCTCCGGCTGAATTTCACAAGTAACCAGAACGACCTGCGGGGTGCTGCGCCAGTCCCGTTCATAGGTTCATCTGCGCACAAGGTGTTTTTCAGTGCCTTGACAGCAGCTCGTGCGGGCGGTGTGGGCAACAGATGCGTTGAGCAGATAGTAGAGTGAGAGAGCGAGAGAGCGAGAGAGAGGGGAGCGAGAAAAAGGGAGGAGCGGGGGGGGGGGGGGGGTGCGAGAAGGGTTTAGGGAGAGGGATAGCGTAGTGCAAGGACCCAGAAAAAGTGGGAGAGGGAGAGGGGAAGAGAGGGGGAGGGGGAGAGAGAGGAGCACATGGAATGGCATATGAACAATGTGTGGATGAGGAGGAGGCGGAGGAAGCACAGTGCCAGTGGCAAGTGAACAATCATTGAATGTTGTCTAGCGATTTCCGCACGCATTGACGCACTCTCCTGTTAAAACAGTCACACGGGGTGGGGCACAGAGAGAACAGTTTTACTTCAACATTGTGATAGAAATTGTAGGGTGGCAGTAAGGAATGGGAGAGGAGAGAGGAGGAAGAAGTAAACACATTCAAGGGGCAGTGAGGGGGAGAGGAGGGGGAAGGAAAGGCGAAGGGAAGGGGAGGGGAGGAGAGGGGAGGGGGAGGGGTTGGTGGGGGTGAGGGATGGGAAGAGTTGAGTGATGTGCAGCAAGAAGGGATGAAAGAGGAGAATGCAGGGGTACAAAGTCTGAAAATTGTGTGAGAATGGCACATAGCACAGCACCTGTTGTAAGCAGCAAGGTCGGAGGATAGCAGTTGTGCTGCTTCGGGATTGGCTGGACTGGAAGGGTTGGGGTCAGTCAAAAGTGACTGTAGTGGAGTGCATAGTGACAAAAAGAGAAGGGAAAATGGGAACATGTGGTAAGGAAGAAGCACACAGAAATAAGAGATCAAGCACAGCAGGAAGCAAGAGAACTGCTGCATAGTAGCTGAAAATACAAGCAGAATCGAATCATGCAGGAAGGAGGCGGAGGGTAGGGGAAGGGGAAGGGAATGGGACATGGGGAAGGAAATGGGATCCAGGGAAGGGGAAATCGGATACCTAAGATGTATGTTTCAAAATAACGTGCAGCAGCAGCACAAACAAGACTTTTCAGGCACTATACCCCTTCCCACGCTCACAATCCTTTCAAAACGCTGACGCCCCCCCTCCCGTCCATACACTCTCATCATCACACTCCACACTTCCTGGCACCCCCACCCCCCCCACCCCTCCCCGTCGTATGGGTACAACCACCCCTCCACGATGCATGCATGAGCTACCTGAATGGAGGTGAGAATGGTGCAGATGTTGTGGCACGGCGACCACGCGTCCTGGATGATGTCCATGCACAGTGTGCCGTCGTTGTACACTGCATGGCGCATCATGCATGGATGAGCGCGGGGAAGAGTTACAGACGGAGCAGGGAGCAGGCAGGCACATCAGTCTCGCGCAATGCACCAACATATGGAAGAGAGAGAGAGACACACACACAAACACTAGCAGACGAGAACAACGAGACCAGGCACGGTCACGGCTCGAGCAGAGAGCAAGGTAAGATGTGCGCGCGGAAATGAGCGTTGCCGAGGAGCTGCGGCTGGTGGCACATACGGGCCCATGAAGAACAGAACAGCAGCACGTTGAGGAATGTACCGGCGAAACGGGGGAGACGCAGAGGGGGTAAAGGGAGAGAAAGAGGGAGAGGAGAGGGAGAGGAGAGGGAGAGGAGAGGGAGAGGAGAGGGAGAGGAGAGGGGAGGGCTGGAGGGCTGGGACTGACCATTGGGGTGGAAGACCTCAGACGTGAAGCGCACACGCGGTGGCTTCTCCGGGTATTGCTCACTAAATATCAGGCGCAGGGAGAAAATTCCGCCTGCGAGGGGGAAAAAGGAAGATTGGAAGTCGGGAGGTCGAGAGTTGGGGGGGCCGGGGAGAGGAGGGGGAGAGAGGCGAGGGGAAGGGAAGGGGGAATAGCGGCGGGAGTAGGGTAGGAAGGGGGGAGGAAACGGGGGGAGGGGGCCACCTGAGGTATACGGCTAGACCCAAGGATTACACACGCTGGAAAACCCTGGCAACCAATAGTCTTCAGAACTTAATCTGGCTGGGCTCGACGAAAGTAAAACAAATGAACTTTTGAACCTTTTTTTTTTTCCTTATTTGCCAACTCCAACCGCTCCTATTTGCCTGTCGCGCGTGCTTATTGCTCTTGATGATCCCGCTTCAGCCCTACCCCTCACGTTCCCTTAAGCCTTAATCCACGGAAGCAGTTTCTGCATTGCCTGCATGGCTCAGAGTAACAAAACGCATCGTACTCCACTTTTTTAACATTATCAATCAGTAACCTTGCCGGCACGAAGCCTGCTACCTGCATCTCTTGAATCCCTTGCGCGTCGTGCGAGCGTGCGGTGGGGTATGAGTTACCTTCCCAGGGTGACTCATCCGGGCCGAAGATGGTGGCGCTCCACACGAAGAGATTCTCATCGCTCTGCGGACTCGCGCTGCATCCCTGCTCAACAGTACGCACCGACCGACCACCACATACACCACGCACGCACCATGCACGCACCATGCACCAAGCCCCATGCACCACGCATCATGCAGCATGTGGCATACACACGCCAACACGAGGGTCCGTCAGGCAACGCACACGACATCGCGAACCTGGAATGTGACGGGCGTGCCAAGAACGGCCCACGGGAGAACATCCAGGCGAGGGAACTGAGGCGAAGAGTTGTTGAACAACTAAAAGCAACAAAAAAAATGGGACTTTTCGGTACCTCGGGAGGTTCCTGTTGGATGGCCTTGAGGTCCGACATGAGTCGCAGCTGCGACGAGGACATCATGGCGACGTGGCACTCGAGAATTCTCAAAGGCGACCCCCGTGTGCTGCACGCTGCGCTGCGATGACGACGACGAAACGAAGAGGAAGAGGACGAGGAAGAGGAAGAGGAAGAGGAAGAGGAAGGAGGCAGCCGGGACCGACGACACGTTTCGAGGCGCCTCGAACGGCGAGTCAACGCGGGAGGGATGAAACGAGACGACGCGGCGATGAGGGGACAGGTGTGTCGGGAGGATGCGAAACTACGGTTTAAGTGGTAATTAACAAGGTAGTCTCGAGAACGGATGCCGCAAAACGACGCAGTGAAGAGCTCCACCAACAGCAACCTGACTGCTAGCTGATAGACATGGATTACAATGGATAAGGACGGGGATGATGCGTTATGGACAAAGCGAAGTCGGAAGCGCCTGCGTTTCCTGCCAGCTCTTAGCACAATTGGCAATTAGCGAAACGCGTGAAACACAAGGCACGCGTTTTACAAGATTACAAAACAAAATGACCAACTATCGTTCCATGCTGCTCTCATCCATGAATGTGCCTTCTGGGAACCTCATGGTATGGCTTCTGGAAAGGTCATGAACAAACACAGAGGAAAAAATCGGCGAGGTAGGGTGACGCACGTTTCCAAACATTTTGTTGCGTTAGAATGCGGTTTGAGAGATAGAGGTGGAATACGCGGAAATAACCCAAGGGGAGAAGTGGAGTGGTGTATGGGGTGGTAGTTGGGTGGGAAAGGACGAGTGCGCGCGGTGCTCGCAGGGGAACTCCAAGGTGGTGTGAGGAAAGCAAGAGGGAATGACGAACCGCGGTGCTTTCTCGGCTTCAATTCCAACAGGCAGTGGTTTTTACAGCCCTCCTGCTACGCGATCGCGCCCGATTCCCGCGGTCAGTTTTCGCCTCCAACACCGAATTCTGTACACTTTCTTGGTTTTCGGGGCAGGCCCAAACTTCTCGTGAATGTTGCACACACTCATTACGACTTAGTCTTTATTGGTGCTCTATAAAACACAGCTGTTCATGTTTCCACAAGTTTGTTGTAGTTTCATTCGACACCCCTCAATGTCAGGGTTCCAGTCAATAAGAGCGTGACACGCGCGCAACGGTTATGTCATTTCATCGTCCTTTCTTCACGTCGACTTCTCCCCCGTCAACGTCTCGTGAGCACGCAGTCTCCATTTCCTCCGTGGGTCTCTCGTGGACCAAGGGTTTTGACATCATTGAGTAGCGACTCATTTGTTCTCTCATTTTCACCTCACCTTGTCAATTAGCATAACATCCTCCTCTCCGCCTTTTCCAAACCAGCCGCAGTTCATAAAGTTAACGTATTGCTCATTATGTTAGCTCACGATGACGCCTCCTATGCATTCTACATGCCTCAAGGGCCAAAAAGCCGTAAGTAATCAGACCGCCGTTACGCGAGGGAAACGATCAACCAGGGGCAAGCAGGATACGAGCGATATTGTGCCGGCTCCGAGCCCAGAATTTAAGGTCCCAATTATATTAGAAGGCGTAGATGTGCTGTCGGAGCCCGACGACATAATATCAAGGGTCGCGAAGGGTGTCAAAGTTCCTGACAGCGTGACCGATAAGCTTCCTAGGTTTGTTAAGAGTAACCATTTCCCAACTCATGAGTTAAAAAATCATCACGGCCAGAGAGCGAAGGTGACAACCATGGATGCCCTTCACATACAGGATGGTTACGAGCTATCAACCTCAATTATCGACTTTCACAACGTGTAAGTCCTGATACGCGGTTTACTAGTATTACTTACTCATCGCCTTCATTTTAATGGTCATCCGTGTTCTTCACAAGGAGCTTCCAGACGAAAAAACGTGGTTGGCGCTTGACACGCTCGCCTTCCAAACCGTCACCGGGGGACAGGAGCTTGCATGCGGAGTCGACTGCAAAACTGTGAAAGTTTAAGAGGAATTAAGAAGAAGGAGGGTTGTACTAGCAAGAATGAGGATACAAATAGCAAACCCTAGAAGGGTTGTACTCGCTATAGAGCACCCCACTACAGGCTAGAGCATAATATTCTGACACACCCCCATAGCCAAAGTGGGGTGTAATCAGCAGAGCAAGCAAAGCAGTACAAGCTCAGGGTGGATCACAATGTCACCACACATTCTGAGCACAAGTTCAAGAAGCAATAGTTTAAAGTTCACAATTATGAGCAAAGCTAGAGGCTATCGCAGAGGGCAAGTGAGGAGGAGGAGAGACTGTGGGGGAGAGAAGATGGGAGGCGACTGCTGACGCTGCAGACACACAGACGAGCTGCTGGCTCAGTGGCTACCGGAACAACGCTCCGGACTACTGGGGTAACTGGCCCCGCGGCTAAAAGTAGCGGCAGACGAGCAACGGACCCACGGGCGACTGGCGACTACCGGAGATTGTAGCCTCCGGACTGCTGCTGCTGCTGACGACAAGACTGCTGCCTCCACTCGACCTCCCCCAAACAGTACCACCCCTCCTGACACACACCCGCTGCTACACCGCTAGCTCCACTCCCCCTTCACCCCCCCTTAGCACCACTCCAACGGCTCCAACAAGTCCACCCCCCCTCAGCGGCAGCTGCAGCACAGGGAGACGGAGGAGGAGGAGGAGCAGGGAACGGCACACAGTAGTTTCACCCCCATACCCCTCACCCCCAAACCCTAATTCAGGAGAACGGGCTGTAGGAGGGGTGGGGCGCCAGCAGAAGCACGGGGGACAGCGGGGAGGGCAGGGGCAGCGAGGAAAGGGCCGCCCACGGGCCTGGCACAGCCTCCCGAACCGCGCGCAGGCGGCCCGAGCCGCGCGCGGGCCTGGCGCAGCCCGTACGGGCCGCGCGCGGGCCTGGCGCAGCCCGTACGGGCCGCGCGCGGGCCTGGCGCAGCCCGTACGGGCCGCGCGCGGGTCTGGCGCAGCCCGTACGGGCCGCGCGCAGGCCTGGCGCAGCCCGTACGGGCCGCGCGCCGGCTGTACGGGCCGCGCGCAGGCCACGACGGGCGACGGGGGGCGACGCGCGGGTCCCCGTCGCCCGTCGCAGCGCCTCCCGAGGGCGACGCGGCGAGTGACGGGGTAGAAGCCCGCCGCGCGCCTCGGGGCGCACAGCGGGCAGAGAACCGCCGCGCGCCACGGGGCGCACGGAGGGCAGAAAACCGCCGCGCGCCCCGGGCAGAAAACCGCCGCGCGCCTCGGGGCGCACGGCGGGAAGAAAAACTGCCGCACGCCACGGGGCGTGCGGCACAGAAGGTAGTAGTGGAAGTTGCAGCGGAAGCAACGAGGTGGTGAGCCCACCCACAGGATCGATCCAAGAGGATCGACCTGCTCTGATAGCATGTGAAAGTTTAAGAGGAATTAAGAAGAAGGAGGGTTGCACTAGCAAGAATGAGGATACAAATAGCAAACCCTAGAAGGGTTGTACTTGCTATAGAGCACCCCACTACAGGCTAGAGCATAATATTCTGACAAAAACTCTGTTCGAGCACGACTACGTTTGCATCGTGGTTTTCAACAAGTACGGGAGACATTAAGTCACCACACATTCCGAGCACAAACCAAGGCCACAAGGCCAGTTCACAAGCAGAGTTATATAAAAGAGAACAAACATCACAGTGATCATACCCTAGCAAGAGTAAACATGCAGGTACATATATAGATCACAGTACAAGCAAAGTCACGTAGTGAGCAAGTGACGCAAATTAGGCACAAGGCCTAAAACAGTACAGAAACGCTGATGATCACCAGACTCAAGTGCCTTGGTGAATATATCAGCAGTGTTGGCCCTAGTGGCCACGTAAGCAAGACGAAGCTGACCACGCTGCTGCAACTCTTCAGCAAGGAAGTAACGCAGAGCAATGTGCTTCGTTCTGTGCTCCAGTCTGTGCTCCTGACACAAGGCAATCATGGCCTTGTTGTCTACGTATAGAACGAGGCCGCACTCCCAAGTCGGCCAGCAGGTAGATGAGCCAGCGTAACTCCTGTGCAGCCATGGCCCCTGCGTAGATCTCAGCCTCATAACTGGAACTGAGAACAGAAGACGAGCGGGTAGACCGCCAAGAAACAGAGCCGGAGCCAAGGCTGAAGGTCTAACCCTGTGACGACCGCTGCGTAGCCAAGTCGTCAACCTAAGAAGCATCTGCGTGTCCAGTGAGGACAACTGGACCCTGTCCTCCAAGCACGAGCCCCATGCCCGAAGTACTGCACAAGTAGCGCAACACCCTCTTAGCAGCCTCCCAGTGCTCTGGTCGGTGTCTCCCAGGCGCAACGTAGTGTGTCAGGATGCTAAGAGGGTAGGCAAGGTCAGGTCGAGTGCAGGTCATCAGGTACATGAGGCAGCCCACAAGCTCTGGATACAGGCCACTCGGCTCTACGGACTCGTCCGAAGGTGGAGCTGAGAGCGATTGACCGGTAGGCAGAGGAGTGGACTGTGGCAAGGAGTACCGAAAGCCGAAGCGCTGAAGGACCTGGTGCACCATGTGTAACTGAGTCAGGGTGATGGTGCGCCGTGCTCTGTCCCGGGTGATCTGCAAGCCAAGATAGCTGCGCAGTTCACCCAGGTCAGTGCAAATGTGTCTCTTCTGCAGCTCCGACTTCACAAGGGCCAGTGCCCCCGTGTCAGCAGTGGCAAAGACCAAGTCGTCGACGAACACGAGGACGTAGAACGGTGGCAGCGAAGTGGCGGTGCGTAGAAACAACGACGGGTCAGCAGTAGAAGGAGCAAACCCAAGAGTCGCAAGCGTCGTCCTCAGTGTGTCGTGCCACCCGCGAGGCGTCTGGAGGAGACCGTAGACTGGCCGCCGAAGGCTCCACTGGGTACCTGCAGGAAACGACCCCGTGAAGCCAGGTGGGCGGCGCAGCCAGATCTCCTCGTGTAGGCTGCCCTGTAAGAAAGCTGTGCTGCCCTGCTGAAGCTCGTAGTCACGCTGAGCAGTGACGTGCAGCAGTACCTGAAGAGTAGTCATCTTCGAGGTAGGGGAGAAGGTATGGAAGAAGTCAACTCCCTGTCGTTGACTGAAGCCTCGTGCAACGTAACGAGCCTTGAAGGCAGGCGGAGAGCCCGGCGGTCGCTTCACCCTGAAAATCCACATGCCATCAACTATGTTCGCCCCAGGAGGGGGAACTGCGTCGACGTAAGGGCCTGTGGATTTCCACGATGCCATCTCTGCGTCCATGGCTGTTTGCCACTTAGAGGAGTAGGGACCCGTAATCGCCTCTGCGTAGGAGCGCGGGTTAGGGATGTCTGGTGCATCCGGGTCTCCCTCAGGTGCAATCAGCATGGACATGAGATGAGGTACAGCAGCTGCAAGACACTCAAAGTCCTCCTGAGTGTCCTCAAGGACGTCCGTGCCAAGAGCACACTCACCACCGACGGACGGAGGACAGTCAGACGCAGACTCAGCAACAAGACTAGCGGCGTAGTCGAGACGTCAGGCGGTAGCAAAGTCAACAAGCTCAGCAACTAGGGCAGATGCAGCAGCAGACTCAAACGAAGGGTTAATGACAACAGTGGCTAGAAGACGAGGGACTGTAGGACTGGCAGCACGAACCAAGTAAGACTCAGGGTCCGGACCGTCAGCAAGAGAGGACGCAGGAGGACACGGTAGGGGGACACGCTGTGGAACAGAGGAAGGACAAAGTGCCATATGGTGCGTGCCGGGGACAGGAGGAGGACGCGGATGAGGCTAACGACGACCAGTGCGAACAGCGCGAACAGGTGAGGCAGGACGAGTCACAAGCTCACGACGCTCTGTAAGACCTCCGGTCTGCTCAGTGTAAGGAGAAGGAGCAGGCAGTGGGGAGGCTGGCTGTAACGGCGGCTGAGACTGGTCAGGCGGTGGACACAGTAAGGGAGGAGTAAGGCCAGGAGAAGACGGGAGACCAAGAACTTGCTGAAGTAGGGGAACGAAGTACGATCGCGGCCGTCCAGTGTCTCCAAAACCAGCACCAACAGCACCAGCACCCTCACGGCCAGCGCCTCCAGCTCCGGTGTCTCCAGCTTTAACGCCTGCAGCACCACCAGCTCCAGCAGCTCCAGTACCTCCCGCAGCTCTAGCGCCAGTGCCTCCAGCTCCAACTACTGCAGCACCACCAGCTCCAACAGCTCCAGTACCTCCAGTATGAGCACCTCCGGGACCAGGGCTCCAGTACCTCCAGGAGCTCCAGCTCCAGTGCCTCCAGCTCCAACTCCTGCAGCACCTCCAGCTCCAGCAGCTCCAGTACCTCCAGGACCAGAAGCTCCAGTGCCTCCAGCTCCAGCGCCACCAGCGCCAGTGTCTCCAGCTCCAGCTACTGCAGCTCCACCAGCCCTGGCAGCTCCAGTACCTCTAGTACGAGCACCTCCAGAACCATCAGCTCCAGCACCTCCGGGACCTCCAACTCCAGCAGGAACTCCAACACCTCCAAGAGTAGTAGCTCCAGCACCTCCAGCTCCAGTGCCTCCAGTGGCAGAGTCTCCAGCTCCGGCAGCTCCACTCTGAAGGCGTGTGCGCCGAGCAAACCACTTGCGCAGCTGCTGCGGGGAAAGAGGCTCCGGCCGGGGAGACACTCGTGGCGAGGCACCCGCAGGACCTCCAGAAGAAGTAGTACCCCTAGGCTTAGCACCCCCAGACTCCGCACCTTCAGACTCAGCACCCCCAGGCTCCGCACCCTCAGGCTCAGCACCCCCAGGCTCCGCACCCACAGGCTCAGCACCCCCAGGCTCCGCAACCCCAGGCTCAACACCCCCAGACCCCGCACCCTCAGACTCAGTACCCCCAGGCTCCGCACCCGCAGGCTCAGCACCCCCAAACGCAGGACCTCTAGCAGCACCTGAGTCTCCAGCGATCTCAACAGGCACAGTACCAGGGAGTGGGTCTACCTGAGACACACCTGAGGGAGTAGGACCCTGAGGGGGGAGGGGGTCTACAGGAGGGGGACCTGGAGCAAGAAAGAGCGGCGGGGGTGGGAGAGGGGCAGAGCGGTAGGGGAAGAGACAGTAAAAGGGAACCGACTCGTCAAACGTGACATCCTGAGAGGGGAGGACACAACGCGAGGTGGGGTGGTAAAACTGCCAGCCAGGCGCGTCAGGGGGAAAGCCAAGAAAGATGCACGGAATAGCGCGGGAGGAGAGCTTGTCCGCTGACGTATCGCGAACAAAGGCACGAGAGCCCCAGACACGGAACAGCGACGCATCACCAACCTTCCCCGTCCAACGCAGTGTAGGCGAGGTCTCCGGCAAGGAGACACGGGGCCAGAGGTTGACCAAATGTGCAGCGTACCGGACCGCAAACGGCCACAGAAAATGGGGGGCAGCCGCATGGATCATGGAGGTACGAGCGACCTCCATGACTAAGCCAATGCGGCGCTCAGCAATCCCATTGTGCTGTGGGGAGGCCAGAAGCGTGAACGACTGGAGAATGCCCTCCCCACGACAAAAGTCCCGCAAGAGGTTGGAGGAGAACTCACCACCTCTGTCAGAGTGCAGACGTAGGACAGGGAAGGTCCTGGCGGAACCGCTCGCGGAGCTGGAGACGGATTGCACGGATCCAAGGGATCAAGACATCAGGGACCTCACCCTTGCTGCGCAAGGGGAAGACCATGATGTAACGCGTGTAGTCTTCAACAACCAGCAGAAAGTAGCGCTCGCGGCCCTGTCCACTGACGCGGGCTGGGCCCCACACGTCCATGTGGAGAGTCTGCAAGGGAGCAGTCGTCGGGGGAAACGAGGAGTGAGGAGCGGCGCGCTTCCGCCCCTCGACGCAAGGAAGGCAGGGCGGGGCAGGCGAGGGCGGGAGGGGAGGCAGAGACCTGGGAAGACCAGAGACAAGGAGGCGAGAGTGCATGCCATGAAGGCGTGGCAGGGAAGGGTGACCAAGGCGGTGGTGCCACAGGAGGGTCTGGTGCGATAGGAGGCGACACAAGCAAGGGGGTGCTACCGGACCTGACGCGAATACCTGGGCAGACGCAGCTACCTGAGGAGGCTCGGTAGCCAGTGTGTACAGACTCGACCTTCGCCGACAGGTGAACGTGGCTAGGTGACGGCCCGTCTGTATACACGTGCAGATCGACACACGCTGACCCCCAGGAGTGGTGGTAGTGACCATCGCATCCTGGAGGGCAGCTGTACTCACCAAGTTCGTAGAGAACTAAGGGAGGTGAAGACCTGACAGTGAGCCGGACGGAACCACCGGACACGGGAGAACAGTGGAGGAACGGGCAAGAAGTGGGCCCCCTAAGGGGTCAGCCAGTCTGACCGGTATAGGTGCAGAGAGAGGAGTGAGGGTGGTGCTGTCGCGAAAGAAACAGCAGGAAGCACCTGAGTCAAGCGTAAAGGTGTGCAAGGCCACAGCAGGTGAAGTACCAGGGAGAGCAGACTCACTAGCACCTAGAGAACCAGCCTCTATACCTGGGTCAGGCGGCACACATAGGTAACAGTAACCCTCAGCACTAACAGACAAGGCATACATAGCAGCAAGGATAGCATCATAGTCAAGATCAAAGATAGCAACTCCAGACCTAAGCAGCTCTGCCCAGCGGGGGCGCTCGGCCTCGTCACCAAACTCTGCGCACCAAGCGTCGTCTAGGCGGGAGAAGCAGCAGTGCTGAGTGTGAGGCTTCCCGCATGTCTGACCAGCACGGTCACCCGTGCGAATGACATACGGGCAGCTAACACTACCCCCAGACGCCCCACGCTGAGTAAACCACTCAAGAAGCTGCTGGGGGGAAGGGGTCTCGCTCCGACGCTGCTGCTGCTGCCGCTGGCCACCGCCAAAACCTCCCCTCTGAACAGCTCCACCCCGACTGCCACCACTCCCACTGCTGCCTCTACCGCCACTCCCACCGCTGCCACCACCGCCGCCACCAAAGCCCTCACTCCCGCCACCACTCCCACCGCTGCCACGACCTCCACTACCTCCACCACCTCCAGTGCTGCCCCCACCACCACCCCCGCTGCCACCTCCACTACTCCTGCCACCCTTGCCCTTGCTGTTGCGGCGCTTCCCACTAGTAGAAGCAGCCCCGACATCCTCACCACCAAGGATGTCAGCAGCAGCAGCAGAGGCGTAGGAGGGGGCAAGGGGGGAGGGGGAACACCCCTCAAAGAAGGGCGTGCGAGGAGTGCCACGAGCGGCACCTACAGCAATTACACTAGTCTCAGCTGCAAGGAGGTGCTGCTCGAGCAGGTCAACAGTGAGGGCGGTGGGGTCAAGTGCGAGAAAGTGGTCCCTAACAGAGCGAAGAGAGTGAGGGAGGCAGGTGACTATGACGCGGGTGACTATAGGCGAGGTCTCCGGCAAGGAGACACGGGGCCAGAGGTTGAGCTGATGCGCAGCGTACCAGACCGCAAACGGCCACAGAAAATGGGGAGCAGCCGCATGGATCATGGAGGTATGAGCGACCTCCATGACTAAGCCAATGCGGCACTCAGCAATCCCATTTTTCTGAGGGGAGTACCGAAGCGTGAATGACTGGAGAATGCCCTCCCCACGACAAAAGTCCCGCAAGAGGTCGGAGGAGAACTCACCACCTCTGTCAGAGTGCAGACGCAGGACAGGAAGGTCCACACGGAACCGCTCGCGGAGCTGGAGACGGACAGCGCGGATCCAAGGGATCAAGACATCAACGACCTGACCCTTGCTGCGCAAGGGGAAGACCGTGATGTACCGTGTGTAGTCATCAACAACCAGCAGAAAGTAGCGCTCGCGGCCCTGTCTACTGACGCGTGCGGGGCCCCACACGTCCATGTGGAGAGTCTGCAGGGGAGCAGTCGTCGGGGGAAACGAGAAGGAGTGAGGAGCGGTGCGCTGCCGCCCCTCGACGCAAGGAAGGAAGGGTGGGGCAGGCGAGGGCGGGAGGGGAGGCGGAGACCTGGGAAGACCAGAGACAAGGAGGCGGGAGTGCATGCCACGAAGGCGTGACAGGGACAAGTGACCCAGGCGGTGGTGCCACAGAAGGGTCTGGTACGACAGGAGGCGACACGAGCAAGGGGGTGCTACCTGACCTGACGCGGACACCTGGGCAGACGCAGCTACCCGAGGAGGCTCGGTAGCTAGTGTGTACAGACTCGACCTTGGCCGACGAGTGAACGTGGCCAGGTGACGGCCCGTCTGTGTACACGTGCAGATCGACACACACTGACCCCCAGAAGTGGTGGTAGTGACCATCACGTCCTGGAGGGCAGCGGTACTCACCAAGTTCGTAGAGAACGAGGGGAAGTGAAGGCCTGACAGTGAGCCGGACGGAACTGCCGGACACGGGAGCACAGTGGAGGAACGGGCAAGGACTGGGCCCCCAGAGGGGCCAGCCAGCCTGACCGGTACAGGTGCAGAGAGAGGAGTGAGGGTGGTGCTGTCGTGAAAGAAACAGCGTGAGCCACCTGCGTCAAGTGTGAAGGTGTGCAAGGCCTCAGCAGGCGCAGTACCAGGGAGAACAAACTCACTAGCACCTAGAGAACCAGCCTCTATACCTGGGTCAGGCGGCACACACAGGTAACAGTCACCCTCAGCACTAACACACAAAGCATACATAGCAGCAAGGATAGCATCATAGTCTAGGTCAAAGATAGCAACTCCAGACCTAAGCAGCTCTGCCCAGCGGGGGCGCTCGACCTCGTCACCAAACTCTGCGCACCAAGCGTCGTCGAGGCGGGAGAAGCAGCGCTGCTGAGTGTGAGGCTTCCCGCATGTCTGACCAGCACGGTCACCCGTGCGAATGACATACGGGCAGCTAACACTACCCCCAGACGCCCCACGCTGAGCAAACCACTCACGAAGCTGCTGGGGCGACGGAGTCTCGCTCCGACGCTGCTGCTGCTGCCTCTGGCCTCCTCCAGAACCTCCACGCTTAGCTCCAGTCCGACCGCCACCACTCCCACTGCTGCCACTACCGCCACTCCCACCGCTGCCTCCACCGCCGCCACCAAAGCCCCCACTCCCGCCACCACTCCCACTGCTGCTACCACCTCCACTGCCTCCACCACCTCCACTGCTGCCCCCACCACCACCTCCGCTGCCACCACCACCACCCCTGCCACCCTTGCCCTTGCTACTGCGGCGCTTCGCACTAGCAGAAGCAGCCCCGACATCCTCAGCACCAAGGACGTCAACAGCAGCAGCAGAGGCGTAGGAGGGGGCAAGGGGGGAGGGGGAGCACCCCTCAAAGAAGGGTGTGCGCGGAGTGCCACGAGCAGCACCTACAGCAACTACACTAGTCTCAGCTGCAAGGAGGTGCTACTCGAGTAGGTCAACAGTGAGGGCTGTACGGTCAAGTGCGAGAAAGTGGTCCCTGACAGCGCGAAGAGAGTCGAGGAGGCGGGTGACTATAAAGTAGAGAGTGATGTACATCGGGGGCACGGTAGCGAGCGTCGCTAGTGCGAAGGTGGGAAACCAGGTCCTCTAATGTGGCAAAGGCGGACAGCTCGAGAAACAGGTAGGGCAGTAGAAGACGGCCTAGAGCAGCAGTGGCAGGCGAGGAGTAACGGGCAACTACAGCGTCGTACAGTGCCTGTGCTGTCCTGTGGTGTCCGAAGTGAGCGCATTCGGCTAACAGCATGTGGTTGAGAATGGCTAAGCGAGCAGCAGCGTCATGAGTAAGCCACTGTGAGCGAGTCGCACTGTTAGCTGTGGCGGGAGGGGCGGGAGCAGCACCGGACGTGTGGTCGAACAACGAAACGCTGTCCCTAGAGTCGCTCAGTAGGTATAGCTGCAGGTCGTCAAGCCACGTGTTAAACTGAATCGAGCGGCCCTCATGATCGAACGCTAGAACGCGGAGAGAGGGCATAGTGGCACAGCACGTAGGGCGGGCAGAAGCCGGCAGCGCAGGGAACAGGGCAGGCAGCAAAGAGGGGCGGCAAGCAGGGCAGCAGGGGCGACTAGGGGGCCACCAGGGGCGGCGCACGGGGCTGCAAGGGCGGCTCGTGGGCTGCAGTGGCGAAGGGGCGGGCCGCAAGAGGCGGCGCGAGGGGCCTGGGGTCGACGGGCTGGCCGGGGCCTAGGGGCGATGGGCTGGGGCCTAGTGGGGGGCGACGGGCGACGGGTCGGGGCAACAGGCCTAGGGGCGACGGGCCGGGGTGACGGGCGACGGGCGACGGGCCGGGGCGACGGGTGTAGGGGGGACGGGTCGGGGCGACGGGCCTAGGGGCGACGGGCCGGGGCGATGGACCTAGGGGAGGCGGGCCGGTGCGACGGGCCTAGGGGCGACGGGCCTAGGGGCGACGGGCCGAGGGGCGACGGGCCGGGGCGACGGGCCTAGGGCGACGGCCCGGGGCTAGGGGCGACGGGCGCGGGCCTAGGGGCGTCGGGCGACGGGCCGGGGCTAGGGGCGACGGGCGCGGACTAGGGGCAACGGGTGCGGGCCGGGGCTAGGGGTGATGGTCGCGGGCCTAGGGGCGACGGGCGACGGGTCGGGGCCTAGGGGCGTCGGGCGACGGGCCGGGGCTAGGGGCGACGGGCGCGGGCCTAGGGGCGACGGGCAACGGGCCGGGGCCTAGGGTCGATAGGAGGGCCGCACGAGGGCGGCGAGCGAGGCAGTAGGTGCGGCACGAGGGTCGCGAGGGGCTGCTAGTGGGGCAGTGCTGTGGTGGGCCCGAGGAAAAAAAAAACGGTCCTAGCGAAGGACCTGCTCTGAAACCATGTCAAAGTAACGAACGAGAATGAATGAACTATGAAAGAGTTGGGTACAAGTACTAACCCTAATTGGGTTGCACCCCTTATGGGCTACCCCACTGTAGCCTACACAAATGTAAGCACTATAACATTCTGACACACCCCCATAGGCAAAGTGGGGGAGAACAAGTGGTCAAAAGACCAGTCAAGAAAAGCTAAGCAAGCTCAGGGTGGATCACAAAGTCACAACACAGTCCGAGCACAAGCAAAGGGCCACAAGGTCAGTTCACATGCAGAGTTATATAAAAGAGGACAAACAATACAGTGATCATACCCTATCAAGTGTAAGCATGCAGCTATATATATAGATCACAGTACAAGCAAGGTCATGCAGTGAGCAAGTGAGGCAAAGTGGGCACAAGGCCTAACACAGTAGAGAAGCGCTGATGATCACCAGGCGGAAGTGCCTTGGTAAATATATCAGCAGTATTCGCACTAGTGGCCCCGTACGCAAGACGAAGCTGGCCACGCCGCTTCAACTCTCGAGCAAGGAAGTATCGCAGAGCGATGTGCTTCGTTCTGTGCTCCAGTCTGTGCTCCTGACACAAGGCAATCATGGCCTTGTTGTCTACGTACAGATTGGAGGCGAACGAGGCTGCTCTCCCAAGTCAATTAGTAGGTAGGTGAGCCAGCGTAGCTCCTGTGCAGCCATGGCCCCTGCATAGAACTCAGCCTCACAACTGGAGCTGAGAACCAAAGACGAGCGGGTAGACCGCCAAGAAACAGAGCCGGAACCAAGGCTGAAGGTGTAACCCTGTGACGACCGCTACGTAGCTGAGTCGTCAACCCAAGAAGCGTCTGCGTGACCAGTGAGGACAACTAGACCCCGTCCTCCAAGCACAAGCCCCATGCCCAACGTACTGCACAAGTAGCGCAGTTCCCTCTTCGCAACATCCCAGTGCACCTTTCGGTGCCTGCCGGGAGCCACGTAGTGAGCCAGGAGGCTGAGAGGGTACGCGAGGTCAGGTTGTGTGCACGTCATCAGATAAATGAGGCAACCCACAAGCTCTGGGTACGGACCACTCGGCTCTACGGACTCGTCCGAAGGTGGAGCTGAGAGCGAGTGACCGGTAGACAGAGGAGTGGGGTGTGGCGAGGAGAACTGGAAGCCGAAGCGTTGAAGGACCTGGTGCACCATGTGTGACTGAGTCAGTGTGATGGTGCGCCGTGCTCTGTCCCGGGTGATCTGCAAGCCAAGATAGCTACGCAGTTCACCAAGGTCAGCGCAGGTGTGTCTCTTCTGCAGCTCCGACTTCACAAGGGTGAGTGCCTCAGTGTCAGCAGTGGCAAAGACGAGGTCGTCGACGTACACGAGGATGTAGAACGGCGGCAGCGACGTGTCGGTGCATAGAAACAGCGACGGGTCAGCAGTAGAAGGAGTAAACCCCAGAGCCGCAAGTGTAGTCCTCAGTGTGTCGTGCCACTCACGAGGCGCCTGGCGGAGACCGTAGACTGGCCGACGGAGGCTTGTAGACTGGCCGGCGGAGGCTCCACTGGGTACCTGCAGGAAACGACCCAGTGAAGCCAGGTGGGCAGCGCAGCCAGATCTCCTCGTGCAGGTTGCCCTGCAAGAAAGCTGTACTGAAGTCCAGAGAGTGTAACTCGTAGTCACGCTAAGCAACGACGTGCAGCAACACCCGAAGAGTAGTCATCTTCGGGGTGGGGGAGAAGGTCTGGAAGTAGTCGACCCCCTGTCGCTGACTGAAGCCTCTAGCAACGTAACGCGCCTTGAAGGCAGGTGGAGAACCCGGCGGCCGCTTCACCCTGAAAATCCACATGCCATCGACTATGTTCGCCCGAGACGGGGGAGCTGCGTCGATGTAGGTTCCTGTGGACTCCCAGGATGCCATCTCGGCATCCATGGCTGTCTGCCACGGAGAGGAGTAGGGACCCGTAATCGCCTCTGCGTAAGAGCGCGGGGTTGGGATGTCTGGTGCATCCGGGTCTCCATCAGGGGCAAGCAGGATGGAAGCGAAACGAGGTACAGCAGCTGCAAGACACTCAAAGTCCTCCTGCATGTCCTCAAGGACGTCCATGCCAAGAGCACACTCACCCCCGACGGACGGAGGACTGGCAGACTCAGACTCAGCAACAAGAGCAGTGGCATAGTCTAGACGACAGGCAGCAGCAAAGTCAACCAGCTCAGCAACGAGGGCAGGCGCAACAGTGGACTCAAAGGAAGGGTCAGTGACAACAATGGCAAGGAGACGAGAGACATGGGGGCCGGCAACACGAGCGCGATCAGACTCAGGGTCAGGGACAGCAGGAAGAGAGGACTGAGGAAGAGGCGGCAGAGGAACATGCAGAGAAACAGAGGAAGGACGAAGGAAGGAACACGCCATAGCGTGTGTGCTGGGGTCAGGAGGGGGACGCGGATGAGGAACGCGACGACCAGTGCGAACAGGGGAGGCAGGACGAGACGCAGGCTCACGACACTCTGTAAGACCGCTAGTCTGCTCAGTGTAAGGAGAAGGAGCAGGCAGTGGGGAGGCTGGCTGTAACGGCGGCTGCGACTGGTCAGGCGGTGGACACTGTAAGGGAGGAGTAAGGCCAGTAGAAGACAGGACACCAAGAACCTGCTGAAGCAGGGGAACATCGTACGGTCGCGGCCGCACAGTGCTTCCAGCACCTCCAGCTTCAAGGTCAACATCTCCAGCTCCTCCAGCTCCAGCGCCTCCCGCGCCAATGCCTCCAGCTCCAGTGCCAACAGCTCCAGCTCCTCCAGCCCCAGCAGCTCCAGGCTCCATAGGGGCTCCAGCTTCAGCTCCCCCAACACCACCAGTCCCGGCAGCTCTAGTACCCCTTGTACGAGCACCTCTAGGACGAGCAGATGCAGCACCTCCGATACCACCAGCTCCAGCAGTAACTCCAGCACCTCCAGCTCCAGTGTCTCCAACGGCAGAGTCTCCAGCTCCGGCAGCTCCACTCCGAAGGCGGGTGAGCTGAGCAAACCACTCGCGCAGCTGCTGCGGGGAGAGAGGCTCCGGCCGGGGAGACAGTCGTGGCGAAGCACTCGCAGGACCTCCAGAAGAAGCAGTACCCCTCGGCTCAGCACCCCCAGACTCCGCACCCTCAGACTCAGCACCCCCAGGCTCCACACCCTCAGGCTCAGCACCCCCAGTCTCCAAACTTGTAGGCTCAACACCCCCAGGCTCCACACCTCGAGGCTCAGCACCCCCAGACCCAGCACCCTCAGACTCAGCACCCCCAGGCTCCGCACCCCCAGACGCAGCACCCCCAGACGCAGCACCTTGAGCAGCACCTGAGCCGACAGCTACCTCAACAGGCGCAGTACCAGGGAGAGGGTCTACCTGAGACACCCCTGAGGGAGCTGGACCCTGGGGGGGGAGGGGGTCTACCGGAGGGGGACCTGGAGCAAGGAAGAGCGGCGGGGGTGGGGGAGGGGCAGAGCGGTAGGGGAAGAGATGATAAAAGGGAACCGACTCGTCAAACGTGACGTCCTGAGAGGGGAAGACACGGCGCGAGGTGGGGTGGTGAAACTGCCAGTCAGGCGCGTCAGGGGAAAAGCCAAGGAAGATGCAGGGAATAGCGCGGGAATGTGAGGCTTCCCGCATGTCTGACCAGCACGGTCACCCGTGCGAATGACATACGGGCAGCTACCACTACCCCCAGACGCCCCACGCTGAGAAAACCACTCACGAAGCTGCTGAGGCGACGGGGTCTCGCTCGGACGCTGCTGCTGCTGCTGCCGCTGGCCACCTCCCGAACCTCCACGCTCAGTAGCTCCAGCCCTACCGCCACCACTCCCACTGCCGCCACTACCGCCACCCCCACCGATGCCACCGCCGACTCCACCAAAGCCCCCACTCCCGCCACTACTGCCACCACCTCCACTGCCTCCACCACCTCCACTGCTGCCCCCACCACCACCCCCGCTGCCCCCTCCACCACCACCCCTGCCACCCTTGCCCTTGCTGCTGCGGCGCTTCGCACTAGCAGAAGCAGCCCCGACATCCTCAGCACCAAGGACGTCAACAGCAGCAGCAGAGGCGTAGGAGGGGGCAAGGGGGGAGGGGGAGCACCCTTCAAAGAAGGGCGTGCGCGGAGTGCCACGAGCAGCACCTAGAGCAACTACACTAGTCTCAGCTGCAAGAAGGTGCTGCTCGAGTAGGTCAACAGTGAGGACTGTGGGGTCAAGGGAGAGAAAGTGGTCCCTGACAGAGCGAAGAGAGTCGGGGAGGCGGGTGACTATAAAGTAGAGAGTGATGAACATCGGGGGCTGGTTCCTGTCAAGGAACTCAGCTGGGGCGGCAGCACAGTAGTGAGCGTCGCTAGTGCGAAGGTGGGAAACCAGGTCCTCTACTGTGGCAAAGGCGGACAGCTCGGGGAACAGGTAGGGGAGTAGAAGACGGCCTAGAGCAGCAGTGGCAGGCGAGGAGTAACGGGCGACTACATCGTCGTACAGTGCCTGTGCAGTCCTTTGCTGTCCGAAGTGAGCGCATTCGGCTAACGGCAGATGGTTGCGAATGGCTAAGCAAGCAGCAGCGTCACAAGTAAGCCACTGTGAGCGAGTCGCACTGTTAGCTGTGGTGGGAGGGGCGGGAGCAGCACCAGACGTGTGGTCAAACAACGAAACGTTGTCCCTAGAGTCGCTCAGTAGGTACAGCTGCAGGTAGTCAAGCCACGTGTCGGATTGGATCGGGCGGCCCTCATGATCAAACGCTAGAACGCGGAGAGAAGCCATAGTGGCGCAGCACGCAGGGCGGGCAGAAGCCGGCAGCGCAGGGAACAGGGCAGGCAGCAGAGAGGGGCGGCAAGCAGGGCAGCAGCGGCTGTGAGAGGGCCTCAAGGGGCGGCTAGCAGGGCAGCAGGGGCGGCTAGGGGGCCACCAGCGGCAGCGCGCGGGGCTGCAAGGGCGGCTCGCGGGCTGCAGAGGCGAAGGGGCGGGCCGCAAGATGCGGCACGCGGGGCCTGGGGTCGACGGGCTGGCCGGGGCCTAGGGGCGACGGGCGCGAGTCCTAGGGGGGCGACGGGCGACGGGCCTAGGTTAGGGCCGACGGGCCGGAGCCTAGGGGCTAGGGGCGACGGGCGACAGGCTGGGGTTGGGGCGACGGGCCTAGGAGCGACGGGCGTCGGGCCGTGGTCCTAGGGGCGACGGGCGACGGTACGGGGCGACGGGCCTAGGGGTGACGGGCCGGGGCGGCAGGCCTAGGGGCGACGGGCCTAGGGGGGGCAACGGGCCGGGGCGACGGGCCTAGGAGCGACGGGCCGGGGCGACGGGGCTAGGGGCGACGGGCCGGGGCTAGGGGCGATGGGCCTACGGTCGACGGGCCGGGGCGACGGGCCAAGGCGACGGGCCTAGGGGCGACGGGCCGGGGCGACGGGCCGGGGCTAGGGGCGACGGGCCTACGGTCGATGGGCCGGGGCGACGGGCCGGGGCGACGGGCCTAGGGGCGACGGGCCGAGGCGACGGGCCTAGGGGCGACGGGCCTACGGGCGACGGGCGACGGGCCGGGGCCTAGGGGCGACGGGCAGGCCGCACGAGGGCGGCGCGAGGGGCAGTAGGTGTGGCACGAGGGTCGCTAGGGGCGGCTAGTGGGGCAGCGCTGTGGTGGGCCCAAAAAAACGGTCCTAACGAAGGACCTGCTCTGAAACCATGTCAGAATAACGAACGAGAATGAATGAACTATGAAATAGTTGGGTACAAGTACTAACCCTAATTGGGTTGTACCCCTTATGGGCTACCCCACTATAGCCTATACAAATGTAAGCACTATAACATTCTGACACCCTGGGTTCCGACATGGCAGCTATTGAGGAGTAAAACGATAGTGGCGCAACTAATGGCTGAGCTTGGTACTTACGAAAGGGCCACCAAATCGGCCAGTGCAGTGAAGACGAAATGGACACAACCGTGAGTAGATGACTGAACAACCATGATAGCCTTGTTATTTTCGCGCAAATGTGAATTCAAACGCGGGAAATTCAGTTCGATCGAATCGCTGCGATGTGGACCTCCAGAACTGCTTCACGGGCCAGTCGTCAGACCTCTACGGGCGGGAGTGGATTTTCTGTCCCCCAAAACCGTACGCGCACAAAAATCTGCGATCTGAGCCGTTCGATCTGTTATACGGGCCATCCGTGTGCTTGTTGTCAGAATGTTATATTGTCTAGCCTGCAGTGGGGTACTCAATAGCGAGTACAACCCAATTTAGGGTTTGCTATATGTACTCAATTGCCTGCTAGTGAAACCCCTCTTCTTCTCTCTTCTCTGTTTCATTCATTCGCTCACATTCTAACACTTGTTACGGGCCACACAGAAAACGTTAGTGGCGGGAAAACTGTGCACCCGTCAAACAAGTACTGTGTTTCCGCGGTTGAGGGAAAATATCAGCGCGAAATGATTATTCGCACTGTTCCGAACGTGTTTCCTGGGTGGCGTAATGTTTATTCAGGGAAGTCAGGTGTATTTCTCGCCTGGGGCAGAAACCGTCAGTGATCAAAAAAATCGTAAAAACCTACAAAATGAGTATGGATGGCAAAAATTGACCGCGGGAATCGGGCGCGATCGCGTGGCAAGAGGCCCGTAAAAACCACTGCCCGTTGGAATTGGAGACAAGAAAGCACGGCGGTTCGTCATTTCCTCGGAAAGCAAGGTGAACGACCAGTTCAGCTTTGGCGGTCATGAAGGAAACAAGTCGGAATATCCCTGCGAAATCGGGTCGTCAAGCCTGACGACCCATTGACGATTCGACGACATGCTGCCCCGGGCAGAAAAAAAACTAAAACCCTATCAGATGGCATGCCACCCGAGGGAGGCATCTGTCGGAATCCCAACCACTAGACCATTGGGATAAAAGGGCTTGTTTGTGTAGCGGGTTTGTGCGCCCATAACCCCCCAGGCGAACGCGCCTGTAACTAGGGCTGACGTTTCATTTTAAGCTTCCCTGATTCCGGGAAAAATTTTCCCCCTCTATTATGGGTGCACATTTTCCAGAAAAGCAATACCCTGATTGCTCAGGGTTGTAAAGTAGTTAACACTGATTGTTCAGGGTCGAGAACTGAACATCAGAGTAGTAACGCGCGCTTTGTTACCGGGGAAAATATCCCCACTCTCCATAAAGTCTGCGCGCTGTGTTTCCTGCTGGCTGTACACTCGACTGATTTGTGCAGGGCGGGTGTGATTGACCTATCTGGTGTGCGAGTGTAACGTTTCCCTTGTCAGAATGTTATTGTCTAGCCTGTAGTGGGGTGCTCTATAGCGGGTACAACCCAACTAGGGTTTGCTATATGTATCCCAACTGCTGCTAGTAAAACCCCCTTCTTTTGCCTAAACTTTCTCTTGCCTAGCTAGGTCTTACCTAGCTATGGCTCCTCGTTCTACTTGTTCTCTCACATCCCTGTCTTATTACCATGCCCAATTGGATCTCTTCAGCTGGCATGCATCAGACACGCTGCGACTGTAGTTAGTCACCCTCAGAGGCGTTCCTTCTGGAGCGAGTGTACCGATCGAACGGGCGAGTCACACCTGTTCGAGTCGCAGATTTCCGCTGTCAGAGCCTATTTCGACCAATCCCAACAAAGTATATCTGACATTGCAGATTCACGCGATCTCGATGGTAGGTGTATCAGAAAGAAGTTTCGAAGAAACTTCGTCTCGATAAAGCGGGAAGGGGGGGGATTACGCACATGTGGGGGGATCACTGCGATCAATCCAAGGCGGGGTCATCGGAAGGAAACTTCCGAGAAACTTCCTCTCGATAAGTCAGGGTCCACACAGTCGATACTCTGTTAAGTCAGGGTCCACTAACAGCCTAGTCTGTTACGCTGTACTCAAAATCAGGGATAGCTAAAGTATTACTCTGATTGGATCAGGGCTGGAAATTCAATAACTCTGAAATTTCAGTCTCCACGAAGTGGAAAGCCTGAAATCACCCTGAAATTAGGGTAATTACCCTGATAAAATCAGCCCTGCCTGTAACCCCCCGTAGGATCAATCAGGCATCCACAGTGCAGATCTACTGACACCCCCCCACACTGGGAGGCCCAGGACTGAGCACAGCGGCAATGACCTACATGTGCATACACCGGGAGTCGAACCCGAGACCGCTCTGATACCATGTCAAACTAACAAACGAGAATAGATTGCATTGAGCAGAAAATTGGTACAAGTACTAACCCTAATTGGGTTGTACCCCTTATGAGCTACCCCACTATAGCCTACACAAAGTAAGCAATATAACATTATGACAGCATCAACCCTAAATCTCTGCCTCCCTGCGTTTAGGGTTGATGCCTCCGTGACCGGATGCATGCCTGAATGGGTTTTATTTTTTCGCCCGCGGGCAGCGAGCTCCCCCGGGCGGACTCGCTTGTCCGCTGAGATATATTCGGAGGTTGGGTAGGGTACAGAACAAGGTTTCGTGGGGGCAGTGGAACACGAGGGCAGGTGCGGCGGTTTGTTGTTCGGGAGTTCCCTCCAGCCTATCACGTGGTATGTGGTTACCCTCGAAACAATTCGGTTGGGTCACAAGCCTCTGCAGCGTCAACCAAACCCCGCTAGTTACCAGACCAAGCGGTGGGTGCAGGCTGGGAAAAGCAGGCAGGGGATGCTCGGAACTTGGGCGTACACGCTGTGGGCCGTTCTGTGTAAGTAAAATTTGGTTGTGCTCAACTGTCCACATATCTAGCATACACGCTAAGAGTTTACTGAATTCACGAAACTAGTAACAAGAACCATTCGAATGTACCAAAGCATGAAGAACAGCGAAGAGCTATGTCAATAGAAAAAGAAAAGCGCTCAGTATTTCATCGCACTAGCTAAGTGTGCCTTTGCCGAAAAACAGGGTAGCGTGTGCCTTTTTGCCAGACATAGTTGGGCATGGATTGGCTAGTTTTTTTGTTATGAAGCCATTCTACGGTACATGTCAGGCAGAGCCAGCCACTGCAACCTTGAATACCCATCACAAGCACTTTCCCACGACCCTGATCACCCTGCCCCAGTTCTTCGCGCATCTACGCGTCTCCTCCCCGACACAACAGCATTGCCACGAGTCCCTGCCGTGGCACTCTCACGTTCGAGTTAATCCTGCTCTCATAAACCGTCGCTTAGTCACGTATAGCCCCCCTCACATCTCGCGTCGCAGCTCAGCTCCACGATGGCTCGGCCGAGTGTGCCGGGCGCGGAGTCAGCTCCGACAGAGGAGACGTGGTACCCGCTCGTTCTGGGGGACTCCTTCCGCCCCAACGCGCCCGTCCAGTACTACACGCTCCGATGTGCGTTTGCGCGTGCGCCTATAACGGGGATGCTCTCTGAACTGTGTACCTAGTGGGTGGAATTCGTTGTCCGAAGACGGTGGTAGGGGTAAACAGGAAAGCGAGGCCCTTCCGTTTCCCTCGGCCCCCTCACGTTCCCCCTCCCCCCCCCCCCCCCCCCCCCCCCCCCCCCCCCCCCGCCCCGCCCCCTTCCCCCCCATTCCCCTTTCCCCTTCCGTGCAGACGAGTTCAAGCCCGCGTCGATAGATTCCGCGCGCCCAGGCACGCTGCGGCGGGGCGGGGAGAGCCGCGGGGAGAGCAAGGTGGGGGTGGAGCTTCCGAACAACCAGCCGGGGAAGCCGCCACTGGAATTCGAGGGCCACGTGGACCCGTGTCGCGACCAGGAGGGGCTTGTCCTTTTCGACGGGCGCTCCTTCCGCCTGGAGCGCCTGCACTACGCCGTGCGCAACCTGCGCCACATCCGCCTCGCCAAGGAGAAGCCCACGGGGACGGCGGGCACAGTGGGGGCGGACGCGGGGGGGGTGGCGGGTGGTGGAGCAGGGGGAGCGGGCGGGGGAGATAAGGGAGGCGCGGGTTTCGGAAGCGGAGGAGGAGGAGGCGGAGGAGGGTGGAATCTGAACTTGGACGAGGGGAAGGGGTTTGGCGGCGCGGGAGGTGGGCATGGGAGCAGGGACGGGGATGGTGGCGGAGAGACAGGTGGTGCAGGGCAAGCAGGGAAGAAGCCACGAGGTGACACTCTCTTTTGCCATATGCTTCCAGTGGCGCCTTTTGTAGTGTCAGTCAGCAGTATCCATGCACAAGGGTATCCAGTGCCCCCCCCCACCCTCCTTCCTTTTTTTTTTCTTTTTTTTTTTGGTGCATGCCTGTGTTTCCTCTTCCCTGTTTGTATGGCTTCCTCCAGCGCCTTGCTCGTGCTCTCAATGAAATCCGCCCCCCCCCCCCGGTCTGTCCTGTCCTGTTCTGAGTCGAATCAAACGCCACTCCCTCCTGTCTCCACTGCCTTGCCGTGTCGTGTCTCATGCAGAGCGTGACGGAACAGCCTCAGCAGCAGCAGCAGCCAAGCGCAAAAAAGGCAACGCTGCTGCTGCAGCAGCAGCAGCAGCGGACACGGCGGCAGGGAACGAGGCGGGTGCCATGCCAGGCTCCTTGTCTTCCGCAGTGGCCGCTGCTGCTGCCGCTGCAGCTGCTGCTCGGGAGAGCAAGGCGGCTGCTGGTGGGGGAGCAGGCGCAGGCGGTAGAGGAAGAGGTGCGGGCGAGGGGGTGGGTGCATCAGGCGCTGCCCATGGTAGCAAGTCGAGAGATTACAGTGGAGAGATGGGCAGAGGTGCTGCTGGTGCTGCTGCTGGTGGTGGAGGAGTAGGAGGAGGAGGGATGGGTGATGGTGCAGGATGGGCGAACACAGCCACTGGTTCTTCTGTTTCCGGGTTAACATCTCGGGATTCTTCGGGAGTTGGTTCCTCATCTTTCTACACAAACAAGGCAGCGGGTGTTGAGCAGATTGAGCTGGGGGTTGGTGGGGAGGAGGAAGAGGAGGAGGTGGAATATGAGGAGATCGAGGTTGAGGAGGAAGAGGAGCAGGCAGCAGGGGATGCACCTGCGTCTGGGGCTGGGACTGTAACTGAGACTGGGACACCGTTGAAGCAGCAAGGGTCTGATGGGAGCAGTAGTTCTGCGAGTGGCAGTGGGAGTGGGAGTAGCAGTAGTAGCGGGAGTGGTAGCAGCAGCGGCAGCAGCAGCAGCAGTGGGAGTGGGTCTGATGACGACGACGATGATGACGAGGTGGGGAATGAGGAGTCCGCTAGTTCCGAAGATGATATCTGTTGATAGGGGAGAGGCGTGTTTTGAGACATCTCAAAAGTAGCAGCAGCGGCAGCAGCAGCAGCAGCAGCAACAGCACTGGAAGCGGGTCTTATGATGACGAAGTGGCGTGGGGATGGGTGTGTGTGGCTGCACTCTCTGCGCATCACTGCTCCATGTGCCCGTCCCGTGGTTGGATAGCCGATCGCGAATCGACGATCGCCAATTGTCTCCATTGCCGTTTCTGCAGCGCGAGAGCCTTGTTGCAGAGCAAAGCTGGATAGCAAAGTGTGTAGTGTTATGATGTTACCTCTTGTTGGCATCTGCTCCTTTACTCTTGCTGGCATGGTGACCAAGACCTGGCTTGGATTGGACCCATTTGCTCTGTGGTGGGCTGTGCCTGCCTGTCATTTATTCCATTGCCCAGCTCCAGCACCATAGAAAATACTGGTACGGTAAAATAAAAATGAATATTTTTAAAAGTGTAACGCTTTTCAAAATTTCGTATTTTGAAAGCGAAGCAGTCTGTAATGTAGGAATGGGCAGCGACGAACCGCGCTAAACGCCCGTTTTGGAGTACAAAACGTGGGCTGGAGGTCATTTCCCTCCACCCACGTCTCTCATTTTCAAACGGTTTAGCCGATTTTCGTCTCCCACACTCAAGCTGGCGAGGACCAAGTCTCTTCCTCGCTTTCAATCCCCGTCGACTTTACTCTCTGACATTTTCGCGCACAACGCAACAACTATGGCACTTAACGGCGGGGAGTCTAATACCGCTACGGCCCCCACTCGACCCGAGTCCGCAAGAAACGCACGCGAAATCGCGGGCGATCGCCCAAACAAGCGCCGGGCAGAAGACGGGGAAATCTCCCCGACTGGCGTCGACGTCCTGCTGGGCGCGACCGAGGCACACGCTGCTGGTGTCGAGGCACACGCCCCTAGTGTGCCTCGAGCCCCTGTGGCCCCTGACGCGCCGGCCACGACAGAAGGCGCCAAATCGGCACCAACCAGCGCGGCTGGCACCCCGCGTCCGCGCCAGCGACGCAGGCCTGTGGGCCCTGACGCGCCTGTGGGCCCTGACGCGCCTGTGGGGCCTCACGCGCAAGTGGCGACGGGCGCGCAAGTGGCGACGTCATTCACTGCAGCCCAACTGCAGCAGTTGCTGACCCTGTTACAGCAGCAGACCCCTGCTGTTACTGAAGAAATCGCTACACCAAACGCAACTTCGGTTTCTGCTAAAAGCGAAAAGGCGAAAACGGAGTCCGCGAAGCGCGCTCGCACGACAAAAACCGGAAGGGGCGAAGACACACGCGCCATTGCGACCCCAGTCATGAACAACCCCACCGACAGCGACAATGAAGAAGACGAAGACGGTGAGGCTCATGCTGTAAATGTCGCTTTTGCATCCGATGAGCAACTCCCTCCGCTCCCTTCTCCCAACCCCACCATCACCGCCGCCTCGTTCAAGAACGCCGCCGTGCGCGAGCAAGCCGAGGTCCTGGAACACCTGCGGGCTTACTTGAAGCATGCAGAGCACAAGGTGCGGCACAACGAGCCGGCAAGCGCCCTCGAATTCCTTGGCGAAGCCTTCACGCTCATCACCAACCGCTTTAAGTTACTTCACGTCGCCGACTACACCAACTTCCGCACAGCAAACAGGTTCAAGCTCTATGAAGACAAGAGCGTCTTCACTTCTCGCCCGTTCAAGCAGGCCGTCGCGGACGTAGCGGCCATGGAGCGCGCCCAAGGAAATTTCAATCGCGCCCCACGCGGCGGAGGGCGTGGGCCCATGGCCTTTGGGAACAAGCGTGGCCCGCCAAGTGATGGCAACGGCAGGAGCTTTCGAGGCTCTTGCTACCGCTGCGGGCAGCCGGGACACATGGCCAACGCTTGCCCTGAAAATGGGGTGGGAGCACAAGGGCCCGCACCGGTGGTGTGAACTCCCGAAAGGGCAATCACCCGGTGTCGAGGGGCATGATCAAGGTAGCACTAGGGAGTGCAAGGCCGCTGGCCGTTTTCCCGTAGGGGATGGTAGAATGGCCGCGGGCCAACCCCAAGGCAAGGGGATAGGACTAGGAGTCCTAGAGTAAAGCATTTAATGAAATGGTGGATTTCTTGTGTGCATTATTGAGGGCTCGGAATGCATAATGGGCTATGTTTGTGAAAACGGTGATTTTTTGTGTGACTTACTAAGGCCCTTGGTTTCAACGTGTGTAAGAAGCTGCAACGGGACCAGCCACAAGCCTCTGAAAAAAAAAAAAAAAAAAAAAAAAAAAAACCAGAGAATAAGAGCAAGAGAGAGAAAGAGGAAAACAAGCGAGAGAGAAAACTACGAAGGGAGGGAGTTTTTTGTTCCCACTAAGCCAGGAGCCCGAGACGCAAGGCAAGGTTTCCATGGTCTTAAGAAGGGGACGGCAGCCAGGACGGCTATCCAACGAATCTGGAGAACGGCAAGCATGATCATGCAAAAAAAAAAACAAACAAACAAACAAACAAAAAGAGGGGGGAGGAAGGAAGAGCACGAGCGAGATGTTCACCGTGATGAGCTCACCGAGCAAAAGAAGGAGCTGCCCTACGAGCACCACATGTTAGGCACAGGGCGGAACACCCAAGTGCATGCAATCAGGCAAACGGACTCATGAAAAAAAAAAAAAAAAAAAAAAAAATCAACAACGACAACAACGAGAGAGAAAGGAAGAGAGAGAAAAAGAGAGAGCGAGAGTGAGAACCTCACGGGGGACCTACATTGCCGCATACCTTGCTTAACGAAGCATGTCCCATGCTGCCCCGAACCCCATGGTCCACAGATACACCGGGTATCGGCTCGATGGTTGAGTATGACCCGTACGAGATCGCGATCACCGACAAGCTCGTCACGACCATGCGCGGACGCCTGCGCGCAGCATTTCCTTGGTGGAGCTCATGGTGCGAGAGTAGCTTCATACTCTCGGTGGTTTTAAATGGCTATTGGATGCCATGGAAGCATGGGCCCCCCACGCCGTTTCAGAAAGACAACCACGCGGGAGCACTAATCCACTCAAAGTTCACCAAGCAGGCCATACTCGAGCTCCTTGATAGTGGTGCGGCCATTATCGCCCCCGGATCCCAACAGCTCTGCATCAGTCCACTAAATGTGGTGGTTCAAAGAGACAAGTGCCGACTATCTGAGCATCCCCAAATTCAAGTACGAGGGATTGAAGCGGGTGGCGGAGCTCGTCAGCATAGGCGATTGGATGTTCGTTGTCGACCTCAAATCAGGATACCACCACGTCGACATCCATCCGTCATGCTGGAAGTACCTGGGATTCCAATTCGACGGGCGCTCATACGTCTTTCGTTCCCTCCCTTTCGGCCTCGCGACGGCCCCATTTGTATTCACGCAACTTATCAAGCAGCTCGCCCGCCGCTGGCGGGCCCTCGGGGTACGAGTCATCCCGTACGTTGACGACATCATATTTTTGTGTCACACGGAAGCAGAGGCTCGAACTACGTGTCAGATGATGGTGGAGGACCTCAACAAGGCGGGGCTAGTCATTAATTCTAAGAAGTCTCATCTGCAACCCACCCAGCAGCTGCGCTTTCTAGGTGTCGAACTGGATACTAAGCACGGCCAGTTCTCCATTGGTCCCGAGCGGCGTACATCGTTACGCTCGACCATTCAAGAACTTTGCATGGCAGGCAGAGCCAAGCGCAAGGTCCCGATCCGCCATGTAGCGAGGGTCACTGGCATGCTCGCTTCGATGTCACTTGCCATCGGCGCAACTGCGCGGGCATTTAGCCAGAACCTGCTGCAGACCATTCAGGAGGCCGCTTCATGGAACAGCAAGGTGCCATTAGTCCCCGCCGTAATCGAGGAACTCGAGTTTTGGCTGCAAGAATTCGACAACTTCAATGGCGCCCCCTTCCACGTCCCGAGCAGCTATGACGCAGTGATCCATGTGGACGCCAGCGCACACTGTTGGGGAGCCACACTCGACACGTTCCCGGGAGGGCGAACCGAGGCGAATGCAGCAATGCCCGAGCATCTCACAAGGACCTCGAGCACGCAACGAGAAATGGAAGGAGTTCTATGGGCTCTCCAAACGTTCGCGGGAGGGATCCACAACCGACACGTCCTAGCCAGAACTGACAACCAAGGCGTATTCTTCATTCTTCGCAAAGGCGGCTCTCGAAGCCCTAGTCTCACCACAACATGCAGAGCCATTATTCAAACGTGCATGGCCTCGAGGATTCGCCTGACGGTCGAATGGATACCACGCGAGCTCAACACACGCGCGGACGAACTCTCCAAGATGATCGATCGAGATGACTACTCAATTAAAGCACCGTGGTTCCGCCTCATTGAGCGGCGTTTGGGACCGCACTCCATCGATCTATTCGCCAATGCAAGCAACACACAGTTAGCCCGCTTCTGTTCCAAAACACCTCACCCGGACGCAGAGGCTACCGACGCCTTCTCAATATCATGGAACGCTGAGCACGGTTATGCTTTCCCACCACCACACCTCATCCCAGCAGTGCTTCACCACGCCCAACGGACGCGAGCATCGCTCACGCTCGTAGTGCCTCATTGGCCAGGGGCAAGCTGGTGGCCGTTGCTACAAACCACCCCACCGAAGTGGGCCCCTTGCATTCGCGCTCACATCCACCTCACCCATGGGAGTCAGTGCCTCACCGCGGGCACCCACACTTGTGCCTTTTCTGGCGAAGGAATGCCTCATAGCCCTATTCTCGCTTTCCGAGTGTCGTTCGCTACCTGACCTCTCACGAACCTGGTGCATGATTACTTGAGAGGCTCAAGCACGAATTGCTCCATATAACTGCGCAAACACGGGCCGACTCTACGATTCGCACCTACGAGCCGTACTGGGCCAAGTTCCGCGCGTTCTGCAAACGAGTCAAGCTACAGTTTCTGCCATGCACAGACGCTCGCGTTATACCTGGTCCATGCGATTCAACAAAAAGCCACAGTATCAGTGATACAACTGACATGCTCGACAGTCCGCTTCGCACATCGGATGATCGGGGCCCCGTGCCCATCAACTGGGCCGTTCACATGCCAAGTGCGGGAATTCGCCAAGCGACATTGCCCGCACCCCCGACGACTCAAAGAGCCCATCTCTTTGCACCAAGTCCACGAAATGGCGTTGGAATACCCGGAGTCAAACAACCCCGGCGAGTTCCAGAAGGGACTCATCCCAATCCTAATGTACGCCGGCCTTCTACGCTACTCGGACCTCGTCGAAATTAAGTGGCACGACATCCAGTTCGAGGAAGACGCCATGTGGCTCTTTATTCCCCGCTCAAAGACTGACCAGGCAGGAGAAGGTGCATGGGTTCCAGTAGCAGCAAGCTCAGGTCCCTTCTGCCCCGTACGGTGCACCAAGCGCTTCATCCAATTGGCGGGATACAACCATGCACAAAGAGGCCCGCTCATACGAGTTTTCGGTCAAGACACCACGAGTCTCGGCACTGCCGCCACTTCACCATCCTACACAACAATCCGCAACTGGTGCAAGGAGGCATTCCAAAAGATCGGCTTAGGTCTCGAGCATCTCGGCACCCACTCCTTTCGCAAAGGCGCAGCCACATGGCTCCGCCAACTCAGGAGTACCAGATCGCTTTTTGAAACAGTTGGGACGGTCGCGCAGCGATACTGCCAAGGAGATGTACATCACCCCGGCGGTCGATCAACTGGTCGAAGCGTCTCGACACGTTCAAGACCCGGCACGAGCCTCATCACCAGTGCAACACTCAGCGGCTCTGATGCGACGACGACAACCTCCACTGCACATGTCTCAGAAGACCCATTTGAAATGAGACGATGCCATTGCTACATGAAAGAAAGCAAGCTTTCTAAATATGAATATTTTTAAAAGTGTAACGCTTTTCAAAATTTCGTATTTTGAAAGCGAAGCAGTCTGTAATGTAGGAATGGGCAGCGACGAACCGCGCTAAACGCCCGTTTTGGAGTACAAAACGTGGGCTGGAGGTCATTTCCCTCCACCCACGTCTCTCATTTTCAAACGGTTTAGCCGATTTTCCCGCCCACCCACCCCTTGAAATGTGTTAGCACATTAGTCTGATAGGCTGCTTGGATTTCAAATTGTACTAAACCCATTTGAAATGAGACGATGCCATTGCTACATGAAAGAAAGCAAGCTTTCTAAATGGCATGTTATACTCCTTTAAGGCACCGCAGCTGATGGAAGGGTTTTGCTGGTCAGCAAATCATGTCGGGTTCACACCAGCAACAACTAAAACCTACAATTCACAGCACATTCACGTTCACACACACCCCAAACATGTGGACCACCAGAGGGTCCTGCTACGGTTGGGTGCGCGGAGCGGTCTTATGGTATTAGCATTTCTTGGCTGCCCCTGAACGACTTTTGAGGCGCCTCAAAAGTCACCAGAGGGTCCTGCTACGGTCGGGTGCGCGGGGCGGTCTTATTAGCATTGCTTGGCTGCCCCTGAACGCCCTTGCCGTTGCCATTGCTGCTGGGTTTGGGTTTGAGCTTGGAGGAGGGGCTGCTGTGCAGGTGCAGTACGAGGGGCCCGGGAGCACGGGTGATGCGGTCAAAGGCTCTTATGCACACATAACCTGGTGCAGTGCAGCACATGGGATGGGAGGAGGGAGAGACACGGGGAGAGGAGAGAGGAGAGGGGAGAGGGGAGAGGGGAGAGAGGGGAGAAGAGAGAGGAAAGAGGAGAGAGGCGAGAGGAGAGAGGAGAGAGGAGAGAGGAGAGAGGAGAGAGGAGAGAGGAGAGAGGAGAGGGGAGAGAGGAGAGAGGGGAGAAGAGAGAGGAAAGAGGAGAGAGGCGAGAGGAGAGAGGAGAGAGGAGAGAGGAGAGAGGAGAGAGGAGAGAGGAGAGAGGAGAGAGGAGAGAGGAGAGAGGAGAGAGGAGAGAGGAGAAAGGAGAGAGGACGGAAGGAGAGGGCTTGGTGTGAGGTTTTGTACGGGACGAAGGACCTATTGTTCGTAAGGGACACGGTGCTGTCTGAGACAGCGAGAGCGGTGGCGTGATGCGTGCTTGTGAAGGAGATTATGTCCGCTATGTTGGAATCACTTTTGAGATATCTCAAACGTGATGCATGTTCGTGAAGGCAACTTTGTCCTGTTGGATGGCCTGGGAGGTGTTGTTGGAGCAATGCGTTGCGAAAACGAGTGGTACAAGTGCTACACACACATTTTCTCTGCTGTGAAATGCTGTGCGGTGCTGTGCTGTGCTGTGCGGTGCTGTGCTGTGCTGTGCTGTGCTGTGCTGTGCTGTGCTGTGCTGTGCTGTGCTGTGCTGTGCTGTGTGGTGCCGTGCTGTGTGGACGTACCTCGCCAGAAGACCGACTGGACCTGCAGAGTTGTGAGGCCTGAGAGGGCACCAAGGAGAGGAAGCACAGGAGGCAGAATGAGGTGCCACAAGGTTTTGAGACGGTGAAGCAGGTGGGGCAGGTGAAGCAGGCGCGGCAGGTGAAGCAGGTGGGGCAGGTGTAGCAGGTGAGTGAGGTGTAGCAGGTGAGTGAGGTGTAGCAGGTGAGTGAGGTGTAGCAGGTGAGTGAGGTGTAGCAGGTGAGTGAGGTGTAGCAGGTGAGTGAGGTGCATCAGGTGTCACACAACAGGAGTTGGTGAACCATCAAGGTGGTGAATCAGGTGTGGCGTAAGGGAAATCAGTATAGAATAAGCCTCAAGGTGGTAGTGGTTAACCTCAAAAAGGGGTGCATGGTGGTGGGATGGGAATGGGAAGGGTACCCTTAAAGATGGAGGGGATGGAGGTGCCACAGAGCACGAAGCGGCGGGGGAGGTGCCAAAGGAGGGAGCGCGGGACAGCAAGAGGCTGCTTGCTGGTGGCGGCGTCTGCAAACACCTGTGGTGTTGGAGGAGGAGGAGCAACAAAGGGGAGTGGTGCAGTGAAGGAGGAGCCTAGTTTTGAGTCGACTCAAAACAAGAGGCTGCTTGCTGGTGGCGGCATCTGCAAACACCTGTAGTGTTCGAGGAGGAGGAGCAACAGGGGAGATTGGTGCAGTGAAGGAGGAGGAGGAGGAGGGAGGGGAGAGGAGGTCCAAGGAGGACATTCTGAGTCGATCTAGAATACACAGTGAGAACTGCACGTCTGAGAAGGCCGAGAGGATGGAGAGGAGGTGGAGTGGGTGGATTGGCAGGCAGGCAGGCAGGCAGGCAGAGCAGGACGGGCACGTTTGCGAAGGGAAGGTTTCTTGCTCTTTTATTCTGCAGGATTTTATTTTTGGGGATTCAGAAACGTGCTATTTGATTCTGCAGGTTATCCTTCGCTCACCTCGTTGTTCTGGAAGTACGTGCCGTTCAAGGGGAAGCTTCCTCGCATTGCAGTGCGGCATGGGATCTGCTGACAGGCCGGCAGGCAGGCAGGCAGACGGGCAGGCAGGCGGACAGGCAGCCGGGCGGATGGGCGGGTGGGCGGACGGGCGGGATGGGGTCGGGCGGCCAGGCAAGCAGGCAGATTGTGGGAGAAGAGGGAGTGGGAAAGAAGCGATAGGGATGAATGAAACATGGGCTTGAGAGTGGAGTGGAGGAGGAATGAAGAAGACACAAGAGAGATGGAGAAAGGAAGAGGCAGAAGAAATCTGTGCAAGAGTAAAGACACAGGCAGAGGGGAAGGCAGGCAGACAAGGCAGGGCAAACCCACCAGCAGTGTCCCTGGCACTGTCTCCTCGTGCTCCAACAGCATTGGCGCATCGCCTTCAACGCCTCCATCCACGCGTCCATCCACATCACCACCCTCGGTCACCACACACCTATCACCACCGTCGCTAGCACCACCAGCACAAGCAGCAGCACAAGCAGCAGCACCAGCGCCGCCACTAGCAGCACCACTCCTACAGCTTTGCCCAAGAGACCTCCCACCACCCATGCCTTTCGACGCTGCTGCACCATCACTTTCGTCATCGCCTCTCTCCCTCGCACTCCATCCCAGCACACCCCCCGCCTCTTCATCCTCTACATCTTCCACCAGCACCACATCCTTTTGAGTCGACTGACCAGGTAAAGTCACCTCGTCTTCATCCTCTACTTCTTCCACCAGCATCACATCCCCACGGCCCCCTCCCTCCACACACTCCTCCACTGTACCCTTCCCAGAACTTCCCCCCCATCCTCTCCCCTTGGCTGCACCTACTTCTGCTTCTATTGATGCTGCTTCCCCTACTAGTAGCACATCCGTCTCAGTCACCTCTTCAATAACGATCTGTGGGAGCTCTGCTTGCCCAGGCCTGGTCTCTTTGTCCCTGCTTCGTCCCACTGCGTCACCCTGCCCTTTCCCTACCTTCCCCGACGCCCCTCCAGGTCCCTCGGCCGCTGTACCCCTTCTCTCTTGTGCCGTCCGCTTCTTCTGATGCTGCTTCTCTTCCCGCTGCCCTGGTCCTGCTGCGTGCATTCCCATTCCCATTCCCATTCCCATTCCCCTGTGCTGCTGCTGCTGCTGCTGCTGCTGCTGCTCCTCCGCCATCTGCCGGGCCATCTCTGGCAGCGTGGGCGTGGCAGGTAAGGTCTCGCCTGGGAAGAGATGGGCAGGCAGGGGGTCACGGAGGCAGGATGCAGGGAGAGGAGTGAGTGTTGGCAAGCAGCACAGTGCAAGGAAACCGGGACCAAGAAGATAGCTGATAAATTAGTAAAATTAGTATTATAAAAGCAAAGAAACAAATCGCATGCGTATGGCGGAGAAACGGACTCGTCTCCGTCAGTTTTTTAGAATTCTAAAAAAACAGAAATATTCACAAAGAACAAGGCAGAACCGTGCCATCGGCGTCTCAACATGGAAGGCAACTTTCTTGATCTCCAAATAGCAAAGAGAAATGGTGCCTTTCTCTCAGCAGCGTAGATACCTGGCCCCCAGAGAATAAGCAGGTACGGGCACCGGTCTTCTGGGTGACGTGGCTCCAACTGGCACATGAGTGGGGTAGGGCGCAGCGCATGAGGGGGGGGGAAGGGGGTGGGGTGTTGGGAGAAGACGGAAAAGCGAGATGCAAGAGGGGAGGGAGAAGAGGAAGAGGAAGAGGGTTAAAGGTAGAGGGGTGACGGAGATGGAAGATGGAATAGTGGGTGAAGGACGAGAGTGAGCGGAGGGGCATCGAGCAGGCAGAGAGAGAGAGGATTGGCAGGAAGTGCAAAGTGATGCCATGAGAAGGCGTGGAAGGTGGGTGGGTGAGTGGCGAACGAGCGATGAATGAAGCACACTCGGGGCTCGGCTCGGGGTGACAAAGAGATGAGTTAAAGGGAGTGCGTGGGTGGGTGGAAACTGTGTAAGCAAGCACCATATTAGTACACCATAGCACGAGATGGTTTTGAGACGTCTCAAAACCATATTAGTACACCATAGCACGAGATGGTTTTGAGACGTCTCAAAACCATATTAGTACACCATAGCATGAGATGCTCACCGATTGCAGGAGGGGTGAATCGTCTGGCAGCTCGTACCTGCAAGCACCATGAGGTGCATGATGCATGGTGCATGGTGCATGGTGCATGGTGCATGGTGCATGATGCACGGTGCATGGTGCATGGTGCATGGTGCATGGTGCATGGTGCATGGTGCATGATGCATGGTGCATGATGCATGAATAGACATTACGCATAAAGCGTGATGAAAGGTGTGTGGTGCGCGGGCAAGAAAGGATTAGTGAAGAATTCCTGGAGCTCCCACACTGCCATAGTTGAATTGTTGGGAACTCTCAAACGTCAATCTAGGTAGAACACTGGCATACTCGCCTCGGCTTGGCTGACTGACATTGAGAGCACGGCAAGCGTGGGTGGACAAGGCACGAGCGAAGCCTTGGGAAAGACAGTGGGTGGTGCATGGAGGCTCACTCACACGCAGTGCACGGTGCGCAGGCGCTGAGCCGCCTTGAGAGGCGGGGGGCGCATGCACGCTGCGACGTCCTCTGGTATCAGCACCACCGCCCTGCTCCTGTCCTCATCCTCATCCTCATCCTCATCCTCATCCCCACCGCAGGATGATTCTCGCCCAGTGTCATTCACACCATCATGCACACCATTACCCGCATGACCATCATCACGCCCCCCCTCCTTGCCTCCCCTCATCCCGTCCCCCACAAACACCATCCCGCCTTGCTCCCCATCCCCTGCATTTCCCACCTCCCCTCCACCCCTGCGCGTAACCCTCACAACACCTCGCTTGCCTCCTACTGGTCTGCGTGGCTCATCCACCACGGGCATGTCTTGAGGCGCCTGTCTCTTTGTGCTTTCGTACGGAGTTTCTTCACGCGTAGCTGAAACAGGGCTGCCTGGTTCTTCCACCACAGGCACCGCACTGGACATCACCCATTCGCGCGAATCCAACTCCTTTGTGCGACTCAATCCCCCACTGCCCTCTCTTGCAGCCCATTTCCGGCCATTGGCCCTGACACCTGCTGTGTCCCCACCCTCTTTCTCAGCCAGCACTTTGCTGTTCTCTCCATATTCCTGCTCCCTTGCTCTCCTCTCCGTCTCGCCACCCAGTGGGCTGCTTGCGTGCGTTCTTGGAAACACTCCCTCAGTGCAAAACATGGGGGCGCCATTCCCGCGCTCTGCCCCTGAACCTGATCCTGCTGCCATGTTTGACTGTGCCTGCGCCTGTGCGTGTGCCTGCGCCCGTGCCAGTGCCGGTGGGGTTAGCGCTTGCAAATGAGGTGTTAAAGTGAGTTGTTGTGGTGTTGGTGCATGCGCCTGTGTCGGCATCTGATTTGGCATCACATTTGGCGTCTGCATTTGCATCTGCACTGGCGTCTGCATTCGCATCTGTGGAATCAACACAATCTTCTCCCACGGACCCTCCACCATGCTTGTTGTGAGTCCCTGCCTGTTTCCCTCACCGCACGCACTCACATCCCCTGCTATGGCCTTGCTAGGCGCCAACTGGGCAGGTGATACCTGGGGGCAAGGGCCACGCTTCGTGAGTGCTATCCGCGGAGGAGGAATGGCATGCATTGCTGAGGGTCCAGCTAGGGGAAAATGATTTTCTGCTGCTGCTGGCGGCGGTGGTGGTGGTGGTGGTGTTGCTGCAGCTGCTGCCTGTGCATTCAATAGCAACGCTGTTGGGCTCCCTCCAGCTGTTCCGGCAGTAACTGTGGTTTCTGAATGGTACACACCACATGGCTTCTGCTGTGGCTGCTGCTGCTGCTGTTGCTCCTGTTGCGGGCACTGTGCATGAAGCAGCTGTGTCATTGTTCTGAACTTCCTCACCACGTGGCTCCCACTCCTGCTGGCTGAGGCACCCCAACCATGCTCAGTGACTGCTGCTGCGGCCACTTCTCTGGCAGCAGCAGCAGAAGCAGCAGCAGGTGATGCCCTTTCAGCCCTCGCACCCCCTCCACCCCCAACGGTCAACACACCACCAGTATTAACTGCTCCAGTACCTCTCACCGTTCCACTGTCACTCATCCCCTGGTTAACCCCCCCTGCTGCTTCCCTCCTGGACCCCGGTGTGCCTCCCGCTTCACCAGCACTGCGGCTGGTGTTGCCTTGAGGGGCTGATGCGAGAAGAGGGCGGTTTCTGGGAGGGATTGGGGGGGCACGAGATAAGGGAGCAACTCGAGGTGTTGGGATTTGATTGCTGGGATTAAAATACAGGAAAGTCGAGGGCACAAGAAGGACGCGGAAGGTCATATAAAAAACAAAGGCAGGGAGAGGGAGATTAGAGGTGGGGAGAGGTAGAGAGAGGTGGGGAGGGGAGTTGGGTGAAAGGGGCGTACGCATTGAGGGCGCTGTTGAAGTGCTGGCACTTGTCGTTGATGGGACACGCGATGCAGTTGGGGCTGCGCTTCGTGCAGTACACCTGCGCTCGCCGTGCGCCATGCCGTGCCGTGCAGGGCGGTGGTGTGGTGTGGGTAGGGGGGATGGGATGATGGAAGACTGATTTAGTGCTTTTGAGGAAGGATGCATGCAGGTTATTAGACGACAGAGGACTACAGGTGAAACGTTAGTGGAAGCTAGACAAAGTAAAAGGAGGTCAGAGGAGGTTGAGAGAGCACTCAGAGGAACTCAGTGGGCTGTTGCGGAGCGACGAATCTTGTGGCATGCGAGACAAGACTGGTTGAACAGGCAGGTGATGCTGAGGGGTGCAACTGCTGTTACTACTTCTGTGTTTGTGCTGTGAAGAGTCACCTTTCCGAAGGTGATCATATGGTAGTGAAGCTCGTAGCTGCATTGGGGATTGGGGGGAAGAAGGGGGGGCAAAGGAGGCACACAGAGGACGGGAAGCGATGGCATGTCGTCACGACAGCGACAGACGGAGGGAGAGGGACAGAGCGAAGGATCATGCACGATGACACGAGGAGAGATGACAAAGCTGGGCAAAGCGAGCTAGCAGCATGGCGCAGTGCAGTGTTGAGGGCGAGCAAGGTTTGCACAAGGAGGGACCATGGACAAGGCAGGCCATGCCATGCCACACCACGCCACGTCATGCCAATGCATGCCAACCCATGCCAGCCCTTGTCAGGCCATGCTACCCAATCCCATGCCATACCACACCATGCCAATTCATGCTGAACCATGCCATGCCATGCCATGTCATGCCATGCCACGCCCTGTGCTCTGAGTCACTGACAGCATTTCCTGTGTCATGCCGCATAGCCGTGGCCACAGGTACCGCTGTAGACTCTCCTGAACTGGGTACCTGGGGAAGGGAGGGAGGCGGGGGGGGCAAGACCAAAGGACTAAGGGAGTTGTCGGATATTTCTTAAAACATTACATGTCTCAAACTTCGTGGCAGGGCAGTGATTCTTGAGTGCTGCGGGCGAGATGGAAATTCAGCTCGATATCCAGCCCATACGCAGCCCGATTTCTTCTCCAGCAGATGTTTCGGTAGATTGTTTGCATAATCGTTCCCCGCTCAGCGCATAAGCATGCTCACGCCCATGCTACAAGACGTCCCCAAATCTTATTGGCCCAGCATGAGTTTTGAAATGCCTGGAAGATTGCCTTCAGAAGTTCAATATACGGTGCTCCTGAACGACCTGCCCTTGCCCCTGCTGGAGCAGCAAGTGCACGAAGGGCACTCTGCTGCCTACTCCCACACTCGCTTCTAAACTTTTGAGACGTCTCAAAAGTCACTCTGCTGTCTCTGTTAGTGTGGGAGTTGTAAACAGAGACTAGGATAGACCGAACTAGTGAAAAGAGCATGAGAGGTGACGGAGCATGAATCAGTGAAGCGAGCGTGAATGAGGGCTTGATGGTCAGGGCTCAGGAAGTACTCAACAGGGTGAGTGTTGTACTCGGATTGCATCACCCTGCTAAAGCAGATTCTGGATCCAGCCGCAAGTGGAGCTTCCAAACTTACTTCCCCTGAGGGCCCCCAAAGTTTTAACTTTTGAGTCGATTCAACAGTCAGCTTCCCAACTTACTACCCCTGAGGGCCCCCAAACTTACTGCTCCAGCAGGTGAAGGTGCAGGTCGTGTGGCAGGGGCTCCAGGGGCACCCACCCCAGGCGCACGCAGATGCGCCCCACGTTGGTGTCCACCTGGCGGTTTGGTTTGGTTGTACAGCGTTCCGAAGGACAGGACAGGAGGAACGAACGGATTTTTTTAGTATTACCAGAGGCACACACAATCGTGGCCCACGTTTGTGTCCACCCTGGGGGTCGTATAGCATTGAGAGGGACAGTAGGGATGGACGAGGTTATTTGAGGCACCTCTCAAAGTAACTAGCTAGTCAATAAGCTGACGAGCTATGCAGCTAGCTAATCAACTCACAGGGAAGGCAAGGTGGCGCAAGCAGAGGAGGCGGATGCACTCGGTGCTCTTGAGCCCCATGCCCCTGATGCTCACTAGGAACTCCCTGCTCGCATGCATGGCGGCAACACACACACACACACGGGAAAAACGGTAGACCAGGGTTGAGAGAAAGGCAGAGGAGATAGGCGGTAAAGGGTGGCGGTGGGATGGGATGGGTCAGCATGGAACAGGGTGGGGAAAGCTACGGAGGTACAGTGCACTATTTTGACATATGGACGGGCGGGCAGGTGGGCACACAGAGTAAAGGGCAACAAGTGAAGGCCGGAGGGAGGGAGGGTGAGGGAACAGAGGGGAAACGGTGGACTGACTGTGCGAGTCTGACAGGCAATGCATGCAGCCACTCAAGACTGAGCGAGCCGTGCTGTGTCTGTAGACGAGTCAGGAGAGCCTGATGATGGGTGAAAAGGAGGATGGGATGGGAAGGGAGGGGTGGGGATGATGGGGCCCTCAAACATGGGTTATACAAGTAATGACCAGCGGACAAGACTCAGCGTGCAGAAGCAATGGCATTTTAAAGGATGGGTTGTGGTGGGTGGTACTGCGGTAAATCGAGAGGATAACTAGCAGGAGGCACCTGGTGGCGGAATGTTGGGAATGTGCTCATGATCCGAGCGTAGCCTACCTTGATTCGTCCGGCCAGCATGGCAGACATGCCTCTGTCTGCAATGACGCCAGCCAGCATCACCACATCTGTCTGCGACACTGCATGACAGTCCACACACTCGTGCACCTCCCTACTTCCCTTTTGAGAGCTTTCAAAAAGTGATTCCAGCCTACCTTGATCCTTCCGGCCAGCATGGCAGACATGCCTCTATCGGCAATGATGCGAGCCAGCGACACAACATCTGTCTGCGACACCGCATGCCAGTCCACACACTCCTGCACCTCCTTCCCTCCCCCTGACGCCCCATCAGTCAGCCCAATCACGGCTGCTCCCAGTAGGGTACTGTCACTTGCAATGTGATGTGCCTGCTGTGGGTGGTCTGTAAACTTGCGATCACCCATGTTTGTGTCACTGTCGCCATCAGCAGCACCAGCAGCAGCAGCAGCAGCAGCAGCAGCAGCAGCAGCAGCAGCAGCAGCAGCAGCAGCAGCAGCAGCAGCAGCAGCAGCAGCAGCAGCAGCAGCAGCAGCAGCAGCAGCAGCAGCAGCAGCAGCAGCAGCAGCAGCAGCAGCAGCAGCAGCAGCAGCAGCAGCATCACCACCACCAGCAGCATCGACATCAGCATCAGCACCAGCACCAGCACCACAATCACCATCACCATCACCAGCAGCATTGGCACCAGTAGCAGGGGAAATAACAGAGAGCAGACTCGAACTTAATTTTTCTGTGCCTTCCAGTCTTGCCCTAACCTCATCACCCCCTTCCAATCTCGTCACATCACCAATTCCCTCTCCATCCATCTCCATTCCCACTCCTACCAGTCCTCCCACATCCACTCCTCTCACTCCTCCCACTCCTTCCATTCCTTCCACTTCTCCAACAACCAAGCGTGTCTCATCATCCCCCACCACACCCTCCCCTCCCACCAACTCCATCACTTCCACCACGCGCACACACGGCACCTCCTCAAACCGCATCCCATACTCCTCCGCCTCCCTCCTCTCGCTCTCCCTCCGCCTCTCCTCCCTCCTCATCCTCACCAGCACCTGCTGCCGCATCTCCTCCCACTCCCGCACCCGCTGCTCCTGCTGCTGCTGCTGCAGCGCCCCCTTTTTCCCACCAGACACCTTAAATCCACCAGCCTTCTCCTCTCGCACTGCCCGTGCGGTGTATTCAAGTGCAGTCCACGTGCCCTTACTACCTTCTTCCAGTTCCAGCACGCCTTGCTGCCCTGGGTTCACTGTGTCTTTGCCTTGTGACAGCACTTCAACCAATGGCTTCACCTTCACTGCTTCATGTGGATCTGCAGGAGCGTTTGGAGGATTCTCAACAATCTCCGGCACCCCGTGCTGCCCTCGAATCACCGAGTCTTCCCCTTGTGCCAGCACTTCAACCAATGTCTTCATCTTCACAGCTCCAGTCTTCACTGCATCGCCTCGTTCACCTAGCCGGCAACCATCCCCGTCGCCCTTGCCATCTCTTCCATCCTGCAACTGCGGCACACATTCCATTCCTTCCCTGCCCACCTGCTTCCCTCCACTACCCTCCTCTCCCCTTCCACTCTCCCTTTCCTCCGTCCGTCCACATTCCCCGACTCCTCTCTCCTTCCCTGCTTCACCCCCTTCGGTTTGCCCGTGCTCCCCAGCTCCTGCCCCATGTGCTGCTAACATGGTATCAGCGCCGCACAGCGGACTGGGAACCTTGTGACGCTGGTCAGAGTGAGGGGCCGGAGCTCTGTCTTTCAGAGATAGCTGCCCCACAGCAGAGCACAGCGCAGCCAGCAACCCCACATCCTTCCCTGCGGTCTCTCCTGCGTTCCCGCTACCATCCCCTCTCTCCTTCCCTATAGCGCTACGTGCAGAGGCAGCTGTAGCGCCAGGCGTTGAGGCAGCTGTAGCACCAGGTGCAGAGGCAGCTGCTGCTCCAGGCTGATTGCTGGGCGCAGGCTGCTGGGAAGCAGCAGCAGCAGGCTTCTTTTGAGGCGCCTCAAAAGAAGCAGCAGCAGGCTTCTGAGGACCATCCGTGTGTTGAGCTGGTGTTGGCGTACCCTTTTGGTCTCCATTGGGCCTCTTGGGGGGGAAGCGAGACGCCAAGAGCATGAAGGCAGAGCTGCGGTGGTGGGTGGTATAATATATGACGTAATGGGGCGAAGAGGACGGGTAGAAGTTGATGAAGGGTTGATGAAGGTGAGCAGGAGCCAAGAAAACGGGTATGAGTACCCTTGAGAGATTGTTTGAGGATTCGGAGAATGTGTTTGAGTGACCGATTGTTGCAGGGCAGAGCAAAGGAGCACAGAGAGGCGAGGCAGAGGATGGGGAGACATAGTCGCACCTGCTGGCATGGTGGCACCTGCTGGCATGGTCGCACCTGCTGGCATGGTCGCACCTGCTGGCATGGTGGCACCTGCTGGCATGGTCGCACCTGCTGGCATGGTGGCACCTGCTGGCATGGTCGCACCTGCTGGCATGGTGGCACCTGCTGGCATGGTGGCACCTGCTGGCATGGTCGCACCTGCTGGCATGGTGGCACCTGCTGGCATGGTCGCACCTGCTGGCATGGTGGCACCTGCTGGCATGGTCGCACCTGCTGGCATGGTCGCACCTGCTGGCATGGTCGCACCTGCTGGCATGGTCGCACCTGCTGGCATGGTCGCACCTGCTGGCATGGTCGCACCTGCTGGCATGGTCGCACCTGCTGGCATGGTCGCACCTGCTGGCATGGTCGCACCTGCTGGCATGGTCGCACCTGCTGGCATGGTCGCACCTGCTGGCATGGTCGCACCTGCTGGCATGGTCGCACCTGCTGGCATGGTCGCACCTGCTGGCATGGTCGCACCTGCTGGCATGGTCGCACCTGCTGGCATGGTCGCACCTGCTGGCATGGTCGCTGACGTTCTGAGTGAGAAACGCCCCTATCACTGAGTCCAGCACGGACCCTCCCCATGGGCTGAACCGCCGGTCACCTGCACGCACACGCACACGCAAGATGCCAAGAAATGGGCGTGAGTTACGCTCTTCAGCGAGGAACTCAAGAAAATCCTCTGACATAATTCCAGTGAGCTGTGCTGCTAAGGAGATGGTTTACGCAAGTAGGAAAGACTTGTAAAGCTAAAAAAAACCAGCAAAACCGAGATTCTGAAAAGCTCGAACTCTTGTCGTTAACAACGACTAAAACAAGGAACAAACCCCTCCACCAACCGTCCCGCGGCCCGCCCTCCCACTATCCGCCCACTGACCTTGCACAAAGCGCACGTGCTGACTGAACACATCCACGCCCTCAACAACCTCCTCCTCACTTTCCATCCACCACCCCCCCCTCCCACCCACCCTCCTACTGGAACACCGACCTTGCACGAAGCGCATGCGCCGAATGAACACATCCACGTTCTCCCGCAGCTGTCGCTGTGACTTTTGAGTCGACTCATGATTTGACCTCCCAAGTCTCCCACCCACCCACTCACCCAACCACCCACCCCCTCACCCAACCACCCACCCACTCACCCACCCACCCACCCAACCACCCACTCACTCACCCAGCCACCCACCCAACCACCCACCCACCCACCCACCCACCCACCCACCCACCCACCCACCCACACACCCACCCACCCACCCACCCACCCACCCACCCACCCACCCACCCACCCACCGACCTTGCACGAAGCGCATGCGCCGGATGAACACATCCACGTTCTCCCTTAGCTGCCGCTGCGCCTCGCTCCACTTGTCCTTCTCCAGCCCCTCCAGCGCCTCAGCCCACTCCAGCATGCCCACCGGCACCGCCTTGCCGCCCCTCTGCCCTTCTGTCTCTGAGTCGAACTGCACTCTTGGGCGTGTGTGTTTGTCGGGTTTGCCCTTGCCGGGCTTGGCCTTGCTCCGGGTAGGCTGCATGGGTAGGGTTGCTCGCACTGCTAGCTGCATGCACGCAGGAGTAGGGGATGCTGCTGCCGCCGCCGCTGCTGCTGCTGTTGCTGTTGCTGCTGCCCTTGCTGCTGCTGCAGCTGCCTGTGGTTTTGATGCTTGGGGTGCTGGCGTTTTGGGTGAGAGAGCTTGCACATGTGCAGCCGGGGTGGCAGCAATAGCAGGAGGTACTGCAGCAGGAGAAACAGCAGGAACACCAACAGCAGCAGCGGCAGCAGCAGCAGCAGCGGAAGGACCCACTTGCACACCTTGTCCTGGTGCCACTCTCACCTGACCTACCACCTGCAGTCGGCTTCCTGATTGCATCATCCCATCGCCCATGTGCCTCCCATCCCTCATCCCTACCTTACCAATCACGGCACCAGTCACAGGAACTGAGGGTCTGACCTCTCTGCCAACTTCCACCCTCTCAATCACTCTGAACCGCTCTCCCACCCATGTCAGATTGTCAGGCACTGTCATCGCCTTGCTGCCTCGCGCTGGTGCTGTTGGGGTGTTCTGAACCGCTCGAGTCACTACTAGTGGTGCGGATTGATGCAGCCGAGGATTTGCTGCTGCTCGTGCACGGGAAGAGTTTTGAGGCGCTTCAAATGAGTCTTGCACTGCGTGAGCCACTGCTGCTGGTGCTGGTTGCTGGTGCAGGTGAGGATGTGCTGCTGCTCGTGCACGGGCAGAGTTTAGAGGCGCCTCAGAAGAGTCTTGCACTGCGTGAGTCAGTGCCAGTGCTGCTGGTGCTGGTTGATGCAGCTGGGGATGTGCTGCTGCTACTGCACGGGCAGCCATTGCAGCGGGGAGAGGTTGCACGGTGAGGTGTGCAGGGAGATGTGAAGGGAGGTGTGAAGGGAGGTGTAAAGGGAGGAGTGGGTTTGAGGGGAAGGATTGACCTGTTGAGGTAAGCGCAAGGGTATGTGAAGGCACAGGCAGTGGTGATGGCAGGGGGAGAGCGAGAGGGATAGTTAGCACTGAGGGAGCATGAGGTTCAGGAAGAGGAGGAGGAGGAGTTAACGTGAACAGTTCTGGGCGGGAATAAAGGACAGGGCGAGGTGGTGAGGTGAGAGATGGTGCAGGGCCAGGAGGAATAAGCGAGTTAAGCATGAATGGCGAAGCTGGGGAGGGAGGGGCGTTCTGGGGAGCAAGGGCGACGGGAGGAAGCCGTGATGGCAAGAGAAGAGGTGTGGAGGGGCCTTCAAGGGTGCGGGGGCAAGGCCAAGTGGTCTTGGACGGAAGCTTTTGGATAGAGGTGGATGTGGAGGAGGAGAAGAGCTCTCGCCTTGGTGGAGGATGTAGAGAGGCCGCAGGGGAAGCAATTGGAGGGGACTGACAGGAATCGGAAGCAGAAGGGAATGGGGAAAGGAGTGGAGAATCGAGTGGCTGGTGGGCTGTTGGAGGGCTGCAGCGGATAGGAGGGGGATCAGCGGTAGGGATTGAAGCGGCAGGAGTCTGGTACAGGGCATTTGAGTTTGCGGAAGGAAAAGAGTGAAGAGGGGCGGAGGCCTGAGAGGCAGCAACAGGATGATGGACACCAGGAGAGGCGAGAGTGCAAGAGAGCACAGGGGGTGGTGCGGGTGGGAGAGGAGAGCTATTGGCACGAGTGCGCGTGGCGGCGAGTGTGGGACGAAGAGCAAGGGTTGATGTAGGTTGTATACCATCTGCACAATGTGTACAATATGTTCTACCTGTACAATCTGTACCATTTGTACGAGTTTTGTAAGCTGTGCAAGCAGTGCGAGCACGAGCGGTGCGAGCAGTGTGAGCAGTGCAAGCAGTGTTCTGCCCGACTGTGGCACAGGGGGGTGTAGAGGGCATGTGGGATGGGATCAACAACAGGTTCGCAGGAATGCGGATTGGGCCTTGCAAAGATGCAAGGATTGGTGGATCATACTGTGTGGTGAATGAGGTTGCTACGCTCTCTTTCAATGCCGCCACGACTTGTGGCATCAGCTGCCTTGAGACCACGACTTGCTGCCACCCCTGCTGCTGCTGCTGCGATACTGGCTGCTGCGATACTAGCTGCTGCGACACTTGCTGCTGTGACGGCGGGAAAACCTGCTGCTGCGACAGCTGCAGCACCTGTTGTTGTGAATGCTGCAGGTGTACGGATGCAGAAGCGGGGAGTGGTGCGGAAGGATGCAGGGGTGGACGGAACGAATGGCCATCCACTGCGGCATCGCCAGAGGTAGCAGCAGCACCGGCGGCAGCATCAGAAGAAGAAGCGGCAGCGGCAGCGGCAGCGGCAGCGGCAGCGGCAGCGGCAGCGGCGGCGGCAGCGGCAGCGGCAGCGGCGGCGGCAGCGGCAGCAGCAGCAGCGGCGGCGGCGGCGGCAGCAGCAGCAGCAGCAGCAGCAGCAGCAGAAGCTACTGCTGCCACTCCCTTATATCCTACTCCGCCACCGCATGCACCATCCCCCTTCACTCCAACACGCACTGCCCCATCCCCTCCATTCCCTCCTCTGCCCCCTTTCTCTACATCCCCTGATTCCCTTGCCGCTACCTGACCCTTCTTCCCTTTCCCAACTTTCTTCTTCCCACCAACCACCCCACCCGAGCCTTCATTACCCCCCGTTCCACCAGCCCCATTCCTCACGCTCCCGTTCCCAGCGTCACCCTTTTTCTTCCCAGCACTTTGTCCTCCTCCTTCTCCTCTTTCCCCCCCTGCACCCCCCCCTGCAACCCCCCCTGCACCTCCCCCCGCCATCCCACCATCCCGCACCACTTTAGGCCGTGGGTGCCGCTTCCTCTTCAGCCTCCCTTTGCCTTCCTTCCCGTTCCCATCGCCTCCCACGTTCTCCAAGTCCCCCCCACGCCCTTGAACCCCCCCTTTCTCGTCCTTCCCCTTCTCGCCCTCCGTCCCCACTCCATCCCCTTTTCCTCTTCCGCCTCCTTCTCCTGCCTTCCGCCCTTGCCGTTGTGATCTGTGCTTCTGAGTCGACTTGCCGTTTCCATTAGCTGCTTCTGCCTCCTCGCCACCACTGCCATTCCCCAGTACCTCTTCTTCTCTGCTGCTCTCCTCCCCCTCCTCGCTCTCCACCTCCATCTCATCGCCTTCCTTCCCCTTCTCCCCTTCACTCTCGTCCTCCTCCCCATCGCACCCCCCACGTTTTCTGCCCTGCTGTGACAGCCAACGTATGGCTAGCGGCACATTCTCCAACGCACCCTCATCATCCAAAGCACAAATTCCTATACTTACTCCCACATTCGCAGCACCAGCAGAACCAGCAGCAGGGGCAGCAGCAGCACACGAGCTAGTCACAGGGCAGTCCCCTGCATGCGCATCTCTGTTGTTCCACGTTGGAAGAGCTGATTTGGTGACGCAAGCGGCAGCAGAGGCCCAAGGGTTGGTGGTGGAAACAGCGGTGGCAGTGGCAGTGGTGGGGGCAGTGGGGGCGGCAGTTGCAGCGGGGGCGGTGGTGGGAGAAGGGAAGAGAAGGTGACTGATCCTGAGAGGACGAAAAGGGGAGCCGATGACAGCAGGTGGGAGAGAGAAGGAAGACATGCGAGTGGTCGAGGGGGAGAAGCAAGTGGCAGAGGGGCGAGGAAGGAGTGATGGAGGAGTAGCAGGGAAAGTGGGTGGAGAGAAAGGAGAGCTGTGATGGGTGGGCGTGGACAAATGGGGAGTGGGGGTGTTGTGAGGAGGAGGAGGGTTGGCATGACGCTCCGCTGTGTGGAAGGGGGACGCAGCAGGAGCGGGAGAGAGCGCAGCACAGGCAGGAGATGCATGCAGGGCAGGAGGAGCAGGAGGAGCACGAGGAGCAGGAGTTGCAGGAGGAGGAGGAACAGGAGGAGCGGGAGCAGGAGAAGCAGGAGGAGGGTGGTGCATGGGTGAAGGGGAGGACAGCCCGCCCATGCAGCCGTTGCAGCCGTCCTGCCCCTTGCTCCGGTTCCTGCGCTTGCCTTTAGGAGCATGGAGCCATGACGAGTCAGTGCTGTCTGCAGCAGACGGCGGCAGGTTCAGGTCCAACGAGCCTCTGCCGCTGTTGCTGCTGCTGTGCGGTGAGAGCGAGTGCAGCACAGCTGGGCGAGGCAGCGGTGCAGATGGGCTTGAAAAGGGTGAAGGTGGGTGGGCGTGCGGTGCTGGTGGTTGCATGAGGGGAGCCGAAGGTGGTGGACGGGAAAGTAGGGACGGCATAGAAAAATTAGGAGATATAGGAGCCGTAGGAGAAATATTAGAAGCAGGAGGGATAGGAGCAATAGAGGAAATAGAAGGAGTGTGCGGAGGAGTAGGCGAAGTGGAGGCGGCAAGGGGGACTGTGGTATGGAGAGAATCGGGGCTAGTAGAAGGTGACACAAGAGGCGATGATGCCGCAGGCAAGGGAGTGGACGGAGGTGGCATGGGATGGGGTAAGTGCGGGATGGCAGGTGGGCGGGTGGGGGAGGAGGCGTGTGCATGGCCTTTCTGTGTCAAAGGTTCAGCATTATCATATCCATGCGCATGGGCATGTACATGCGCATGGGCATGTACATTTGAGCTTGTCACAATAGGCTGGCTGGAAGACAGGCCAACAGGAGTGGAAGCTACTTCTTCAAAACCCCTTGCATTCTGACCCTCATCTTGCCATGACCCAACTCCTCCTCCCAGACTTCCACCCGCCTCCCTCAATTCCGCCTCCCTCAATTCCGCCTCCCTCAATTCCGCCTCCCTCAATTCCGCCTCCTTCAATTCCACCTCCCTCAATTCCACCTCCCTCAATTCCACCTCCCTCAATTCCGCCTCCCTCAATTCCGCCTCCCTCACTTCCGCCTCCCTCACTTCCGCCTCCCCACTCCCTTCACACCCCCCTGGCTCCAGGTCAATTCCATTGCGCTCCATGCCATCACCATCGTCGCCTAGACAGCCATCTCCTCCATGCGAGCTAACCACTTCCATGCCAGCTGTACCATCCGCGACTGCCTCAATGGCGATGCTGTCGCCAGCTGCAGCTGCGCTTAAAGCAGCAGCGGCAGGAGGGACAGCAGGAGGGGCAGCAGGAGGGGCAGCAGGAGGGGCAGCAGGAGGGGCAGCAGGAGGGGCAGCAGGAGGGGCAGGAATATGAACCATACCCTCGAATGTGCATGCATGAGTGGAAACCATTGCGACCACAGTCGTTAAGGTCGCATCACCACCAGCATCAGCAACCAACACTGTCACTGCCTCCTCACACGCGCTCTTCCTCCTCTTCCGTACACTAGTCCCCCCCCATCTCAACACCCACTCAGCGATAGACTGGCACTCCGCCACAGCTGTCCCTGCCCCTGCACCTGCTGCTGCTGCTGCTTCTCCTGCTCCTGCCCCTGTTGTTGCTGCTGCTGCTGCAACATGCACGTGGCCCCCATCGTTCCTCGTCACTGCACTCTCACCCTCCTCGCCCTCCTCGCCCATCCTACCCACCACATCCACTTCACCCACCCTTTGACGCATACTTCTTCCTCCCATATCACTCCTTTCACCCATCAGTAGTGCCAACGATCGCTTCCCTCGTCCCCTTCCCCTCCCCTCTCCCATTCCCCTTCCCTCTCCCCTTCCCCTCCCCTCTCCCATTCCCCTTCCCTCTCCCCTTCCCCTCCCCTCTCCCCTTCCCCTTCCCTCTCCCCTTCCCCTTCCCTCTCCCCTTCCCCTTCCCTCTCCCCTTCCCCTTCCCTCTCCACTTCCCCTTCCCTCTCCCCTTCCCCTTCCCGCTCCACTTTCCCTTCCCCCTCCCCTTCCCCTTCCCCCTCCCCTTCCCCTCCCCTCTCCCCTTCCCCTTCCCTCTCCACTTCCCCTTCCCTCTCCCCTTCCTCTTCCCTTTCCCCTCCCCCTTCCTTCTCCACTTCCCCTTTCATCTCCCATTCCCCTTCCCTCTCCCCTTCCCCTTCCCCTTCCCTCTCCCCTTCCCCTTCCCTCTCCACTTCCCCTTCCCTCTCCCCTTCCCCTTCCCTCCCTTCCCTCTCCCCTTCCCCTTCCCTCTCCCCTTCCCTCTCCCCTTCCCCTTTCCTCTCCCCTTCCCCTTCCCTCTCCCTTTCCCCTTCCCTCTCCCATTCCCCTTCCCCCTCCCGTTCCCGTTCCCCCTCCCGTTCCACTTCGCGCTTCCCTTCCCCTTCCCCCTCCCCTTCCCCTTCCCCTCCCTTCCCTTCCGGAACCTTCTTCCCCCATTTTGTCTTCCTCCACGCGTGTCGCTCCCAGCGTCAGCGCCACTCCGCCAAACTCCACCCGGGTTCCCGCCAGTCCGTCGCGCCCCGCCCGCCAGTGCACGCGCCCGACCTCCCGCAACCGCTGCGACTGACGGCCGGCGGAGGGCACGGGCGACGAATTCCATGCTGCCACGTCAGTTTCGGAGTTCCCTAGGTGTTCAGGCTGGAGATGAGGAGCCGTGATGGTGCTCATGGGAGTGCCAGGCGCAACTGGAGCAGCCTCGCCGCTCCGTGCTTCAGCCTCGCTCCGTGCTTCAGCCTCGCTCCGTGAGCCACCATTTGATTTCCAAAAGCCGTTTCGCAGGGACTCTTCGGACCCATGGTGCTCCGCTGAAATTAGTAATGCTGCTCCTTCCATCATGCTCTGCCAGCTGTTGTATAGCCTCACGGTCTCATTCGGCGAGATACCCAGCGCAATGTCTACGATTGTATGACTCTGTGGGGAGGCCGCCGTGACATTCATATTCACATGCAAAGAGTGTAGCTCGTGCTGTCAGCGGAAGGAAAGATGCTGTCACGTTTTATTCCCCCCGCAATGTGCTGAATTTCAATTACACTAGAGAGCAGCGCCATGTTATCCTCTCCAATCCTCTCAATGCTCGTCTTCATCCAACATTGACGTGGAAAGGGGAATTTGGCATTTGCTGCGTGTCGAGTGCAACGAATTCGTCAAACACGTGCCAGGGGCAATAATTCATTATCCAAATATCTCCGTTACAAGCACAGCCCAAGCCTCCGCCTCAGCGCTGGAATGTGGCATGTTGCGAGCCTCTGAACCCAAATGTAATATTTGTAATATTTCGTTGTATTTCTGTGTTACTTAAATGCATTCCACCACTAACACATGTTGTTTGAATTTTTCTGTATAAATAAGCATCATAATAGACTTATTGTTTCCCTCCTTCGATATATTATAGATGTGAACAGGCATGACAAGAAAAAAAATCACTACAATGTATATTAATGATTACACATGATGGACCTTATAAGATATTCCAGCCCAGGAATTGGTGCTAGAATAGCCTATTATGAATCATAGTATTTGATGCTAAAATTTTGTACAGGTTAGTTCCTCCATTCCACGACCTCATTTCGTGATGTGCGAGCGGAGTTGTCGTTATGAGCAGCAGTTGTGCGAGCAAGTAATGATGTATGTACACCGTCGTGGACCTTGGATCCATCCATTTCCAAACCATAACAACCATTCATTGGTTAGGGTTTGCTGCGTGTGTGCTCATTTTCATGGCTGCAGTCCTATGCTGCTTCTCATGCTGATACGCCTACATCAACACCCCCAACACAAGAACAGCGAGGAGAGCAAGCAGTCTTTCGAGACACCATCGAGTTCTTCCCGTCAGCACTGCAGCCACGCCAGCAGCGGCGTTCGTTCCGCCTCCGTTCATCAAAGCCACGTCTCTCAACATTTATGGAAATGTCGTTCGTTGGCAATGCTAGACGTTGCGAGCCGCTGAATCTCTCCATGTCTTCGCATAGCATTTGATAGACATTCCAAAAAAACCGCGTATGCCGGCGAGTCTGCACTACCGCTTGGCATACGCTGTCCATGAGCCCTTTGACCGTTTCGATCCAGCCTTCGGCTGCCCGCGTGCAGTCTGCCTCGCGAACCACCGTTGAGCACTCAGAGCTGAGACCGCACGTCTGCTCCCTGCTCCATAATCCCTGCCCCGGGTTCCCTTCTCGAACCAGCCGCAATGCTCGCCGAGATTCGCGGTGAGAGTGCGGTGGTCGGGAAGTCGTCTCCCGACCCGCCTCGGAAGGAGAAGAGCAGCGGCAAGGAGAAGAGCAGCAGCGGCAAGGAGAAGCATGGAAAGGAGAGGCGGAGAAGCCTGGATGGGGGAAAGAAGCACCACGGCAAAGGCAAAGGAACGTCGGTAGAACCTTCGTCGCAGCAGCAGCAGGAGCATGGGTCGTCGCATCGCGATCGCGACGAAGGCGAGGGCACGGACGCGACATTTCGCAAGTGGTACAACAGTAAGAGCCGCAAGCTCGCGCTGCTGGTCTCGCATGACGGCAGCAGCGACCCTCACAAGCGCGCCGAGCCCGCTAATACCACCACTGCTGCTGCTACTACTACTACTACTGCGGCTATTAATGCCACCACTCCTGAGCAACACGGCTCGCAATCCACGCAAGGCAATGACGCGCAGGCGCATTCCCAGCATCACACGCCGCATCACACCCCACGCACCGCCTCCCGCTTCCACGGGCTCTTCCGCAAGTCCTCCACCACCGATTTCCCACCCCCCGCCGCGCTCGACTCCCCAGGCGCAACCGCGGACGGCGGAAGAACTCCCCCCGCCGCAGGCGCGAGCGCGGGCGATGTGACGCCGGAGCAGATGCTTTCCCCCGTTGTGCTCTCCCCGGTGGACGGGCACGCGCGAGGCGGGGTGGCAGCGGCGCTTAAAAAGGGTATGTGGAAGTTCAACGCGCTTCGGCGCTCTGTCGGATCCTCCGCATCTGGCTCCGGAAGTGGGGTTACCAGCGGGGAGATGTGTTACAGTGGGGAAGACATGGGGGTGGGTGCGGAGAGCAGCGAGGCTAGACCCTCCAAATCATCGACGCTAAAGTCTCCCGTGGGGAAGATGCGGAGTAGCGGAAGCAGAGGCGCGCAGGGTCAGACGCAGCGGCAGCAGCAGGCGACAGCAGAAACTGCAGGTACAATTACAACGGCAGCAACAGCATTAGTACGTCCGCAGACCGCAGACGCCGCCACTGCGAGCCCCAGGGGCTTCATGGGCGCATCGTTCTCCTTCTCCCTGGACAGGCGGAAGGAAGCCGCAAAGAAGACCCTGCTCCCGCGCACCCCCAGCCCTCTCGCTAGCCCTGTTAATTCGGGAGGGGCAGGCGGAAAGGTGCCGAGTGTATCGAGCGCGGAGGGCCCAGGGGCGGTCCCAGCGTCGTCCCCGCAGTCCACGCCCTCGCCGCTTCTCACTCCGCTCGGCGCGGAGGGCAGGGGCAGGCGGAAGTCGCTGCTGGACTGGGACCTCGTTTCCCCCACGGCCGCGGGGCTGCTCGGGGGAGCCTCGCGCATGTTCGGGCGGGAATCGCGCAGGCAGCAGCAGCAGGTTGGAGGAGGGGAGGGAGGAGGGAGTGCGGCGGGCGTTGTTGCGTGTGTGAGGCCGAGCAGCAGCAGCGGCAGGAGGGTGGCTCGTCGGAGCAGCACGGGCGGGAAGAAGGAGCTGAATAGGTCGCCTGGTGGTGGTGACAGCCCCGGTGGGGATGGCGCAGACGCAGGGAGAGGCGCGGGAGGTGGGGTGCCGGTGTCTGTATCCGATAGTACTCCACATATGGTGCTGGGGCGAGCAGTGGGCGCGTCTAGCTGGCTCAAACCACATGATACTGCCGCTACTGCTGGTGGTGCTGCTGCGACTGCTGCGGCTGGTGCGGATTCTTCCCCGGGAGTAGCAGCAGAGGGAAGAGGAGATGGGGAGCAAGCGGGGGCGCGTGCTGCTGACAGTGCGGCACCAGAGCAGCGCGGCACGCAGCAGCAGCATGAAGGGGGCGAGGGGCAGGGGTTACAGGTGGCCGTGGGGGAGGGAGGGCTGGGAGGAACGGACAGGGTGGATTCGGGCAGGACTGTTAGCTGGGAGAGAGGGCTAGAAGGCGTCGGGTTGGAAGCAGGCTCCTTTGGTGGTCTGGCTGCTGCCGGTGCAGGGGCAGCAGGGGCAGCAGCTGCAGGCACAGCGGCTGCCGCTGCAGCTTCATTTCGCAGGGAGCGGAGACTGGGTCGCAGCAGGTCACGAGCAGCAGCGAGCGGAGAGCTGCTAGCGCGAGCAGTGATGTCCCCTTCTCTCCTCGACTCAGACTCGCTGCTAGCTGTAGACGCTGCTCTGGCTTCCGTTGACGCCTCCTCCTCCGCCGCCTTCTGTGGCTCAGGGGAATTCACCCTTGATCAAGTGCTTACCCCGCTTACTGTCCCCAACACGCCCAGCGGTAGCATCCCCAGCACACCGTCTGCCATCCTCTTTTCCCCCCGTTCTGGTGCGCATGCGTGGGTTGCGCCTTCCCCCCGCCCCGCGCGTAGTCCCAGAGGCTCTGGCGGGGAAGGGGCTGCGGCGGCAGCAGCAGCGGCGGCGGCGGCGGCAGGGGCGGTAGGGGGAGCAGGGGGGGCAGGTGGGAGTGTTGCGGCGCGCAGGCACCAGCGGCACCGCAGCAAGTCGCGGTCAGGCGCGGACCTGGCAGGAGTGCTGGCGTGGGGGGAGGGTGGAGGGGCAGGACTTTCGGCTCTGGGTGCTACGAGCCCGCGTGGTGGCAAGGGAGGGATGGTGGGCGGAGAGAAGGAGGGCGAGGGGAAGGAAAAAGGGGAGGGAACGGGGAAAGGAGGCGGAGGAGGAGGAGGAGGAGGAGGGGATGGGAAGGCAGGAGGGGAGGGGAAGGTGGCAGAGCGGTCGCACTCGCATAGGCGGTCCAAGTCTCGCGTGCGACCAGACATGCTGCATATACCGCCCAAGCACCACAGCGAGGCGTGGGCGCAGGGAGGAGGGCCCAAAAGCGCGCCCAATGCTGCCGCCTCTGCCGCGGCTGCTGCTGCTCTCAGCGGCGCGGAAGCGAATGAGCGGCGGGAGCAGAGGCGGAGGAGGAGGGAGAGGAGCCGGTCGAGGGTGATGGTGGAGGAGGGGCAGGTTGGGCCTGGTAGTGTGGGTAGTGGGTTCGGCAGCGGGGGTTCAGGGGTAGATGGGGCTGCACATGGCTTGCCTCCCTTGTCTCCTCGCATCATCCCACACACCCCCGCTTCCTCCTCCCCTTCTGCTGCCGCTCTTGATGCCGCTGTTGCTGCGTTGCCGCCCCCCTCTGCTCCTGGTCCGCCCATGGCAGTAGTTGCAGAAGGTGAGGAGAAGGCAGAAATCAGAGTGCCAGTGGAAACAGCAGCGGCGGCAGAGGCAGCAGGGGCAGCAGAAGCAGCAGGGGTAGCAGGGGTAGCAGCAGCAGGAGAAGGTGATGATTCCTGTGTCTCTGCACCAACCCCCTTCTCCTTCCCCACCACTCCTCCTGCTGCCATCGTTCCTCCCCCACTGCCCATGCCTGCTGCAGCAGCAGGTGCAGAGCGGTGTGTGGAGGCAGAGAGTGGTGACGGGGTAGTGGTGGAGGTGCAAGAGGGGCGTGAAAATGGTGTGAGGGAGATGATGGGGGAGGTGGGGCTGGGTATGAATGGGGGTAGCCGTGAAGCTGGGGAGGGGGACGCAGGGGAGGAGGGAGGGAAGGGCGTGGAAGGGAAGGAAGAGGGAGGGAATGCAGAGGGAGAAACGGGGCTTGAAGGCGTGCCTGCAATGCTTGTACAGACTAACTTGGAGGTTGTGGAAAGGACAGGCGTAGGGGCAGAGGCAGAGGCAGATGGAGGGGCAGTGGCAGGGGCAGAGGGAGGGGCAGAAGGAGAGGTAGAGGCAGACACAGGGTTAGGGGTGGATGAAGGACTTTGTGCAGGCGAGAGGGGAGTCGAGAAGGAGGTTGTTGGGGACGAGAGAAATGGCGCGCGTTTGCCTGCTGAAGCGCAGACAGAAAGTGCTGCTGCTGCCGCTTCTGCTGCTGAGAAGGACGGAGTAGATGAGGAAGCGGAAGGCAGCGGGATGGGGAGGGCAGACGGGGGGCCACGTAGGGTGGAGGAGGGGGAGGAGCAGGAGCAGGAGCAGGGTGAGAGCAGTAGCAAGGGGATGGAAGAGGTTGGGGCAGGAGGAGGAAGAAGCAGCGGAGTGAACGCTCTTGTGAGTGGAGAGAATGGTGAAACGATGGTGAAGAGGATAGAGATCGAGGTGGAGATAGAAAGAGAAGGAGAGGTGGAGGTAGAGGCGGGTGTGGTGGGTGTGGTGGGTGTAGACAGCAGCATGGGTGGTGAGGATGGTGTTGCTGATGATTTAAGGGAGGGGTTGAAGGGAGGAGTGGTGGATGAGGATGGACAGGGGGAGAAGGGAGAAGAGGGAGGAGAGGGAGGAGAGGCAGGAGAGGGAGGAAAGAAGGGACAGGTGGAGGAGGGGCAGCAGGTGAGTGTTGGCGTGGAAGTTAGTATGGAGAGTGGTGAGGCGGGAGCAGAGAAGGATGAGGGTGATGGCGAACCTACGAGCCCACAGGTGCTGCTGCTGAGACAGGAGGGGATCAGAGGGCCTGCCAGGAATCTCGTGGGGGAGGAGGAGGGAGAAGAGGAGGAGGAGGAGGACGAGGAGGAGGATATTTATGAGGATGAATCAGAGGGTGAGTATGTTGATGGGGAGGAGGAGGATGACATGTTGCTTGATGGAGAGGAGGAGTTGATTAGTGACAGTGAGGAAGAGCTCATGAGTGAGGATGGCGGGTCTGTGAGCGGCGATGCTGAGTTCGATTCGGAGTACAGTGATGGGATGTACTCGGAAGGGGAGGAAGAGTATTCTACAGAGGGGGAGGGAGAGGAGGAGGGGCATGAGGAGGGGAGTGAGTCGGATTTGGGTGGTACAAGGGTGGTGGGAGCGGGGCGGGTGAGGAGGAAGAGGGGAGGAAGGGTGGTGGCGCGTGGGAAGGGAGGAGTTGGGTTCAGAAAGCCTGGGCATGGGAATGATATTACAGATGAGGACGAGGTTTGGAGTGAGGAGGTGGAGGTGGACGGGGAGGAGCATGGGGTGTCTCCTGGTGCAAGCAGACACGCGCGTGTGCATGGGAGGGGGCATGGGAGGAGTCATGGGGGGGTGCATAGCCGCAAGCATGGGCACTCACAGGTTGGCAAGGGGAGCAGGGGAGGGCATGCGGAGAGAAGGCGAAGGGGTGTGGTGGGTGAACGGGTAGGCGGTTCCAGGCGCCTGTATGGCGGCGCGCACTCTGAGGAGGAGCAGGAAGAGGAGGAGGGGTACATAGATACAGATGAAGCAAGCCCCCACAGCTACAGCCACAGCCACAGCCACAGCCACAGCCACAGCCACAGCCACAGCCACAGCCACGACCACGAGGACCTAGACCTAGACCTGCATGGTGTAGGTGTAGGTGCTGTAAGTCATGACCATGACTATGACCATGACCATGACCATGACATCCATGATCCCATAGACGAGGACATGCCTCCAGAGCTGCTCTATGTGCGCACGCTCTCCATCATGCGCCGCCCAGAAATCGCCCACGCGCACGGGCATGGGCATGGCCACGCGCACGGTGCTCCTGCTGTGGCCGCCCGCGCGCTGCACAGGGAGTTTGGACCTGTGGCGGCGGCGCGGCGGCGCGCGCAGCAGTGCCGCGACCACTGGTCGTGGCTGTTCATGCAGTATCTCGAGATGATGCTGCAGCGTTTGGCGGGGCAGGATGATGATGATGATGCCGTGTCGCTCATGCCTGGCGGTCCAGGCCCGCATGCATTCAGTATGGATGATGACGATGAGGATGAGTGCATCGTCCCGTATGGATCGAGAGCAGGAGGAGGTGGGGGAGGGGGTGGGGGTGGGGGAGGTGGGGGGTCGTCTGCGTCGTCCTCTCGCGGCCGAGCGGGGCCGGTGTCTTCTCTGTCGGATCGGTCGTGGTCGGATGCGGCGCCTGTGTGCGTCACTCGCATCACGCACCGCCGCCGCAGCCGGCACTGGTCCGCCACCGAAGCCGTGCGGGAGTATGAATGGGTGCGGCGGAAGTTCAGAGGAGTGGCGGACAGTGCGGAGAAGCTCAGCGAGGCGCATGTGGGGGAGGTGTTTGTGGCAGGGCTGGCTGTGTGGCTCAAGTACTGGGAGCAGTGGGGCGAGGTGAAGCCGCAGTGGGTGGTGGAGGAAGAGGAGGAGGAGGAGCAGGCGACTAGGGATAGAGAGAGAGACAGTGTGAGTGGAGGGGGGAGCAGCGTGGGCGGGTTCCTGTCTCCTCGGTTTCCTGACTCTGCTGGTGCGTCTCCTTTGAGAGATCCCTTGGGTAGTGGCTCTAGCTCTCCCTGGAGAGAGCGGGAGCGGGATAGGGAGAGGGATAGAGAAAGGGATAGGGAAAGACCTAGGGAGAGGGAGCGGGAGCGGGATAGGGAGAGAGACAGGGTGCGTGAGAGGGAGAGGGAGTGGGAGAAGGACAGGAGGAGGGAGAGAGAACGGGAGCGGGAAAGGGAGGGTCACGGGTTGTACCGCTTCTCATACGACGGCGGTGCCGGCGGCACGGGCAGGCAGGAACGCGAATCCCTGAGCAACAGCAGCAGCAGGCATGAGCAACACCATTCAAGACGACGCAGCAATGCGGGCAGCACAGCAGGATCAGCAGCAGGCGCTGCTGACGCCGGCAGCGCAGGAGACTTCTCAGCAGCAGCAGCGGGACACGGGGCAGGGGTGGGCAAGGGATGGGGGCCGGAAGGGAGTCTGCAAGCCAGGCTCCTAGCAGAGGCGCTAGGCACAGGGCCGCCGCAACCAGCCACATGTTCCCATGATGATATTCTCCTGGTGGCCGGGCTAGGAGCAGCGATCAGCTCGTGGCAGCCTGCCACGGCGTGCATGTGTCTGCTGCGCCTGCTGCACCGCATTGCTCGCTTTGAACTCCTCGCTAACAACTTCGCGTGGCCGCGAGAAGGGTCCCTCTTCCGGGAGGGCTCTGGGGTGCTGGGCCGCGAGGGCAGCGGCAACTTCGGCTTGCAGGCCAGAGCAGCGTCGTCTCGCTCGCTCACACCGCCGGCCCGTGCGTCTGGCTTGGCTGGGTCGGGCAACATGGGGGGTCTGCTGGGTGGTGGTGGTGGTGGTGGTGGAGGAGGAGGAGTGGGGGCGGCGGCAGGAGCGGCAGGAGGTAGTGCAAGTGGCGGGAGTCAGCCTGGGTCGCCTGGGTGGACTCGTCGCCGAGCGGTTTCCAATTCTGGGCCTTTGGAAGGTGTGGGGGGTATGGGCGGGGGAGGAGGATATGGTGCTGGTGCTGGGGCAGGGGCAGGGGCAGGGCAGCAGCAGCAGCAACAGCCGCAGCAGCAGCAGCAGCAGCAGCAGCCACATGCGAAGCACAGTCTCCTGTCCTTCCCTGTTGCTTTCCCCCGTCCCTCATCCCCTTTCTTCAGCTCCAGAACCTCCACCTCCTCCAACCCCACATCCTCCTCCATGCCTCCCCTGCCCCCCTCCGCCTCCGCCTCTGCCTCCTCCCCACCGCTCTCCACACTCGTGCCATCCTCCCTCTCCTCATCCCCCCACACATCCTCCTATCTCCAATCATCCACTGTCGCCAGCGCATCTCTCCTCTCCTCTGCCCCAGAACTTCCCAGCTTTGGCCGAGTGCTCAACGTCAGGGTACCTTCCAATCTCCCTGCCTGCCGAGCCTTCATCCTCTCCTGCCTTAAGGCCGTCCTCACAGCATGCCACGACCGAACGCTCTCCCACCCGCAACACCCCCTCCCTTCTGCCGGCTCCCCAACCTCCCCAACCAACCCTGCGTCCACGCACCATCCGCTCACCTCCGTCTCCTCCCCGCCACGCCCCAACCTCCTCCTCCCCAGCCACCGAACCCAGAAGCCCTGGCAGCCTATGCGTCTAGCAAGTCTCGCCGAGGTGGCTCTAGCAGAGGGTATCGCGCGGGCGAAGCACAGCAATCTCTCGGAGCGATGCGAGGAGATAGACAGGCTCTACTACAGCCTGGGTCTTGGCCCGGGCGTTCTAGCCATGAACCTCGCTGCAGAGATGAGGGAGATGAAGCATTTACACCCGGACGATCTCGTCTCTCTCGCTCTGCATATGGAGTCGCTGGGATTGGAGGAAGCGGCGTTCCATGTGGTGCTGTGTGCGGTGGCGTCTGGCCGGCTGGCGGCCGATGGGTTTGACCATGTGATCCGCATGGTGTTTCAGGGCAGCGGCGCGGAGTCGGTTAACGCGAGATTCGCCCGGCTTGCTAGTACGGTGAAGACTGCGCATATTGCCACTGTGGAAGGGGGAGGCGGAGGAGGGAGTGGGGGAGGGGGAGGGGGAGGAGGAGGAGCGGGAGGTGGTGGTGGTGGTGGGCCTGGCAATGGTCCTGGTGCTGTTGGTGGCGCCGGGATCGAGCGCAGCAGCAGCGGCATGAGCACGAGCAGCAGCATGGGGATGGATCGCAGCAGCAGCGGGGTGAGCAGGCGGGACAGGCCAGCATCGTATGTAGCAGAGCTAGCAGACGCCATGCTGCGATGCACCGACATGAAACTCTGCCACCCGTGGGCGTACGAAGTGACGCTCAACTTTCTCCGCATGCACTCCCGGGGCTTGCTCGGCGGGCCCGGAGCAGCCGGCGGTGCCCTGGGCGTGTCTCGAATGGGCAACGTCGTGGTTGACTGGAGGGAGAAGGAGCTGAGCGCGCTGGTGATGCTCAACCGCTGGCTGGGGAGTGGCGCTGCTGCTGCTGCGGCGGCGGCGGCTGCTGCGGGTGCGGGAGGAGGCGAGGTGGGAGGCGGTGAGGAGCGGGCGATCGAGGTGATAGAGAGGATGGTGGAGCCGGCGACGGAGGTGGGGTGGGCTGTGTGGCTGCGCATTGGGCGGAACATAGAGACGGAGCTGCACCTGCCGCTGCTGCTCGAGTCCATGCACGTGAAATCGCTCATGCACACATACGAGGTGCGTGCGCGCACGTCTCATGGATTCGCACAAGCGGCTGTGCTGCTCATGCGCAAGTGCTCAATTTTTCCAGCGGGCTCAGAAACCCTCTCGTCTATCTCCACGCCAATGCCCGCTTCTCCCTCGTTTCATCCGCAACCCCAGCCCACCACCCTTGTACCCCAATTCCCCTACCCTCCCTACCCGTCCCCACCCCTCCCAACCTCCCCACCGTCGCACTCCCCCAGGCCATAGACGAGGAAGGCTCCTGTGCGGACCCACTAGACCTGGAAGTCTTCGACTGGGGTCTACGGGGGCTGCTGCTCGCGCTCCCGGACTCCACGTCCCCCGCCATGCGCCCAGCGGCGCTGCTGGAGATAGTGTATCCGCTGGACGAGGAGAAGCCTGATCTGTCGCTCGCTATTGCGTCCCGCCTCGCTGCCACTGTGGCTGACTCGTGCAAGTGGCCCCTCGCGGACGTGCCAGCGCTGGTGGCGCAGATACTCACCATGACCGATGACTGTGAGTGTGTGTGTGGAGTGGGGTTGAAGGGATGTGCTGCCGCTGCTGGTGGCGCAGATTATAACTCTGTCCGATGACTGAGAGTCTCTTTGGTGACTGCTGAGTCGGTGCTGGTTCTGCAGTGCAGATGCGCACCAGGATCGATCACTGTGAGTGTGATTGTGTGTGGGGACAGTCGTCGAACGGCTTTTGAGACATCACAAAACATGTGTCGGTGCTGGTTGCTTAGATGCTCCTCACGATCACTCACCATGCTGTGAGTGACTCTTTCTCTCTCCTGTCCCTCCCCTCCTTTCCTTCCCCTCCCCCGACACCGGCTTGGCGCCCCACCCTTCCCAGGGCATTTGAGCAATGAGCAGAAGTCGCGGGCGGTGAACGTGGCGTGCCGGCTGTGGGGGTGGGCCATGCCCAAGCGAGCGCAGCTGGTGAAGCAATGCGATGTCAGTATGGGCTTGGGGGGACACACGGGAGGAGGAAGAAAGGTCATGGGGTTTGAGGAATTTAATTTGCACGTGTTGTCAGCTCGGCTCACGTGATAGAATATTATGTTTTTGAGACGTCCTAAATTTTATCTTTCCGATGGCTCGTCGTTGCCTGTCATTAGTTGCACGTTTCGTCAACTCTCGTCACACCATGTCACGTCGTGTCATTTCATGTGGCGCCGTCTGGCATGACGTTGCTTCGCTGTCATGTGATGAAAGCGTGTGGAGATGTTTTTGGTGTGTGCGTCATGTGGTGCGTGCATGTGTGCGTGCGTGCATGCGTGCGTGCGTGTGTGCGTGCGTGCGTGACAGAACGCGGAGGAGGTGAGGGAGGTGATGGAGAGGAGTGCTGCTTCCATCTGGCGCTCCGTGGGTGCCTCAGGTCAGACACACATGCATGCATGCACTCGTGCTCACATGCACACTGCACACAATCGCGCATTTGCATATTCATGCACACCTGCGGACACACACACACCTTATGCGCCATTTCTTTCCTCTGATATTATTGCCTACATCTGTTGTGCAACTGATTGTTGTCTCCCACGACCATTCTCACTCTTCACTCCACCTCCACATGTGAATGCAAGTCCCAACTCTCATGCTCCATTCCTCCTGCCATCTCCATCCATGCATATGCACAATCCTGCTTTCATTTCGCATGCCGTTCGGATGTGAGCTCTCGCTCGTTTGCCCCGTCACTAATCCGTGTTTTATTTGCCCTCCTAGCAGGATCATCACCTCGGAACATTTGAAAGTGAAGCCCTGCACAGGCAAAGAGAAACTACATTATCGTATGTCGTTTAGTGGCCCAGCATGGATGAAGGCAGGCAGGGTCCTGTCCTGTGCTTTTTCCACTGGATTCTGTATGGTGTGTGTATGTATGGTATACCATATTACCAGTACTACTGGTCCGGTTATCTGTCCTACGGTATCGGTGTGCTACACGTGCGTTCTCCTCTGCTGCTACCGTACTTGTTGGACCTTACCTTACTCTGCCCCACCTTCGTAATACGGTAGTCTGCTGCCGATCTATTGGGCCTAGGGTTAGATGGAGGAGAGCAGACTAGTGCTAGAAATATGGGATGTTGTTTTTGTAAAGGGTGCTTTCTATTTATTGGATGTGATGAACATGCTAGTACACATTATGATACTGCTACAGCATGGATGTCTAGAGCCTGCTCCCTGGAAACGGCCAGCAGATAAATAATCACAACACAATGGATGTGGCACATTACGGTAGGTGGTTCTGCTGAGGCTGCTCCAAGGCTTGCTAGATATCATTGCCATGATCAAGTTTCAATCCAACTCCTAACGCATTATTACAGAAATCATAAACCCTGTTACCGTAAACTGGGCTGTTGACCCAGAGCGGTCTGCCTGACATATCAATACAGCCTTTGCGGCGGCTCGAAAGTCAAAACATCATCATTCACTTGTGCTACCTTACGTCGCATACTCTTTGAAGCACTTGTGTACACGTTACACCACATGCAGGAATGGTCGTCACTGCACAGGTTTAACATACTCCTGCACATACTCCTCTACCAAGGACGCAACATCGCTGGGAGAGAGTCAAATGCAGCACAAGGCAAAGGGCGGAGGCAGCAACAAAAGCAGTGTGTGGGGGTTTGGGAAGCGGCGGGTCGGGAGGGAGCAGAGGCAAGGAGAGATGAACATGAGGACACTGCATGTGTGCAGGAGACCGATGGTTCTGAATATGTCTCCTAATGTGCCGTGCGTGAGGTAGGGAGAAGCGAGGGGAAGAAGGGGCAAATGGAGTGGAGGAATGGGGGTAGGTCAGTGGAAAGAGGGAAAGCAGACAAGATGGCAGTTTGGCAGGACAAGGCTCATGGTGAGTTGAAAATCAAGAGTGCAGGTCGTGAAGGGAGGGCACGATGAGTTAGTTACGTGTCTGCTTTGAAGCCCAGTTGGATTGCTGTGGGCGTGTGTATGTGGCCTGGCCATGATGCCACTATGCTGTTGATGAAAGGATCTGGCACCCATTGCACCTGCACACGACACATGCCATGCGCCACGACACAAGTTCCAAAACCCATATGCCAAATCCGCAACACCCCACACGCCACATATCATGTGAAGAAACAATCTGCAGAGAGATACCACGCGCACGTCTCAGAAGCACATGATCGCATGTTATGTAATGTGGCATGTTTTCCGCACCCCATGGAACCGGCTCACCACAGGCAGACTGCATCAAGTTTAGGATATGAGAGGAGTTAAAATTGCAGTAGCATATGAGAGAGCAAAATTGTGGAAGTATCGAGGCAGATCTAGCAGGCAAGTAAGGAGGCAAGCAAGCGGCTGACCAGGGAGGGATCGACTCCAAAGCGTGGCAGCTGATCCACGAGCTCTGCTGCGCTGGTCTGTGCATAGCCGGGGAGAGAGAGAGAGAGAGATGCACACACGAGGAACACACAAGACGAGGCACAGAGGAATTCAAAGTACTCGATCTTCTTTAGCGTTGGCTGGTCCGTGACATGACCACGCCCATATTGGTGTCCGTTAGGGACTGATGATTGCCATGGGTGTATGTGTCAGTGTTGCCACTCGCCAAAGGCGCCTCAAAACAAGTGTGGGCTCACATTCTGAATATTGCAATTCGGTTTTGAGGCGCCTCAAAACAAGTGTGGGCTCACATTCTGAATATTGCAATTCGGTCAGAGAACGGGAAGAGGAGAGAAGGGAGCAGAGGGATGGTGGTGCATTGGGTGGCATGGTGGCTTCTTTTAACTTTCAGTCGGCTCAATAGTTACTGTGCATGGGAGTGGAGTGGAGGGAGGCACTGACAGTGAGGCCGGGAAGGGTGATGATGCGTGGGTGGTTGGGTGGCAGGGACGGCAGGCGGGCCGCATGGAGGATGTTGCTGATGACTGTGCGGGGGGACTGCACGCATGCACACACACGCGCACAACACAGAACGGAGCAGGAGTGATACATACATGTACATGTGGGCGGTTTGGTATTTGTGGCAGTATGGATGGATGGAGGATGCTGCTGATGACAGTGCGGGCGGGATACATGCATGCTCACACCACACAGCACAGAGCAGGGTTACATATACATGGAAATGTCTGAGAGATGAAGCTGTGGGGGTAATGTGGATGCGTATAACTGTGAGCTTCGTTACACCAGCACAGCACATTCAGCAGCGCAGAGAGGAGGGTGCTGGCTTTCCATTCAGCGGAGCAGACACAGGGTGCTGGCTGGGCTGGGTCACAGCACCTGGCAGGTGCTGCTTTACCTGCAGTGCAGCCAGAGTGGAAGGGCAGGGTCCATTCCATCCATGGGGCAGGTGGCCGGCTTGTCGGCCATCCATGGGGCAGGTGGCTGGCTTGTCGTTGGTCTTTCCTGTATCACTTTGGAAAAAAGTTCATCACTCTTCAATGGGACTTGGCAAAAGTGATACCTGCAGCCAGAGTGATAGGGCGGGGTCGACGGGACAGGTGGCTGGCTTTCCGTGCAGAGGCTCTCGGACGATGGATGAGCAGAAGGAGGACGTCGCTGCATTGGGACTGCCATGCACAGGCACAGGCACACGCACAGGCACAGGCACACGCACACGCACATGCACAGCCACATGCACAGGCACATGCACAGGCACAGGCACAGGCACAGGCACAGGCACATGCACAGGCACACGCACATGCACAGGCACAGGCACAGGCACAGGCACACGCACATGCACAGGCACACGCACATGCACAGGCACACGCACATGCACATGCACACGCACATGGACAGGCACAGGCACAGGCACAGGCACAGGCACAGGCACAGGCACACGCACAGGCACACGCACAGGCACAGGCACAGGCACAGGCACATGCACAGGCACATGCACAGGCACATGCACATGCACAGGCACAGGCACATGCACAGGCACATGCACAGGCACATGCACATGCACAGGCACAGGCACATGCACAGGCACACGCACATGCACAGGCACACGCACATGCACAGGCACACGCACATGCACAGGCACAGGCACACGCACACGCACAGGCACAGGCACATGCACAGGCACATGCACAGGCACATGCACAGGCACAGGCACAGGCACAGGCACACGCACATGCACAGGCACACGCACATGCACAGGCACACGCACATGCACATGCACACGCACATGGACAGGCACAGGCACAGGCACAGGCACAGGCACACGCACAGGCACACGCACAGGCACAGGCACAGGCACATGCACAGGCACATGCACAGGCACAGGCACATGCACAGGCACAGGCACATGCACAGGCACAGGCACATGCACATGCACAGGCACAGGCACATGCACAGGCACACGCACATGCACAGGCACACGCGCATGCACAGGCACACGCACATGCACAGGCCCACGCACATGCACAGGCACACGCACAGGCACAGGCACACGCACACGCACACGCACAGGCACAGGCACAGGCACATGCACAGGCACATGCACAGGCACATGCACATGCACAGGCACAGGCACAGGCACAGGCACAGGCACACGCACATGCACAGGCACACGCACATGCACAGGCACACGCACATGCACAGGCCCACGCACATGCACAGGCACACGCACAGGCACAGGCACAGGCACATGCACATGCACAGGCACAGGCACAGGCACACGCACACGCACATGCATACGCACAGGCACAGGCACAGGCACACGCACACGCACATGCACAGGCACACGCACATGCACAGGCACACGCACATGCACAGGCCCACGCACATGCACAGGCACACGCACAGGCACAGGCACAGGCACATGCACATGCACAGGCACAGGCACAGGCACACGCACACGCACATGCATACGCACAGGCACAGGCACAGGCACACCCACAGGCACACGCACATGCACAGGCACACGCACACACATACGCACATGCACAGGCACAGGCACAGGCACAGGCACACGCACATGGACAGGCCCACGCACATGCACAGGCCCACGCACATGCACAGGCACAGGCACACGCACAGGCACAGGCACAGGCACATGCACATGCACAGGCACAGGCACAGGCACAGGCACACGCACACACATACGCACACGCAAGCGCACACATGCACATGGACGCACACGCGCAGGGGAAGAAATCGCCGGTGAGAGGCGGCGTATGGCTGACTTCCTCTTGGTTGCAGCTGCAGCATGGGAAATCAGGGACAGCGAGAACGAGTACGGGATGGCAGGGCCGTGAAAGCGAGCAGTACGAGTGCGCATGTGCTCGTGCTGCTGATCCTTTCGTGCTGCGAGGGAGGCAGGAGGCTGCGAGTCATTCATAGCTGAATCATGGGGTAAGGCCTGCTGTGGGCGGGCTGTGAAGGGATGATAGCTGTGCGCGGGTCGGTCGAGGAACATGGGTGTGTGTGTGCGTGTGTGTGTGTGTGTGTGTGTGTGTGTGTGTGTGTGTGTGTGAGGGTGTGTTGTGCATGTGTAGATGATTGGGTGGGTGTGTGCATGTATCCATGCGTAAATGTGAGTTTACCTGCCAGGTCGCACGACGACAGTGGGAAGGCGCAGCACAATGGCATCTACAAAGCCCCGCCTGCTACCGTCTGATAGCAGCAGCTCCGCCATGGCCTTCTGCTCGTGAGGGGATTGAGGGGGGGAAGAGAGGGGCCATGAGACACACACGCCAAGAGAGTCTGCTTTTGAGTCGACTCAAAAGCAAAGCCCCGCCTGCTGCCGTCTGATAGCAGCAGCTCCGCCACTGCCTTCTGCTCTTGAGAGGAATGGGGGGAGAGGCACACGCCAAGAGAGAGGGGCGGGAAGGGGACGGAGAGATATAGAGAGGAAACGCACGGGTTTGGGACGCGGGAAAGAAAGAAGAGCGGACATGTGAGGAAGAGGGTAAGTAAGGTGGGGGGTTTAGGGTGGGGGGGCTGCAGGGAAAATCACGAAGTTCCTGGGATTCGGGAAGGCACAGAAAGTGCTAGGAGAGGAGTTGACAGAGGTGTAGAGAGTGGGAGAAGTGGAGATGGCGTTGATTGGCACGGGCAGCGGCGGGTTTACCTCAGCCCCATAGGAGGAGCGGGGCAGAGCAGGGGTGTCCTCAGAGTATGGAACCTGCAGCCATGCAGCCCCGGCAGAAGCAAACAGCAAGCAGAAGGGACAGGGAAGCACAAGCAGAAGAAGAAGCAATAAGCTGAGTGAGCATGAAGGGTGGAGTCCACTGGGGGTTTAAGGGGGGTCACTGAGGGTGTTAACGTGTATGAAGCCCAATCCAACATCCACATCTAACAATCTCGTCTTTATCGCGCGAGAATTTCGTAGTGTGGTGGTGCCAACACGCGAGCGCAGCGCAGCAAAAAGACAGACAGTGCACCTGGGAGTTGGAGGAGTTGGAGGAGGGAGCGCCAAAGACAGCGACAGAGGAGGCCATGATGAGGCGAGGGCAGTGGCCTGCCGCCCTGCACGCCTGCAGCAGAGCACGCGTGGCATCAAAGTTGACCTGCAGGCGTGGGCATGAGGGCATGGGAGGGGGAGTGCAAGAGGTGGGCGGTGCAGGGGTGGGAAGCGCAGGGGTGGGAAGTGTAGGGGTGGGAAGTGTAGGGGTGGGAAGTGTAGGGGTGGGAAGTGTAGGGGTGGGAAGTGTAGTTGCGGAAAGGAGTGCGGTGGTGGTAGTGCAGGGATGAAAGGGTAGGGAAGGAAGAGCAATCACAAAGACAATGGTGAGTGTGTGAAGATGGATGTGATGTGACTAGTGTAGCAGAGGCACAGGAACCATACGCCTTGAACCATGCAGATAAAAAGCAGTGCAGTGCAGCAGGGAGTATCGTCATGGGCTGGTATGTGAGAGATGGCAGGTGGGACATGGCAGGTGGGACATGGCAGGTGGGACATGGCAGGTGGGACATGGCAGGTGGGACATGGCAGGTGGGACATGGCAGGTGGGACATGGTAGGTGGGATGCAGGGGAGGGTGTTACCTTCATTCCCAGGTCGTAGTCCTTCTCTGCTGCACCACTCACCACCGCCGCCAGATGGAATATGCTGCACACTCACCGAGAGAGGGGGCGTGGAGAGACGGATGGAAGGAGGGGGTGGGGGGGTGTTTTGAGACGTCTCAGAAGTAACTGCTGTCCGGTGGAAGATGCTGGGAGCACAGAGGGAGAGAGATAGGGAGAAGGGGGGGACTTGGAGGAGAACACAAAAGGAAATGGGTCAGAGAGGGAGGGATGGGAAGAAGAGGCGAGCAAGTGAAGATAACTGGGAGGGTAATGAGAGAGGGAGGAGAAGGAACTCTCTGAGAGTAGGGAAACGGCACATGAGAGAGAGAGAGAGAGAGAGAGAGAGAGAGAGAGAGAGAGAGTGAGGGGTAGAAGAGAAGGCAGAGGAGGGTGAGGTGGGTCGGGTTGGGAAGAGAGAGGAAGGGATGTTTACTGGGTGACAGATGGACGAATCAGAGTGGAGAGAAATGCGGCATCCGTGATGTCTCCTACCACCTGATTGGTTGGAATGCGTGTGAGTAGTACATGGGGCGTTCGGGTCAGCAGCAAGAGGGAGAAGGGCACAGGGAGAGAGTCAGGAAAGTACAGGGAGACACAGTGAGGCATGGGGAGGCACAAGGAGGGGTGGTGAGGCATGGGGAAGCACAGAGAGAGGGACAAAAGAACAGAGACTTTGAAAAGAGGGACAAAAGGAAAGAAGCGAGGAAGAGACGGGGTCAGCAGTGCGGGTACGCACAAACGAGGCAGCATGCGTTGGGGAGAAAAGAAGGAGGATTGGGGAAGGGGCAAGGGGGACCGAAATAACGGGCTGCAAACAGAACAGCCTGGTGAGGAGCAGAGGGATGGAGAGAGGACCGGCGTGGGAGAGGAGCGGAGCAGGAAACGGGCGGAGCGCTATACATGTGTGACGCCACCCGTGGTGGTGTCGAGTTCGCCGGGAGGGGTGACATCAACGGCTATCACTCTCTCCTCTGCCACGCCCTTTGCGAGATCTCGCTCCGCGCTGGACTCCGCTCCGCCACCCCCTTCCGCGCGCCCCTCCGCCAGGGCGCCTCCCGCAATCGCCTTGGCCAGCAGGGACCCCAAGAAGCCCCTGCCGCCCGTTATAAGCGCCACCATCGAGCTGGCCTTTGGAACTCCACACGCGCTGGTTGGTCGAGAGGCAGAACTAGCGGCTAGCCGTCAATGCTCGCCGCAGGGCTGACTGGAGCGACGAACTGGTCCGAAAACTGCCGGCGATTACCTCCTTGTTCGGCTGGGAACGCTTGCTCTGCGGCGTGGCGGCGCAGCTGGTAAGTGCAGGAATTTGTGTGCGGCGGCACGGTTAGGCATGGTCAGGCACGGTCGGGTCTGGTCATGACCCTAGGTCTTTTGGCTTCGTGACTATTTTCGGTGGGTCTCGGTGATTCGGGGTCCCACTGGTCGTGAGTTCCGACGTTCCCAACCCGCATGGTGCGAATTCGTTATAAAAATAATCAATGTTTGAGGGGTAGTGGTGGAAATGTGGACTTCGTTATGAATGAACTTGCAGAGTGCGCAGAATATCGAATAACGAGAATGACTGATTACTGAATGACGATACAATGGAAGTGACGAGGCCCAAATAGGGGAATTCCTAGCTAGGCGGGGAGGTTGAGCGAGGATGGCTCGGTGATGGTTGCGATTGGTGCGGAGGCGACTCAGGAGTGGTTCGGTGCGACGAAATAGGAAGAAAAGGTTCCTCGCGTGACCCTCGGGATGGCCTCGCTAACGAGTGCCTCAGTAAGGATTTGTAAATCCTTACAGACGTGTTTCCAGTTACAAAGATTGTGTAACATGGATACAGACTCCAAGTAGAACGAAAGAATGTGCACTTATTCAACAGTTATGCAGGGTTCCACGCATCCTTGTTCCCTGCTCTACTGCCATCTCTTCTATTCATCGCCCAGCGCACACCCACGAGCAGACATGCCACCGCCAATGCTGTCACCACAGCTGCAACCACCGCCATTGCCACTGGAGATCCATACACTCCCTTCGCAGTGCTGCTGCTGACACCACTTGTGTTTTCTTCAGTACTCGTGGCGTTGGTGACATTCGAGGCAGGTGCAGGTACAGGAGGGGAGGAGGGTGGTGCAAGGGGAATGGAGGAAAGGGAGGGTGGGGCGAAATATGCAGGAGCAGGCTGTGATGCGGGTGCGGGGGATGGGAGAGAGGCGGAGGCAGGTGCAATGGAAGGGAGGGAGGGAGGGGAAGGCAGAGGAGGTTGCGGAGCGGGTTGAGACTCGGGGGCTGAGGCAGCGAACATCTCTGTTGGGGGCAAGGCAAGTACAGGGAGTAGAGAAGAATGGAAAGGGGCATGAGAGCTGGGAGCTGAGATGATAACCAACACACGAGTGTCTGGTTGCCTGAAACCAAGATGAAAATGCCTACGGCCTGTTTGAAAGAGATAGCAAGAGAAAGGAGGGGGAGGGGAGAGGGGGGAGGGGGGAGGAAGGGGGAAGGAAGGGGGCGGAGAGAGAAGGGGGTGCTTGCCTGCGCAGGTCTTGCAGAAGCGAGTGCAGATGGAGCAGAAGGCGGAAGAGGAGTTCTGCCTGACCGTGCACTCTCCCGATGAGGGGCACACGGGCGCCGCCACACTCGAGTTGAACTTGCTGCCGCACGAGCAGCGAGAACCGGGACGGTATGGGGAGGGAGGTATGGCGTGGGGTGGAGAGGAGGGACGGGGAGGGGAAGGCAGGGGGAAAAGGGGACATTAGCAAGGTGAACGAACGATAGGAGATGTAGTGCATGGTATGGGATGGGATGGGATGGGATGGGATGGGATGGGATGGGTGTGTGTGCAGCGATTGACTGACTCACAGGCTCCATAGATCTGTAAGGTTGCCCAGTGACGGAGGGAGAGCACCTGTAAGAGAGTTGTTACTGATATCCCTGCAATAGGGTGGAGGAGAGGAGAAGCAGGGGGTGATGGCACGTAAGCGACTGGATGGAGAGAAAGGCGCGGATGGTTGCTTGTGGTGACGCTGCTTGTTAGGGCGCGGCCGGAGAGGATGAAGCACGCGATGCCATGACTCATGACAACGCGTTGTGGAGTGCGGTGGAGGACGGTGAAGCGAGGTTTAGCATGGTGAAGTGGCCAAGCATGTCCCGCATCACTGTTTCGGAATTCGAGATTCATCGAATTCACTCCACAATCAAGCAAGCAAGCCTGCAAGCAGGCAAGCAAGCATGCGAGCGAGCAAGTGAGCGAGTAGCGTACAGGTAGTGCAGGGAGAGAAGGTTGCCCATACTGGACGGCACAGACTCGGAGAATTTGTTGCCCGCCAGGTTGCTGCTCCGAGATGGTGTGAGGTGGTGGGGAGAGACGAGAGCCAGGGAGAGGGCAGGATGGGGGGGAGAGAGAAGGGGAGGATGAGTTGGGATAGCGTTGGCTGACATGGGTGAGCATGGGTGAGGGGTGGTGGGAGGGTGGTGAGAGGGTATTGAGAGCGGCAGCGCGTGTGTGTCGGCATGGAGATTAATTATAGCGCGAAAGGCTGAGGGAAACTAGTTAGGGGCAATCCTGGGAGATCGAAGCGGGTGAGAGGGACGGACAGTGGATGGGAGGAGGAGCGTATCTGCTTGACAGCATGGGCCCAGGAGTAGATTATGCAGCCCAGCAATCCAGCACATGCCCATACACGCACACCTGTGCCCTTCTATACATTCACACAAATGCCCATCCATGCCCATCCATGCATCCATGCGCATGCATGTGTGCGAGGTGGGTGACGCACAGGAAGGTGGTGCGGGTGAGGGAGCCGATAAACTCAGGAATGGACCCGTTCAGCTCGTTCTTCGCCAGGTTGCTGCCACGCACAGAGCCAGCCAGGAAGCAAGTCAGCAAGGCAGCCAGCAAGGGAGGCAGCAGGTAAGCCAGCAAGCCAAAACTTGCAAGAAGAGAGGGTATGCGGTTCGGTTGGTGAGGATAGATGGAAGACCATGGAAGCAATGGGGGGTGCTAGCAGGAGGTGGGAGAGAGATGGAAGGCGTTGGGCGAAGTTGGGCAGACATAGGCGGTCGTGACAGTGGTGGTGGTGGTGGAGGTGCTGGTGGTGGTGGTGCTGCTGCTGTGTGTGTCTGCCACTCACAGGGTGTCCATGTAGGAGAGTTTCTGGAGAGAGTGCGGAATGGTGCTGCCCAAGTGATTGCCGCTCAAGTCCCTGGTGACAATGCGACACAACAACAAAGTGCGAAAGTAAGCATGCAGAGCGTGTGTACGCAAGTAAACGCACAGTATCATGCAGCACAGGAGAGAGAGGCACAGCAGAGAGTACTCAGCAGGCAGTGCAAACATGTGGCAGATCACCACCGGAAACAATAGGCTGCTTTCTGGGCTTGCTGCAGCCCCTGCGAACCCAGAGAGCACACCACAGCATGTACTTCCCTCACCAGCTTTTCTTTTCCTCCCCGCCCTCCCTGCCCTCCCTGCCCTCCTTTCCCGCCCCGCACCTGCCCCACGCTCCAACTTCCTTCACTCGCCTAACTCGTCCCACTTCCCCCACAAGTCCTACTCCTCCCACTCCTCTCACACGGCGCACTCACAAGTACGTCATGCGAGTGAGCAGGCCAATAGAGGAGGGGATACTGCCGGCCAGCCTCATGTCCACCAGGCTCCTGCGCTCCCCCGCACGCACGCACGCACGCACACGCGCGCGCGCACACACACGCACACGCACACACACGCACGCACACGCACGCACACGCACGCACACGCACGCACACGCACGCACACGCACGCACACGCACGCACACGCACGCACACGCACGCACACACACGCACATACACGCAAAAGCGAATCATGCGCAGTTTTGAGGAGAGAGAGACCATTGCGAGTGGCGCAACAAATCAAGTGGGCACGATGCCATGGTGGTGTGGTGGCATGGGAGAATATGCTCCTCCTGCCGGTGTGGTTTAGGTGTGGGGTGCGTGGTGCTGGGGTGCGGTGCGGAGTGGCGTGTGGCACCGAGTGCGAGTGCATTACTGCTACTCTAATCTTCCTCAAATGCTGGTAACCACGTGGCCGTTCTAGTCGAATCAGAAGGTAAGTAAACGTCCGGTACTAAATTCTACTACTCCTACTGCTGCTGCTTCCTCCCCCACGAGCCTCACATGCTGGTAACCATGCCGTCTTCGTCACACGTGACGAGCTCCGCCTGGAAACACTGCGAGCTGTACGACCACCCGAAGAAGTCCGCCTTCCACTCCTTCATGCACTGCAGCAGCACCGCCGCTGCGCGCACCCACCAACGCGCCATAAGGAAAGCGGGAGGGGGGATAGGGGCGGGATGGGGGAAGCGAGAAGGGGGGAGGGAGGGGGAAAGAGAAAGAGAGTGGGAGTGGGAGGAGCGGAGGAGGCGGGGAGGGAAAGAACAGCCGTAGAAAAAACAGAGTTGCGTTAGTGCATGATGATTGTGTCGGCGGTCGCGCGTCGTAGTAGTAGCAGCACGCGGCGCGAACGGGCTGTCGGATTGACTCAACTCATAAGTACTAAGTCGCACTTTTTATTCCCCCGGGTACTCTAGCATCGTATAGCACAACATGGCACAGTAAAGCGCTGCGCAGCACAGTATACCTTGCGACGGCTCCCATTTTCTCCCTGCGGCCAACGCGAATAGCCCCAGCAGAACGCACGCGACGGCCCACGGCGTGACGACGGAACGTTGCGACGACGACGATGACGACAACGAGTGCGACAACGGCGACATGGCTGCTATCCCTCTGCTGCTTTTTTGCAAAGTCATCAATGCAAACCTCTCAACGTGCTTTTCTCCATTTCGACTAACGATGGTGTTATATGAGGTGCTCCTTGTGGTTGCGGTGCCTGCGGCGTTTGCGGTGAGGACGGAATCAATCAGGTCGGAGATCGGTGTGAGCGAAGCGGGAGCGAACAGCAGGGGCGTGGAGTGGAGACAAATTGAAGGAGTGGCGAGCGAAAGTCACACCGCACCGCACTGTCCATTTGACAAAAGCTGGATGGATGGAGGGAAGCAGGCAGCAGAGGGAGATTCATTGCAGGAACACGGGGCAACTGGGAGGAGGCAAGAATTGCGATGCGAGGGCGAGAAGTGAGTGAGGGAGCCATAGGGTCCACGCGAGCAAAATGTTGTCGAGGCGGGTCTCGCAGGTTGATACGCGCCGCAGGTTGGGCTGGCGTGCTCAGGAAACCTGATTATTGAGTTTGTCGGAAGACATTGTGGAACATAGTACACATTGTTTTCTGTTCCCATCTTGTTTGCTGTTCTATCTTGTAAGTATAATAATTTTATAAAATCATTCAACCTTGCCACGATAATATACTAACACTCTGAAAAAGATGACAGCGGGTAGCAAGCAGTCACAAACACTACTCCCACGCCCCCCAATTCACAGTCTATCCCTCAAATCCACCTCAAAGTAGTATTTCTACAGCAGCATGTTCAGCGCCATTGCTGACACCAGGGAGGCCAGCAGCGTGCCAACACCAACACCATAAATAGCTCCAGCGTTGGGAGGCGGAGGAGAAGGCACCGTGGCAGCAGGTGCGCCAGGTGCAGAAGGAGGGTCAACCTTGGGAGGAGGAGAGGCACTGAGGGGGGGAGGGGAAGCTGTGACAGGAGCAGGTGGAGGAGAAGCTGTGGTGGGGGGAGGAGCAGGCGCGGGGGGAGATGCGACTGGGGGAGCGACGGTTGGAGCAGGAACAGGAGCGATTACAGGCGGTGAGGCGGGTGCAGGCGTAGGTGCGGCAGAAACGGGGGCAGGAGTGGGGGCGGCAGAAACGGGGGCAGGAGCGGGGGCAGGAGAAGCAGCAGGAGGAATGACTGGAGCTGCAGGAGATGGTGCAGGAGATAAGACAGGGGGCATGGCAGGAGATACAACAGGGGGGGGCATGGCAGGGGATACAACAGGGGGCATGGCAGGGGAGACGACAGGGGGCATGGCAGGGGAGACGACAGGGGGCATGGCAGGGGAAGGCGACGTGGCAGGGGGGGGGGCAGTGGCAGGAGGGGGCGCAGTGGCAGGGGGAGGCGCAGTAGCGGGGGGAGGCGCAGTAGCAGGAGCAGGAGCCGCGGCGGACTTAGTGTTCGCTGCAGGAATCAACCACACAAGGAAAATGCAGGAAAGATCACAATGAATTGCTGGGAACAGTATAAGTCATACAGAAAACAAAACGGAACAAAGCAAAAAAGACGAGTGGGAAAGGGAAAAGTATGTGGGCGCAGAGAGGAAGTATGTACACCACTAAACTATTAGAAAACATATGCATGCAAGGTCCAGAAACCAGGCTTGTTTCAAGGGCTCACTTCCAGGGGGCGTGCAGACTTGGCAGAAGGTGGCGCACGTCTGGCAGAAGGCAGAGGTGGCAACCTGGTTGACCGCACACACTCCCGCTGCCGCACACAGCACCTTGGATGGCCCCGTGGAGTTCACAGTGCTGCCCCCACAAGGCGTAGGCCGTAGCGCAAGGGTGGGGAAGGGAAGAGGGGGAGAAAAGGGGGGAGGGGGGAAGGAATGGGGGTGGGAGGATGAAGGGAGGGGTGAAGTGAGGGGGATGGGAGAATGGTTGAACAGGGATGTGGCATGCAAGTGAAACGGTGCCTAAGTGGCACCGTGGTTTGGTATGGCAAGTGGAGGTCGGGTGTGAGTCGGTGAGAGGTGAGAGGTGCGTACAACTGCTGGAGCTTGGCTAGCTTGCCCATGATCGCTGGCACGGTGCCCGTGAGCGAGTTCTCACTCAGATCCCTGTGAGTGATCACAGGCAGGAAGGCAGACAGACAGACAGAGAAGCACACACGCACACAGGCGCAGGCAGGACGAGTAAGGGGGTACAGAAAGAAGAAAACATAGGAGAGTGCTAAGGATATGCTTGAGTGTAGCAATGCTTGCAAGGATGCTACAAACGTTAACCACTCTTAACGGCAAGCCCCAGCAGCAGCAGCAGCAGCAACGGATCACACACTGGCAAGGCTGGCGGAACAGAGAAACATGTCTGCAGAAAGATGAACACATGAGATGGCAAGGAGACAGCGGGTTGGTAGTCCTCCTAGACTCACAAGTAGACAAGTGAAGCGAGGGCGCCAACAGTGGAAGGGATGCTGCCTGTAAGCTTATTGGCCTTGATGAGCCTGTGCATGGTGGGACAGAACGGGTAGCACGCGAGGGCAGCACAGGCAGCACAGGCAGCACAGGCAGCACAGGCAGCGCAGGCAGCACAGGCAGCACAGGCAGCACAGGCAGCGCAGGCAGCACAGGCAGCACAGGCAGCACAGACAGCACAGGCAGCACAGGCAGCACAGGCAGCACAGGCAGCACAGGCAGCGCAGGCAGCGCAGGCAGCACAGGCAGCACAGGCAGCACAGGCAGCACAGGCAGCAGAGGCAGCACAGGAGGCCAGGAGGCAGAGGAGACGAAGCAAGGGAGGAGTTTATGCAGCGAGATTGGGCGGGGCAAGGGTGGGCAAGGTTGGGGCAATGGCGAAGCAATGGTGGGGCAATGGCGGAGCAATGGTGGGGCAATGGGGGGAGCAATGGTGGGGCAATGACGGAGGGCAAGGGAGGGGCAGGGCTCGCGGCACTGCGTACAGGCTGGTAGCTTTGGTGAGGGAGAAGAGCGTGGGAGGAATGGGGCCTGAGAAGGCGTTGTTGTTGAGCGTGCTGCCATGGCAACCAGGGGAGGGCAGGTTGTTGTGGGGGTTAAGCAAGGGGAGGTGACATGCCACCATCCCTCCCACGCCAGCCAGAATGGTGGAATGTGGCGTGGAAGGGTGGTGTGCCTGCCAATGAGGGGCAAAGGTGGAAGAAGGATGGGATTGATGGGCGCGCGGGGTTGCGGGGACGCAAGGAAATGGGGACAACGAAGTGAAAACGGAAGGGAGAGGCGACGAGGAGGGAGGACGACTTCAGGTGTCTTGCCTAATCAGTTTGGGGGTGCGGTGGAAGGGGGGGAGGGTTGAAGTGGTGTCGTTAGGAGGAAGAAATCGGAAGAAGAATTGTGTGGAGTGTAAGTGGTTGTTGGAGGAAGCAGCAGGAACAAGACTGTAGCAGCTCACAGGGACTCGAGGGCAGGCAGGGCGCCAAGATTGGCGGGAAGAGGGCCGCTGAGTTTGTTGTAACCCAGGTCACTGCAGCATGCCATGCCATGCCATTGCCATGCCACGTCATGCCGTCCCATGCCATGCCATGCCATGCCACGTCATGCCGTCCCATGCCATGCCACGCCATGCCACGTCATGCCGTCACATGCCATGCCAAGCCATGTCACACCATCGCCATGCCAATGATTCGTTGCATTAGTTGTTGTGTGAGGGTTCCAATCTGAGCATGCAACAGAAAGACGATGGATTGAGCACAGTGCAGTGCAGTGCAGCAGCTGCAGCGGCAGTGACACCGAGTGATATGCAAAGATGACACAGTAGCGGCATGGGGGGAGTGCCAAGGAAGGGGGGAACGGCATGAGCATGAAGACTGTGAAGTGGCAGTAGTCGCACTGCACTGCAGTGCAGCAGCAGCTGGAGCACCCTTTGACACGGCAGTGTAATGTGCAAAGGTAGAAAGACAGTTACGACTGTGGATGCAATGTGCTATATAGAGCATTTTATCCTTAGAAAGAAAGAAAGAAAGAAATAATAATAATAAAAAAAGAACAACAACAACAAATAAACAAATAAACAAACGTGGAAAGAGCAGTAGGGGCATGGGGCGCGCAGCACGGTGGGAGTGGCATGGTGAGAGCGGTACTGACAGCATGGAGAGCTTGGCGAGGCCAGAGACGCTTGCGGGAAGGGCGCCTGTGAGAGTGTTGGTACCCAAGTTGCTGGGAGAGGAGGGGGATGCAGGGACAGGGGAGCGGGGAGGGGGAAGTGGGGAGAGGGAGAAGCGAGGGAGGGTGGGAGGAGTTGTGATTGGGATGGCGAGTGGGTAGGGGAGGAAAGGTGCTGGGGATAGGGGGTGGGAGGGAAGATGATAGAGAGAGAAAGCGGTGGCAAGACAGAAACAGGGTGCGGGGGGGTGGGGGTTTGAGGAGAGGTGGCTAAGCTGGCGGAGAGAGGGAGGGGGAGAGGAGAGCACGGTCAGTGGAGCAAGGGGAGGAGAACAGTGGAAGCAGAGCAGGGAGAGGAGCGAGCAAGGCAAGGGCTGGGGCAAGGCTGGACGGAAAGGCTCACAGGGTCTGCAGAGTGGCGAGATTGCCCAGGGCCGGCGGGAGCACACCGGAGAACTGGTTGGACTTCATGTTGCTGCCAGGGGCGGGAGGAAGGGAGAGGGGCAGCGGGTGGGGCAGCGGGTGGGGCGGCGGGTGGGGCAGTGGGTGAGGCACATCGGCAGGACTTGAAACTCAGGATTTGTGGTTTAAGAGGAGAGGCAATCTGTCATGCAGTGCGTACAACGGAGAGGAGGGGTGCTTGCCGGTGGCATGGGCGGGCGCATGCGGAGGAGCAGGAGAGGCACTGACAGGTAGGTGAGCTTTTTGAGTGTGGCGAGGCCCGCAGGGACGGGCCCTGTGAACTGGTTGTACTGCACGTTCCTGGGGAGGAGGCGGAAGGGGAAAGGGAGGAGCGGAAAGGGACTTTTGAGTCGACTCAAAAGTCAATGAGGCCTGCAGGGACGGGCCCTGTGAAGGGTTGTTCCTGAGGGAAGGGGAAGGGGAGAGATAGGAGTGGAGAGAGGGAAGGGGGGGTAGAGGGGGAGGAAGCGGGGAGAGGGGGAAGCAGGAGAAAGAGGGAAGAGAGGGAACGGAGGGGGATCCGGCAAGGATGGGGGTGAAGAAGAGAGGCACGCGCGCACGCACGCGCGCACGCACGCACGCATGGGCAGGAGCAGGAGTTGGGAGGTTTGAGACATGTGAATGCAAGACAGGCCTTGCTTGGGACGCAAGCTGGACATGCATTAGATCAAGTGGCTGGGGTGGCGGCTGATGCAGACATTGTGATGGCTTGGTGTTGATGATGACTAGCAAACACATGAAGAGACTGTTGGTGCGAGCAACGGAAACGGGGACGGGGAAGTAGAGAGAAAGAGAGAGAGAGAGAGAGAGAGAGAGAGAGAGAGAGAGAGAGAGAGAGAGAGAGAGAGAGAGAGAGAGAGAGGAGGACAACGGATAAGAGAGGAAGAGAGCGAGAAGGCTGCAGCAAGCAGGTAGAGAGGGCGTAAGAAGCGGGAGGGAGGGAGGCACGCACAAGTAGGCGAGCGAAGTGGGCAGGCTGGTGAGCTCTCCTATGAACCCGTTGGTGCTGAGATCCCTGCTCATCATACAACACGCAGACAACGTACGCCATCAGGAAGAAAAAAACATGTGGAGTGTAAGTGTTTTTTTTTTTTTAAACAACATTAGGCTCAAGCCGCAACGACTGGGTGTTGAGATCCCTGCACTGCACATGCCGCACGGAGACACATCAGGGATAAATGGAGCGCGGGCTACAGATGAGAGCGGCATGGGAAGGACCGGAACGGGGACATGACGAAGAGTTTTCTGAGCTGAAGTGAGAGAGGAAGCGTGACTGCACTGGGACAGGTGATGAGTGATGGAAGAGATTTGAGGCGCCTTTGTATTGGTATTTTATTATGTCTGTTTATATTTTTCCTGCTGCAGGTTTCTTTGAAGTGCAGGAGGAGGGTTACAGGTAGGAGAGTTGTGCAAGGGTGTTGAGTAGCGGGACCATGCCGTTGAAGTTGTTGCGTGCCAGACTCCTGGTGCCATGCGCACACATGTACGTACAGATGCACATGCATGCGCACACAAGCACATGGACATGCACGCGCGGACACACACATGAACACACATGCAGGCTCACGCACTCACCGCAAACACACACGCACACATAGGCACACGCGCACGCAGACAGAAGAAAACAGTTGTGTGAGCAATTTGGGTGGATCCGCGTTGCGCGTGGATGGATGTGGCTGCGCGTGTGTTTGCGGGAAGATACGAGAGGGGAATATAGAAGCGAGAGTGGCAGGTCAGAAGAAGGAAACGAAGGGTATCACAGGAATGCGCGCTTGAAAGAAGGATAGGCGGAGGATGTGGCGCCATTGAGTCGACTTTTAAGTGATAGGATACAAAGAATAGATATGGCGAAACAGGAAGCGCGAGGGTGCGAAGGTGCAAGAAGGGCGCAAGAAGGTGCAAGACGGTGCGAAAGGGTGGGGAGGAGAAGGAGGGCGTGGAGGGCGACGGCAAGATCGAGGGTGGTGTGTGCGAGGTAAAGTAGCACGGCGTAGGCATGATACTTACATCCACTGAAGCTTGTTGGCGATTCCGACGGTGATGGGAATCCCGCCCGTCAGAAAATTGTACGTAAAGTCACTGCTCCCACCAGCACACAGCATACCCACATGCACGCACGCACGCGCGCACCCGCATACACGTGTGCACGCGCACACACGGGTACACCCGCATGCGTGCGCACACCCCGCATACACGCGCATACCCGCACGCACGACGCAAACACGACAAAAGAAACAAGAGAGGTGAGAAAAGTAGAAGATACAGCGTCTGCGCGGGTGGCAAGACAGAGATGCCCGAGAATCGCGCGACGAGCACGCGTGACTCCCATCGAGCTCCCGCACCCTCCCGCACCCTCCCGCACCCTCCCGCACCCTCCCGCACCCTCCCGCACCCTCCCGCACCCTCCCGCACCCTCCCGCTCCCCCCCGCTCCCTCCCGCTCTCGTCCTTTCCCGGTCCCGTCGTCGCACGATCTGCGCTTCTCGCCGCGCGATGGTGATCACCATGCACGACCAGTTATTCTTCCATTCTTCCCATATGTCCCGTGTCACCCTTCACTCACAGCATGGTCAGCTTGTCGAGCATGAATAGGCTGTCCGGGAGGCTGCCTTTGAGCCCCGATCCTGTCATGTTCCTGCCGCAAAGCACGGCGGGACATGCGGACGACACGGGGAGGGAGGGATGGAGAGAGAGAGAGAGAGAGAGAGAGAGAGAGAGAGAGAGAGAGAGAGAGAGAGAGAGAGAGAGAGGGGGGGGGGGGGGGGAGGAGGGGGGGAAGGAGGGGAGGAGTGAGGGCAGATGGACAAGGAGAGGAAGGGCAGAAAGTTCTCCAACGGAGGCTGCGGCAACGACTGCCGGCATTCTTGGATTGAAAATGCCGGTTAACGACGCTCGGGTGCAGACAGCAGCCCGCGGCGGGATATCGCGCCGTCTATATCGCGCGGGTCGCGAGTCGCGACTCACATGGAGGTCACGTATCCTGCGGCGTCGCACGTGATCTTCTCCGCCGTCGCACAGTTCGCTCCTGCCGTCCATCCCGTGAACGTCTTGCCCCATGCCGTCTGACACGCCTGCAGGATGGTCACTGCGCGCCGAGCAGGGGCGATAAACGAAGACAGGCGAGAAACAAAAAAGTCGGTCGTGGAACGAAGACTCGGGGACGCGAATGACGGGGAAGGGGGAAAAAGAATGGAACGTGAGGGGGAGTAGGGAGTAGAACGAGGAATCATGGGGCCAGCGACCAGGCAAAGCCGTAGGATACGGACGGCAGAAAGTGCCGGGATATAGCATACAAAAGGAAGATCGCTGAGCGAGATTGAATTGAGAGACGGGTCGAGCAAGTCGCGTGAGCAACGACGAATCTCAGGGGGGAACAGATATGAGATGTTTTCAGCAAGAATAGCATTAAAGACTCCTCCTTTTATCCAGATTTAAGTGAATACACTGAGATTCCTCCTTTGTAAGGTCGACTGAGGTCTGCACCAGTGGTTGCTGGATTGGTTTACCTTGAGTGGGGTCGATGACGGCAGCCATGGCCATGTTGCTGCAGCACAGCAGCAGCAGCACGCCGCTAAGCACGGCCGCCGAGGTACGCGTTGTCGGACCCATTTGCGGAATGTCAGGCGGTGAGGAGCGGCAGAGGGGGCGCGGCGGAACTTTGTAGAGGAGGACGGCGCAGGTGAACTCCAAACCAATCTCTTGGATTTGAGCTGGGAATGACTCTTGAGAACTTGCCGTCGTCCTCTCCTGTACAGGTTGCTGGAATGCTCCTGATTCAAAGCCGTTGGGGTGGGTGGGTCCCCCTGGCCAGACAACGTCGGTGGTGGAGGTGAAGTTGTTGCCGTGAATCTCCGTTTTGTGCATCCGCCATACCGGTTTCACCAAATGGCCGTTGCTCATTTGGCAGAAGTGCGGGAGAGAATCGTTTGACTCGGAGCTGCTGATGTTTGTTTCTTGTAAGGCTATCCTTCCCTGACTGTACAGACTTATGTAGTTATGTTTTTGTGAGGCATGTGACCTCTGGAAGCGAAATCAAGCAACAGTGAGGTGTGACGCAAAGACCCCCCACCCAAAGAATTTCTGTAGGGTTTCCAGGAAACAAAAGAAGTGGTATCTGGCAGTCGACGGGATGACCCATCCATCCATTCTGGCCGGAAATCTGGAAACAAGAACCTAGAAATCCAAACCACCTGACGGGGGAAGGGCGGGCCAAAGGCGGAAGCAGCACTCGGATCCTCTGCTTCGACCGGGATTCATTTTTTTTGGCGAAACTCCATTTTGCCCGTGGCGAGACGGATTTGACTCGGATTCGGCGCAAAAGGGTGTTGGACCTTCCAAAATCCAAACCACCTGATGGCGCAACGAAATGGGCGCAAGAGTGGTTACACTACCGGTTTGGATTATCGACGGTCGCACGAAAGCGACGTCGCAACCACTGTTCTACAGTATTTGTATATAAACTATGTTGTTGACACTTTGGTGTAATTCTGACAAGCAGAATGTCAAAATGGCTAAGTCAAAATTCTATATGCTTTGGCTCATAACTCCATAATTTGTTGGTCATTTGCACACAAATATGGATTTCCAGCATCTCCTTGATGTCCTCTACCAGCGGGCATGAGTTTGTTATTTTGTCAAATTTGTTACATTTTGTCACTTTTGGGTCAACTAAGGTTGCTCATAGCACATGTAAAGTCATTCTCTGGGCATCACACACATGTGTTATGTGGTGACCATATTTTTTTGCATTGTTAGTGTTGTGACACCTGTTCCAGCCCCCCTGAACATTTTCAGCTCTATGCAAACTGATTTGGTGGACTTTTTCTTGCAAGGAAGTTAGTGCTGAGTTGCCTGGTGTGATGTGTCAGGTGAAATCACCCACTTCTCCTTGGGAAAATGAGCCCATTTTGATAGGGCACTGTCATCACACCTAGTCCTGATCCCCATCCAGTTTTCACTTCATTTCATCAAGGTTTGCCATGCTTTTCATGATATATTCTGCAGGCGGGTGCAGAATTCTGTGCAGAAATGCCTGGAACCATGTTTCTTGTGAAATCAACCACTTTGCCTTGGGCAAATGATCTGATTTTCAAAGGGGACACTCACCACACATATCCCAGACTCCCCTCTGAAGTTCACCTCATTTTCCCAAGGTTTGATATGGTTTTTAAGCCTTGTTGTGCAGCAGTCTGCAATATTCTGTGCAGAATTGCCTGGAATCAGGTTGCAACTGAAATCACCCACTTATCCTTGGGCAAATGAGCTGATTTTTAAAGGGGACTCTCATCACACATATTCCAGACTCCCCTCTGAATTTCACCTCATTTGCCCAAGGTTTGATATGGTTTTTAAGCCTTGTTGTGCAGCAGTCTGCAGAATTCTGTGCAGAATTGCCTGGAATCAGGTTGCAATTGAAATCACCCACTTCTCCTTGGGCAAATGAGCTGATTTTTATAGGGGACTCTCACCACACATATTTCAGACTCCCCTCTGAAATTCACCTCATTTTACCAAGGTTTGATATGGTTTTTAAGCTTTGTTGTGCAGCAGTCTGCAGAATTCTGTGCAGAATTGCCTGGAATCAGGTTGCAATTGAAATCACCCAATTCTCCTTGGGAAAATCAGCTTCTTTTCATAGGGGACTCTCATCACACATATTCCAGACTCCCCTATGAAATTCATCGTATTTGCCCAAGGTTTGATATGGTTTTTAAGCCTTGTTGTGCAGCAGTCTGCAGAATTCTGTGCAGAATTGCCTGGAATCAGGTTGCAACTGAAATCACCCACTTATCCTTGAGCAAATAAGCTGATTTGTATAGGGGAATCTTATCACACATATTGCAGACTTCCCTCTGAAATTCATCGTATTTGCCCAAGGTTTGATATGGTGTTTAAGCCTTGTTGTGCAGCAGTCTGCAGAATTCTGTGCAGAATTGCCTGGAATCAGGTTGCAACTGAAATCACCCACTTATCCTTGAGCAAATAAGCTGATTTTTATAGGGCACTCTCATCACACATATATTCCAGACTCCCCTCTGAAATTCATCTTATGTGCCCAAGGTTTGATATGGTGTTTAAGCCTTGTTGTGCAGCAGTCTGCAGAATTCTGTGCAGAATTGCCTGGAATCAGGTTGCAACTAAAATGACCCACTTCTCCTTGGGCAAACGAGGTTATTTTTATAGGGGACTCTCACCACACATATTCCAGACTCCCCTCTGAAATTCATCGTATTTTCCCAAGGTTTGATATGGTTTGTAAGCCTTGTTGTGCAGCAGTCTGCAGAATTCTGTGCAGAATTGCCTGGAATCAGGTTGCAATTGAAATCACCCACTTCTCCTTGGGAAAATGAGCTGATTGTTATAGGGGACTCTCACCACACATATTCCAGACTCCCCTCTGAAATTCATCGTATTTGCCCAAGGTTTGATATGGTTTTTAAGCCTTGTTGTGCAGCAGTCTGCAGAATTCTGTGCAGAATTGCCTGGAATCAGGTTGCAATTGAAATCACCCACTTCTCCTTGGGAAAATGAGCTGATTTTTATCGGGGACTCTCGTCACACATATTCCAGACTCCCCTCTGAAATTCATCGTATTTGCCCAAGGTTTGATATGGTTTTTAAGCCTTGTTGTGCAGCAGTCTGCAGAATTCTGTGCAGAATTGCCTGGAATCAGGTTGCAACTGAAATCACCCACTTATCCTTCAGCAAATAAGCTGATTTTTATAGGGGACTCTCATCACACATATTCCAGACTCCCCTCGGAAATTCATCTTATTTGCCCAAGGTTTGATATGAATTTTAAGCCTTGTTGTGCAGCAGTCTGCAGAATTCTGTGCAGAATTGCCTGGAATCAGGTTGCAACTGAAATCACCCACTTATCCTTGAGCAAATAAGCTGAGTTTTATAGGATACTCTTAACACACATATTCCAGACTCCCCTCTGAAATTCATCGTATTTGCCCAAGGTTTGATATGGGTTTTAAGCCTTGTTGTGCAGCAGTCTGCAGAATTCTGTGCAGAATTGCCTTGAATCAGGTTGCAATTGAAATCACCCACTTCTTCTTGGGAAAATGCGCTGATTTTTATAGGGGACTCTCACCACACATATTCCAGACTCCCCTATGAAATTCATCGTATTTGCCCAAGGTTTGATATGGTTTTTAAGCCTTGTTGTGCAGCAGTCTGCAGAATTCTGTGCAGAATTGCCTGGAATCAGGTTGCAATTGAAATCACCCACTTCTCCTTGGGAAAAAGAGCTGATTTTTATAGGGGAATTTGATCGCACATATTCCAGACTCCCCTCTGAAAGTCATCGTATTTGCCCAAGGTTTGATATGGTTTTTAAGCCTTGTTGTGCAGCAGTCTGCAGAATTCTGTGCAGAATTGCCTTGAATCAGGTTGCAATTGAAATCACCCACTTCTTCTTGGGAAAATGAGCTGATTTTTATCGGGGACTCTCGTCACACATATTCCAGACTCCCCTCTGAAATTCATCGTATTTGCCCAAGGTTTGATATGGTTTTTAAGCCTTGTTGTGCAGCAGTCTGCAGAATTCTGTGCAGAATTGCCTGGAATCAGGTTGCAACTGAAAGCACCCACTTATCCTTGAGCAAATAAGCTGATTTTTTTAGGGGACTCTCACCACACATATTCCAGACTCCCCTCTAAAATGCATCGTATTTGCCCAAGGTTTGATATGGGTTTTAAGCCTTGTTGTGCAGCAGTCTGCAGAGTTCTGTGCAGAATTGCCTTGAATCAGGTTGCAATTGAGATCACCCACTTCTTCTTGGGAAAATGAGCCGAATTTTATAGGGGACTCTCACCACACATATTCCAGACTCCCCTCTGAAATGCATCGTATTTGCCCAAGGTTTGATATGGGTTTTAAGCCTTGTTGTGCAGCAGTCTGCAGAGTTCAGTGCAGAATTGCCTTGAATCAGGTTGCAATTGAAATCACCCACTTCTTCTTGGGAAAATGAGCCGAATTTTATAGGGGACTCTCACCACACATATTCCAGACTCCCCTCTGAAATTAATCGTATTTGCCCAAGGTTTGATATGGTTTTTAAGCCTTGTTGTGCAGCAGTCTGCAGAATTCTGTTCAGAATTGCCTGGAATCAGGTTGCAATTGAAATCACCCACTTCTCCTTGGGAAAAAGAGCTGATTTTTATAGGGGAATTTGATCGCACATATTCCAGACTCCCCTCTGAAATTCATCGTATTTGCCCAAGGTTTGATATGGTTTTTAAGCCTTGTTGTGCAGCAGTCTGCAGAATTCTGTGCAGAATTGCCTGGAATCAGGTTGCAACTGAAATCACCCACTTATCCTTGAGCAAATAAGCTGATGTTTATAGGGGACTCTCATCACACATATTCCAGACCCCTCTGAAATTCATCGTATTTGCCCAAGGTTTGATATGGTTTTTAAGCCTTGATGTGCAGCAGTCTGCAGAATTCTGTGCAGAATTGCCTGGAATCAGGTTGCAACTAAAATCACCCACTTCTCCTTGGGAAAATGAGCTGATTGTTATAGGGGACTCTCACCACACATATTTCAAACTCCCCTCTGAAATTCATCGTATTTGCCCAAGTTTTGATATGGTTTTTAAGCCTTGTTGTGCAGCAGTCTGCAGAATTCTGTTCAGAATTGCCTGGAATCATTTTGCAATTGAAATCACCCACTTCTCCTTGGGAAAAAGAGCTGATTTTTATAGGGGAATTTGATCGCACATATTCCAGACTCCCCTCTGAAATTCATCGTATTTGCCCAAGGTTTGATATGGTTTTTAAGCCTTGTTGTGCAGCAGTCTGCAGAATTCTGTGCAGAATTGCCTTGAATCAGGTTGCAATTGAAATCACCCACTTCTTCTTGGGAAAATGAGCTGATTTTTATCGGGGACTCTCGTCACACATATTCCAGACTCCCCTCTGAAATTCATCGTATTTGCCCAAGGTTTGATATGGTTTTTAAGCCTTGTTGTGCAGCAGTCTGCAGAATTCTGTGCAGAATTGCCTGGAATCAGGTTGCAACTGAAAGCACCCACTTATCCTTGAGCAAATAAGCTGATTGTTTTAGGGGACTCTCACCACACATATTCCAGACTCCCCTCTAAAATGCATCGTATTTGCCCAAGGTTTGATATGGGTTTTAAGCCTTGTTGTGCAGCAGTCTGCAGAGTTCTGTGCAGAATTGCCTTGAATCAGGTTGCAATTGAAATCACCCACTTCTTCTTGGGAAAATGAGCCGAATTTTATAGGGGACTCTCACCACACATATTCCAGACTTCCCTCTGAAATGCATCGTATTTGCCCAAGGTTTGATATGGGTTTTAAGCCTTGTTGTGCAGCAGTCTGCAGAGTTCTGTGCAGAATTGCCTTGAATCAGGTTGCAATTGAAATCACCCTCTTCTTCTTGGGAAAATGAGCCGAATTTTATAGGGGACTCTCACCACACATATTCCAGACTCCCCTCTGAAATTAATCGTATTTGCCCAAGGTTTGATATGGTTTTTAAGCCTTGTTGTGCAGCAGTCTGCAGAATTCTGTTCAGAATTGCCTGGAATCAGGTTGCAATTGAAATCACCCACTTCTCCTTGGGAAAAAGAGCTGATTTTTATAGGGGAATTTGATCGCACATATTCCAGACTCCCCTCTGAAATTCATCGTATTTGCCCAAGGTTTGATATGGTTTTTAAGCCTTGTTGTGCAGCAGTCTGCAGAATTCTGTGCAGAATTGCCTGGAATCAGGTTGCAACTGAAATCACCCACTTATCCTTGAGCAAATAAGCTGATGTTTATAGGGGACTCTCATCACACATATTCCAGACTCCCCTCTGAAATTCATCGTATTTGCCCAAGGTTTGATATGGTTTTTAAGCCTTGATGTGCAGCAGTCTGCAGAATTCTGTGCAGAATTGCCTGGAATCAGGTTGCAACTAAAATCACCCACTTCTCCTTGGGAAAATGAGCTGATTGTTATAGGGGACTCTCACCACACATATTTCAAACTCCCCTCTGAAATTCATCGTATTTGCCCAAGGTTTGATATGGGTTTTAAGCCTTGTTGTGCAGCAGTCTGCAGAATTCTGTTCAGAATTGCCTGGAATCAGGTTGCAATTGAAATCACCCACTTCTCCTTGGGAAAAAGAGCTGATTTTTATAGGGGAATTTGATCGCACATATTCCAGACTCCCCTCTGAAATTCATCGTATTTGCCCAAGGTTTGATATGGTTTTTAAGCCTTGTTGTGCAGCAGTCTGCAGAATTCTGTGCAGAATTGCCTTGAATCAGGTTGCAATTGAAATCACCCACTTCTTCTTGGGAAAATGAGCTGATTTTTATCGGGGACTCTCGTCACACATATTCCAGACTCCCCTCTGAAATTCATCGTATTTGCCCAAGGTTTGATATGGTTTTTAAGCCTTGTTGTGCAGCAGTCTGCAGAATTCTGTGCAGAATTGCCTGGAATCAGGTTGCAACTGAAATCACCCACTTATCCTTCAGCAAATAAGCTGATTTTTATAGGGGACTCTCATCACACATATTCCAGACTCCCCTCGGAAATTCATCTTATTTGCCCAAGGTTTGATATGGTTTTTAAGCCTTGTTGTGCAGCAGTCTGCAGAATTCTGTGCAGAATTGCCTGGAATCAGGTTGCAACTGAAATCACCCACTTATCCTTGAGCAAATAAGCTGAGTTTTATAGGATACTCTTAACACACATATTCCAGACTCCCCTCTGAAATTCATCGTATTTGCCCAAGGTTTGATATGGGTTTTAAGCCTTGTTGTGCAGCAGTCTGCAGAATTCTGTGCAGAATTGCCTTGAATCAGGTTGCAATTGAAATCACCCACTTCTTCTTGGGAAAATGCGCTGATTTTTATAGGGGACTCTCACCACACATATTCCAGACTCCCCTATGAAATTCATCGTATTTGCCCAAGGTTTGATATGGTTTTTAAGCCTTGTTGTGCAGCAGTCTGCAGAATTCTGTGCAGAATTGCCTGGAATCAGGTTGCAATTGAAATCACCCACTTCTCCTTGGGAAAAAGAGCTGATTTTTATAGGGGAATTTGATCGCACATATTCCAGACTCCCCTCTGAAAGTCATCGTATTTGCCCAAGGTTTGATATGGTTTTTAAGCCTTGTTGTGCAGCAGTCTGCAGAATTCTGTGCAGAATTGCCTTGAATCAGGTTGCAATTGAAATCACCCACTTCTTCTTGGGAAAATGAGCTGATTTTTATCGGGGACTCTCGTCACACATATTCCAGACTCCCCTCTGAAATTCATCGTATTTGCCCAAGGTTTGATATGGGTTTTAAGCCTTGTTGTGCAGCAGTCTGCAGAATTCTGTGCAGAATTGCCTTGAATCAGGTTGCAATTGAAATCACCCACTTCTTCTTGGGAAAATGAGCTGATTTTTATCGGGGACTCTCGTCACACATATTCCAGACTCCCCTCTGAAATTCATCGTATTTGCCCAAGGTTTGATATGGTTTTTAAGCCTTGTTGTGCAGCAGTCTGCAGAATTCTGTGCAGAATTGCCTGGAATCAGGTTGCAACTGAAAGCACCCACTTATCCTTGAGCAAATAAGCTGATTGTTTTAGGGGACTCTCACCACACATATTCCAGACTCCCCTCTAAAATGCATCGTATTTGCCCAAGGTTTGATATGGGTTTTAAGCCTTGTTGTGCAGCAGTCTGCAGAGTTCTGTGCAGAATTGCCTTGAATCAGGTTGCAATTGAAATCACCCACTTCTTCTTGGGAAAATGAGCCGAATTTTATAGGGGACTCTCACCACACATATTCCAGACTTCCCTCTGAAATGCATCGTATTTGCCCAAGGTTTGATATGGGTTTTAAGCCTTGTTGTGCAGCAGTCTGCAGAGTTCTGTGCAGAATTGCCTTGAATCAGGTTGCAATTGAAATCACCCTCTTCTTCTTGGGAAAATGAGCCGAATTTTATAGGGGACTCTCACCACACATATTCCAGACTCCCCTCTGAAATTAATCGTATTTGCCCAAGGTTTGATATGGTTTTTAAGCCTTGTTGTGCAGCAGTCTGCAGAATTCTGTTCAGAATTGCCTGGAATCAGGTTGCAATTGAAATCACCCACTTCTCCTTGGGAAAAAGAGCTGATTTTTATAGGGGAATTTGATCGCACATATTCCAGACTCCCCTCTGAAATTCATCGTATTTGCCCAAGGTTTGATATGGTTTTTAAGCCTTGTTGTGCAGCAGTCTGCAGAATTCTGTGCAGAATTGCCTGGAATCAGGTTGCAACTGAAATCACCCACTTATCCTTGAGCAAATAAGCTGATGTTTATAGGGGACTCTCATCACACATATTCCAGACTCCCCTCTGAAATTCATCGTATTTGCCCAAGGTTTGATATGGTTTTTAAGCCTTGATGTGCAGCAGTCTGCAGAATTCTGTGCAGAATTGCCTGGAATCAGGTTGCAACTAAAATCACCCACTTCTCCTTGGGAAAATGAGCTGATTGTTATAGGGGACTCTCACCACACATATTTCAAACTCCCCTCTGAAATTCATCGTATTTGCCCAAGGTTTGATATGGGTTTTAAGCCTTGTTGTGCAGCAGTCTGCAGAATTCTGTTCAGAATTGCCTGGAATCAGGTTGCAATTGAAATCACCCACTTCTCCTTGGGAAAAAGAGCTGATTTTTATAGGGGAATTTGATCGCACATATTCCAGACTCCCCTCTGAAATTCATCGTATTTGCCCAAGGTTTGATATGGTTTTTAAGCCTTGTTGTGCAGCAGTCTGCAGAATTCTGTGCAGAATTGCCTTGAATCAGGTTGCAATTGAAATCACCCACTTCTTCTTGGGAAAATGAGCTGATTTTTATCGGGGACTCTCGTCACACATATTCCAGACTCCCCTCTGAAATTCATCGTATTTGCCCAAGGTTTGATATGGTTTTTAAGCCTTGTTGTGCAGCAGTCTGCAGAATTCTGTGCAGAATTGCCTGGAATCAGGTTGCAACTGAAATCACCCACTTATCCTTCAGCAAATAAGCTGATTTTTATAGGGGACTATCATCACACATATTCCAGACTCCCCTCGGAAATTCATCTTATTTGCCCAAGGTTTGATATGAATTTTAAGCCTTGTTGTGCAGCAGTCTGCAGAATTCTGTGCAGAATTGCCTGGAATCAGGTTGCAACTGAAATCACCCACTTATCCTTGAGCAAATAAGCTGAGTTTTATAGGATACTCTTAACACACATATTCCAGACTCCCCTCTGAAATTCATCGTATTTGCCCAAGGTTTGATATGGGTTTTAAGCCTTGTTGTGCAGCAGTCTGCAGAATTCTGTGCAGAATTGCCTTGAATCAGGTTGCAATTGAAATCACCCACTTCTTCTTGGGAAAATGCGCTGATTTTTATAGGGGACTCTCACCACACATATTCCAGACTCCCCTATGAAATTCATCGTATTTGCCCAAGGTTTGATATGGTTTTTAAGCCTTGTTGTGCAGCAGTCTGCAGAATTCTGTGCAGAATTGCCTGGAATCAGGTTGCAATTGAAATCACCCACTTCTCCTTGGGAAAAAGAGCTGATTTTTATAGGGGAATTTGATCGCACATATTCCAGACTCCCCTCTGAAAGTCATCGTATTTGCCCAAGGTTTGATATGGTTTTTAAGCCTTGTTGTGCAGCAGTCTGCAGAATTCTGTGCAGAATTGCCTTGAATCAGGTTGCAATTGAAATCACCCACTTCTTCTTGGGAAAATGAGCTGATTTTTATCGGGGACTCTCGTCACACATATTCCAGACTCCCCTCTGAAATTCATCGTATTTGCCCAAGGTTTGATATGGGTTTTAAGCCTTGTTGTGCAGCAGTCTGCAGAATTCTGTGCAGAATTGCCTTGAATCAGGTTGCAATTGAAATCACCCACTTCTTCTTGGGAAAATGCGCTGATTTTTATAGGGGACTCTCACCACACATATTCCAGACTCCCCTATGAAATTCATCGTATTTGCCCAAGGTTTGATATGGTTTTTAAGCCTTGTTGTGCAGCAGTCTGCAGAATTCTGTGCAGAATTGCCTGGAATCAGGTTGCAATTGAAATCACCCACTTCTCCTTGGGAAAAAGAGCTGATTTTTATAGGGGAATTTGATCGCACATATTCCAGACTCCCCTCTGAAAGTCATCGTATTTGCCCAAGGTTTGATATGGTTTTTAAGCCTTGTTGTGCAGCAGTCTGCAGAATTCTGTGCAGAATTGCCTTGAATCAGGTTGCAATTGAAATCACCCACTTCTTCTTGGGAAAATGAGCTGATTTTTATCGGGGACTCTCGTCACACATATTCCAGACTCCCCTCTGAAATTCATCGTATTTGCCCAAGGTTTGATATGGTTTTTAAGCCTTGTTGTGCAGCAGTCTGCAGAATTCTGTGCAGAATTGCCTGGAATCAGGTTGCAACTGAAATCACCCACTTATCCTTCAGCAAATAAGCTGATTTTTATAGGGGACTCTCATCACACATATTCCAGACTCCCCTCGGAAATTCATCTTATTTGCCCAAGGTTTGATATGGTTTTTAAGCCTTGTTGTGCAGCAGTCTGCAGAATTCTGTGCAGAATTGCCTGGAATCAGGTTGCAACTGAAATCACCCACTTATCCTTGAGCAAATAAGCTGAGTTTTATAGGATACTCTTAACACACATATTCCAGACTCCCCTCTGAAATTCATCGTATTTGCCCAAGGTTTGATATGGGTTTTAAGCCTTGTTGTGCAGCAGTCTGCAGAATTCTGTGCAGAATTGCCTTGAATCAGGTTGCAATTGAAATCACCCACTTCTTCTTGGGAAAATGCGCTGATTTTTATAGGGGACTCTCACCACACATATTCCAGACTCCCCTATGAAATTCATCGTATTTGCCCAAGGTTTGATATGGTTTTTAAGCCTTGTTGTGCAGCAGTCTGCAGAATTCTGTGCAGAATTGCCTGGAATCAGGTTGCAATTGAAATCACCCACTTCTCCTTGGGAAAAAGAGCTGATTTTTATAGGGGAATTTGATCGCACATATTCCAGACTCCCCTCTGAAAGTCATCGTATTTGCCCAAGGTTTGATATGGTTTTTAAGCCTTGTTGTGCAGCAGTCTGCAGAATTCTGTGCAGAATTGCCTTGAATCAGGTTGCAATTGAAATCACCCACTTCTTCTTGGGAAAATGAGCTGATTTTTATCGGGGACTCTCGTCACACATATTCCAGACTCCCCTCTGAAATTCATCGTATTTGCCCAAGGTTTGATATGGTTTTTAAGCCTTGTTGTGCAGCAGTCTGCAGAATTCTGTGCAGAATTGCCTGGAATCAGGTTGCAACTGAAAGCACCCACTTATCCTTGAGCAAATAAGCTGATTGTTTTAGGGGACTCTCACCACACATATTCCAGACTCCCCTCTAAAATGCATCGTATTTGCCCAAGGTTTGATATGGGTTTTAAGCCTTGTTGTGCAGCAGTCTGCAGAGTTCTGTGCAGAATTGCCTTGAATCAGGTTGCAATTGAAATCACCCACTTCTTCTTGGGAAAATGAGCCGAATTTTATAGGGGACTCTCACCACACATATTCCAGACTTCCCTCTGAAATGCATCGTATTTGCCCAAGGTTTGATATGGGTTTTAAGCCTTGTTGTGCAGCAGTCTGCAGAGTTCTGTGCAGAATTGCCTTGAATCAGGTTGCAATTGAAATCACCCTCTTCTTCTTGGGAAAATGAGCCGAATTTTATAGGGGACTCTCACCACACATATTCCAGACTCCCCTCTGAAATTAATCGTATTTGCCCAAGGTTTGATATGGTTTTTAAGCCTTGTTGTGCAGCAGTCTGCAGAATTCTGTTCAGAATTGCCTGGAATCAGGTTGCAATTGAAATCACCCACTTCTCCTTGGGAAAAAGAGCTGATTTTTATAGGGGAATTTGATCGCACATATTCCAGACTCCCCTCTGAAATTCATCGTATTTGCCCAAGGTTTGATATGGTTTTTAAGCCTTGTTGTGCAGCAGTCTGCAGAATTCTGTGCAGAATTGCCTGGAATCAGGTTGCAACTGAAATCACCCACTTATCCTTGAGCAAATAAGCTGATGTTTATAGGGGACTCTCATCACACATATTCCAGACTCCCCTCTGAAATTCATCGTATTTGCCCAAGGTTTGATATGGTTTTTAAGCCTTGATGTGCAGCAGTCTGCAGAATTCTGTGCAGAATTGCCTGGAATCAGGTTGCAACTAAAATCACCCACTTCTCCTTGGGAAAATGAGCTGATTGTTATAGGGGACTCTCACCACACATATTTCAAACTCCCCTCTGAAATTCATCGTATTTGCCCAAGGTTTGATATGGGTTTTAAGCCTTGTTGTGCAGCAGTCTGCAGAATTCTGTTCAGAATTGCCTGGAATCAGGTTGCAATTGAAATCACCCACTTCTCCTTGGGAAAAAGAGCTGATTTTTATAGGGGAATTTGATCGCACATATTCCAGACTCCCCTCTGAAATTCATCGTATTTGCCCAAGGTTTGATATGGTTTTTAAGCCTTGTTGTGCAGCAGTCTGCAGAATTCTGTGCAGAATTGCCTTGAATCAGGTTGCAATTGAAATCACCCACTTCTTCTTGGGAAAATGAGCTGATTTTTATCGGGGACTCTCGTCACACATATTCCAGACTCCCCTCTGAAATTCATCGTATTTGCCCAAGGTTTGATATGGTTTTTAAGCCTTGTTGTGCAGCAGTCTGCAGAATTCTGTGCAGAATTGCCTGGAATCAGGTTGCAACTGAAATCACCCACTTATCCTTGAGCAAATAAGCTGATTTTTATAGGGGACTCTCATCCCACATATTCCAGACTTCACTCGGAAATTCATCGTATTTGCCCAAGGTTTGATATGGGTTTTAAGCCTTGTTGTGCAGCAGTCTGCAGAGTTCTGTGCAGAATTGCCTTGAATCAGGTTGCAATTCAAATCACCCACTTCTTCTTGTGAAAATGAGCTGAATTTTATAGGGGACTCTCACCACACATCTTCCAGACTCCCCTCTGAAATTCATCGTATTTTCCCAAGGTTTGATATGGTTTTTAAGCCTTGTTGTGCAGCAGTCTGCAGAATTCTGTGCAGAATTGCCTGGAATCAGGTTGCAACTGAAATCACCCGCTTATCCTTGAGCAAATAAGCTGATGTCTATAGGGGACTCTCATCACACATATTCCAGACTCCCCTCTGAAATTCATCGTATTTGCCCAAGGTTTGATATGGTTTTTAAGCCTTGATGTGCAGCAGTCTGCAGAATTCTGTGCAGAATTGCCTGGAATCAGGTTGCAATTGAAATCACCCACTTCTCCTTGGGAACAAGAGCTGATTTTTATAGGGAAATTTGATCACACATATTACAGACTCCCCTCTGAAATTCATCGTATTTGCTCAAGGTTTGATATGGTTTTAAAGCCTTGTTGTGCAGCAGTCTGCAGAATTCTGTGCAGAATTGCCTTGAATCAGGTTGCAATTGAAATCACCCACTTCTCCTTGGGAAAATGAGCTGATTTTTATCGGGGACTCTCGTCACACATATTCCAGACTCCCCTCTGAAATTCATCGTATTTGCCCAAGGTTTGATATGGTTTTTAAGCCTTGTTGTACAGCAGTCTGCAGAATTCTGTGCAGAATTGCCTGGAATCAGGTTGCAACTGAAATCACCCACTTATCCTTGAGCAAATAAGCTGATTTTTATAGGGGACTCTCATTACACATATTCCAGACTTCACTCGGAAATTCATCTTATTTGCCCAAGGTTTGATGTGGCTATTAAGCCTTGTTGTGCAGCAGTCTGCAGAATTCTGTGCAGAATTGCCTGGAATCAGGTTGCAACTGAAATCACCCATTTATCCTTGACAAAATAAGCCGATTTTTATAGGGGACTCTCGCCACACATATTCCAGACTCCCCTCTGAAATGCATCGTATTTTCCCAAGGTTTGATATGGGTTTTAAGCCTTGTTGTGCAGCAGTCTGCAGAATTCTGTGCAGAATTGCCTGGAATCAGGTTGCAACTGAAATCACCCACTTATCCTTGAGCAAATAAGCTGATGTCTATAGGGGACTCTCATCACACATATTCCAGACTCCTCTCTGAAATTCATCGTATTTGCCCAAGGTTTGATATGGTTTTTAAGCCTTGATGTGCAGCAGTCTGCAGAATTCTGTGCAGAATTGCCTGGAATCAGGTTGCAACTAAAATCACACACTTCTCCTTGGGAAAATGAGCTGATTGTTATAGGGGACTCTCATTACATATATTCCAGACTCCCCTCTGAAATTTATCGTATTTGCCCAAGGTTTGATATGGTTTTTAAGCCTTGTTGTGCAGCAGTCTGCAGAATTCTGTGCAGAATTGCCTGGAATCAGGTTGCAACTGAAAGCACCCACTTATCCTTGAGCAATTAAGCTGATGTCTATAGGGGACTCTCATCACACATATTCCAGACTCCTCTCTGAAATTCATCGTATTTGCCCAAGGTTTGATATGGTTTTTAAGCCTTGATGTGCAGCAGTCTGCAGAATTCTGTGCAGAATTGCCTGGAATCAGGTTGCAACTAAAATCACACACTTCTCCTTGGGAAAATGAGCTGATTGTTATAGGGGACTCTCATTACATATATTCCAGACTTCCCTCTGAAATTCATCGTATTTGCCCAAGGTTTGATATGGTTTTTAAGCCTTGTTGTGCAGCAGTCTGCAGAATTCTGTGCAGAATTGCCTGGAATCAGGTTGCAACTGAAATCACCCACTTATCCTTGAGCAAATAAGCTGATGTCTATAGGGGACTCTTATCACACATATTCCAGACTCCCCTCTGAAACTCATCGTATTTGCCCAAGGTTTGATATGGGTTTTAAGCCTTGTTGTGCAGCAGTCTGCAGAATTCTGTGCAGAATTGCCTGGAATCAGGTTGCAACTGAAATCACCCATTTATCCTTGAGCAAATAAGCTGATTTTTATAGGGGACTCTCGTCACACATATTCCAGACTCCCCTCTGAAATGCATCGTATTTTCCCAAGGTTTGATATGGGTTTTAAGCCTTGTTGTGCAGCAGTCTGCAGAGTTCTGTGCAGAATTGCCTTGAATCAGGTTGCAATTCAAATCACCCACTTCTTCTTGTGAAAATGAGTTGAATTTTATAGGGGACTCTCACCACACATCTTCCAGACTCCCCTCTGAAATTCATCGTATTTTCCCAAGGTTTGATATGGTTTTTAAGCCTTGTTGTGCAGCAGTCTGCAGAATTCTGTGCAGAATTGCCTGGAATCAGGTTGCAACTGAAAGCACCCACTTATCCTTGAGCAATTAAGCTGATGTCTATAGGGGACTCTCATCACACATATTCCAGACTCCTCTCTGAAATTCATCGTATTTGCCCAAGGTTTGATATGGTTTTTAAGCCTTGATGTGCAGCAGTCTGCAGAATTCTGTGCAGAATTGCCTGGAATCAGGTTGCAACTAAAATCACACACTTCTCCTTGGGAAAATGAGCTGATTGTTATAGGGGACTCTCATTACATATATTCCAGACTCCCCTCTGAAATTTATCGTATTTGCCCAAGGTTTGATATGGTTTTTAAGCCTTGTTGTGCAGCAGTCTGCAGAATTCTGTGCAGAATTCCCTGGAATCAGGTTGCAACTGAAATCACCCACTTATCCTTGAGCAAATAAGCTGATGTCTATAGGGGACTCTTATCACACATATTCCAGACTCCCCTCTGAAACTCATCGTATTTGCCCAAGGTTTGATATGGGTTTTAAGCCTTGTTGTGCAGCAGTCTGCAGAATTCTGTGCAGAATTGCCTGGAATCAGGTTGCAACTGAAATCACCCATTTATCCTTGAGCAAATAAGCTGATTTTTATAGGGGACTCTCGTCACACATATTCCAGACTCCCCTCTGAAATGCATCGTATTTTCCCAAGGTTTGATATGGGTTTTAAGCCTTGTTGTGCAGCAGTCTGCAGAGTTCTGTGCAGAATTGCCTTGAATCAGGTTGCAATTGAAATCACCCACTTCTTCTTGGGAAAATGAGCTGAATTGTATAGGGGGATTTGATCACACATATTCCAGACTCCCCTCTGAAATTCATCGTATTTGCCCAAGGTTTGATATGGTTTTTAAGCCTTGTTGTGCAGCAGTCTGCAGAAATCTGTGCAGAATTGCCTTGAATCAGGTTGCAATTGAAATCACCCACTTCTCCTTGGGAAAATGAGCTGATTTTTATCGGGGACTCTCGTCACACATATTCCAGACTCCCCTCTGAAATTCATCGTATTTGCCCAAGGTTTGATATGGTTTTTAAGCCTTGTTGTGCAGCAGTCTGCAGAATTCTGTGCAGAATTGCCTGGAATCAGGTTGCAACTGAAATCACCCACTTATCCTTGAGCAAATAAGCTGATTTTTATAGGGGACTCTCATCCCACATATTCCAGACTTCACTCGGAAATTCATCGTATTTGCCCAAGGTTTGATATGGGTTTTAAGCCTTGTTGTGCAGCAGTCTGCAGAGTTCTGTGCAGAATTGCCTTGAATCAGGTTGCAATTCAAATCACCCACTTCTTCTTGTGAAAATGAGCTGAATTTTATAGGGGACTCTCACCACACATCTTCCAGACTCCCCTCTGAAATTCATCGTATTTTCCCAAGGTTTGATATGGTTTTTAAGCCTTGTTGTGCAGCAGTCTGCAGAAATCTGTGCAGAATTGCCTTGAATCAGGTTGCAATTGAAATCACCCACTTCTCCTTGGGAAAATGAGCTGATTTTTATCGGGGACTCTCGTCACACATATTCCAGACTCCCCTCTGAAATTCATCGTATTTGCCCAAGGTTTGATATGGTTTTTAAGCCTTGTTGTGCAGCAGTCTGCAGAATTCTGTGCAGAATTGCCTGGAATCAGGTTGCAACTGAAATCACCCACTTATCCTTGAGCAAATAAGCTGATTTTTATAGGGGACTCTCATCCCACATATTCCAGACTTCACTCGGAAATTCATCGTATTTGCCCAAGGTTTGATATGGGTTTTAAGCCTTGTTGTGCAGCAGTCTGCAGAGTTCTGTGCAGAATTGCCTTGAATCAGGTTGCAATTCAAATCACCCACTTCTTCTTGTGAAAATGAGCTGAATTTTATAGGGGACTCTCACCACACATCTTCCAGACTCCCCTCTGAAATTCATCGTATTTTCCCAAGGTTTGATATGGTTTTTAAGCCTTGTTGTGCAGCAGTCTGCAGAATTCTGTGCAGAATTGCCTGGAATCAGGTTGCAACTGAAATCACCCGCTTATCCTTGAGCAAATAAGCTGATGTCTATAGGGGACTCTCATCACACATATTCCAGACTCCCCTCTGAAATTCATCGTATTTGCCCAAGGTTTGATATGGTTTTTAAGCCTTGATGTGCAGCAGTCTGCAGAATTCTGTGCAGAATTGCCTGGAATCAGGTTGCAATTGAAATCACCCACTTCTCCTTGGGAACAAGAGCTGATTTTTATAGGGAAATTTGATCACACATATTCCAGACTCCCCTCTGAAATTCATCGTATTTGCTCAAGGTTTGATATGGTTTTTAAGCCTTGTTGTGCAGCAGTCTGCAGAATTCTGTGCAGAATTGCCTTGAATCAGGTTGCAATTGAAATCACCCACTTCTCCTTGGGAAAATGAGCTGATTTTTATCGGGGACTCTCGTCACACATATTCCAGACTCCCCTCTGAAATTCATCGTATTTGCCCAAGGTTTGATATGGTTTTTAAGCCTTGTTGTACAGCAGTCTGCAGAATTCTGTGCAGAATTGCCTGGAATCAGGTTGCAACTGAAATCACCCACTTATCCTTGAGCAAATAAGCTGATTTTTATAGGGGACTCTCATTACACATATTCCAGACTTCACTCGGAAATTCATCTTATTTGCCCAAGGTTTGATGTGGCTATTAAGCCTTGTTGTGCAGCAGTCTGCAGAATTCTGTGCAGAATTGCCTGGAATCAGGTTGCAACTGAAATCACCCATTTATCCTTGACAAAATAAGCCGATTTTTATAGGGGACTCTCGCCACACATATTCCAGACTCCCCTCTGAAATGCATCGTATTTTCCCAAGGTTTGATATGGGTTTTAAGCCTTGTTGTGCAGCAGTCTGCAGAATTCTGTGCAGAATTGCCTGGAATCAGGTTGCAACTGAAATCACCCACTTATCCTTGAGCAAATAAGCTGATGTCTATAGGGGACTCTCATCACACATATTCCAGACTCCTCTCTGAAATTCATCGTATTTGCCCAAGGTTTGATATGGTTTTTAAGCCTTGATGTGCAGCAGTCTGCAGAATTCTGTGCAGAATTGCCTGGAATCAGGTTGCAACTAAAATCACACACTTCTCCTTGGGAAAATGAGCTGATTGTTATAGGGGACTCTCATTACATATATTCCAGACTCCCCTCTGAAATTCATCGTATTTGCCCAAGGTTTGATATGGTTTTTAAGCCTTGTTGTGCAGCAGTCTGCAGAATTCTGTGCAGAATTGCCTGGAATCAGGTTGCAACTGAAATCACCCATTTATCCTTGAGCAAATAAGCTGAATTTTATAGGGGACTCTCATCACACATATTCCAGACTTCACTCGGAAATTCATCGTATTTGCCCAAGGTTTGATATGGGTTTTAAGCCTTGTTGTGCAGCAGTCTGCAGAGTTCTGTGCAGAATTGCCTTGAATCAGGTTGCAATTCAAATCACCCACTTCTTCTTGTGAAAATGAGCTGAATTTTATAGGGGACTCTCACCACACATCTTCCAGACTCCCCTCTGAAATTCATCGTATTTTCCCAAGGTTTGATATGGTTTTTAAGCCTTGTTGTGCAGCAGTCTGCAGAATTCTGTGCAGAATTGCCTGGAATCAGGTTGCAACTGAAATCACCCACTTATCCTTGAGCAATTAAGCTGATGTCTATAGGGGACTCTCATCACACATATTCCAGACTCCTCTCTGAAATTCATCGTATTTGCCCAAGGTTTGATATGGTTTTTAAGCCTTGATGTGCAGCAGTCTGCAGAATTCTGTGCAGAATTGCCTGGAATCAGGTTGCAACTAAAATCACACACTTCTCCTTGGGAAAATGAGCTGATTGTTATAGGGGACTCTCATTACATATATTCCAGACTCCCCTCTGAAATTCATCGTATTTGCTCAAGGTTTGATATGGTTTTTAAGCCTTGTTGTGCAGCAGTCTGCAGAATTCTGTGCAGAATTGCCTGGAATCAGGTTGCAACTGAAATCACCCACTTATCCTTGAGCAAATAAGCTGATGTCTATAGGGGACTCTCATCACACATATTCCAGACTCCTCTCTGAAATTCATCGTATTTGCCCAAGGTTTGATATGGTTTTTAAGCCTTGATGTGCAGCAGTCTGCAGAATTCTGTGCAGAATTGCCTGGAATCAGGTTGCAACTGAAATCACACACTTCTCCTTGGGAAAATGAGCTGATTGTTATAGGGGACTCTCATTACATATATTCCAGACTCCCCTCTGAAATTTATCGTATTTGCCCAAGGTTTGATATGGGTTTTAAGCCTTGTTGTGCAGCAGTCTGCAGAATTCTGTGCAGAATTGCCTGGAATCAGGTTGCAACTGAAATCACCCATTTATCCTTGAGCAAATAAGCTGATTTTTATAGGGGACTCTCGTCACACATATTCCAGACTCCCCTCTGAAATGCATCGTATTTTCCCAAGGTTTGATATGGGTTTTAAGCCTTGTTGTGCAGCAGTCTGCAGAGTTCTGTGCAGAATTGCCTTGAATCAGGTTGCAATTGAAATCACCCACTTCTTCTTGGGAAAATGAGCTGAATTTTATAGGGGGATTTGATCACACATATTCCAGACTCCCCTCTGAAATTCATCGTATTTGCCCAAGGTTTGATATGGTTTTTAAGCCTTGTTGTGCAGCAGTCTGCAGAAATCTGTGCAGAATTGCCTTGAATCAGGTTGCAATTGAAATCACCCACTTCTCCTTGGGAAAATGAGCTGATTTTTATCGGGGACTCTCTTCACACATATTCCAGACTCCCCTCTGAAATTCATCGTATTTGCCCAAGGTTTGATATGGTTTTTAAGCCTTGTTGTGCAGCAGTCTGCAGAATTCTGTGCAGAATTGCCTGGAATCAGGTTGCAACTGAAATCACCCACTTATCCTTGAGCAAATAAGCTGATTTTTATAGGGGACTCTCATCACACATATTCCAGACTTCACTCGGAAATTCATCGTATTTGCCCAAGGTTTGATATGGGTTTTAAGCCTTGTTGTGCAGCAGTCTGCAGAGTTCTGTGCAGAATTGCCTTGAATCAGGTTGCAATTCAAATCACCCACTTCTTCTTGTGAAAATGAGCTGAATTTTATAGGGGACTCTCACCACACATCTTCCAGACTCCCCTCTGAAATTCATCGTATTTTCCCAAGGTTTGATATGGTTTTTAAGCCTTGTTGTGCAGCAGTCTGCAGAATTCTGTGCAGAATTGCCTGGAATCAGGTTGCAACTGAAATCACCCGCTTATCCTTGAGCAAATAAGCTGATGTCTATAGGGGACTCTCATCACACATATTCCAGACTCCCCTCTGAAATTCATCGTATTTGCCCAAGGTTTGATATGGTTTTTAAGCCTTGATGTGCAGCAGTCTGCAGAATTCTGTGCAGAATTGCCTGGAATCAGGTTGCAATTGAAATCACCCACTTCTCCTTAGGAACAAGAGCTGATTTTTATAGGGAAATTTGATCACACATATTCCAGACTCCCCTCTGAAATTCATCGTATTTGCTCAAGGTTTGATATGGTTTTTAAGCCTTGTTGTGCAGCAGTCTGCAGAATTCTGTGCAGAATTGCCTTGAATCAGGTTGCAATTGAAATCACCCACTTCGCCTTGGGAAAGTGAGCTGATTTTTATCGGGGACTCTCGTCACACATATTCCAGACTCCCCTCTGAAATTCATCGTATTTGCCTAAGGTTTGATATGGTTTTTAAGCCTTGTTGTGCAGCAGTCTGCAGAATTCTGTGCAGAATTGCCTGGAATCAGGTTGCAACTGAAATCACCAAGTTATCCTTGAGCAAATAAGCTGATTTTTATAGGGGACTCTCATCACACATATTCCAGACTCCCCTCTGAAATTCATCGTATTTGCCCAAGGTTTGATATGTTTTTTAAGCCTTGATGTGCAGCAGTCTGCAGAATTCTGTGCAGAATTGCCTGGAATCAGGTTGCAACTAAAATCACCCACTTCTCCTTGGGCAAATGAGCAGATTGTTAAAGGGGACTCTCAACACACATATTCCAGACTCCCCTCTGAAATTCATCGTATTTGCCCAAGGTTTGATATGGTTTTTAAGCCTTGTTGTGCAGCAGTCTGCAGAATTCTGTGCAGAATTGCCTGGAATCAGGTTGCAACTGAAATCACCCACTTATCCTTGAGCAAATAAGCTGATGTCTATAGGGGACTCTCATCACACATATTCCAGGATCCCCTCTGAAACTCATCGTATTTGCCCAAGGTTTGATATGGGTTGTAAGCCTTGTTGTGCAGCAGTCTGCAGAATTCTGTGCAGAATTGCCTGGAATCCGGTTGCAACTGAAATCACCCATTTATCCTTGAGCAAATAAGCTGATTTTTATAGGGGACTCTCGTCACACATATTCCAGACTCCCCTCTGAAATGCATCGTATTTTCCCAAGGTTTGATATGGGTTTTAAGCCTTGTTGTGCAGCAGTCTGCAGAGTTCTGTGCAGAATTGCCTTGAATCAGGTTGCAATTGAAATCACCCACTTATTCTTGGGAAAATGAGCTGAATTTTATAGGGGACTCTCACCACACATATTCCAGACTCCCCTCTGAAATTCATCGTATTTTCCCAAGGTTTGATATGGTTTTTAAGCCTTGTTGTGCAGCAGTCTGCAGAATTCTGTGCAGAATTGCCTGGAATCAGGTTGCAACAGAAATCACCCACTTATCCTTGGGCAAATGATCTGATTTTCATAGGGGACTCTCATCACACAAATTCCAGACTCTCCTATGAAATTCACTTCATTTCGTAGAGGTTTGATATGTTTTTCATGCTCTTCTCTGCAGGCGGGAGCAGATCACTTTGTTGAAATGTACAACATTTGTTTTGTATTTAAATGCCATTGTTATACGGGTGCTAATGAGCCCTTATTGATAGGGCACTCATCTCACACTTATAGGATTATCCGTTTTAGAATTGGGTGTGCTAATCAAGCAAAGTTCATGCTTGTGTTTGTTTTATGGGTTACAAAAACTAGCACTATACGTGCTACGCGAGTACCCCTATAGCGGTACTGTGGGATGTACACGGTCATTCGGTTTCTGACACGTGTGACAGGTCGCAGAGACTGCTCTATTTCCACGTTGCGGAGGGAACCATGCGGATGGGATAGTTATACGTGGCAGCCTGTCATGAACCTGTCACAGGACACCTTTCTTTTTTTTTAGGGGCTGCCCGTCACCATTTCGTACTAGGTCGAGGCAAAGCTGAGACCATGCAATGCACCGCATAACATGCAATATGCTTACATGGCATATAAGGTTGGCAATCAACCAACCAGCAACTGAAGTAGAACATTTAGGAGAACAATCTGGCGACAAATAGGCCAATCACTGCAGAAGGATGCAAAGAGTAGTTCGCAGATGTTCGAAGGGAAATGGTGAGAAGCCTAATATTTTGATGTAGGGGGCAGAAAAGTCTTACTACGCCTGGCGTTTGTAGCAAAGCCTTTCCCTCCTTCTGTGAGGACGAGAGCACAACCAATTCTACCAGCGAAGCAGAAGTTGTTATCAGGGTGGGTGCACCAAAGCTCAAGGTCATTCTCGCCATTCCAATCTGAGTCTTGGTTCCACAACTAGCCTCCTCACAAGCTCCCCTCTCATTCTAGTGTCGGCCTCAAATCCTGCAGGCGGACAGTGTATGGTAGTAACCGTATAGCTTCCTGCCATCTTCTGGCTTACTTACGCGATGTCGTCCCAGTTAATCACAGATGGCTGCGGATTGTCTGTACAACTAGGGCGGGAGTCTTATGAAATGTTAATCGCTCGTCAGGAAGAGTGGAACGAGGCGTTGTTACTTTTCGGCCTTGTGTATGTATCCAAGCGCGGTTTGTAACGCACGCCGACTTCATCGGCACGTTAAACCCTTGTATTTTTAGACACGCACCTGCTATCTTCTTACCTCTGCGACATGTCGGCTTGGATGCAGGGAGGTTGCCAAGGACAAGATTGGGGATCCTCGCGTTCGCAGGGACATAAAGATTCTGGCTCCTACCGAGCATCGGCGTTTGAGGTCTGCCGTCCCGCGTGTCCCCAGTTGTGGCAGCGAACATCGGTCGCTGTTGGACTACCAGATGGTTTTAATACCCATGATATCAGAGTGAGTTTCTTGACATGAATCCGCAACGTCTGTCGATGACACCAGCTTATCTTGCTAATCCAAACTTCGATGTACCGCAGAGTCCCTGTTGTTCACTCGACGGCGATCAGTCTCATGGTGCTGATGAACCCGCAAGATTTGTTAGCACATCCCCGCGGAGAGTACCGTACGCGTGTGCTACACTTCGACCCTAAATCTCCAATCCCAACCCATCGCCACAGCGACCATGCCAAGGAGGTGTTCGAGTAAGTGTCACTCCTTAATCAGATGTGCGGTTTGTATGGACGCATGTTATTGATTATTTGCGACCCCCTTGCCCTGCAGCTCGCTTATTCGACAACTAGATGTGGAATACAGCCGAGGTCGCAGGGTCTCTGGCAGCCACGCCGAAGCGGTGCAGAAAGATTTGAGGGATCGCCTAGAGGAACTGATTCTGGAGGAAGGCAGGGTAAGGAGCCTCTATTTTTTAGATTTAAGCGTTGTATGATATTAAGCTTGTAAAATGTTACGGGAGTGTCTGACAACCACCTTTTCACGCACATGTTGCAGATCAACAAGGTTCAGGGACAGAGGCAAGTGGGTTCCGGGCTGCACGTTACCCATCTGTTCAGCAAGTTGCTGGACAAATGGGGGGATGTCATGGCGATTCAAACTGCAGAGCCGATGATCGCCTTAGGGAAGGGGAAAAACAGCGCGAAAGAAATTCGGAGTATGCTGGAGTCGACCTGCAGGGCCTTCTTCGACCTGCAAGGAGTCCAGCTCTGTCCCGCCCCGGATGCAGTCATGACGACCCATGAGGCTCGAGTGGTGGAGAGCGCACCGGAACGGTCCGGGAATACCATGGAGCCGGCGGCACAGAAAAGATCCGAAGCGGTAGAGGGACAGAGAGACGTACCTGCCGCAAACCGGGACGCAAATCCAAGAGTAGGGGAAATTTCATATTCCCGCCGACCTGCACCGGGGGGTGCACTACTGAGTGGCCCGACATCAAGGTCAGCCCGTGCGGACGAGCGTGTTAGGTCTGGAGTTAGGCAGCTCAGGTTTGCTGATCGGGTTAGGAGGCCGCCGGAACGCGAAGCACGGACGGAGACCGACTTGGCAAGTGTAGCAGATGAAGGCGAGGAGGGTGTAGAAGATCCACAGCTGCCAAGTCAGGTCGAACAAGCAGAGGAGCAGTGGAGGAAGGCGGCTGATGATAAGCGGATGGCCGAAGCAGAAGCCAAGAGGAGACGGGCTGAAGAGAGGCAACGGCGCCGTGATGGCGACACCGATCCTATCGTCTCTTTCCCGGGAACAGGAGACATACGTGAAGCATGGGAGCGTGGGGCACGAGCCGCTGCAAGGGCACACGTGGGAGTGGCAGGAGAGGAGCTCGCCAGCAATGTGCGGCAGCATATCGAGGAGGATAGGGGATACGTGAAAGTTCACTTGCCCAGCGTAAAGCGGAAGGCGGCTGAAGAGGCCCGGAGAGGGGACGTCGACGTGCCAGAGAATTCGGGAGAGGCGAAAAAGAAGGCGCAGAGCAACGCGGGTGCAAAGGCTCATAAGATGGCGGAGGTAGAGGCGCACCAGAAAGCAGAGGATGCGGCCCATCGGTTCGTCGATGCAGAGGCGGCACTTACGGCAGAGGACGGGGCGCCAAAGGAAGCAGAGGCTGCGGCGCAGCAGAAGGTGGGTGCAGAGGCGGTCAAGAGTGCGGAGGCAGTCGCGCGTAAAGAAGCGGGTGCAGCAGCAGAGCTGACGTCGGAGGCAGTCGAGCTGCAGGTGGTGGAGGCAGTGGCGCAGAAGGAATCAGAGGCAACGGCGAGCCAGAAGGATGAGGCAGCGGCGCAGCAGAATGATGAGGCAGACGCACATAAGGAATCAGCGGCAGCAGCGCAGCAGAAGGATGAGGGTGCGGCGCCCAGGATGGTTGAGGCAGAGGCGCAGAAGGAATCAGAGGCAGCGGCGCAGCAGAAGGAGGAGGGTGCGGCGCCGAAGATGGTTGAGGCAGAGGCGCAGAAGGAATCAGAGGCAGCGGCGCAGCAGAAGGAGGAGGGTGCGGCACCGAAGATGGTTGAGGCAAAGGCGCACAAGGAATCAGACGCAGCGGCGCAGCAGAAGGAGGAGGGTGCGGCGCCGAAGATGGTTGAGGCAGAGGCGCACAAGGAATCAGAGGCAGCGGCGAGCCAGAAGGATAAGGCAGCGGCGCTGCATATGGAGGAGGCAGACGCACATAAGGAAGGAGAGGCGCGGAATAAGGCAGAAGCAGCGGCGCGGCAGAAGGCGGAGGCAAAGGAGCAGAAACAGGCTGCGGAAGAGGCGCTACAACTGGCTCGGGCAGAAGCGCGGAAGAAGGTTGTTGTAGAGGCGCGGCAGAAGGCGGAGGGTGAGGCGCAGAAGATGGCAGAGGCCGAGGAGCAGAAGCAGGCTGAGGCAGACGCACGTAGGAAGCTAGATGGAGAGGAGGGTTCAGATGGGAATAAAATGATATAGACAGAGGGACGGGAGACGGCGGGTGCTGAGGGGCACATCATCGCAGAGGAAGAGGGGCAGCATGACGAGGAGGCAGCGTCGCAGGTATTCGCATACCGAGAGACGCAGAGCATGGCAGAGACAGAGCGTCAAAATACTATGGAGGAGGTTCGTGTGGTCCCGGAGGCTGGAGTGGGGCACTACGAGGGAGATGCGCTGGAAACAGAAGAGGAGCAGAATGAGGAGGATACGGTACATCCGGCAGTCCGGATATTTTTGGGAGGAAGTCCGACGCGGGGACCAGGAACCGGGGTAGAGGGGCCATGGAGGGTGGCAGACGATGGGGCGCCTAGGGATACAGTGGATCTCAACAGGCAGAGGCGGCCTACCCTTCACCAGAGAGCAGTGGAGAGGAATCTCGGCCAAGGCGGGGTGGCAGAAGCGTTTTGGCAGGTAGAGTGGGTCGAGGCAGAGACGGCAATACGGCGGATGCTGCAGCGCACGAGTACAGTCCTGGTCGAACAAGGTGACAGGTTCGTCGAGGCCGAAAGCTGGGACATAAGCCCGGCAGAGGTAACGCGTCGTCTGACGCTCTTAGCCCGAATGGTGACGCAGACGTTCTGCAACTTGGCGGCCCGCAACAGCAGCATCAGTCGCGACGTGGCCGATCTGACCGTCCATTACTGCGGCGACGCCCTGGCCAACCTGGAAGAAGTCCGCCATGGAAACGAGGAACGGCGGCGCCAAGCTGAAACGGCGGCCAGGTTTTGCGAGCAGGTGGACACGAGACTCTCCAACTTGCGGGAGAGTATCGTAAGGGTGAGTGATCAGGTTCGCCAGTCGGGAGGGGGGATGGCGGAGGGCACGTTAAAGGGGGTGGAAGAGAGGTTGAGAGAGGTTCTGAGAGAAGACTCTGAGCGGCGGAACAGGGATAGACTGCAGGACGAGGAGCGGAGGCAGAAGGCCACGAGGAAGGAAGCAGACGCCGCAGAGAGACGGAAGAAGGAACAACAGCAGGAGGAAGAGCGTCGGCAGAAGGAGATGAGAGAGGGAATGAAGGAGATGAAGGAGGCGATGATGAAGGAGATGAAGGCAGAAATGAAGGAGATGAAGGATGGGATGGTAAACCAGATTGTGGGGAGGTTGAGCGCGGTTTTGCGAGAAGAATCCGAGCGGCAGAAGAAGGCGAGGCAAGAGGACGCGGAGCGGCGACAACAGCAGGACGCGAAGAGGAAACAAGTGGCGGACGACGAGGAGAGACAGAAGAAGAAACAACTGGACGAGCAATGGCGGAAGGAGGAGGAGGAGGAGAAGAGGAAGGATGTAGAGGCCACAGAGCGGCGGAGGAAGAAGAAACATCAGGAGGAAGAGCGACGGCAGAAGGAGGTGGAGGCGGGAATGAAGGAAGTGATGGAGGCTGTGAAGGAGATGAAGACGGGGATGAAGGGGTGGAAGGAGGGGATGCTAAGTGAGGTGGAAAAGCGGCTGTCAGTAGTTCTGAGATTGGACGCAGAGCGGCGGCAAAAGGAGGAGCAGGGTAGGAAGGCAACGGAGGGAGATCGGCGACAGAAGGAGGATGCACAGAGGAAGGAGGCTGAGGAGGACGATCGAGAGGAAAGGGAGAAACAACAGGAGAAGGAGCACCAGCAAAATGAGGAGGCGCAGAGGAAGGAGGCAGAGGAAGCAGAGCGGGTGGAGAGGGAGAAACAGCAGGAGATGGCGCGCCTGCAGAAGGAGGAGGCGCAGCGGAAAGATGCAGAGGAGGCCGAGAGGCAGGAGAGGGAGAAACAGCAGGAGATGGCGCGCCTGCAGAAGGAGGAGAGGCAGAGGAAGGAGGCAGAGGAGGTAGAGCGGCAGCAGAGGGCGAAACAGCAGGAATTGGACCGCCTGCAGAAGGAGGAGGCGCAGAAGAAGGAGGCAGAGGAGGCCGAGCGACAGCAGCGGGCGAAACAGCAGGAGATGGAGCGCCTGCAGAAGGAGGAGGCGCAGAAGAAGGAGGCAGAGGAGGCCGAGCGGCAGCAGCGGGCGAAACAGCAGGAGATGGAGCGCCTGCAGAAGGAGGAGGCGCAGAAGAAGGAGGCAGAGGAGGCCGAGCGGCGGCAGAGGGCGAAACAGCAGGAGATGGAGCGCCTGCAGAAGGCGGAGCAGTACCGAGCAGAGAAGAGGGCCAGACTTACATCCTACGCGGAACAGCAGCGGCAACTGGAGGCAAAGGCAAAGGCGATGGCTGAAGAGACGGAACGATTGGCAAGGGAGATGGAAGAGGAGGATTTGACCATGCAGGGGGAGGGGACCTGGAAGGGAGTCGAGGAGGAAATAGCTGAGGGCCTGGGGAGTTTGCTGTTGATTGAGAGCGGGGAGGCGAATGTAGCAGAGGGCGTGGCTATTGTTCGCGGATAGAACGTAGAGGTGTCCAGGAGGCGGCCTAGACAGGAGGACAGGGAGCCGGAGGGTCATGCGGCTAAGAGACGGCGTGCAGCTGGTATACAGGAGTTGATACCGATAATCCCAGGGGAAAAGAAAGGGATGAAGATCGACAAGTGTGACAACAGGAAAAACGCCGTAGTGGACGACAAGGGTAAGACTTTGGGTGTCTGCCTGCCGTTCAGGGGAAGCGGGTTCTCTCAACGGGGCGAGGGAGCTTTGCAGAAGTGGACGTCTGAGCAGACCGTCGGCGGCCGGAAGCGGAACCTCGGCTCTCACAAAACGGTGTGGGAGAGGGCATACACGGTCGCAGTCTGCTGGAAGTTCTACTTCCCGGATATTGACATGCAGGCATACGGCATGAATCCAAACCGTATTAACAAGTGGCGGGAAGACCTCGACTTCACAACGTGGCTTCCAACAGGGGTGTGGAGCGTCATCAACGAGCTCCACCTGGACAAACCGGACGGGTGAGTGTTTATGTGATGGACAGTTGCAACTTCTAAACACCCGCGAAGTTCGATGGTTCTGATCTTGCGACACTGGTGTCTTGTGCAGATTCTCACTCGTTCAAACCAACACGGCTCTTTGGCAGCAGCAGGGGGATGGCTTTCAGGTAGCTGCCTGCGCTGGTGTCGGAATAATTGCGTGGCAGAAGATGGTGGGAGGCGTGGAGGGTGAAAACGGCTATTCGACGGAAGAACACACAGTTGGACTTGCCGCCACATTGTCTGTAATGTGGGCCGCATCCACGAATGTGGACCAGACCCAGTGGGAGACGGGCGCAACATCAGCTGCACGTGGAACTTCTACGGCCATAGCATCTTCTACTGCCAGATCGTCCACTGCTGCCACCGCCTCGTCGGCTGCCTCGTCATCTTCTGCGGCCGATGTGTCCTCTGCCGTCCTCGATGCCCTTGCGACGCTTGCAGCCTCGGTTGCTTGCATTGCGGTTGAGGCGATGAGGTCGGTCAAGGATCAGGAGCATGACAAGGAAGCGTGGATTCTGCCCCTGTCGGATGCGCTGCTGAAAGCGCTTCCGGCAGAGTCGCGAGCGGCCGGGGATACGAAGGGGATGACGAGGGTGGTGGCAAAGGTGGTGACCTCTTGGTGCCTATGCAGCATGGCATCAAGAGGCCTTCGCCAGCACCAGGGCGTCTGCCTCGGAGTCCTGCAGAAGAAGTTGGGCGGCCGGGATACCACAACAGGGGCGGATAAGGAGAAGAAAACCAAGAAATCGTCCGCGAAGGGGAACGCGACGAAGGATGCGTCGACGGAGGAGAACACCGGCACTGGCGGCCAGGAGTGATAGAGGCAGACGGGTTCATTGGAGGTCTTGTTAGTACCGCAGTAGAAATAGATTTTCCTTTCCGTTTTTTTTTTTTAACCGTGTATAAATATAGGTGTTGTTGTATACAATACAATGAGAGATGTATTTTTGCTATGCAATGTGAAGAAACAAGGAATGGAAGAAGAGGGGGTTGCACTAGCAGCAGTTGGCATACATATAGGAAACCCTAATTGGGTTGTACTCGCTATAGAGTACCCCACTGTAGGCTAGACAATTATAACATTCTGACACACCCCCATAGCCGAAGTGGGGTGTAATCAGCACAGTGAGCAAGCAGGCATAGAGCAGGAGTTCACAATAGCGAGCAAAGCTAGATTTAATCACAACGGGCAAGTGAGGAGGAGGAGGAACTGTGGAGGGAGAGAAGATGGGAGGCAACGACTGAAGCTGCAGAGGCACGGGCACAGGAGCGGCTGACTCAGTGGCTACCGAAGCAAGGGCGACGGACTACAGGCGCTGCAGGCGACACGACAGCTACCTTCACACAACCTCCTCCAACTGCCCCACACCCTCAACACACACCCCCTGCTCAGACCCTAGCTCCACTCCCACAGCACCCCCCTTTCACACACCCCCTGCTGTACCCTAGGTTCACTCACACCCCACCCCCTAGCACCACTCCGTCGACTCCCACACACCCACCCCCCTCAGCGGCAGCTGCAGCAGTGGGAGACAGAGGAGGAGGAGGAGCAGGGGAGACCACACACCCGCCACCCCCCACTCGCCACCCCCAGACCCTAACACAGGGCAGGGCGGGACGGCGGGTAGGGAGGTTACGGGGGGGGGGGGGGGGCCGACGCGCGGCCTCCCAGGGCGCCAAAACAGGCGGCAGAAGGGGCGGCGCTCGCCCCCCCCCCCCAGGTCGCCCCTCCCGTCGCCTGTCGAGGCGACCTGAGGGGGCCGCTCGCGGCCCCCCAGGGAGCCGCGACGGGCGACGGGAAAAGAGGGGGGGGGCGGTGCACGGGCCCCCGGTGCGCCGCGACAGGCGACGGAGCATGGCCGGGGCGGGGCCGGGGCAGGGTCGAGGCAGGGCCGAAAGGGGCGGCGACGGGGCCGCAAGGGGCGGCAACGGGGCCGCTGGAGGCGGCGACGGGGCCGATAGGGGCGGGGACGGGGCCGCTAGGGGCGGCGACGGGGCCGCTGGAGGCGGCGAAAGCCGATAGGGGCTGCGACGAGGCCGCGAAGGGGCCGCGAGGGGCCTGGAAGGGCGGCGACGGGCTGCTAGGGGCGGCGACGGGGCCGCGAAGGGGCCGCGAGGGGCCTGAAAGGTCGGCGACGGGGCCGCTAGGGGCGGCGACGGGGCCGCTAGGGGCGGCGACGGGGCCGCGAAGGGGCCGCGAGGGGCCTGGAAGGGCGGCAACGGGGCCGCTAGGGGCGGCGACGGGGCCGCGAAGGGGCCTCGAGGGGCCTAGAAGGGCGGCGACGGGGCCGCTAAGGGTGGCGCGAGGGGAAGAAAAATTCGTCGCACGCAACGTGGCGTGCAACGCACAGAGTAGCAGCGGAAGCAGTTAGGTGGGCCCACAGGCCAGGAGCGTAGATGCTCTGATAGCATGTGAAGAAACAAGGAATGGAAGAAGAGGGGGTTGCACTAGCAGCAGTTGGCATACATATAGGAAACCCTAATTGGGTTGTACTCACTATAGAGTACCCCACTGCAGGCTAGACAATTATAACATCCTGACATGCAAACCTTCACTACACTCGCGAAATTTGTAGGGCGCGTATGGAGCTAGCAATGCAGCCGATAGAACTCGCCATCAAAGGGAGGGCCAGCCGAATAAAATAATTGACGGCAGGACGGCCTTCTACGACACTTAATCTACGTTTAATACTCGGCTTCTACGAGGAGGTAGAAGTATGGGGCTAAACAATCGCATAACATCTTGTCTTAGGGAGCACCTTGTTAAGAATCGTATACGGTATTCCTATGCACAGACCTTTCTGCTATGGAGATTGAATTCCTCGACGCCAAATTCTGGAGGCAAATCGGAAACGACACTATACTGCAGAAAAACCCACGTATGGATAATATCTACCGTCATGGATAGGATCTTCGTTGCTACTAGTAGAATATGACACTCCTTTGCCTAGAAACATGTGCTGAGACTGAATACATCCACGCAAAAGTCTACCGAGTGGCCTAAGAACACACATCTACAATCGTGAGAGTGAATTCATCGACGCCGCTCTATAGAATAACATCGTATACGACATGAGTCCGCAGAATTTCGCCCGGTGTATACCATCGATGTGTGCTTCAATGCATAGACCAGAAAAACATTCTACGAAAAACAGCGCGTCCAGGGAAGAAGGTGGCATACAAGCCCCAAATCGGGCTTCTACAGAGACAGACAAGTGCCTGTAGTGCATATTCAGTACAACCGGAATAAAGTACCCAAATAACTAAACCGCCCCACCCTAAAGGTACATGCCCCCTCATTTCTGCTCCTAGCGTTTCGACGCTTCGCCCTTCGCCTTTTCCCGTTCCGCCTTCTTCGCCGCAGCGGTTCGTTGTTTCTCCTCTTCCGCCTTCTCCTGCGCCATGTGTTCCTTGTGGATCTCCTCCCACTCATCATCCCCAAACAGCGAAGTTGCCCACTCCTGGTCGCGAAGGCCCTTCTTGACTAACAGCCAGCCCACTCTGCGTTGCGCCAAGTCGTTGACGGTCCTCTTTTCCGTCGACGAACCGGTCTTCTGTTTCTTGATGCGCGGAGTCTCATGCAGCACCGCCAGGCCGTTGGTGAATTCCGTGAAGTTGCACACGAGTAAAACCTTGTCCAGCAGCTTAATGGCCGTTGCGGTCGCCGCCTCGGAGCTGTCTTTTCTTAGCGTCTCCACGGAAACCATGACACGATGCACGCGACGCATCTTTCGCTCGCATGCACCCACAGCCATCCCGGGCGTACCTTTGTCAGCGAACCAAGAATATGCGGTGATGAAGCTGGAATTCTTGTTCTTCTTCTTATACCGGTCGAACTCTGCAAAGACTTCGCGCAGTGACCTGCCGCCCATGATGAGGCTTGGCTGCACCCACACTTTCCAGGCAGCAGCAATAGTGGTGGCTTCGCGCCAAGACACAACGACCACGACGAAGAATTCTTCCACGGCAACTGGTGCTTTGGATGCGTCCGTTGCCTGGTTTGATCCTGTTCCCGCACTCTTCGACGATCCGTCGATCTCTGCAGAGGTGTTTGCCGCGTCATCCCTGGCCGCAACAGACCTCTTGTATGCTTCGAACTCTGCAATGACCCGAGCCTTGTCCTCTCGCTCAGCGGCGAGTTTCTCCCTCAGTTCAGCGTTCTCCATCGCCAACTGAATTTCACGTCCTCTCAAAATCCCAAGCTCCTCCCTGAGCATATTGGCGGTGAGGTGCATCTTCTGCATCTTCTCTTCTGCGGTCGTGCGAAAGATAGCGTCCTGCAGAAACCAACACGGCAGAACTCAGCATGAACGAATAACTCCCTCTCTCTACCACTAATAGCAGGCACTTACTGCTTTGGCGGTGGTTTGGCCGGTTGCCCGAAGCTTCTCGCCCTGGAAGTGAGAGATAGCGACCAGGTACGCCCACTTTTGGAACAGCGGGTGGTTGCACAAGGGGCTCATCTGCACATATGGATGCCTCTCGCAATTGCACCGCGGGTTTCTCACGCCGTGCTGATGGCAGAACGCCCACATCATAGCCAGATCCTGTGCAACAACGAGGCGTCCGATGCTCGCGAGGGTCTCAAGGAACCTCGCCCCCGCATAGTGCCTCTTCAGCGGATCGGTCTGCGCAGCGTTCCATTCTTCGACCTGACAGGACGAGTATGCAGGAGAAATGCGACGGTTCATAATTGCATATCAAAATTAAGCTACGAACGCGAAGACTGTACACTAGCACGTACCTTCTTCCAACCCTCTTCGACCCTGGGGAAAATGTGAAGCCTCAAGAGATCCAAGAGCTGCAAACACTCATCCTTCTCCTTATCCTTATGCCGCGGAAGCTTGGCGCGGGCTCTGCCGATGTAGAAGTCTCCACGATCCCCGCTGAATCCTGCCAGCAGCCAAACCGGCTTGAACGGAATGCCGAACACATAACACCTCCGCAACTCCCCCTGCGCCCATCCGCCCAGAGTGCCGATATCGTTGTCGGAGCAACCGTCCTCATGGAGTTGTTGCGCTCCAGATCTGCGGAATGCATGTGTCACCTTGCTCAGAATCCATCTCGCCTTTGTCATGGCCCACTTAATCCAGGTGTTATGCGTTTTGTAGTGCATCTCGTCTTGCTTCTGCTTTCCCTGGTCGCCCTTCTTCAAAGAAAAGAAGAGGTGCGCTTTATTCCACAAGATCGGTTCAGAAAAGTCGAGAGGCTCGACGATACCGGGGCCGTAGCGCAGAGGAACGAGGTCGTAGATGAAATGAAGCCGCAGGAACACATGGCCCATTCCGCAGAGCCGCCAGTCCCTATGCCTTGCAAGAAACCGATGACTCAGCTTGTTGTTGGGGTTGGTCTTCGACTTCCTGGAAACAACGACGAGTACGAAAACGTCCAGATAGTCGTCGAGGTGTGATGTGCTCCGCGTCATGCGGACAAACAGGTTCCCAAGGCGAATCTTTCGAATGCTGCACCCTCTTCCGATAAATTGGTGTCCGAGGTGCATCATAACCGGGACTTGCAGAGCCTTCCAGAGAGGAAGCGAGATTTGTGACGGAGGCGTCCGCCACCAGATCTCTAGGAGCTCTTTTCGCAGAACAGTAAGATGCAGCGTCCTATACTGGCTTCCCGTATAGCAATCACCAATTGATCCACGGGTTTGATCTCGACCATCCCTGCATAGAATAGCACAGTAATTATGTAAACCATGTAGATCAAAATTCACACAAACAGAAAGCACACGTATATGTTACTCACGCGACTTGCTCGTCGTTCAGATCCTTCAGCTTGACTTTGAGATAATCCCGAGCATCCTTGATCCAGTCCTTGGTCAGTGTGATGGAGAAGCCATAGAGCCTCGCCTCGCATCTGGCAAGGCATCCCATTGCGTTCATCTTTGCCTTGATCATTGAAGCCGTGCACCCCTTTGCCTCCTTCCCCACATATTTCTCGACGTCTGGCCGCATTTTTCCACGCAAAAACTTTGCCTGCTCGTCAGTTTCGCAGAAGAGATACTCGATGTATCGGCCGAGCCTCCATTCCGTGACTCGCGGCCCGTGCAGATGAATCTGCCACTCGTCAGAGCTGCACGACCACCCATCATTTCCCAAGTTATTGCTCATATGAAACCCAACCTTGTCGTGCAGAGAGGGAGCCAGCCTATCTGCCACAGGGACATCTACCATCATTGCCATGAAGATTATCACCCACCACTTGAAGTGTAGAAAGTGGAAACAATAGTGCCTTCTCGTGCCGGCCTCTATCAGTCGAAGCGGGATTGTTGAACGCCGGATCCTGCTCTCCTTTTCCGCAACGTCGGTCTGCCGCTGCGCATTTCCGGGGGCCGCAGCCTGCTCGACATGGCTCGCAGAATCGGGAGGTCGTCGTCGTCCCGGCGATGATTCTCCCTCCTCTTCTGCGTCAGAGTGATCTCCATCCTCCTCGTACCGTTCTTCGGGCGCACCGGGTCGTGGGCGCACTCCATCGCCTCCCGGCCCTTCACTCCCTTCTTCACTCCCCTGGACTTGAATCCGGACGGATGGTTCGTAGAGACCACCCTGAAACAAATCCTCCTCGGTCGCCTCAAACTCGCTATCGTTCTCGCGATCCAATGCGTAGTCTTGGTCAGTATTTTCATCGTCCTCCAGGTCTTCTTCTCCATCCTCTGCGCCCTGGGCTGCCATGGGGCGAGAGTGGACCGAGCTGTCGGCCATTCACAGATTCCTAATTTATTAGCTAGCAACCGAGACTAGACGAAAGAATCGGATGGTGTCAGCCGCGGTAGGTGGTAACGATTCGCAAGTGTGCAGATAACATAGGCAGAATGCTTAGTGGGCTAAGCGCAGAAGCCGTAAGAGAGTCTGTGCTTCAGACGTCTGCACATTGGTCTTCGAACACCGCCTACAACTTGCGTTTACATATATCTGCGCCTACAACTTGCGTATACAGGGTCGCCTGACTGTCCCGTACCGTATAGCTCTGTCACCCTTTGTTCTACCGCTTTAATTCTCTACAACGAAGCAACGAAAATAAGTTCCTACCATTATACGGATATAATCATCTACGGAACCCTTATGCTTGTACATAACTTTCGTGGGTTCGACGATATTATGGATTGGGAGCGAATACTTTTACCGATAAAAAAAGCCTAACGTCGAAGATGTCCGGCTACAAGAGCGGGCGACCTACGACAATTGTACCGGGCAAATACAAACAGTTCTACCGACAAAATATTCTACCACACACATCTGCGCCTACATAAGCGACCTAACAAGTGCGACTGCAGTTATCATAACCGGGCTGACCCAAAATAAAAAAACCCACTCTATACGACCTACGTCACTACGTCAAGGATGCCAATGTTCTGCCAGTGGGCCAAGCAGGCTTAAAAGACTACGCTGGTGGACTAACAGGTGCTGGATGAAAAGATCTCAGAGAGCTTGCGGAGCATGAAATGCAAATGAAAAGGAGCAAATGAGCACGAAAACATCCATTCATACCCATCCACCACACACAGAAGCCCGTGTCCAGATCTGGTCATCCAACCCTGGGCTGGATGATTCTCCCGCCAAAAAAAAAAAAACAACTGGGAGAAAGTTCCCTACTCGACGCTTATTGGCTCTTGCAGCCTTGGGACTCTGACAACAACTGTTGCCATGGCCACGTGTGCAGAACACCTACACTTGGTAAACAATGACTATAAAACACAATGAGCAAACGTAGGATGCTACACTTGTACTCATGTTATTCATAAAACACATAAGATCAATGGTATAAAGGAACACACCTGCTGCAGCTTTAAGGTGGCAGCCAAAAAAAAAAACCAAGTTAAAGCATATAACGACGCAGAGAAGACCAGTTGGTCGCAACCGGCCATGGGACCGGCGGTCGTCACTTGTCGGCCAAAGAGTTACGATGGCGAAAAATGTCATTCCCGACAAACATCACTGGCACAAAGGGTCACAGGCAGGTTGGTTGGAACACATTTTTCACGGTCAGGTGGGCGCGGAATTGTGAGCGGCTGGCCTTGTCGTATGCGGCGGAGCCTTGCGCCCAAGCCCTTCGGAATCCGGAGCACACGGATCCAAGGCCTCGGATCATGGGGCAAACGCACTCGGAACTCCGCCACAACGTTATCAGAGTCCCGGGGAATCCGGAGATTGGAGGGCGATTTGTGTGTGCTTCCAGCTTCTGTAAGGAATTTTCTCGGCATTCCTTACGGAGCCCGACTACATCGCGTACAGCAACAGTCGTTGTTCGCCCGTTACTGCTAACGGGGCTTCGCCGACTTCGCGCGCACTGTTTCACCAAACCTCGCACTGCTAGCCTGGCCGTGTCGGCCTACGCTTCGGGATTAGCCCGAGCCTCGCTCCAGCGTAGCACTAGCTAGCTCGCACGCACCGCGTTACCGTTTGCATGTTTCGCATATAAATGTGCGCTCATGCCTTCGCTCACATTTTGTACTCGTTTGACACCTTAGTGCAATTCTCGCTACTTCGATTCATTGCACCCGTAACACTTCGTATTCAGAGCCCCTTTCTTTCGGACCGCACATCTCCGCACCCCAGGAAATCAACTTTTGATTTTTCACTCGAAGGGACTCACGTACCTTAGCACCTAGGAGCCGTTGTCCTCGCGTTCTCTCGTAAACGCGTGCAGCCACGACTGCGCCTAGACTAAGCCGAGCCGACGCCCTTCGAAATGGCTGAAGACATCGACGTCACGACACTCACGCAGGAGCACTTGAACGATCTGCTGCGACAAATCCGCGAGAGCGCCGAGGAAATCGCGACGCTGACGGCAGAATGCTCGTCCCTGCAAAACGACCTCACACGAGCACAATCCCAAGCACCTGGCACTCCGATTCAGCCCGCACCACAAACATCACAGCACGGAAGTGTGGGGCAACCCGCGAGCGCCGCAAGTGATGGCGTTGTCCGCCATGACGGAGACGACGACCACGGCACGACACACCCCGACGCGACGAATGCGGCCAGGACTCAGCCTCAAGTCACGATTTCAGTGCCGGCCGGCGGATCAACTCTTCCGTCGCCGATGCCGCTAAAGCCGCAGCGTCCACCATGCTTTGACCCAAGTCAGCGGGGTGGTCCTACCGTTCAGGCGTGGCTCTTCACGTTGAACGTTTTCTTCGACGTGAACTACGTCTCGGAGGATACGGCGAAGATTCGTTACGCCGTGTCGTTGCTGCGAGGACCCGCCATGGACTGGTGGCACGTCATCGTCACGAAGCCGGCGGACTACGCAACTCTACCGACAAGGGAAGGACAAACCTGAAGGAATATATTAGAGAGCGTAGCGATAGCGAGAGAGTCTCTACTATGGGAATGATGTTGCGCCAGCAACTTGGTAGAGTTTTGGTAGCGTTTGCCTCTAAGGACTTTGTGAGAATTGAAGTAGCATTTGGGCCAAGTAGAATTGCAATATCAACTATCAAACACACAAGCAAACACAAACATATATAGGCAAGCAAGAGTTGCACAATTGTTGCGTGGCGCTGCGAGTAACCCAACCCACACGAAAGTGCTGTGCAGGTGGGTGAACGCGCCCCGCACATTTCCAACCCAACTCGGCACCGGAATGTCTCACCGTGCACGCTACTCCTGCCAACACAGCAAGTGAGCAGCGTGCCTCACAAGCAAGGCACCTACGACCCCCAAGACTCGTCATTCCTAGCACCGATTCTGCCGAGTTCGCTGCAGTAGCTCACAGTCACCCGTAGTCACTAATGACCGCCACCGAACTCGTGCGTCGGTGCCGAGTAGACTCAGTCGTTAGGCGCCGACCTGCCAAGTCAAAGGTCATCGAGGGCCCTTGCTGTCGTAGGGCCCTCTAACACTCCCCTGCCATACTACAGCAAGGCCCTTTATAATCACAGGGCATGCATACACACATACACACCAAAACAAAGGGATACACACAAACGAAACACGCTCAAAGTGTAAACACGCACCGCACCAGCCATGGATAGGCCATGGCACCATCCACATCATGGAGTGTCTAGGTCTCACTCCCCTCGCTCGAGAGCCGCACCTACCCCACAGCCTCGAAGCAACGACTGAAGGCGGGGAAATGCAATGCCTTCGTGAGGTAGTCAGCAGGCTGCTCGCTCGTAGGGATGTACTGCAGCTGCAGCTTCCTGCGCTTGACCATGTGCTGCAGCCACATGTGACGACGCTCCATGTGCTTGAGGCTCCCCTTGAGCCCCATGCCACCTGCCACTGAAATGGCAGAGGAGTTGTCCACAAAGAGAGTCGTGGGCTCCTCACTCCTCAGCAGTTGAAACTCTGCCAGCAGGAAGCGCAGCCTGCGCGCCTCCTTCTCAGCCTCCACAGCAGCAACGTACTCAGACTCAGTGGAGGAGAGGGTGGCACAACGAATCCTCTGGCTCGCTCATGAGACAGCAGCACCCCCGAGCACGAAGACATAGCCACCTGTGCTGGTCCTGTTCTGCTTGTCCCCTGCATCATCAGCATCGGCGTAGCCCACCAGCTCCAAGGACTCCGGCCCACCACCAAACTCCAGCGCCACATCCCTGCTCCCCACCAAGTACGTCAAGCACCGGTCCAACTCCTTCCAGTGCTGATCACTCCGCACAGTCTGGCCCGACCCCAGCTTACTGCAGGCGAACGAGATGTCGGGACGGGTGGTACAGGCCGCGAACTGCAAGGATCCCACCTTCTGCCTGTACTCCTCCTCCTGGCGAGACTGCCATCCCACATCCTCGAAGGTCTGCACACTGAAAGGGTCAGAGGAAAGAGGGGTGCGAGGCACTCGCAGCGGCTGCTCCCCGTCAAAGAAGCGCCTATGGACCTTGTCCACATAGGCCCCCTGGTGCAGCCACAGCCTCCTCGTGGGCCTGTCCCGAATCAGCTGCAACCCCAGATATTTCTCCACAGGGCTAATCTCCCGCAGCTGAAAGGCACTCTGCAGCAGGTCACGCAGCTCCGCTAGCATGCTCTGACTTCGGCTGGCAGCAAGCAGGTCATCCACATACACCAGCAGCCAGCACATCTCCCCCTCAGCATCAGTCTTGAAGTACAGAGCCTCATCCACCTTGCTCTTCTTCCATCCAGCCCCAAGCAGCACCCCATCCAAGGCCTCATACCATAGCATCGGGCTCTGCTTGAGCCCATACAGACTCTTCACCAACTTACAAACACGAGGAGTCCCATCCTCGTAGTAGCTCGGCTGCTCCATGTAAAGGTCTCGGTCCAGCACGCCATGGAGGAACGCGTTCTTCACATCGAGCTGCATCAGGTCCAAATCAAGTGCAGCTGCAATCGCCAGAAGCACACGCGCCGTCACATAGCTTCCCACAGGGGCGTACGTCTCCTCATAGTCCACCCCTGCCACCTGCGTGAACCCCTTCACCACCAGCCTCGCCTTCTCACGCTCCACTATCCCATCAGGTCGGAACTTGGTGTTCAAAATCCAGCGGTTCTTCATCACATTCACCCCTGGCGGACGCGGAACCAACTCCCACGTCCCCTGCTCAATCAAGCTCCGCATCTCCTCATCCATCGCCTCCTTCACCTTGTCTCCCTTCCAGCAGCCCAAGGCCTCCTTCACTGTCATTTTCGCTATGTCCCACTGCCTCTCAGGATCAGCTGCCACGTCCGGGTCCAGGTTAGTCCACTCCTCGTCCTCCTCCTCGTCATCCAAGCCCGCTGGCTCAACCACTACAGCCCAAGCGTATCGAACAGGCGGGACACCACGAGTGATGCGAGTGGAGCGACGCAGTGGTGCAGTGGTCGTCCCAGAAACCAACACACGACCACCATCTCTAATTCCCCACATCTCCTGCTCCCCTGTCTGCGGCTCCCCTGTCTGCTGCTCCCCAATCTGCTGCTCCCCTGTCTGCTGCTCCCCAATTTGCTGCTCCCCTGTCTGCTGCTCCCCTGTCTCCTGCCTCCCACTCTGCTGTACTCCATCCATACTGCTCTCGTCCTGCAGCTGCTCAGTCTCAAGGCGCTGCCCGTCGGTGATCTCCACAGACGGTAGCACCTCCATCCCCCCCTCACCAACGGGCGGCGCCGTGGAAGACGAAGAAGAGGGCGGAGCAGGTGCAGGAGGGATGGAGGGTGGAAGGGGAGATGGAATAACAGGAGGAGGAGGGGAAGCCAAGGGGGGTGAGGAGGAAGAAGGCGGGGCAGGGCGAATCACACGAGGGTAGACTGAAGGCGGAGGTGGGGTGGGGACCGAGGTAGGGACATAGGGCATAGCAGGAGGTGCGACCACCTCCTCCTCCTCCTCCGCCTCCTCGAGAGTGATCGGGAAGAGTGAGGGAAGGGGCTCATAGGGCATCGAACGCCCCCCATGCTCCTGCTGATGCCAAGCCTTCCATCCTGCTAGGGACATGGTCTCATAGAACACAGCTTCCACAGTGGTGATGAGGCGGTTGGACTCCAAGTCCAGCACGGTCCAGCCCTTGCTCGCAGCTGACACACCCAAGTGCAACCCCCAGCGAGCCTTAGGCGCCAGCTTCCCCCCACGCTGCGACTGTGGTACCATGTACTGCAGCATGCAGCCCCAAACACGCACCATACTGACATCAGGTTTGCGTCGGAAGGCGAGCTCGTACGGCGTCACACCAGAGGGTAGTGAGGCGTGCTCCACGCGGTTGCGCACCCAGACGGCCTGAGCCAACGCCAGGTGCCACCAGTGATGCTGCACACCCATGTGCAGCAACAACGTCCGCACCGCCTCCACAATGCTGCGCATCTCCCTCTCGGCCATCCCGTTCTGCTCCGGCGTGTACGGGCATGTGAGGTCATGGATGATGCCTTTACCGTCGAGGAAGAGCGTGAAGTCGTGCCCCAGGAACTCGCCACCCCGATCAGTGCGCAGCGCCTGCACCGTGGTCTTGCACTGTCGCTCTGCCATCGGGAGCCACTTCTGGAACGCCGCCAGCGCATCACTCTTCTGGGCCAAAGGGTAGGCCCAGACATATCGCGTCTTGCGATCCTTCAGCACCAAGAAGTAGCGGCTGCCGTCCTTAGCTGCTTCACGGAAAGGGCCACACAGGTCAGCATGCACCACCCCGAGCAACTCATCCTCCTCCTCTCCCACAGAAGGAAAGGTATGACGAGTGATCTTTCCCCCAACACAGGAGACACAAGGTATGCCTGACTTGCCCCCCTTCTCCAAATCCAAGCCCTTCACTGACCCGTGAGCCGCTGTGCGCTCGATGGCATCAATACCAACGTGTGCCATACGCGCATGCCACAGGTCCCCCTTAGACCGTACGCCCGTCGCCAAGGTACGAAGTGCCACCGTTTCGCCTTCCTGCTGCTGCGTCGAACACGGCTGGAAGTTCGTGCAGAGAACACGCCCCTTGAACTCCGCACGACCAAGGAGCGATCCATCTGGTGCCCGCAGCAAAGTCACATCCCCGGCATCCAGCAGCTGCACACCACTATCACGCAGCTGCCCAGCAGAGAGAAGACTCGCCTGCACTCCTGGTACGTACAGCACGTCCGGCACCAAGACATGCCTGCCCCCCTCCCCAAGAAGAGCGACTGTGCCTCCTGAAGGGCGCCGTTGAAGCCGGTAACCTGCTTAATGCTGCCGCCGCTGCTCATCTCCACAAAGGCAGAACGATCTCCCATGAGATGGTGGGAGCATCCGCTATCAAGCAGCACGACGCTCGGGTTCGCCTTCACAGCAGCTGCAACAGCCTGTAAGCCCTCCCCGGCCTCAGGCTCTAGCACAACGAGAGGAGTCTGCTCCACAACTGGCTTCACCATCGCACATGATGACTGCCCGCTCCCCTTAGAGCCATCACCCCCCTTTCCGCTGCTACCTCCAGAACCCTCTCCACCGGTGTCTGCCTCCTTATCCGCCCGCTGCTGACAGTACTTAGCAACATGCCCTATTTGTCCACACACATAGCACTTCCCCTTGAAGCCCCCTTTCCCCCCCTTCGGCTGGCCATCCTTACCCCCTTTCCACTTCTCCCCTCCCCCACCAACCCCACCCCCATTCTTAGGCTGCTGCTGCTGTGCCGTAGTGGGAGGGGAAGGGAATGAAGTCTGCTGGAATTGGGGCTTACCCTTCTTGGTAAAGACCTGGTTAGCCTGGGGAAGGAATTGGTCCTTTAGTCCCTCTGCCGCCAGCGTACACTCCTCCTCAATGATGTAGCTAGCGAGGGTGTCCTCGTCCAACTCCTTGCGCACCTGCGGCAACTTCAGCATCCTGTGTAAGAGGTTGTACTGCTGCGGCAACCCCTTCACAACGTGAGTGATGTACGACGCCTGCGAGTAATCTACGCCAGCCATCCTCAGGTTCACTAGGATCTGCTGCGCACGGTTGCAATCGGACGTAGCGGACTCGTGCTCTCCCATCTCGAGGTTAGTGAGCGCCTGCTCTAACTGACCGATGTACAGATCGTCCTTCGCCATGTACGTGCGCATAATAAACTGCCATGCCTGATAGCCGGCATCGACCTTCATGCGACACGCCTTAAGGGCGATCTGTACGGTTGGGGAGCAGCATCGGGAAATGGTGGTGAATGTCAGCAACTGCATCGCGCGGAACTGAGAGAGATGCGCAAGCGCACGCGCTGGTGGAATGGGGGTGGTGCCATCTATGAATCGCTTTAGCTGAGCGATCTCAAGCTGCGGCTCGATTGATTCTGTCCACGTCGACAGGTCGTGACGTCCTTCTAACGGCCTAGTGACAGCGATCTTGTCTGGAGTGAATCTGAAGTAGCCATAGTTGGGGGCTATTCCCTCGTCCCTCGACATCGATCCAATCGGGGTAACGCCCGGCATAGCCTCACTATCGAACTCTTCCGCAATTCCTCCTCCAGCAACGCTCCGCCGTCCTACATTCGCATGCTCTCGTGACGCTGCTGCACGATGAACACGCTCCTGTACACCGCCGACGCTAGCCGTACTAAACCGAGTTGGTCCTCGCAGGACCCCACGCGACATCAACCCATCAAACTCCTCGTCATCGCTATTTCCGCCATCGACAGCCATATCCCACGCACTAGTACCTCCCGCAACTTGCTCAACATTCTCTACACGTGGCGAAGGGTGCTCACGACGCCGACGCGAGCGCAATCCCTCCAACATTAGCTCGTATTCGATATCACTAATCTCACCACGAGAATGACGAGCCACGAGATCCTCCTCTAGGGCGCGCAAATTACCGGCCTCCACGTTTGCCTCCTCTGTACTCATCCTCTACGACGTCTCTATAAGGTACCACAAATTAAAATAAAGTGCCCCTTCCTTAAATCCCTCGTCTCGGGGTCACCTCACAAGGGTCCTCAGACGAGTGGTAATAAATTACCAAACGCCCTATCCTTGGGTCCGAGAACGTAACTGGAGGGAAATCAAGAGAGGTTCAACTTAGATTAATAAGCGCCCTTCACTAACGCCGCACGCCAAGGCGAGTATACGAACGCGAATATCAACGACGACGGAAATCTATGCGTGTTCGTTCCACGCTCACCGCACCATGAAGGAATATATTAGAGAGCGTAGCGATAGCGAGAGAGTCTCTGCTATGGGAATGATGTTGCGCCAGCAACTTGGTAGAGTTTTGGTAGCGTTTGCCTCTAAGGACTTTGTGAGAATTGAAGTAGCATTTGGACCAAGTAGAATTGCAATATCAACTATCAAACACACAAGCAAACACAAACATATATAGGCAAGCAAGAGTTGCACAATTGTTGCGTGGCGCTGCGAGTAACCCAACCCACACGAAAGTGCTGTGCAGGTGGGTGAACGCGCCCCGCACATTTCCAACCCAACTCGGCACCGGAATGTCTCACCGTGCACGCTACTCCTGCCAACACAGCAAGTGAGCAGCGTGCCTCACAAGCAAGGCACCTACGACCCCCAAGACTCGTCATTCCTAGCACCGATTCCGCCGAGTTCGCTGCAGTAGCTCACAGTCACCCGTAGTCACTAATGACCGCCACCGAACTCGTGCGTCGGTGCCGAGTAGACTCAGTCGTTAGGCGCCGACCTGCCAAGTCAAAGGTCATCGAGGGCCCTTGCTGCCGTAGGGCCCTCTAACACTCCCCTGCCATACTACAGCAAGGCCCTTTATAATCACAGGGCATGCATACACACATACACACCAAAACAAAGGGATACACACAAACGAAACACGCTCAAAGTGTAAACACGCACCGCACCAGCCATGGATAGGCCATGGCACCATCCACATCATGGAGTGTCTAGGTCTCACTCCCCTCGCTCGAGAGCCGCACCTACCCCACAGCCTCGAAGCAACGACTGAAGGCGGGGAAATGCAATGCCTTCGTGAGGTAGTCAGCAGGCTGCTCGCTCGTAGGGATGTACTGCAGCTGCAGCTTCCTGCGCTTGACCATGTGCTGCAGCCACATGTGACGACGCTCCATGTGCTTGAGGCTCCCCTTGAGCCCCATGCCACCTGCCACTGAAATGGCAGAGGAGTTGTCCACAAAGAGAGTCGTGGGCTCCTCACTCCTCAGCAGTTGAAACTCTGCCAGCAGGAAGCGCAGCCTGCGCGCCTCCTTCTCAGCCTCCACAGCAGCAACGTACTCAGACTCAGTGGAGGAGAGGGTGGCACAACGAATCCTCTGGCTCGCTCATGAGACAGCAGCACCCCCGAGCACGAAGACATAGCCACCTGTGCTGGTCCTGTTCTGCTTGTCCCCTGCATCATCAGCATCGGCGTAGCCCACCAGCTCCAAGGACTCCGGCCCACCACCAAACTCCAGCGCCACATCCCTGCTCCCCACCAAGTACGTCAAGCACCGGTCCAACTCCTTCCAGTGCTGATCACTCCGCACAGTCTGGCCCGACCCCAGCTTACTGCAGGCGAACGAGATGTCGGGACGGGTGGTACAGGCCGCGAACTGCAAGGATCCCACCTTCTGCCTGTACTCCTCCTCCTGGCGAGACTGCCATCCCACATCCTCGAAGGTCTGCACACTGAAAGGGTCAGAGGAAAGAGGGGTGCGAGGCACTCGCAGCGGCTGCTCCCCGTCAAAGAAGCGCCTATGGACCTTGTCCACATAGGCCCCCTGGTGCAGCCACAGCCTCCTCGTGGGCCTGTCCCGAATCAGCTGCAACCCCAGATATTTCTCCACAGGGCTAATCTCCCGCAGCTGAAAGGCACTCTGCAGCAGGTCACGCAGCTCCGCTAGCATGCTCTGACTTCGGCTGGCAGCAAGCAGGTCATCCACATACACCAGCAGCCAGCACATCTCCCCCTCAGCATCAGTCTTGAAGTACAGAGCCTCATCCACCTTGCTCTTCTTCCATCCAGCCCCAAGCAGCACCCCATCCAAGGCCTCATACCATAGCATCGGGCTCTGCTTGAGCCCATACAGACTCTTCACCAACTTACAAACACGAGGAGTCCCATCCTCGTAGTAGCTCGGCTGCTCCATGTAAAGGTCTCGGTCCAGCACGCCATGGAGGAACGCGTTCTTCACATCGAGCTGCATCAGGTCCAAATCAAGTGCAGCTGCAATCGCCAGAAGCACACGCGCCGTCACATAGCTTCCCACAGGGGCGTACGTCTCCTCATAGTCCACCCCTGCCACCTGCGTGAACCCCTTCACCACCAGCCTCGCCTTCTCACGCTCCACTATCCCATCAGGTCGGAACTTGGTGTTCAAAATCCAGCGGTTCTTCATCACATTCACCCCTGGCGGACGCGGAACCAACTCCCACGTCCCCTGCTCAATCAAGCTCCGCATCTCCTCATCCATCGCCTCCTTCACCTTGTCTCCCTTCCAGCAGCCCAAGGCCTCCTTCACTGTCATTTTCGCTATGTCCCACTGCCTCTCAGGATCAGCTGCCACGTCCGGGTCCAGGTTAGTCCACTCCTCGTCCTCCTCCTCGTCATCCAAGCCCGCTGGCTCAACCACTACAGCCCAAGCGTATCGAACAGGCGGGACACCACGAGTGATGCGAGTGGAGCGACGCAGTGGTGCAGTGGTCGTCCCAGAAACCAACACACGACCACCATCTCTAATTCCCCACATCTCCTGCTCCCCTGTCTGTGGCTCCCCTGTCTGCTGCTCCCCAATCTGCTGCTCCCCTGTCTGCTGCTCCCCAATTTGCTGCTCCCCTGTCTGCTGCTCCCCTGTCTCCTGCCTCCCACTCTGCTGTACTCCATCCATACTGCTCTCGTCCTGCAGCTGCTCAGTCTCAAGGCGCTGCCCGTCGGTGATCTCCACAGACGGTAGCACCTCCATCCCCCCCTCACCAACGGGCGGCGCCGTGGAAGACGAAGAAGAGGGCGGAGCAGGTGCAGGAGGGATGGAGGGTGGAAGGGGAGATGGAATAACAGGAGGAGGAGGGGAAGCCAAGGGGGGTGAGGAGGAAGAAGGCGGGGCAGGGGGAATCACACGAGGGTAGACTGAAGGCGGAGGTGGGGTGGGGACCGAGGTAGGGACATAGGGCATAGCAGGAGGTGCGACCACCTCCTCCTCCTCCTCCGCCTCCTCGAGAGTGATCGGGAAGAGTGAGGGAAGGGGCTCATAGGGCATCGAACGCCCCCCATGCTCCTGCTGATGCCAAGCCTTCCATCCTGCTAGGGACATGGTCTCATAGAACACAGCTTCCACAGTGGTGATGAGGCGGTTGGACTCCAAGTCCAGCACGGTCCAGCCCTTGCTCGCAGCTGACACACCCAAGTGCAACCCCCAGCGAGCCTTAGGCGCCAGCTTCCCCCCACGCTGCGACTGTGGTACCATGTACTGCAGCATGCAGCCCCAAACACGCACCATACTGACATCAGGTTTGCGTCGGAAGGCGAGCTCGTACGGCGTCACACCAGAGGGTAGTGAGGCGTGCTCCACGCGGTTGCGCACCCAGACGGCCTGAGCCAACGCCAGGTGCCACCAGTGATGCTGCACACCCATGTGCAGCAACAACGTCCGCACCGCCTCCACAATGCTGCGCATCTCCCTCTCGGCCATCCCGTTCTGCTCCGGCGTGTACGGGCATGTGAGGTCATGGATGATGCCTTTACCGTCGAGGAAGAGCGTGAAGTCGTGCCCCAGGAACTCGCCACCCCGATCAGTGCGCAGCGCCTGCACCGTGGTCTTGCACTGTCGCTCTACCATCGGGAGCCACTTCTGGAACGCCGCCAGCGCATCACTCTTCTGGGCCAAAGGGTAGGCCCAGACATATCGCGTCTTGCGATCCTTCAGCACCAAGAAGTAGCGGCTGCCGTCCTTAGCTGCTTCACGGAAAGGGCCACACAGGTCAGCATGCACCACCCCGAGCAACTCATCCTCCTCCTCTCCCACAGAAGGAAAGGTATGACGAGTGATCTTTCCCCCAACACAGGAGACACAAGGTATGCCTGACTTGCCCCCCTTCTCCAAATCCAAGCCCTTCACTGACCCGTGAGCCGCTGTGCGCTCGATGGCATCAATACCAACGTGTGCCATACGCGCATGCCACAGGTCCCCCTTAGACCGTACGCCCGTCGCCAAGGTACGAAGTGCCACCGTTTCGCCTTCCTGCTGCTGCGTCGAACACGGCTGGAAGTTCGTGCAGAGAACACGCCCCTTGAACTCCGCACGACCAAGGAGCGATCCATCTGGTGCCCGCAGCAAAGTCACATCCCCGGCATCCAGCAGCTGCACACCACTATCACGCAGCTGCCCAGCAGAGAGAAGACTCGCCTGCACTCCTGGTACGTACAGCACGTCCGGCACCAAGACATGCCTGCCCCCCTCCCCAAGAAGAGTGACTGTGCCTCCTGAAGGGCGCCGTTGAAGCCGGTAACCTGCTTAATGCTGCCGCCGCTGCTCATCTCCACAAAGGCAGAACGATCTCCCATGAGATGGTGGGAGCATCCGCTATCAAGCAGCACGACGCTCGGGTTCGCCTTCACAGCAGCTGCAACAGCCTGTAAGCCCTCCCCGGCCTCAGGCTCTAGCACAACGAGAGGAGTCTGCTCCACAACTGGCTTCACCATCGCACATGATGACTGCCCGCTCCCCTTAGAGCCATCACCCCCCTTTCCGCTGCTACCTCCAGAACCCTCTCCACCGGTGTCTGCCTCCTTATCCGCCCGCTGCTGACAGTACTTAGCAACATGCCCTATTTGTCCACACACATAGCACTTCCCCTTGAAGCCCCCTTTCCCCCCCTTCGGCTGGCCATCCTTACCCCCTTTCCACTTCTCCCCTCCCCCACCAACCCCACCCCCATTCTTAGGCTGCTGCTGCTGTGCCGTAGTGGGAGGGGAAGGGAATGAAGTCTGCTGGAATTGGGGCTTACCCTTCTTGGTAAAGACCTGGTTAGCCTGGGGAAGGAATTGGTCCTTTCGTCCCTCTGCCGCCAGCGTACACTCCTCCTCAATGATGTAGCTAGCGAGGGTGTCCTCGTCCAACTCCTTGCGCACCTGCGGCAACTTCAGCATCCTGTGTAAGAGGTTGTACTGCTGCGGCAACCCCTTCACAACGTGAGTGATGTATGACGCCTGCGAGTAATCTACGCCAGCCATCCTCAGGTTCACTAGGATCTGCTGCGCACGGTTGCAATCGGACGTAGCGGACTCGTGCTCTCCCATCTCGAGGTTAGTGAGCGCCTGCTCTAACTGACCGATGTACAGATCGTCCTTCGCCATGTACGTGCGCATAATAAACTGCCATGCCTGATAGCCGGCATCGACCTTCATGCGACACGCCTTAAGGGCGATCTGTACGGTTGGGGAGCAGCATCGGGAAATGGTGGTGAATGTCAGCAACTGCATCGCGCGGAACTGAGAGAGATGCGCAAGCGCACGCGCTGGTGGAATGGGGGTGGTGCCATCTATGAATCGCTTTAGCTGAGCGATCTCAAGCTGCGGCTCGATTGATTCTGTCCACGTCGACAGGTCGTGACGTCCTTCTAACGGCCTAGTGACAGCGATCTTGTCTGGAGTGAATCTGAAGTAGCCATAGTTGGGGGCTATTCCCTCGTCCCTCGACATCGATCCAATCGGGGTAACGCCCGGCATAGCCTCACTATCGAACTCTTCCGCAATTCCTCCTCCAGCAACGCTCCGCCGTCCTACATTCGCATGCTCTCGTGACGCTGCTGCACGATGAACACGCTCCTGTACACCGCCGACGCTAGCCGTACTAAACCGAGTTGGTCCTCGCAGGACCCCACGCGACATCAACCCATCAAACTCCTCGTCATCGCTATTTCCGCCATCGACAGCCATATCCCACGCACTAGTACCTCCCGCAACTTGCTCAACATTCTCTACACGTGGCGAAGGGTGCTCACGACGCCGACGCGAGCGCAATCCCTCCAACATTAGCTCGTATTCGATATCACTAATCTCACCACGAGAATGACGAGCCACGAGATCCTCCTCTAGGGCGCGCAAATTACCGGCCTCCACGTTTGCCTCCTCTGTACTCATCCTCTACGACGTCTCTATAAGGTACCACAAATTAAAATAAAGTGCCCCTTCCTTAAATCCCTCGTCTCGGGGTCACCTCACAAGGGTCCTCAGACGAGTGGTAATAAATTACCAAACGCCCTATCCTTGGGTCCGAGAACGTAACTGGAGGGAAATCAAGAGAGGTTCAACTTAGATTAATAAGCGCCCTGCACTAACGCCGCATGCCAAGGCGAGTATACGAACGCGAATATCAACGACGACGGAAATCTATGCGTGTTCGTTCCACGCTCACCGCACCATGAAGGAATATATTAGAGAGCGTAGCGATAGCGAGAGAGTCTCTGCTATGGGAATGATGTTGCGCCAGCAACTTGGTAGAGTTTTGGTAGCGTTTGCCTCTAAGGACTTTGTGAGAATTGAAGTAGCATTTGGACCAAGTAGAATTGCAATATCAACTATCAAACACACAAGCAAACACAAACATATATAGGCAAGCAAGAGTTGCACAATTGTTGCGTGGCGCTGCGAGTAACCCAACCCACACGAAAGTGCTGTGCAGGTGGGTGAACGCGCCCCGCACATTTCCAACCCAACTCGGCACCGGAATGTCTCACCGTGCACGCCACTCCTGCCAACACAGCAAGTGAGCAGCGTGCCTCACAAGCAAGGCACCTACGACCCCCAAGACTCGTCATTCCTAGCACCGATTCCGCCGAGTTCGCTGCAGTAGCTCACAGTCACCCGTAGTCACTAATGACCGCCACCGAACTCGTGCGTCGGTGCCGAGTAGACTCAGTCGTTAGGCGCCGACCTGCCAAGTCAAAGGTCATCGAGGGCCCTTGCTGTCGTAGGGCCCTCTAACAAAACCGGACCCTGGGCGCCGTCGTATTTCGTGGAGGTGCCCCAGTATCGCACGTGGGTCGTGTGGTGCGCAGGTCTGCGTGCTCGTTCCGAGCCAATCGCGGCTTCGATCGCGGCGCGACAGAAGCTCCGCACTTGGCGCCAACTCGGTTCCGTCCAAGACTACACGAGCGGATTTCTGGCGCTATGCGAGCAGGTGGGATATATGCACGAGAGCGAGCGCATCGACCGCTACATCGGCGACCTGAAGCAGGACATCGCTCAGGAAATCCAGCTCCGCGGCGTCACCGACTTTCAAGAAATTCTTGAAACTTGATTTCTTCCGCCGACCGAGACCGGGGTCCTACGGAAGCAGCCATTGGGGACATCGGCCTCGTGGGACGAACGAGGGCGCCACGATACGCGCCGTCGCCGCAAATGCCGCTGCCGCACCGTTCAAAGGGCGCTGCTTTGCGTGCAATCGGCTGGGACATCGCAAGAGCGAATGCCCGGAAAACGCTAAGGGAAAGGGGGAAGCTGAGCAGCAGAAACAGACCAAGCAGCAGGGAAACGCTGGGAGTCAGTAGCAGACGGGCCCTCTACTGACAGGTCACGCCGCTCGCCCGACCCAACCGACCCTCACCGAGTGATTGTGCCGGTTCACGCAATCGACCACACTCGGCCGAATAAGGAGGGGACTACGGTAGACAGCCCCATACTGCTTAGTGGGAAAATCGGGACGGACTTAGTAAAAATCTTCGTAGACGGGGGAGCCAGCCACAGCCTCATCAACACTGCCACAGCACGAAAACTGCGACTGCCACTGGACAGATGCTTACCTGAGATCAACGCAAGACTGGTAGACGGCACGCCGCTGGCGATACGGGAACGCGTAGACCGGGTTCGGATTCGATGTGGGGGTAACTTCACGTTTAGCCAGGAAATGCTCGCAACGACCCTCGACAGAACCGATGTTTTACTCGGGCGTGATTGATTGCGACGACACAATCCGCGAATCGACTGGACGACGGGTGACTGCATCGTGCGAGTGAACGGTAACAACATTGCCTTACCTCGCTGGGGCTCACGTGAGCCTTCGTCGGTGCATGTCAACGTGATCACGATGAAACGCGCCGTAGCGGCAGGAGCTGACGTGTACGCGGTCAACATTCGGGAAGCCGAGGCAGCAGACAAAGGAGGGGATTTACAGAAACTGCTGGCCGACGTACCGAGTGACCTGGCAGCACTGTTGAAGCAGTACAGTGACATTTTCCCGGACGATTTACTGACGGGACTGCCACCTCAGCGACCGCACGACCACAGGATAGAGTTAGAACCGGGGGCACAGCCAACAGTACAGCGACAGTTCCGACTGACCCAGCCCGAACTGGACGAACTGAGGAAGCAGCTCGATTACCTTCTCGAGAAGGAATTCATTCGCCCTAGTTCGTCGCCCTTCGCAGCACCGATACTGTTCACACCGAAAAAAGACGGGGGATTTCGCATGTGCATAGATTACAGAGCACTGAACAGGGTTACCATCAAATCCCGTTACCCCATCCCGCGAGCCGACGAACTGATCGACCAACTGCGCACAGCCCGGATTTTCTCGAAAATCGACCTCCGAAGGGGGTTACCACCAGATTCGCGTCAAACCGCCCGACTGCCCTAAGACCGCATTTCGAACACGCTACGGATCCTTCGAATACACCGTCATGCCCTTCGGACTGACCAACGCCCCCGCCACTTTTCAAATGACCATGAACGAAGCTTTCCGCCCGCTCTTAGATAAGTGCGTCATCGTATACCTGGACGACATACTGATCTACAGCCCTTACAGAGCACAGCACTTACAGGACATCGAAGCAGTTATTAAAATACTGAGTGAGAACCGCCTACTGACAAAAGCGTCTAAGTGTGAATTTTTAAAGGACCGCCTGGAATTTTTGGGACACGTTATTTCAGCTGCAGGAGTGGAAATAGACCCGAAGAAAATCGCGACGATTCAAGCATGGCACGCGCCGACCAACTTGACCGAGTTGCAGAGTTTTTTGGGGTTCGTCAACTACGTGCGCCGGTTCGTCCCCGACATGGCGAAGCTGACTGCCCCGCTGACAGACCTTCTGAGGAAGGGGGTTGAGTACACGTGGGGGGAGAAAGAGTAAGCTGCCTTCTCGGCCCTCAAAAACATTTTGTGCTCACCGCCCGTGCTTCACATCGCAGATCCACACCGTCCGTTCTGTCAGAGGTCCACTGGTGATCCCCGATTGATCCTAGGGAAGGGTTACAAGCACGTTGGCCTGGGGGGTTATGGGCGCACTGACCCGCTACTTAACAAGCCCTTTTATCCCAATGGTCTAGTGGTTGGGATTCTGACATAGTATCAGAGCGAAGGTCTCGGGTTCGAATCCCGGTGTATGCACTTCGGGCATCCCAGTGCGGGGGGGTGTCAGAGGTCCACTGGTGATCCCTGATTGATCCTAGGGAAGGGTTACAGGCACGTTGGCCTGGGGGGTTATGGGCGCACTGACCCGCTACTTAACAAGCCCTTTTATCCCAATGGTCTAGTGGTTGGGATTCTGACACGTTCGAGCTCGTCACTGAAGCAAGTGACATCGCTGTGGGAGCAGTACTATTGCAGGATTTCGGGAACGGCCTCCAGCAAATCGCGTACGAGTCCCGCAATCTGCACCCGCCCGAACGCAACTACTCGATACACGACCGCGAAATGTTGGCGATCGTGCACGCGTTCAAGGTTTGGCGGTGTTACCTGACGGGCGCCGACGTGACAGTACGGACAGACCACCGATCACTACAGTACCTACGCGCCCAACCAAATCTCAATCCGCGACAGATCCACTGGTTGGACTACCTCGAGTCCAACTTCCACTACACGGTTACGTACAAGAAAGGCGCCTCCAACATCGCCGACGCACTCACTCGCCCTACCGCCCAACTCCATGCCATCCTACTCGCCCAAACCAACCCGCTTTTAACAGGACTATTCATCCGCGGATACCGCACCGACCCGTTTTTCACGGCCGGAAATTCACAGCAACTGGCAGAAGCTAAAGGAGTTTATTACGTAAAAACAGGCACCAACCGCATCTGGGTACCCGCGTACTCACTACTGAGGGAGCTACTACTGCAGGAGGCACACGACGGAATTACCTCGGGACATTTTGGGGTAGAAAAAACGCGACACCAACTGCAGCGGTATTACTACTGGCCGGAGCTGTTGACCGACGTGCAGCAGCACGTGGGCTCGTGCCCCACGTGTCAGGTGATGAAGAGCTCACGGAAGCGGAAGGCGGGTCAATTGCAGCCGATACCACCGCCCGAGCGCGCCTAGCAGCAGGTTACCATGGACTTCGTCACAGGGTTACCTTCGAACCCTGGGGGTAACGACACGGTGATGGTCGTCGTTGACAGGTTGACGAAGATGGCACACTTCGCTGCGTGCAAGAAGTCGATCTCAGCCGAGGAGACCGCTCGTCTGTTCATCGCAGCCGTTGTTCGCCTGCACGGGATACCAGCAGCGATTATCAGCGACAGGGACACGAAGTTCACCAGCAACTTCTGGAAGAACCTCTGGGAGCAGTTTGGAACCAGGCTGCAGTTCAGTTCGTCGTACCACCCCGAGACCGACGGTCAAATAGAGCGGACGAATCAGACGATGGAGCAGTTGATTCGTGCCACGTGCGACGACCCCACGACCTGGGAGCAGCAGCTGCCGCTGATCGAGTTTGCGTACAATAACGCCACGTCAGCGACGACGCAGCAGTCCCCCTTCTACCTGAACTACAGGCAAAATCCTACAGTGCCCATGACGCCGAGTCCGGACAACCCAACACCACGCGCACAGCAATTCGCCGAAATTCTGCAAGCTGCCCGCACCAGAGCCGCAGAAGCAATTAAAAAAGCGAACGTCATCGCTAAGCGTAACGCTGACCGCCACCGCCGCCCAGTCACATACCAGTCAGGGGATTACGTACTGCTCGACACGCAAAATCTGCGACTGCCCGACGTACCAAAACTTCGACCGCGCTACTGTGGCCCATTCCAAATCAGCCACATGATCACGCCAGTAACCGCGCACCTACTCTTACCGACCGACTGGTACATCAGCCCTTCGTTCCACGTCAGCTTGCTTCGCCCATACATCCCAACCACAAGCCAACTGCCTCGCTACCGCCCGCCATCCATGACTCGCCCTGCATCAGAGCCGATCATCGAGCCCGAAAACATTCTGAGTCATCGGATTCGCCACCCCACGGGAATCAGGAGGATTGAATTCCTCGTTCGCTGGAAGGACCGCATGCCAACTGAAGATAGCTGGGTGCCTCTGGCCAACATTGAAAACCACCCTGCCCTGCAAGTGTACCTGAGGAGCCGGGGATTCCGCGATATACATGCACTCGCGTAGCGGAGGGGGCTTCTTGAGGGGGGGGGGGGTAGTGTAAGGAATTTTCTCGGCATTCCTTACGGAGCCCGACTACATCGCGTACAGCAATAGTCGTTGTTCGCCCGTTACTGCTAACGGGGCTTCGCCGACTTCGCGCGCACTGTTTCACCAAACCTCGCACTGCTGGCCTGGCCGTGTCGGCATACGCTTCGGGACTAGCCCGAGCCTCGCTCCAGCGTAGCACTAGCTAGTTCGCACGCACCGCGTTACCGTTTACATGTTTCGCATATAAATGTTCGCTCATGCCTTCGCTCGCATTTTGTACTCGTTTGACACCTTGGTGCAATTCTCGCTACTTCGATTCATTGCACCCGTAACAGCTTCTCAGAAAATACTGTACTGTACAGCTTCGCGCTTGTTACCTTCCTGACGACCGCTTCGCAAGCAGCGGATTGCCGTTTCGCTAGCCAGTCGGACAAACGAGGTCGGTGAGTGCAAGTCGGACGGCAGTTCTCGTTAATAACGACAATCTTCTTCAACTTATAAGAATACCACCCTATATTAACCTATATATGTGCTTTAATAACTCCCACCATAGTAGGACAAGATAATAGAAACTCGGTTGTTGGAAAAAAATGATAACAGGATCAGTCCGTATTGTGCTCCCATCGCCTAAAACCAGTTCCAGTTGATAATACTACAGGGTCTCGCTACAGCGAGACAACAGACCAGCTAGAGGGGAGGGGAGGGGGGAGCAATTTTCTGTCCGTACAGAAACGCACTGTTCAGTACCGACCGAACATACACAACCCGGATCCGGAAAGCCTTCACCTTGTGAAAAGGCAGTCCATCCGGGTGCTGGAGCGAACTTTTGCTTCCCAACTCCCCCTGCTGGAGGAACGGGTTTCCTCCAGCGTCGCCTAGCGGATACACCCCTCGTCGCCTTGCCCCGGAATCGGAAAGCCTTCGCCTTGTGAAAAGGCAGTTCAGCACGGCCTGGTTGGTCAGCCACCTTGCTTGCCACCCACTCTCCGACCTCCAGGCCGACCCCCGAGCCTCATTCTACATTTTGGCGGTGCGCGTCGGGGAAACTGGGGAGACTCCTCACACACCTGCAGCAAAAGTACCTTCACTCCTCACCAACAATTTTTCAGCAAATTTCGGGACTACGGAAAAAACTGTGGCCATTTCAGGTGCATGCAACTTAGTCGGGAAAAGCTGCTCAGGTGCATGCTATCCCGTCGTGTTTCTCCCTCTGTTGTTACTGTTTGTACACCTCTGCCATGACAATCACTGTTCTGTCAGGGGGTGCTACCCATGCGACTGACACCCACTGGCGCAGCTCTCGCACGAACTCGTCGTCCAACCACACCAGTCGCAGCCTTACTGCAAACAAGGTCAATACATATCGCAACACGCCTGACTAAAAACGGGAAAAAAACAAAAACCCAATTGGAAACGCATGCGACTCGGGAGGAATCAACCAGGGCGGTTCCCTTGTTTATAATTGATATCTTCCGAAAAAATGAGTCCAGGCTCCGTTTTTTTTTTTCCCACTGCCTACAGAACATCAACCCTAAACACCGGGACGGTTCCCATGTTTAGGGCTGATTTCCCGAACAATGTCCAGGTTCCCAAGGCATTGATTAATTTCCTTTTTGGGCTTCCCTGCCAGGCCGATTTTGTGTGTTGCGTGTGCTGCTTGTGTTGCGCGGGTTGCATCCCCTGACAGAACAGTGTTTTTAGTGGCAGATGTGTACAAACAAGAATAACAGAGGGAGAAACACGACGGGATAAAGTGCATGCACCTGAAAATGGCCGGAAAAACTGCTCGCTGCTTCGCTTCTGCCTCGGTACAGTATGTGGGCTCTTCTGGGTCGAGTTTTGGGTTGCCCCACCTGGACAACGAAGACCAATGGCCCGTCACACTCTCCTCACCGAGCCACGAAACGAATGCCCGCACTCAACAGCAGCAGCGCCAACCAACCAACCCCTGCCGCACTCACTTCAGTACAGTACAGTACAGAAGTACAGCAGAACTGTACTGAGAAAGGTGCATCCAATCCAACGTTTTTACTGCAACTCCGCAAGCACATCGGCTTGGCTTGGCACAGTGCCGTCAGTTTCACAAAACCAACAACCAGCCATTCACTAGCACTACTATCCTAGTTAGTTCTCATTACTCGCTCGCAGTATATATGTTCTTCTCCTTAGCCCGCTGAGGCCAGATGTCGTGGTACGTAACTTATTAATACTTACTATTTATACCAGCTCACGAATCACGATGCGTTTCTAATTGGCGCCTCAACTATCTAATCTTAACTCGCGCTAATCCGCTATTCCTTAAATATGGCATCATCATCGGCGTACATGCAGCGCCCCACCACCGGTGGCGGCGGCGGCCGCCACACGTCTGCGGGTGCCAACCGCCCGGCCACTAGCGGCGGGGGCAGGGAAAGTAGCGCGCGGGGTAGGGCGTCGACGGGTGCTCCGCGGAACAACCCCGCGCGGAACTGCCCATCCCCGCTGGACGTTATCGACGATGGCGGACACTTCTTCCCCTCTCCCCGCAATCGCCCCGCGGATACCTTTTCGACCGCCAGGCGCCACCTTTCCCCCTTCGACTCTCACCGCGGCGGGGGGCGGGTCGCCCGCAGCGGCGCCTCCGGCTGCTTAGATAGGTACTTGGGGGAAGACATGGCGGAGGCTGGTCTGGAGGCGCCCCAGAAACAGCGGTATCCGGGGAAAGGGATGGCGGAGATGGCGGAGGAATGGCCTCCGCGGAGCTCTGTGCGGCGCTCGATGCGGCGCGCGGGATCCATGGAGGTTTCCTCGCTGATGCGGCGCGCCAGTGATTTCGACCCCCCAACCTCCCGCGGCCTCGCCGCGAGTTATGGCACTCGCGCGGGGAAGGGGCGCGCTGAACAGGGGGAACACGGGGATGCGTGGAACGACGCGAGCAGCCGCAATGAGGGAGGAGAGCGGCAGGGGTTGCGGAGCGAGCGCGCGGACGGCGCGGGAAGAGCAAGGGTGTCGCGGGAGGGCGGGGAGGAGATGCGCGAAGGCGGAACGGGGCGGCGGAGCCACGCAGGCGTGGCGGCTGTAGATATTTACCGGGCGGAGGAGCAGGGGGAAGAGGAGGAGGCAGGCGATACGAGCTGCGACATGTCGCCGTATGCGACAGGCGACACCTTTGGCGAAATGTCGCTCTACTCTACGGGCGACACTAGCAGCTACAGGAGCAGCCGCCAATCGCGGTCCAGTCAGGAGTCCGACGAGGCGGACAGCGCCGCCTGGGGGGGGTGGGGCGCGCCGTGGGCGGAGGGCGCGGGCAGCGAGCGGGAGAAACCGCGGGTGGCGGAGCCGAGGTTCGCGGAGGCGGCGGGAGCGGGGGGGCGCGCGCGGAGGATGCGGCGGGCAGTGAGCAGCGTGGGGGGCGGGTCGTTTGGTAGCAGGGGGATGGGGAGAGAGGGGGGGGGCGCGTTACATGCGTCGTCCCCCCGGCGGCGCACAGCAGCAGGAGAAGCGGGAGGAAGGGGAGGAGCAGGAGCAGGAGCAGGAGCAGCAGGAGAAGGAGCATTTGAAAATGGTGGAGACATCGGCTCGAGAGCTAGGATTGGGAGGAGGAAGAGCGGTGTGCGGTGGGATATAGCGATCCGGGACGACGAAGAGGAGGGGGGGAAGGGGGAAGGGGAGGGGGAAGTGGAGCAGGGGAGGGCAAGGGGGAGGGGAGGGGGAAGGGAAAGGGAGGGGGATGGGGATGCAAGGAATGCGCGCAGAGGGCATGAGGCGGACGAGGAGGAGGACGAGCGCGCGTCTCGTTCCCCCCACTCGTGCAGCAGCGGCAGCTACCTGCGCTCGCCCACGGGCAGCGCGGAGACGAGCGGGTCCGCCACTCCCCGCGCCGCAAGCGCGCGCGCCGGCGGCGCCAATCGCGCAGGCGCGAGAACGGGCACGGCAACGGGCGGAAATGGTAGAGTTACGGGGGGGACAGGCGGTGAGGGTGTAGGCACGAGTTGGATGCAACGGAGTGAGAGTAGTGAGAGTGGGAGTGGGGCGACGCGGAGAGAGAGTGAGAGGAGAATGAGTGGCGGCAGTGAGAGAGGCGCGCGGAGGGGAGCAGAGGGGGGGGTGGAGGAAGGGGAGGAGGACGGGCCGGAAGAAGAGGAGGGGTACGGAAGAGAAGATGAGCGGCAGGAAGGAGGAGGAGGGGACAGCACGTTGCTAGGGCTGCGGTCGCCACAGGGGCATGTACTGCCAGGCATGGTGCTGCGCCCCGCGTCCCTCGCTCTCCCTGCTGCACCTGCAGCAGAGACGCCTGGTGGAAAAACACCTCAACAGCACAAGCTGCAGCAGCAGCCATTGGCGTTTGATTTGAGTCAAAAGGTACCGATATGGGGGCGGGGACATGGGGAGGAAGAGGGGAGCCGCGGAGGCGGGTTGGCGGAGGAGAGGGGGAAAGGGGGGAGGAGGTCAGAGGAGGAAAGGCGGAATGGGGAGCAGATGGGGGAGGAGTGGCTTGGGGGTGGTGTGCATGGGATGATGATGCTGCCTGGGCGGGGGATGGGCCGGGGGCGGCTGTCTCGGGGTTTATCCATGTCAGCATGTGCGCTGCGGCGGTTGCAGGAGGATGGGAGTGAGAGAACCAGCAACTGCGATAGTGGCAGTGACAGTGACTGTAACGGGGGAGGCTATAGTGGTGGAGTGAGCACAGGGAGCGTGAATGTGAAGCACACTGGTGGAGGGCCAGGGCAGCAGCACGGAATGGAAGGGGGATTGCGAGGCGGGGAGGTTGGAGGGGGACTGGGGAGGGGAGGCGGGAGGGGGAGGGGGTCGGGCGGCGGAAGTGGGCGGGGGATGCGGACGGCGTCGCAGCACGGGCGGCACAGCAGCATGTCTTGGGCGGCAGAGGCGGCCATTCAGGCAGCGATGGGCGTGGGGGGGGGTGTGGGCGTGGGAGAGAGGCTGGGGAACGGGGGGAGACTGGCTCGTAGGGACTCCATGCCTCTGCTGGCGCTGGCACATGTGGAGGCGCATGAGGGGGAAGGGGGAAGGGGAAGCGGAGGCGGAGGCGGAGGGGGAGGGGGAGGGGTTGGGGGATTGGTAGGGGGAGGGGGAGGGGGAGGGGGAGGGGGAGGGGGAGGGGGAGGGAGACTGGGAAGCCGAGTGGTGCAAGGGGAGAAGGATGATGCGTGTGATGGGGAGGCGAGGAGGGTGAGCGGAGGAGGGTCGCGCTCCCCTCATGTGAGCCGGAATAGCACTGCTGATACCACTGCGACTGCTGAAACAGCTGATACTGCCACAAGCCATGGCAGCAGCAGCAACGGTGGGCCCCGAAACAGCGTTGCTCTGCCCTCAACCCAACAGCGCCAGCAGCAGCAGCTATCTCCTCTCTCACTCACTCCCCGCCTCCCCCACCTATCCCCTCCCCTTCGCCAGCAGTCCTGCGTCGTCCTTCTCGACTCAGACCCCTCCGCCTCCTCCTCCTCTCCCCCCTCCGCCTCCTCTCCTCTCCGCCCCCCTGCGCGCACTGTCTCCCGCGCAATGGACGCATGCCAGGCTGCGGGGATAGGCGCGGGAGGAATGGTGCCCAGCAGTAACAGTAGGAGCGGTGGGGGCGCGGGGGGCGTGGCAGAGCGCATGGCAGGGCGCCTGGCATCTACGCTGTCGGGGAAATTGATGGGGCTGGCGCGACTGGGGAGTGGGGTGCTGCTGGGGGATGGGCGTGGGGGGAAAGGGATGAAGGTGGGCGGGGGGAGTGGCGGAGGAAAGCACGAAGGTGACGCTGCTGCTGCTGCTGCTTCTGCTGTTGGTGCTGGTGGCACTGGCACTAATGGCGTGGTTGATTCTGGTAACTCTGTTCCCGCGGTCCCAACTGCGCGAGTAGCTTCCTCAGTATCATCACCACTCTCATCATCACCAGCAGCAGCAGACGCAGCAGCAGCAGCAGCAGCAGCAGCAGCACTGGGAGGGGAAGCAGGGGCAAGGGAGCACAGTCACCTCCGCCCTGCGCCCTCCGACGCTGCTGCTTCCCGCCCCCGCACTGCCGGCTTTCGCTCTGCCTCCATCGCAGGCCCTTCCCGACCCGACGCGTCAGCAGCAGGGGGGAGCTTTGCGGAGCTTCTGGGGGGAAGCAGGGCAGAGAAGGGGCTGGGGAGGGGGCGGCTGCGGTCGTCTGGGGGGAGTGGGATGTGGGCGGAGTGGCACTCCTCCTCCCGTGGCCCCGGTAGCTTTCTCGGCGGCGGCTTGCTGATTGGGAAAGCTGTGGGCCAATCGCGGCCTGCCACGGCAGCAGCCCGGGTGTTGAGGTCTCCGACTGGTGGTGGAAGCAGCAGCAGTGGCGGTGGTGGTGGTGGTGGTGATGGGGTTGTCTCTTTTGAGAATTCTAAAAAAGGTGCGGGGAGGGAGCTAGGGGGGGAGGAGGGGCGGAAGGGAGGGTTGGTGCGAGCGGCGGAAGGCAGTGGGAAGCAGCCTAGGTATGTGTGCCTTGCGCCTAGTGAGGATAGCGAGGAGAGTGAGGAGGGGAGCGAGGAGGGGAGTGAGAGAGGGAGTGAGCAGGGGAGTGAGAAGGTTGGTGAGAAGGGGATGGAGAGGGGGAATGAGAGGGTTGGTGATAGGGGGAGTGAGAGGAATAGTGAGAGGGGGAGTGAGAAGGGGAGTGTGAGGGGGAGTGAGATGGGGAGTGAGAGGGAGAGAAGAGTGGACTTGTATGAGGATGACCGTGCTTCTGTGGCAAGTAGTGATCGGACAGGGAAGGGAGCGCAGGTGGGTGGTGGTCAAGGAAGCAGCGGCAAGGGGTACCAGTATGAAGGGGAGCAAGGGGAGTTGTATGGTGGCAATGGCATGGGGCGGGGAGTTGATGGGATGGGCGGGAGTGGTGCAGGAGAGAGCGGGCAAGGCAGTGTGGGACGGGGTAGGAAGGGCGTGGATGAGGGACAATGGGCGGGCTCGCATCTTGACATCCACACCGCACATCATGAGACCCACCACTCCCATCATGAGGCTCACCCCTCGCATCACGAGAAGAGCCACCACTTGCAAGAAGCGAACAGGGGTTTTCCGGCTGAGGTGGTGTGGGCTGATAGTGCGCTTCGTGGCATTGACGATGCTCTGTGGGTTGATCCTGATAGCAAGAGCCAAGGGCAAGGAGCTTGGGAGGAGGAGGAGGTGAATGCGGAGGAGGGGCAAGGAGGGGAAGAGGAGGAGGAAGAGGAGGAGGAAGAGGAGGAGGAAGAGGAGGAGGAAGAGGAGGAGGAAGAGGAGGAGGAGGAGGAGGAAGAGGAGGAGGAAGAGGAGGAAGAGGAGGAGGAAGAGGAGGAGGGAGAGAAGGAATTAATAAGTGCGAGGGAGCGTAGGGTGAGTCCATTTGTGGAAGATGAGGTGAGGGGAGGGTGGAGAGAGGAAGGGAGGTGCGGTAGAGGGGAGGTGGAGGAGGATGACGAGGGAGAGGGAGAGGAGGGAGAGGAGGTAGTTGCGAAAGGAAGGGATTCCTGGGAGTCTTGGAAGGGTAGGAACGGGAGTGAGAGGCATGGAGGGAAGGGCAGGCAGGGCAGCGACTGTGTAGCCCGTCAGGAGGAGGACCTTTATGGGGATAGATGCGCTGGTGGTGCGGAGGAGGAGGAAGAGGAGGAGGATGATGATGATGGGTGGTGGCGGGATGGCAGGCGGAGAGACGACAGGAGACGAGAGGAGGCGATGGAGGAGGAGAGGAGACGGGGGGAGCGAAGGAGGGAGGAGGGGAGGAGACGGGAGGAGGAGAAGAGAAGAGAGGAGGAGAGGAGAAGAGATGAGGAGAGGAGAAGAGAGGAGGAGAGGAGGAGAGAGGAGGAGAGGAGAAGAGAGGAGGAGAGGAGAAGAGACGAAGAGAGGAGAAGAGAGGAGGAGAGGCGGAGAGAGGAGGAGAGGATTCGAGAGCAGGTGCGAGCAGAGGAAAGGCAGAAGGTCCTGGAGGAGTTAGAGCGGGAGAGGGAGCAGCGGAGGAGGGCGGAGGGGGAGCTACGGAGGCTGGAGCAGGAGAGGAGGGAGCAAGAGGAGCGCATGCGGGCAATCAAGGAGAAGCGGCGAGCAGCCAAGCAGAGGCTAAGGGTTGATGTAGCCGGGCTGCGCACCCCCACATCCGCCTTTTCCTCCACTTCCTCCTCTTCTTGCTCCTCCGCCACCTCCTCCCCGGGTTTCTCCCCTCTCATGTCCTGCCCTGTGAGGTCTCCCTCCCCTCTGTCCGCCTCCCCGCTTTCTGCCTCCCCCCTGTCTGCGTCCCCTCTCTCCTCCTCCTCTCCCTTCCGCAAGACAGCACGGAGCAGCAGGATGGAGCAGCAGCGAGCGGAGGCGAGAGGGGGAGTGGGACACTGTGAGGTGCCGGCCCGAACTGGCGTGGCTGCGTGGGCTGATGCTGTGGATGCTGGGGGGAAGTGGCCCGGGGGTGGAGATGCGAGGAGGAGAGAGGAAGCGGGTGAGGCCGAGGGAGAGGGTGCGGGAGAGGGGAGGTGGGGGATGCAGGGGGGGAGCATGCGACCAGTGACTCCAGAGCCAATGAGAGCACGACTGACACGGAAGAACCGAGAGGTGATTCGGCCCAGCAAGGCCAAGAAGAAAAAGAGGGAGAAGGTGAAGGGGAAGGGGAAGGAGAGGGATGAGACGGATAAGGAGGGGGAGCAGGGAACGGAAAGGGAGGAGGAGGAGGAGGTGGAGGGGAGGGGAAAGGCTGGGAGGAGAGCTGGTGATGTGGCGGGGGAGAGGGCTGTGTGGAGTGAGATGCGGCAGAGAGAGGCAGCGGAGGATCGGGAGGGCACTGGATTCGGTTGGGATGGGAAGAAGGGAGCCGGAAAGGGGAGACACGGAGAGGAGGAAGCGGAGGAGGACGAGGTAGAAGGGGGGGAGAAGGAGGAGGAAGACGATGAGGAGGAGGAAGGGGAGGAGGAGTGTGAAGGCGGCGAGTTGCAACTGGAGCCGGACGGAACCTTGAACATTCTCCAGCGGCCGTTTGTGCCAGTTGCAGACAGCTACTGGCTGGACCGCAGCGAGCTGGGGCGCGGCAGGTTCGGCATCATCCGGCTGTGCCTGTGCCGCAGGACCGGCGGGAGGTTCGCGTGTAAGACGATCAGCAAGGAGCTGCTGACGTGCCAGCAGGATGTGGAGGACGTGCGGAGAGAGGTGGCGGTGATGGGACTGTTGCACGGCCACCCGCACGTTGCTGCGCTCATTGACACGTTTGAGGACGACCAGGTGAGTTGACTTTTGGGGCGCCTCAATCGAAAGCCAGCAGGATGTGGAGGATGTGCGGAGGGAGGTGGCGGTCATGGGGTTGATGCATGGCCACCCGCATGTGGCGGCGCTCATTGACACGTTTGAGGATGAACAGGTGGGTCTCTCCCCCCTCCCCCCCTCCCCCCCTTCTCTTCCCCATACCCCTTAAAACCCCTCCAGGAGGCGGTGGTCATGGGGCCCATCCCATCCATGTGCGCAAGCACCTATGGCCTTGCTCATTCACATGTTTGCATCTTGACACCTCTCGCTGTCCTGTCGTACCTTCAACCCTTCTTCCCGCCCCTCTCTCCCCCATCCCTTCCACCTCCCCCCCCCCCCGCCCCCCCCCCCCCCCCCCCCTCGCAGCACGTGCATCTGGTGATGGAGCTGTGCGCGGGGGGGGGAGCTGTTCGACCGCATCAAGGCCAAGGGGCGCATGACTTCTCAGCTTTTGCGTGGGCACAACAAGCAAGCACACATCCTTGTGCTCATTCACAAGTTGACACCTTCACACACCTCTCCCTGTCCTGTGTGACTCCTCCTGTCCCCTTCCTCCCGCCGCTTCTCCCGCCCCTCTTCCCCATCCCATCCTCCCCTCTTCGCCCTCCTCCCCCCCCATCACAGCACGTGCATCTGGTGATGGAGCTGTGTGCGGGGGGAGAGCTGTTCGACCGCATCAAGGCCAAGGGGCGCTACTCGGAGCCGCAGGCAGCGGCCGTGGTGGCCACGGTGGCGCGCGTGCTGCAGCAGTGCCATGCGGCGGGCGTGATCCACCGCGATGTGAAGCCCGAGAACATCCTGTTGTGCACCAAGCAGAGCGACACTGATGTGAAGCTCATTGACTTTGGTGTCGCCACCTTCTTCCAGCCAGGTGAGGGAGGGGAGGGGGGATGAAGGGACGGGAGATGTGGGGTACAGAGATAGCTGGAGGCAGGGGAAAGGCACAGGGGAGGCAGTGGGGAAGGCTTGGAGAAGGGCACTGGGGAGGGGGCAGAGAGGTTAAGGCGGGGTGAGGCAGCGTGCAGCAGTGCCATGCGGCGGGCGTGATTCACCGCGATGTGAAGCCCGAGAACATCCTGCTGTGCACCAAGCAGAGCGACACTGATGTGAAGCTCATTGACTTTCGTGTCGCCACCTTCTTCCAGCCAGGTAAGGCGGGGGCGCTGGGGGAGGTGTGAAAAGACGGTAGGTAGGAGGCTTGGGAGGAGGCACGGTGGGAGGCGTGGGGAAAGGCTCGGGAAGAGGCACATGGGGATGGGGGAGGCATGGGGGAGGCATGGGGGAGGCATGGGGGAGGCATGGGGGAGGCATGGGGGAGGCATGGGGGAGGCATGGGGGAGGCATGGGGGAGGCTTACGGGGAGGCACGGACATTGCAGGCAGCCCTTACTACCGGACTCTCAGAGATCCGCGCTGAGATACACGGCCGAATGCAAACCTACTTTCATTCCTACTTGCGATTCCCCTCCTCAACCCCTCCAGGTGTTCCGTGCACGGACATGGCAGGCAGCCCGTATTACCTGGCCCGTATCACTCTCTCGCTTATTCTTCCCCCTCCTGCTTGTTCTCCCCACCTCTTCCCACCCACGTTCCCCCCCCACGTCCAGGTGTGCCCTGCACGGACATGGCAGGCAGCCCGTATTACCTCGCACCAGAGGTTCTCGCAGAGAGCTACGGGCCCGAAGCAGACGTGTGGAGCACGGGAGTGGTGCTGTACATCCTGCTCTCTGGCCTTCCTCCCTTCTGGGCGCCTAACAACGAGGCCATCTTCCAAGCCATCAAGGCCGCCCCCGTGAACCTCGTGCGCCCGCCGTGGCCGTCGGTGTCCGGCGAGGTGCGGGACCTGGTGCGGCGCATGCTGGAGAAACGGCCGGAAGACCGGATCACGCTCGCGGAGGTGCTGGGTGAGTGTGTGTCTACACGCGTGGGGGATGTCGTCTTGAGCTGGGCTGGGCGGCATTGGTTTCCATTGGGTTGCACTGGGTTCCACGGGGGTGACTTGCGAAACACTGCAAGGGAATGAGTGCGTTTGGCGACTCCTCTTGGACCGTGGCCATATACTGATTGCTTCGTGCCGGTACCGTATTTCTTTCCTTGGTGTGCAGAACACCCGTGGATTTTACGGCACACACGAGCCTCTGCGCCTAGTGAGGGCAGCATGTAGCAGGGCGCACATGGCACAGATATGCGCACTGAACCGAGTACTGACCACCAACCACCTAGCATAGCTTTGGGGAGACTAACCTTGTAGCTGTTAATACTTACCGGTACCGCTGGTACGATCCATTTTGTCTGCCTGTATTACCTGAAGCTGTAGAAGTTTTGTTTCTGGTCTTGTGCAATGACCTGTGAGTCCCTATTATTTTTTTTTAGCTTATTTGAAAACATATGCAATACATTCAAGATTGATTCCCTCCAAAATATTATGCATCTGTTTCTCAGATATCTAAGTTTACACAAACCATACGGTGCTAGAAAGGTCATACTCGCCCATGCCGCACACACCGTCCCTCCTTCCCATACATCCCTACCCCTAGTCCCATGCCTTCAACCAGTGATGCCAGCTTCTCTCAACACTGACTTTCAAGTCTCAATAAAGCAGACCCAACAGCGGCCTCGGTCACTCCGCACCGCAGCAGCCGCATGCCTGCCTGCCTGCCTGTCTGTCGTTTCAGGGCCACAGGACACTCCTCTTGATGGAATTG